>JAWXYG010000021.1:1200000-1800000 GCA_034222035.1 Acacia crassicarpa | reverse complement strand
TGGTGAGCTTGAAGCGAATGACCTAAACATCAGGATACATTGCTTCGCCATGTAGTCCATGGATTTTAGCCAAATTCCATCGTTTAGGCGACTTTTCCAATTTTTTTAATTTTTTTTTAATTCCATTTTCGGGTGGGCCGGTTTGTTCCTCGTCAAGGGAACGGTCAAGCGGTCCAGCCGGTCGGCCCGTACCGTCAGGCCCAACGGCACCCAACGAGATCGGCCCGTCTTCGCGTTTGCCGGATCTCGCTCCACGCAAATATAGCTTATGACTGCGCGTCTCCTATCGGGTTCGATCATACCAGCACTAATGCACCGGATCCCATCAGAACTCCGCAGTTAAGCGTGCTTGGGCGAGAGTAGTACTAGGATGGGTGACCTCCTGGGAAGTCCTCGTGTTGAACCCCTTTTTTTTTGCGCTGTCGGATATCGCGCATCCGATTTGCCGATTCGGGGTTATCTCCGCTTGGGCTGAAATTTGGTGAGCTTGAAGCGAATGACCTAAACATCAGGATACATTGCTTCGCCATGTAGTCCATGGATTTTAGCCAAATTCCATCGTTTAGGCGACTTTTCCAATTTTTTTAATTTTTTTTTTAATTCCATTTTCGGGTGGGCCGGTTTGTTCCTCGTCAAGGGAACGGTCAAGCGGTCCAGCCGGTAGGCCCGTACCGTCAGGCCCAACGGCACCCAACGAGATCGGCCCGTCTTCGCGTTTGCCGGATCTCGCTCCACGCAAATATAGCTTATGACTGCGCGTCTCCTATCGGGTTCGATCATACCAGCACTAATGCACCGGATCCCATCAGAACTCCGCAGTTAAGCGTGCTTGGGCGAGAGTAGTACTAGGATGGGTGACCTCCTGGGAAGTCCTCGTGTTGAACCCCTTTTTTTTTGCGCTGTCGGATATCGCGCATCCGATTTGCCGATTCGGGGTTATCTCCGCTTGGGCTGAAATTTGGTGAGCTTGAAGCGAATGACCTAAACATCAGGATACATTGCTTCGCCATGTAGTCCATGGATTTTAGCCAAATTCCATCGTTTAGGCGACTTTTCCAATTTTTTTAATTTTTTTTTTTAATTCCATTTTCGGGTGGGCCGGTTTGTTCCTCGTCAAGGGAACGGTCAAGCGGTCCAGCCGGTCGGCCCGTACCGTCAGGCCCAACGGCACCCAACGAGATCGGCCCGTCTTCGCGTTTGCCGGATCTCGCTCCATGCAAATATAGCTTATGACTGCGCGTCTCCTATCGGGTTCGATCATACCAGCACTAATGCACCGGATCCCATCAGAACTCCGCAGTTAAGCGTGCTTGGGCGAGAGTAGTACTAGGATGGGTGACCTCCTGGGAAGTCCTCGTGTTGAACCCCTTTTTTTTTGCGCTGTCGGATATCGCGCATCCGATTTGCCGATTCGGGGTTATCTCCGCTTGGGCTGAAATTTGGTGAGCTTGAAGCGAATGACCTAAACATCAGGATACATTGCTTCGCCATGTAGTCCATGGATTTTAGCCAAATTCCATCGTTTAGGCGACTTTTCCAATTTTTATAATTTTTTTTTTTAATTCCATTTTCGGGTGGGCCGGTTTGTTCCTCGTCAAGGGAACGGTCAAGCGGTCCAGCCGGTCGGCCCGTACCGTCAGGCCCAACGGCACCCAACGAGATCGGCCCGTCTTCGCGTTTGCCGGATCTCGCTCCATGCAAATATAGCTTATGACTGCGCGTCTCCTATCGGGTTCGATCATACCAGCACTAATGCACCGGATCCCATCAGAACTCCGCAGTTAAGCGTGCTTGGGCGAGAGTAGTACTAGGATGGGTGACCTCCTGGGAAGTCCTCGTGTTGAACCCCTTTTTTTTTGCGCTGTCGGATATCGCGCATCCGATTTGCCGATTCGGGGTTATCTCCGCTTGGGCTGAAATTTGGTGCGCTTGAAGCGAATGACCTAAACATCAGGATACATTGCTTCGCCATGTAGTCCATGGATTTTAGCCAAATTCCATCGTTTAGGCGACTTTTCCAATTTTTTTTAATTTTTTTTTGTTTTACTTCCATTTTCGGGTGGGCCGGTTTGTACCTCGTCAAGGGAACGGTCAAGCGGTCCAGCCGGTCGGCCCGTACCGTCAGGCCCAACGGCACCCAACGAGATCGGCCCGTCTTCGCGTTTGCCGGATCTCGCTCCACGCAAATATAGCTTATGACTGCGCGTCTCCTATCGGGTTCGATCATACCAGCACTAATGCACCGGATCCCATCAGAACTCCGCAGTTAAGCGTGCTTGGGCGAGAGTAGTACTAGGATGGGTGACCTCCTGGGAAGTCCTCGTGTTGAACCCCTTTTTTTTTGCGCTGTCGGATATCGCGCATCCGATTTGCCGATTCGGGGTTATCTCCGCTTGGGCTGAAATTTGGTGAGCTTGAAGCGAATGACCTAAACATCAGGATACATTGCTTCGCCATGTAGTCCATGGATTTTAGCCAAATTCCATCGTTTAGGCGACTTTTCCAATTTTTTTAATTTTTTTTTTTAATTCCATTTTCGGGTGGGCCGGTTTGTTCCTCGTCAAGGGAACGGTCAAGCGGTCCAGCCGGTCGGCCCGTACCGTCAGGCCCAACGGCACCCAACGAGATCGGCCCGTCTTCGCGTTTGCCGGATCTCGCTCCATGCAAATATAGCTTATGACTGCGCGTCTCCTATCGGGTTCGATCATACCAGCACTAATGCACCGGATCCCATCAGAACTCCGCAGTTAAGCGTGCTTGGGCGAGAGTAGTACTAGGATGGGTGACCTCCTGGGAAGTCCTCGTGTTGAACCCCTTTTTTTTTGCGCTGTCGGATATCGCGCATCCGATTTGCCGATTCGGGGTTATCTCCGCTTGGGCTGAAATTTGGTGCGCTTGAAGCGAATGACCTAAACATCAGGATACATTGCTTCGCCATGTAGTCCATGGATTTTAGCCAAATTCCATCGTTTAGGCGACTTTTCCAATTTTTTTTAATTTTTTTTTGTTTTACTTCCATTTTCGGGTGGGCCGGTTTGTACCTCGTCAAGGGAACGGTCAAGCGGTCCAGCCGGTCGGCCCGTACCATCAGGCCCAACGGCACCCAACGAGATCGGCCCGTCTTCGCGTTTGCCGGATCTCGCTCCACGCAAATATAGCTTATGACTGCGCGTCTCCTATCGGGTTCGATCATACCAGCACTAATGCACCGGATCCCATCAGAACTCCGCAGTTAAGCGTGCTTGGGCGAGAGTAGTACTAGGATGGGTGACCTCCTGGGAAGTCCTCGTGTTGAACCCCTTTTTTTTTGCGGTGTCGGATATCGCGCATCCGATTTGCCGATTCGGGGTTATCTCCGCTTGGGCTGAAATTTGGTGAGCTTGAAGCGAATGACCTAAACATCAGGATACATTGCTTCGCCATGTAGTCCATGGATTTTAGCCAAATTCCATCGTTTAGGCGACTTTTCCAATTTTTTTAATTTTTTTTTAATTCCATTTTCGGGTGGGCCGGTTTGTTCCTCGTCAAGGGAACGGTCAAGCGGTCCAGCCGGTCGGCCCGTACCGTCAGGCCCAACGGCACCCAACGAGATCGGCCCGTCTTCGCGTTTGCCGGATCTCGCTCCACGCAAATATAGCTTATGACTGCGCGTCTCCTATCGGGTTCAATCATACCAGCACTAATGCACCGGATCCCATCAGAACTCCGCAGTTAAGCGTGCTTGGGCGAGAGTAGTACTAGGATGGGTGACCTCCTGGGAAGTCCTCGTGTTGAACCCCTTTTTTTTTGCGCTGTCGGATATCGCGCATCCGATTTGCCGATTCGGGGTTATCTCCGCTTGGGCTGAAATTTGGTGAGCTTGAAGCGAATGACCTAAACATCAGGATACATTGCTTCGCCATGTAGTCCATGGATTTTAGCCAAATTCCATCGTTTAGGCGACTTTTCCAATTTTTTTAATTTTTTTTTTAATTCCATTTTCGGGTGGGCCGGTTTGTTCCTCGTCAAGGGAACGGTCAAGCGGTCCAGCCGGGCGGCCCGTACCGTCAGGCCCAACGGCACCCAACGAGATCGGCCCGTCTTCGCGTTTGCCGGATCTCGCTCCATGCAAATATAGCTTATGACTGCGCGTCTCCTATCGGGTTCGATCATACCAGCACTAATGCACCGGATCCCATCAGAACTCCGCAGTTAAGCGTGCTTGGGCGAGAGTAGTACTAGAATGGGTGACCTCCTGGGAAGTCCTCGTGTTGAACCCCTTTTTTTTTGCGCTGTCGGATATCGCGCATCCGATTTGCCGATTCAGGGTTATCTCCGCTTGGGCTGAAATTTGGTGAGCTTGAAGCGAATGACCTAAACATCAGGATACATTGCTTCGCCATGTAGTCCATGGATTTTAGCCAAATTCCATCGTTTAGGCGACTTTTCCAATTTTTTTAATTTTTTTTTTGTTTTAATTCCATTTTCGGGTGGGCCGGTTTGTTCCTCGTCAAGGGAACGGTCAAGCGGTCCAGCCGGTCGGCCCGTACCGTCAGGCCCAACGGCACCCAACGAGATCGGCCCGTCTTCGCGTTTGCCGGATCTCGCTCCACGCAAATATAGCTTATGACTGCGCGTCTCCTATCGGGTTCGATCATACCAGCACTAATGCACCGGATCCCATCAGAACTCCGCAGTTAAGCGTGCTTGGGCGAGAGTAGTACTAGGATGGGTGACCTCCTGGGAAGTCCTCGTGTTGAACCCCTTTTTTTTTGCGCTGTCGGATATCGCGCATCCGATTTGCCGATTCGGGGTTATCTCCGCTTGGGCTGAAATTTGGTGAGCTTGAAGCGAATGACCTAAACATCAGGATACATTGCTTCGCCATGTAGTCCATGGATTTTAGCCAAATTCCATCGTTTAGGCGACTTTTCCTATTTTTTTAATTTTTTTTTTTAATTCCATTTTCGGGTGGGCCGGTTTGTTCCTCGTCAAGGGAACGGTCAAGCGGTCCAGCCGGTCGGCCCGTACCGTCAGGCCCAACGGCACCCAACGAGATCGGCCCGTCTTCGCGTTTGCCGGATCTCGCTCCATGCAAATATAGCTTATGACTGCGCGTCTCCTATCGGGTTCGATCATACCAGCACTAATGCACCGGATCCCATCAGAACTCCGCAGTTAAGCGTGCTTGGGCGAGAGTAGTACTAGGATGGGTGACCTCCTGGGAAGTCCTCGTGTTGAACCCCTTTTTTTTTGCGCTGTCGGATATCGCGCATCCGATTTGCCGATTCGGGGTTATCTCCGCTTGGGCTGAAATTTGGTGCGCTTGAAGCGAATGACCTAAACATCAGGATACATTGCTTCGCCATGTAGTCCATGGATTTTAGCCAAATTCCATCGTTTAGGCGACTTTTCCAATTTTTTTTAATTTTTTTTTGTTTTACTTCCATTTTCGGGTGGGCCGGTTTGTACCTCGTCAAGGGAACGGTCAAGCGGTCCAGCCGGTCGGCCCGTACCGTCAGGCCCAACGGCACCCAACGAGATCGGCCCGTCTTCGCGTTTGCCGGATCTCGCTCCACGCAAATATAGCTTATGACTGCGCGTCTCCTATCGGGTTCGATCATACCAGCACTAATGCACCGGATCCCATCAGAACTCCGCAGTTAAGCGTGCTTGGGCGAGAGTAGTACTAGGATGGGTGACCTCCTGGGAAGTCCTCGTGTTGAACCCCTTTTTTTTTGCGGTGTCGGATATCGCGCATCCGATTTGCCGATTCGGGGTTATCTCCGCTTGGGCTGAAATTTGGTGAGCTTGAAGCGAATGACCTAAACATCAGGATACATTGCTTCGCCATGTAGTCCATGGATTTTAGCCAAATTCCATCGTTTAGGCGACTTTTCCAATTTTTTTAATTTTTTTTTAATTCCATTTTCGGGTGGGCCGGTTTGTTCCTCGTCAAGGGAACGGTCAAGCGGTCCAGCCGGTCGGCCCGTACCGTCAGGCCCAACGGCACCCAACGAGATCGGCCCGTCTTCGCGTTTGCCGGATCTCGCTCCACGCAAATATAGCTTATGACTGCGCGTCTCCTATCGGGTTCAATCATACCAGCACTAATGCACCGGATCCCATCAGAACTCCGCAGTTAAGCGTGCTTGGGCGAGAGTAGTACTAGGATGGGTGACCTCCTGGGAAGTCCTCGTGTTGAACCCCTTTTTTTTTGCGCTGTCGGATATCGCGCATCCGATTTGCCGATTCGGGGTTATCTCCGCTTGGGCTGAAATTTGGTGAGCTTGAAGCGAATGACCTAAACATCAGGATACATTGCTTCGCCATGTAGTCCATGGATTTTAGCCAAATTCCATCGTTTAGGCGACTTTTCCAATTTTTTTAATTTTTTTTTTAATTCCATTTTCGGGTGGGCCGGTTTGTTCCTCGTCAAGGGAACGGTCAAGCGGTCCAGCCGGGCGGCCCGTACCGTCAGGCCCAACGGCACCCAACGAGATCGGCCCGTCTTCGCGTTTGCCGGATCTCGCTCCACGCAAATATAGCTTATGACTGCGCGTCTCCTATCGGGTTCGATCATACCAGCACTAATGCACCGGATCCCATCAGAACTCCGCAGTTAAGCGTGCTTGGGCGAGAGTAGTACTAGAATGGGTGACCTCCTGGGAAGTCCTCGTGTTGAACCCCTTTTTTTTTGCGCTGTCGGATATCGCGCATCCGATTTGCCGATTCAGGGTTATCTCCGCTTGGGCTGAAATTTGGTGAGCTTGAAGCGAATGACCTAAACATCAGGATACATTGCTTCGCCATGTAGTCCATGGATTTTAGCCAAATTCCATCGTTTAGGCGACTTTTCCAATTTTTTTTAATTTTTTTTTGTTTTACTTCCATTTTCGGGTGGGCCGGTTTGTACCTCGTCAAGGGAACGGTCAAGCGGTCCAGCCGGTCGGCCCGTACCGTCAGGCCCAACGGCACCCAACGAGATCGGCCCGTCTTCGCGTTTGCCGGATCTCGCTCCACGCAAATATAGCTTATGACTGCGCGTCTCCTATCGGGTTCGATCATACCAGCACTAATGCACCGGATCCCATCAGAACTCCGCAGTTAAGCGTGCTTGGGCGAGAGTAGTACTAGGATGGGTGACCTCCTGGGAAGTCCTCGTGTTGAACCCCTTTTTTTTTGCGCTGTCGGATATCGCGCATCCGATTTGCCGATTCGGGGTTATCTCCGCTTGGGCTGAAATTTGGTGAGCTTGAAGCGAATGACCTAAACATCAGGATACATTGCTTCGCCATGTAGTCCATGGATTTTAGCCAAATTCCATCGTTTAGGCGACTTTTCCAATTTTTTTAATTTTTTTTTTAATTCCATTTTCGGGTGGGCCGGTTTGTTCCTCGTCAAGGGAACGGTCAAGCGGTCCAGCCGGTCGGCCCGTACCGTCAGGCCCAACGGCACCCAACGAGATCGGCCCGTCTTCGCGTTTGCCGGATCTCGCTCCACGCAAATATAGCTTATGACTGCGCGTCTCCTATCGGGTTCAATCATACCAGCACTAATGCACCGGATCCCATCAGAACTCCGCAGTTAAGCGTGCCTGGGCGAGAGTAGTACTAGGATGGGTGACCTCCTGGGAAGTCCTCGTGTTGAACCCCTTTTTTTTTGCGCTGTCGGATATCGCGCATCCGATTTGCCGATTCGGGGTTATCTCCGCTTGGGCTGAAATTTGGTGAGCTTGAAGCGAATGACCTAAACATCAGGATACATTGCTTCGCCATGTAGTCCATGGATTTTAGCCAAATTCCATCGTTTAGGCGACTTTTCCAATTTTTTTAATTTTTTTTTTAATTCCATTTTCGGGTGGGCCGGTTTGTTCCTCGTCAAGGGAACGGTCAAGCGGTCCAGCCGGTCGGCCCGTACCGTCAGGCCCAACGGCACCCAACGAGATCGGCCCGTCTTCGCGTTTGCCGGATCTCGCTCCATGCAAATATAGCTTATGACTGCGCGTCTCCTATCGGGTTCGATCATACCAGCACTAATGCACCGGATCCCATCAGAACTCCGCAGTTAAGCGTGCTTGGGCGAGAGTAGTACTAGAATGGGTGACCTCCTGGGAAGTCCTCGTGTTGAACCCCTTTTTTTTTGCGCTGTCGGATATCGCGCATCCGATTTGCCGATTCAGGGTTATCTCCGCTTGGGCTGAAATTTGGTGAGCTTGAAGCGAATGACCTAAACATCAGGATACATTGCTTCGCCATGTAGTCCATGGATTTTAGCCAAATTCCATCGTTTAGGCGACTTTTCCAATTTTTTTTAATTTTTTTTTGTTTTACTTCCATTTTCGGGTGGGCCGGTTTGTACCTCGTCAAGGGAACGGTCAAGCGGTCCAGCCGGTCGGCCCGTACCGTCAGGCCCAACGGCACCCAACGAGATCGGCCCGTCTTCGCGTTTGCCGGATCTCGCTCCACGCAAATATAGCTTATGACTGCGCGTCTCCTATCGGGTTCGATCATACCAGCACTAATGCACCGGATCCCATCAGAACTCCGCAGTTAAGCGTGCTTGGGCGAGAGTAGTACTAGGATGGGTGACCTCCTGGGAAGTCCTCGTGTTGAACCCCTTTTTTTTTGCGCTGTCGGATATCGCGCATCCGATTTGCCGATTCGGGGTTATCTCCGCTTGGGCTGAAATTTGGTGAGCTTGAAGCGAATGACCTAAACATCAGGATACATTGCTTCGCCATGTAGTCCATGGATTTTAGCCAAATTCCATCGTTTAGGCGACTTTTCCAATTTTTTTAATTTTTTTTTAATTCCATTTTCGGGTGGGCCGGTTTGTTCCTCGTCAAGGGAACGGTCAAGCGGTCCAGCCGGTCGGCCCGTACCGTCAGGCCCAACGGCACCCAACGAGATCGGCCCGTCTTCGCGTTTGCCGGATCTCGCTCCACGCAAATATAGCTTATGACTGCGCGTCTCCTATCGGGTTCAATCATACCAGCACTAATGCACCGGATCCCATCAGAACTCCGCAGTTAAGCGTGCTTGGGCGAGAGTAGTACTAGGATGGGTGACCTCCTGGGAAGTCCTCGTGTTGAACCCCTTTTTTTTTGCGCTGTCGGATATCGCGCATCCGATTTGCCGATTCGGGGTTATCTCCGCTTGGGCTGAAATTTGGTGAGCTTGAAGCGAATGACCTAAACATCAGGATACATTGCTTCGCCATGTAGTCCATGGATTTTAGCCAAATTCCATCGTTTAGGCGACTTTTCCTATTTTTTTAATTTTTTTTTTTAATTCCATTTTCGGGTGGGCCGGTTTGTTCCTCGTCAAGGGAACGGTCAAGCGGTCCAGCCGGTCGGCCCGTACCGTCAGGCCCAACGGCACCCAACGAGATCGGCCCGTCTTCGCGTTTGCCGGATCTCGCTCCATGCAAATATAGCTTATGACTGCGCGTCTCCTATCGGGTTCGATCATACCAGCACTAATGCACCGGATCCCATCAGAACTCCGCAGTTAAGCGTGCTTGGGCGAGAGTAGTACTAGGATGGGTGACCTCCTGGGAAGTCCTCGTGTTGAACCCCTTTTTTTTTGCGCTGTCGGATATCGCGCATCCGATTTGCCGATTCGGGGTTATCTCCGCTTGGGCTGAAATTTGGTGCGCTTGAAGCGAATGACCTAAACATCAGGATACATTGCTTCGCCATGTAGTCCATGGATTTTAGCCAAATTCCATCGTTTAGGCGACTTTTCCAATTTTTTTTAATTTTTTTTTGTTTTACTTCCATTTTCGGGTGGGCCGGTTTGTACCTCGTCAAGGGAACGGTCAAGCGGTCCAGCCGGTCGGCCCGTACCGTCAGGCCCAACGGCACCCAACGAGATCGGCCCGTCTTCGCGTTTGCCGGATCTCGCTCCACGCAAATATAGCTTATGACTGCGCGTCTCCTATCGGGTTCGATCATACCAGCACTAATGCACCGGATCCCATCAGAACTCCGCAGTTAAGCGTGCTTGGGCGAGAGTAGTACTAGGATGGGTGACCTCCTGGGAAGTCCTCGTGTTGAACCCCTTTTTTTTTGCGGTGTCGGATATCGCGCATCCGATTTGCCGATTCGGGGTTATCTCCGCTTGGGCTGAAATTTGGTGAGCTTGAAGCGAATGACCTAAACATCAGGATACATTGCTTCGCCATGTAGTCCATGGATTTTAGCCAAATTCCATCGTTTAGGCGACTTTTCCAATTTTTTTAATTTTTTTTTAATTCCATTTTCGGGTGGGCCGGTTTGTTCCTCGTCAAGGGAACGGTCAAGCGGTCCAGCCGGTCGGCCCGTACCGTCAGGCCCAACGGCACCCAACGAGATCGGCCCGTCTTCGCGTTTGCCGGATCTCGCTCCACGCAAATATAGCTTATGACTGCGCGTCTCCTATCGGGTTCAATCATACCAGCACTAATGCACCGGATCCCATCAGAACTCCGCAGTTAAGCGTGCTTGGGCGAGAGTAGTACTAGGATGGGTGACCTCCTGGGAAGTCCTCGTGTTGAACCCCTTTTTTTTTGCGCTGTCGGATATCGCGCATCCGATTTGCCGATTCGGGGTTATCTCCGCTTGGGCTGAAATTTGGTGAGCTTGAAGCGAATGACCTAAACATCAGGATACATTGCTTCGCCATGTAGTCCATGGATTTTAGCCAAATTCCATCGTTTAGGCGACTTTTCCAATTTTTTTAATTTTTTTTTTAATTCCATTTTCGGGTGGGCCGGTTTGTTCCTCGTCAAGGGAACGGTCAAGCGGTCCAGCCGGGCGGCCCGTACCGTCAGGCCCAACGGCACCCAACGAGATCGGCCCGTCTTCGCGTTTGCCGGATCTCGCTCCACGCAAATATAGCTTATGACTGCGCGTCTCCTATCGGGTTCGATCATACCAGCACTAATGCACCGGATCCCATCAGAACTCCGCAGTTAAGCGTGCTTGGGCGAGAGTAGTACTAGAATGGGTGACCTCCTGGGAAGTCCTCGTGTTGAACCCCTTTTTTTTTGCGCTGTCGGATATCGCGCATCCGATTTGCCGATTCAGGGTTATCTCCGCTTGGGCTGAAATTTGGTGAGCTTGAAGCGAATGACCTAAACATCAGGATACATTGCTTCGCCATGTAGTCCATGGATTTTAGCCAAATTCCATCGTTTAGGCGACTTTTCCAATTTTTTTTAATTTTTTTTTGTTTTACTTCCATTTTCGGGTGGGCCGGTTTGTACCTCGTCAAGGGAACGGTCAAGCGGTCCAGCCGGTCGGCCCGTACCGTCAGGCCCAACGGCACCCAACGAGATCGGCCCGTCTTCGCGTTTGCCGGATCTCGCTCCACGCAAATATAGCTTATGACTGCGCGTCTCCTATCGGGTTCGATCATACCAGCACTAATGCACCGGATCCCATCAGAACTCCGCAGTTAAGCGTGCTTGGGCGAGAGTAGTACTAGGATGGGTGACCTCCTGGGAAGTCCTCGTGTTGAACCCCTTTTTTTTTGCGCTGTCGGATATCGCGCATCCGATTTGCCGATTCGGGGTTATCTCCGCTTGGGCTGAAATTTGGTGAGCTTGAAGCGAATGACCTAAACATCAGGATACATTGCTTCGCCATGTAGTCCATGGATTTTAGCCAAATTCCATCGTTTAGGCGACTTTTCCAATTTTTTTAATTTTTTTTTTAATTCCATTTTCGGGTGGGCCGGTTTGTTCCTCGTCAAGGGAACGGTCAAGCGGTCCAGCCGGTCGGCCCGTACCGTCAGGCCCAACGGCACCCAACGAGATCGGCCCGTCTTCGCGTTTGCCGGATCTCGCTCCACGCAAATATAGCTTATGACTGCGCGTCTCCTATCGGGTTCAATCATACCAGCACTAATGCACCGGATCCCATCAGAACTCCGCAGTTAAGCGTGCCTGGGCGAGAGTAGTACTAGGATGGGTGACCTCCTGGGAAGTCCTCGTGTTGAACCCCTTTTTTTTTGCGCTGTCGGATATCGCGCATCCGATTTGCCGATTCGGGGTTATCTCCGCTTGGGCTGAAATTTGGTGAGCTTGAAGCGAATGACCTAAACATCAGGATACATTGCTTCGCCATGTAGTCCATGGATTTTAGCCAAATTCCATCGTTTAGGCGACTTTTCCAATTTTTTTAATTTTTTTTTTAATTCCATTTTCGGGTGGGCCGGTTTGTTCCTCGTCAAGGGAACGGTCAAGCGGTCCAGCCGGTCGGCCCGTACCGTCAGGCCCAACGGCACCCAACGAGATCGGCCCGTCTTCGCGTTTGCCGGATCTCGCTCCATGCAAATATAGCTTATGACTGCGCGTCTCCTATCGGGTTCGATCATACCAGCACTAATGCACCGGATCCCATCAGAACTCCGCAGTTAAGCGTGCTTGGGCGAGAGTAGTACTAGGATGGGTGACCTCCTGGGAAGTCCTCGTGTTGAACCCCTTTTTTTTTGCGCTGTCGGATATCGCGCATCCGATTTGCCGATTCAGGGTTATCTCCGCTTGGGCTGAAATTTGGTGAGCTTGAAGCGAATGACCTAAACATCAGGATACATTGCTTCGCCATGTAGTCCATGGATTTTAGCCAAATTCCATCGTTTAGGCGACTTTTCCAATTTTTTTTAATTTTTTTTTGTTTTACTTCCATTTTCGGGTGGGCCGGTTTGTACCTCGTCAAGGGAACGGTCAAGCGGTCCAGCCGGTCGGCCCGTACCGTCAGGCCCAACGGCACCCAACGAGATCGGCCCGTCTTCGCGTTTGCCGGATCTCGCTCCACGCAAATATAGCTTATGACTGCGCGTCTCCTATCGGGTTCGATCATACCAGCACTAATGCACCGGATCCCATCAGAACTCCGCAGTTAAGCGTGCTTGGGCGAGAGTAGTACTAGGATGGGTGACCTCCTGGGAAGTCCTCGTGTTGAACCCCTTTTTTTTTGCGCTGTCGGATATCGCGCATCCGATTTGCCGATTCGGGGTTATCTCCGCTTGGGCTGAAATTTGGTGAGCTTGAAGCGAATGACCTAAACATCAGGATACATTGCTTCGCCATGTAGTCCATGGATTTTAGCCAAATTCCATCGTTTAGGCGACTTTTCCAATTTTTTTAATTTTTTTTTTAATTCCATTTTCGGGTGGGCCGGTTTGTTCCTCGTCAAGGGAACGGTCAAGCGGTCCAGCCGGTCGGCCCGTACCGTCAGGCCCAACGGCACCCAACGAGATCGGCCCGTCTTCGCGTTTGCCGGATCTCGCTCCATGCAAATATAGCTTATGACTGCGCGTCTCCTATCGGGTTCGATCATACCAGCACTAATGCACCGGATCCCATCAGAACTCCGCAGTTAAGCGTGCTTGGGCGAGAGTAGTACTAGGATGGGTGACCTCCTGGGAAGTCCTCGTGTTGAACCCCTTTTTTTTTGCGCTGTCGGATATCGCGCATCCGATTTGCCGATTCGGGGTTATCTCCGCTTGGGCTGAAATTTGGTGCGCTTGAAGCGAATGACCTAAACATCAGGATACATTGCTTCGCCATGTAGTCCATGGATTTTAGCCAAATTCCATCGTTAAGGCGACTTTTCCAATTTTTTTTAATTTTTTTTTGTTTTACTTCCATTTTCGGGTGGGCCGGTTTGTACCTCGTCAAGGGAACGGTCAAGCGGTCCAGCCGGTCGGCCCGTACCGTCAGGCCCAACGGCACCCAACGAGATCGGCCCGTCTTCGCGTTTGCCAGATCTCGCTCCACGCAAATATAGCTTATGACTGCGCGTCTCCTATCGGGTTCGATCATACCAGCACTAATGCACCGGATCCCATCAGAACTCCGCAGTTAAGCGTGCTTGGGCGAGAGTAGTACTAGGATGGGTGACCTCCTGGGAAGTCCTCGTGTTGAACCCCTTTTTTTTTGCGCTGTCGGATATCGCGCATCCGATTTGCCGATTCGGGGTTATCTCCGCTTGGGCTGAAATTTGGTGAGCTTGAAGCGAATGACCTAAACATCAGGATACATTGCTTCGCCATGTAGTCCATGGATTTTAGCCAAATTCCATCGTTTAGGCGACTTTTCCAATTTTTTTAATTTTGTTTTTTGTTTTACTTCCATTTTCGGGTGGGCCGGTTTGTACCTCAAGGGAACGGTCAAGCGGTCCAGCCGGTCGGCCCGTACCGTCAGGCCCAACGGCACCCAACGAGATCGGCCCGTCTTCGCGTTTGCCGGATCTCGCTCCACGCAAATATAGCTTATGACTGCGCGTCTCCTATCGGGTTCGATCATACCAGCACTAATGCACCGGATCCCATCAGAACTCCGCAGTTAAGCGTGCTTGGGCGAGAGTAGTACTAGGATGGGTGACCTCCTGGGAAGTCCTCGTGTTGAACCCCTTTTTTTTTGCGCTGTCGGATATCGCGCATCCGATTTGCCGATTCGGGGTTATCTCCGCTTGGGCTGAAATTTGGTGAGCTTGAAGCGAATGACCTAAACATCAGGATACATTGCTTCGCCATGTAGTCCATGGATTTTAGCCAAATTCCATCGTTTAGGCGACTTTTCCAATTTTTTTAATTTTTTTTTTAATTCCATTTTCGGGTGGGCCGGTTTGTTCCTCGTCAAGGGAACGGTCAAGCGGTCCAGCCGGTCGGCCCGTACCGTCAGGCCCAACGGCACCCAACGAGATCGGCCCGTCTTCGCGTTTGCCGGATCTCGCTCCACGCAAATATAGCTTATGACTGCGCGTCTCCTATCGGGTTCGATCATACCAGCACTAATGCACCGGATCCCATCAGAACTCCGCAGTTAAGCGTGCTTGGGCGAGAGTAGTACTAGGATGGGTGACCTCCTGGGAAGTCCTCGTGTTGAACCCCTTTTTTTTTTGCGCTGTCGGATATCGCGCATCCGATTTGCCGATTCGGGGTTATCTCCGCTTGGGCTGAAATTTGGTGAGCTTGAAGCGAATGACCTAAACATCAGGATACATTGCTTCGCCATGTAGTCCATGGATTTTAGCCAAATTCCATCGTTTAGGCGACTTTTCCAATTTTTTTAATTTTTTTTTAATTCCATTTTCGGGTGGGCCGGTTTGTTCCTCGTCAAGGGAACGGTCAAGCGGTCCAGCCGGTCGGCCCGTACCGTCAGGCCCAACGGCACCCAACGAGATCGGCCCGTCTTCGCGTTTGCCGGATCTCGCTCCATGCAAATATAGCTTATGACTGCGCGTCTCCTATCGGGTTCGATCATACCAGCACTAATGCACCGGATCCCATCAGAACTCCGCAGTTAAGCGTGCTTGGGCGAGAGTAGTACTAGGATGGGTGACCTCCTGGGAAGTCCTCGTGTTGAACCCCTTTTTTTTTGCGCTGTCGGATATCGCGCATCCGATTTGCCGATTCGGGGTTATCTCCGCTTGGGCTGAAATTTGGTGCGCTTGAAGCGAATGACCTAAACATCAGGATACATTGCTTCGCCATGTAGTCCATGGATTTTAGCCAAATTCCATCGTTTAGGCGACTTTTCCAATTTTTTTAATTTTTTTTTTAATTCCATTTTCGGGTGGGCCGGTTTGTTCCTCGTCAAGGGAACGGTCAAGCGGTCCAGCCGGTCGGCCCGTACCGTCAGGCCCAACGGCACCCAACGAGATCGGCCCGTCTTCGCGTTTGCCGGATCTCGCTCCATGCAAATATAGCTTATGACTGCGCGTCTCCTATCGGGTTCGATCATACCAGCACTAATGCACCGGATCCCATCAGAACTCCGCAGTTAAGCGTGCTTGGGCGAGAGTAGTACTAGGATGGGTGACCTCCTGGGAAGTCCTCGTGTTGAACCCCTTTTTTTTTGCGCTGTCGGATATCGCGCATCCGATTTGCCGATTCGGGGTTATCTCCGCTTGGGCTGAAATTTGGTGCGCTTGAAGCGAATGACCTAAACATCAGGATACATTGCTTCGCCATGTAGTCCATGGATTTTAGCCAAATTCCATCGTTAAGGCGACTTTTCCAATTTTTTTTAATTTTTTTTTGTTTTACTTCCATTTTCGGGTGGGCCGGTTTGTACCTCGTCAAGGGAACGGTCAAGCGGTCCAGCCGGTCGGCCCGTACCGTCAGGCCCAACGGCACCCAACGAGATCGGCCCGTCTTCGCGTTTGCCGGATCTCGCTCCACGCAAATATAGCTTATGACTGCGCGTCTCCTATCGGGTTCGATCATACCAGCACTAATGCACCGGATCCCATCAGAACTCCGCAGTTAAGCGTGCTTGGGCGAGAGTAGTACTAGGATGGGTGACCTCCTGGGAAGTCCTCGTGTTGAACCCCTTTTTTTTTGCGCTGTCGGATATCGCGCATCCGATTTGCCGATTCGGGGTTATCTCCGCTTGGGCTGAAATTTGGTGCGCTTGAAGCGAATGACCTAAACATCAGGATACATTGCTTCGCCATGTAGTCCATGGATTTTAGCCAAATTCCATCGTTTAGGCGACTTTTCCAATTTTTTTAATTTTTTTTTTAATTCCATTTTCGGGTGGGCCGGTTTGTTCCTCGTCAAGGGAACGGTCAAGCGGTCCAGCCGGTCGGCCCGTACCGTCAGGCCCAACGGCACCCAACGAGATCGGCCCGTCTTCGCGTTTGCCGGATCTCGCTCCATGCAAATATAGCTTATGACTGCGCGTCTCCTATCGGGTTCGATCATACCAGCACTAATGCACCGGATCCCATCAGAACTCCGCAGTTAAGCGTGCTTGGGCGAGAGTAGTACTAGGATGGGTGACCTCCTGGGAAGTCCTCGTGTTGAACCCCTTTTTTTTTGCGCTGTCGGATATCGCGCATCCGATTTGCCGATTCAGGGTTATCTCCGCTTGGGCTGAAATTTGGTGAGCTTGAAGCGAATGACCTAAACATCAGGATACATTGCTTCGCCATGTAGTCCATGGATTTTAGCCAAATTCCATCGTTTAGGCGACTTTTCCAATTTTTTTTAATTTTTTTTTGTTTTACTTCCATTTTCGGGTGGGCCGGTTTGTACCTCGTCAAGGGAACGGTCAAGCGGTCCAGCCGGTCGGCCCGTACCGTCAGGCCCAACGGCACCCAACGAGATCGGCCCGTCTTCGCGTTTGCCGGATCTCGCTCCACGCAAATATAGCTTATGACTGCGCGTCTCCTATCGGGTTCGATCATACCAGCACTAATGCACCGGATCCCATCAGAACTCCGCAGTTAAGCGTGCTTGGGCGAGAGTAGTACTAGGATGGGTGACCTCCTGGGAAGTCCTCGTGTTGAACCCCTTTTTTTTTGCGCTGTCGGATATCGCGCATCCGATTTGCCGATTCGGGGTTATCTCCGCTTGGGCTGAAATTTGGTGAGCTTGAAGCGAATGACCTAAACATCAGGATACATTGCTTCGCCATGTAGTCCATGGATTTTAGCCAAATTCCATCGTTTAGGCGACTTTTCCAATTTTTTTAATTTTTTTTTTAATTCCATTTTCGGGTGGGCCGGTTTGTTCCTCGTCAAGGGAACGGTCAAGCGGTCCAGCCGGTCGGCCCGTACCGTCAGGCCCAACGGCACCCAACGAGATCGGCCCGTCTTCGCGTTTGCCGGATCTCGCTCCATGCAAATATAGCTTATGACTGCGCGTCTCCTATCGGGTTCGATCATACCAGCACTAATGCACCGGATCCCATCAGAACTCCGCAGTTAAGCGTGCTTGGGCGAGAGTAGTACTAGGATGGGTGACCTCCTGGGAAGTCCTCGTGTTGAACCCCTTTTTTTTTGCGCTGTCGGATATCGCGCATCCGATTTGCCGATTCGGGGTTATCTCCGCTTGGGCTGAAATTTGGTGCGCTTGAAGCGAATGACCTAAACATCAGGATACATTGCTTCGCCATGTAGTCCATGGATTTTAGCCAAATTCCATCGTTAAGGCGACTTTTCCAATTTTTTTTAATTTTTTTTTGTTTTACTTCCATTTTCGGGTGGGCCGGTTTGTACCTCGTCAAGGGAACGGTCAAGCGGTCCAGCCGGTCGGCCCGTACCGTCAGGCCCAACGGCACCCAACGAGATCGGCCCGTCTTCGCGTTTGCCAGATCTCGCTCCACGCAAATATAGCTTATGACTGCGCGTCTCCTATCGGGTTCGATCATACCAGCACTAATGCACCGGATCCCATCAGAACTCCGCAGTTAAGCGTGCTTGGGCGAGAGTAGTACTAGGATGGGTGACCTCCTGGGAAGTCCTCGTGTTGAACCCCTTTTTTTTTGCGCTGTCGGATATCGCGCATCCGATTTGCCGATTCGGGGTTATCTCCGCTTGGGCTGAAATTTGGTGAGCTTGAAGCGAATGACCTAAACATCAGGATACATTGCTTCGCCATGTAGTCCATGGATTTTAGCCAAATTCCATCGTTTAGGCGACTTTTCCAATTTTTTTAATTTTGTTTTTTGTTTTACTTCCATTTTCGGGTGGGCCGGTTTGTACCTCAAGGGAACGGTCAAGCGGTCCAGCCGGTCGGCCCGTACCGTCAGGCCCAACGGCACCCAACGAGATCGGCCCGTCTTCGCGTTTGCCGGATCTCGCTCCACGCAAATATAGCTTATGACTGCGCGTCTCCTATCGGGTTCGATCATACCAGCACTAATGCACCGGATCCCATCAGAACTCCGCAGTTAAGCGTGCTTGGGCGAGAGTAGTACTAGGATGGGTGACCTCCTGGGAAGTCCTCGTGTTGAACCCCTTTTTTTTTGCGCTGTCGGATATCGCGCATCCGATTTGCCGATTCGGGGTTATCTCCGCTTGGGCTGAAATTTGGTGAGCTTGAAGCGAATGACCTAAACATCAGGATACATTGCTTCGCCATGTAGTCCATGGATTTTAGCCAAATTCCATCGTTTAGGCGACTTTTCCAATTTTTTTAATTTTTTTTTTAATTCCATTTTCGGGTGGGCCGGTTTGTTCCTCGTCAAGGGAACGGTCAAGCGGTCCAGCCGGTCGGCCCGTACCGTCAGGCCCAACGGCACCCAACGAGATCGGCCCGTCTTCGCGTTTGCCGGATCTCGCTCCACGCAAATATAGCTTATGACTGCGCGTCTCCTATCGGGTTCGATCATACCAGCACTAATGCACCGGATCCCATCAGAACTCCGCAGTTAAGCGTGCTTGGGCGAGAGTAGTACTAGGATGGGTGACCTCCTGGGAAGTCCTCGTGTTGAACCCCTTTTTTTTTTGCGCTGTCGGATATCGCGCATCCGATTTGCCGATTCGGGGTTATCTCCGCTTGGGCTGAAATTTGGTGAGCTTGAAGCGAATGACCTAAACATCAGGATACATTGCTTCGCCATGTAGTCCATGGATTTTAGCCAAATTCCATCGTTTAGGCGACTTTTCCAATTTTTTTAATTTTTTTTTAATTCCATTTTCGGGTGGGCCGGTTTGTTCCTCGTCAAGGGAACGGTCAAGCGGTCCAGCCGGTCGGCCCGTACCGTCAGGCCCAACGGCACCCAACGAGATCGGCCCGTCTTCGCGTTTGCCGGATCTCGCTCCATGCAAATATAGCTTATGACTGCGCGTCTCCTATCGGGTTCGATCATACCAGCACTAATGCACCGGATCCCATCAGAACTCCGCAGTTAAGCGTGCTTGGGCGAGAGTAGTACTAGGATGGGTGACCTCCTGGGAAGTCCTCGTGTTGAACCCCTTTTTTTTTGCGCTGTCGGATATCGCGCATCCGATTTGCCGATTCGGGGTTATCTCCGCTTGGGCTGAAATTTGGTGCGCTTGAAGCGAATGACCTAAACATCAGGATACATTGCTTCGCCATGTAGTCCATGGATTTTAGCCAAATTCCATCGTTTAGGCGACTTTTCCAATTTTTTTAATTTTTTTTTTAATTCCATTTTCGGGTGGGCCGGTTTGTTCCTCGTCAAGGGAACGGTCAAGCGGTCCAGCCGGTCGGCCCGTACCGTCAGGCCCAACGGCACCCAACGAGATCGGCCCGTCTTCGCGTTTGCCGGATCTCGCTCCATGCAAATATAGCTTATGACTGCGCGTCTCCTATCGGGTTCGATCATACCAGCACTAATGCACCGGATCCCATCAGAACTCCGCAGTTAAGCGTGCTTGGGCGAGAGTAGTACTAGGATGGGTGACCTCCTGGGAAGTCCTCGTGTTGAACCCCTTTTTTTTTGCGCTGTCGGATATCGCGCATCCGATTTGCCGATTCGGGGTTATCTCCGCTTGGGCTGAAATTTGGTGCGCTTGAAGCGAATGACCTAAACATCAGGATACATTGCTTCGCCATGTAGTCCATGGATTTTAGCCAAATTCCATCGTTAAGGCGACTTTTCCAATTTTTTTTAATTTTTTTTTGTTTTACTTCCATTTTCGGGTGGGCCGGTTTGTACCTCGTCAAGGGAACGGTCAAGCGGTCCAGCCGGTCGGCCCGTACCGTCAGGCCCAACGGCACCCAACGAGATCGGCCCGTCTTCGCGTTTGCCGGATCTCGCTCCACGCAAATATAGCTTATGACTGCGCGTCTCCTATCGGGTTCGATCATACCAGCACTAATGCACCGGATCCCATCAGAACTCCGCAGTTAAGCGTGCTTGGGCGAGAGTAGTACTAGGATGGGTGACCTCCTGGGAAGTCCTCGTGTTGAACCCCTTTTTTTTTGCGCTGTCGGATATCGCGCATCCGATTTGCCGATTCGGGGTTATCTCCGCTTGGGCTGAAATTTGGTGAGCTTGAAGCGAATGACCTAAACATCAGGATACATTGCTTCGCCATGTAGTCCATGGATTTTAGCCAAATTCCATCGTTTAGGCGACTTTTCCAATTTTTTTAATTTTGTTTTTTGTTTTACTTCCATTTTCGGGTGGGCCGGTTTGTACCTCAAGGGAACGGTCAAGCGGTCCAGCCGGTCGGCCCGTACCGTCAGGCCCAACGGCACCCAACGAGATCGGCCCGTCTTCGCGTTTGCCGGATCTCGCTCCACGCAAATATAGCTTATGACTGCGCGTCTCCTATCGGGTTCGATCATACCAGCACTAATGCACCGGATCCCATCAGAACTCCGCAGTTAAGCGTGCTTGGGCGAGAGTAGTACTAGGATGGGTGACCTCCTGGGAAGTCCTCGTGTTGAACCCCTTTTTTTTTGCGCTGTCGGATATCGCGCATCCGATTTGCCGATTCGGGGTTATCTCCGCTTGGGCTGAAATTTGGTGAGCTTGAAGCGAATGACCTAAACATCAGGATACATTGCTTCGCCATGTAGTCCATGGATTTTAGCCAAATTCCATCGTTTAGGCGACTTTTCCAATTTTTTTAATTTTTTTTTTAATTCCATTTTCGGGTGGGCCGGTTTGTTCCTCGTCAAGGGAACGGTCAAGCGGTCCAGCCGGTCGGCCCGTACCGTCAGGCCCAACGGCACCCAACGAGATCGGCCCGTCTTCGCGTTTGCCGGATCTCGCTCCACGCAAATATAGCTTATGACTGCGCGTCTCCTATCGGGTTCGATCATACCAGCACTAATGCACCGGATCCCATCAGAACTCCGCAGTTAAGCGTGCTTGGGCGAGAGTAGTACTAGGATGGGTGACCTCCTGGGAAGTCCTCGTGTTGAACCCCTTTTTTTTTTGCGCTGTCGGATATCGCGCATCCGATTTGCCGATTCGGGGTTATCTCCGCTTGGGCTGAAATTTGGTGAGCTTGAAGCGAATGACCTAAACATCAGGATACATTGCTTCGCCATGTAGTCCATGGATTTTAGCCAAATTCCATCGTTTAGGCGACTTTTCCAATTTTTTTAATTTTTTTTTAATTCCATTTTCGGGTGGGCCGGTTTGTTCCTCGTCAAGGGAACGGTCAAGCGGTCCAGCCGGTCGGCCCGTACCGTCAGGCCCAACGGCACCCAACGAGATCGGCCCGTCTTCGCGTTTGCCGGATCTCGCTCCATGCAAATATAGCTTATGACTGCGCGTCTCCTATCGGGTTCGATCATACCAGCACTAATGCACCGGATCCCATCAGAACTCCGCAGTTAAGCGTGCTTGGGCGAGAGTAGTACTAGGATGGGTGACCTCCTGGGAAGTCCTCGTGTTGAACCCCTTTTTTTTTGCGCTGTCGGATATCGCGCATCCGATTTGCCGATTCGGGGTTATCTCCGCTTGGGCTGAAATTTGGTGCGCTTGAAGCGAATGACCTAAACATCAGGATACATTGCTTCGCCATGTAGTCCATGGATTTTAGCCAAATTCCATCGTTTAGGCGACTTTTCCAATTTTTTTTAATTTTTTTTTGTTTTACTTCCATTTTCGGGTGGGCCGGTTTGTACCTCGTCAAGGGAACGGTCAAGCGGTCCAGCCGGTCGGCCCGTACCGTCAGGCCCAACGGCACCCAACGAGATCGGCCCGTCTTCGCGTTTGCCGGATCTCGCTCCACGCAAATATAGCTTATGACTGCGCGTCTCCTATCGGGTTCGATCATACCAGCACTAATGCACCGGATCCCATCAGAACTCCGCAGTTAAGCGTGCTTGGGCGAGAGTAGTACTAGGATGGGTGACCTCCTGGGAAGTCCTCGTGTTGAACCCCTTTTTTTTTGCGCTGTCGGATATCGCGCATCCGATTTGCCGATTCGGGGTTATCTCCGCTTGGGCTGAAATTTGGTGAGCTTGAAGCGAATGACCTAAACATCAGGATACATTGCTTCGCCATGTAGTCCATGGATTTTAGCCAAATTCCATCGTTTAGGCGACTTTTCCAATTTTTTTAATTTTGTTTTCTGTTTTACTTCCATTTTCGGGTGGGCCGGTTTGTACCTCGTCAAGGGAACGGTCAAGCGGTCAAGCCGGTCGGCCCGTACCGTCAGGCCCAACGGCACCCAACGAGATCGGCCCGTCTTCGCGTTTGCCGGATCTCGCTCCACGCAAATATAGCTTATGACTGCGCGTCTCCTATCGGGTTCGATCATACCAGCACTAATGCACCGGATCCCATCAGAACTCCGCAGTTTAGCGTGCTTGGGCGAGAGTAGTACTAGGATGGGTGACCTCCTGGGAAGTCCTCGTGTTGAACCCCTTTTTTTTTGCGCTGTCGGATATCGCGCATCCGATTTGCCGATTCGGGGTTATCTCCGCTTGGGCTGAAATTTGGTGAGCTTGAAGCGAATGACCTAAACATCAGGATACATTGCTTCGCCATGTAGTCCATGGATTTTAGCCAAATTCCATCGTTTAGGCGACTTTTCCAATTTTTTTAATTTTTTTTTTGTTTTAATTCCATTTTCGGGTGGGCCGGTTTGTTCCTCGTCAAGGGAACGGTCAAGCGGTCCAGCCGGTCGGCCCGTACCGTCAGGCCCAACGGCACCCAACGAGATCGGCCCGTCTTCGCGTTTGCCGGATCTCGCTCCACGCAAATATAGCTTATGACTGCGCGTCTCCTATCGGGTTCGATCATACCAGCACTAATGCACCGGATCCCATCAGAACTCCGCAGTTAAGCGTGCTTGGGCGAGAGTAGTACTAGGATGGGTGACCTCCTGGGAAGTCCTCGTGTTGAACCCCTTTTTTTTTGCGCTGTCGGATATCGCGCATCCGATTTGCCGATTCGGGGTTATCTCCGCTTGGGCTGAAATTTGGTGAGCTTGAAGCGAATGACCTAAACATCAGGATACATTGCTTCGCCATGTAGTCCATGGATTTTAGCCAAATTCCATCGTTTAGGCGACTTTTCCAATTTTTTTAATTTTTTTTTTAATTCCATTTTCGGGTGGGCCGGTTTGTTCCTCGTCAAGGGAACGGTCAAGCGGTCCAGCCGGTCGGCCCGTACCGTCAGGCCCAACGGCACCCAACGAGATCGGCCCGTCTTCGCGTTTGCCGGATCTCGCTCCATGCAAATATAGCTTATGACTGCGCGTCTCCTATCGGGTTCGATCATACCAGCACTAATGCACCGGATCCCATCAGAACTCCGCAGTTAAGCGTGCTTGGGCGAGAGTAGTACTAGGATGGGTGACCTCCTGGGAAGTCCTCGTGTTGAACCCCTTTTTTTTTGCGCTGTCGGATATCGCGCATCCGATTTGCCGATTCGGGGTTATCTCCGCTTGGGCTGAAATTTGGTGCGCTTGAAGCGAATGACCTAAACATCAGGATACATTGCTTCGCCATGTAGTCCATGGATTTTAGCCAAATTCCATCGTTTAGGCGACTTTTCCAATTTTTTTTAATTTTTTTTTGTTTTACTTCCATTTTCGGGTGGGCCGGTTTGTACCTCGTCAAGGGAACGGTCAAGCGGTCCAGCCGGTCGGCCCGTACCGTCAGGCCCAACGGCACCCAACGAGATCGGCCCGTCTTCGCGTTTGCCGGATCTCGCTCCACGCAAATATAGCTTATGACTGCGCGTCTCCTATCGGGTTCGATCATACCAGCACTAATGCACCGGATCCCATCAGAACTCCGCAGTTAAGCGTGCTTGGGCGAGAGTAGTACTAGGATGGGTGACCTCCTGGGAAGTCCTCGTGTTGAACCCCTTTTTTTTTGCGCTGTCGGATATCGCGCATCCGATTTGCCGATTCGGGGTTATCTCCGCTTGGGCTGAAATTTGGTGAGCTTGAAGCGAATGACCTAAACATCAGGATACATTGCTTCGCCATGTAGTCCATGGATTTTAGCCAAATTCCATCGTTTAGGCGACTTTTCCAATTTTTTTAATTTTGTTTTTTGTTTTACTTCCATTTTCGGGTGGGCCGGTTTGTACCTCGTCAAGGGAACGGTCAAGCGGTCAAGCCGGTCGGCCCGTACCGTCAGGCCCAACGGCACCCAACGAGATCGGCCCGTCTTCGCGTTTGCCGGATCTCGCTCCACGCAAATATAGCTTATGACTGCGCGTCTCCTATCGGGTTCGATCATACCAGCACTAATGCACCGGATCCCATCAGAACTCCGCAGTTTAGCGTGCTTGGGCGAGAGTAGTACTAGGATGGGTGACCTCCTGGGAAGTCCTCGTGTTGAACCCCTTTTTTTTTGCGCTGTCGGATATCGCGCATCCGATTTGCCGATTCGGGGTTATCTCCGCTTGGGCTGAAATTTGGTGAGCTTGAAGCGAATGACCTAAACATCAGGATACATTGCTTCGCCATGTAGTCCATGGATTTTAGCCAAATTCCATCGTTTAGGCGACTTTTCCAATTTTTTTAATTTTTTTTTGTTTTAATTCCATTTTCGGGTGGGCCGGTTTGTTCCTCGTCAAGGGAACGGTCAAGCGGTCCAGCCGGTCGGCCCGTACCGTCAGGCCCAACGGCACCCAACGAGATCGGCCCGTCTTCGCGTTTGCCGGATCTCGCTCCACGCAAATATAGCTTATGACTGCGCGTCTCCTATCGGGTTCGATCATACCAGCACTAATGCACCGGATCCCATCAGAACTCCGCAGTTAAGCGTGCTTGGGCGAGAGTAGTACTAGGATGGGTGACCTCCTGGGAAGTCCTCGTGTTGAACCCCTTTTTTTTTGCGCTGTCGGATATCGCGCATCCGATTTGCCGATTCGGGGTTATCTCCG
Organism: Acacia crassicarpa; assembly: GCA_034222035.1. Taxonomy (NCBI): domain Eukaryota; kingdom Viridiplantae; phylum Streptophyta; class Magnoliopsida; order Fabales; family Fabaceae; genus Acacia; species Acacia crassicarpa. Next base: position 1,774,464 of record JAWXYG010000021.1, on the reverse strand, counting down.
CTTGGGCTGAAATTTGGTGAGCTTGAAGCGAATGACCTAAACATCAGGATACATTGCTTCGCCATGTAGTCCATGGATTTTAGCCAAATTCCATCGTTTAGGCGACTTTTCCAATTTTTTTAATTTTTTTTTTTAATTCCATTTTCGGGTGGGCCGGTTTGTTCCTCGTCAAGGGAACGGTCAAGCGGTCCAGCCGGTCGGCCCGTACCGTCAGGCCCAACGGCACCCAACGAGATCGGCCCGTCTTCGCGTTTGCCGGATCTCGCTCCATGCAAATATAGCTTATGACTGCGCGTCTCCTATCGGGTTCGATCATACCAGCACTAATGCACCGGATCCCATCAGAACTCCGCAGTTAAGCGTGCTTGGGCGAGAGTAGTACTAGGATGGGTGACCTCCTGGGAAGTCCTCGTGTTGAACCCCTTTTTTTTTGCGCTGTCGGATATCGCGCATCCGATTTGCCGATTCGGGGTTATCTCCGCTTGGGCTGAAATTTGGTGCGCTTGAAGCGAATGACCTAAACATCAGGATACATTGCTTCGCCATGTAGTCCATGGATTTTAGCCAAATTCCATCGTTTAGGCGACTTTTCCAATTTTTTTGTATTTTTTTTTGTTTTACTTCCATTTTCGGGTGGGCCGGTTTGTACCTCGTCAAGGGAACGGTCAAGCGGTCCAGCCGGTCGGCCCGTACCGTCAGGCCCAACGGCACCCAACGAGATCGGCCCGTCTTCGCGTTTGCCGGATCTCGCTCCACGCAAATATAGCTTATGACTGCGCGTCTCCTATCGGGTTCGATCATACCAGCACTAATGCACCGGATCCCATCAGAACTCCGCAGTTAAGCGTGCTTGGGCGAGAGTAGTACTAGGATGGGTGACCTCCTGGGAAGTCCTCGTGTTGAACCCCTTTTTTTTTGCGCTGTCGGATATCGCGCATCCGATTTGCCGATTCGGGGTTATCTCCGCTTGGGCTGAAATTTGGTGAGCTTGAAGCGAATGACCTAAACATCAGGATACATTGCTTCGCCATGTAGTCCATGGATTTTAGCCAAATTCCATCGTTTAGGCGACTTTTCCAATTTTTTTAATTTTGTTTTTTGTTTTACTTCCATTTTCGGGTGGGCCGGTTTGTACCTCGTCAAGGGAACGGTCAAGCGGTCCAGCCGGTCGGCCCGTACCGTCAGGCCCAACGGCACCCAACGAGATCGGCCCGTCTTCGCGTTTGCCGGATCTCGCTCCACGCAAATATAGCTTATGACTGCGCGTCTCCTATCGGGTTCGATCATACCAGCACTAATGCACCGGATCCCATCAGAACTCCGCAGTTAAGCGTGCTTGGGCGAGAGTAGTACTAGGATGGGTGACCTCCTGGGAAGTCCTCGTGTTGAACCCCTTTTTTTTTGCGCTGTCGGATATCGCGCATCCGATTTGCCGATTCGGGGTTATCTCCGCTTGGGCTGAAATTTGGTGAGCTTGAAGCGAATGACCTAAACATCAGGATACATTGCTTCGCCATGTAGTCCATGGATTTTAGCCAAATTCCATCGTTTAGGCGACTTTTCCAATTTTTTTAATTTTGTTTTTTGTTTTACTTCCATTTTCGGGTGGGCCGGTTTGTACCTCGTCAAGGGAACGGTCAAGCGGTCAAGCCGGTCGGCCCGTACCGTCAGGCCCAACGGCACCCAACGAGATCGGCCCGTCTTCGCGTTTGCCGGATCTCGCTCCACGCAAATATAGCTTATGACTGCGCGTCTCCTATCGGGTTCGATCATACCAGCACTAATGCACCGGATCCCATCAGAACTCCGCAGTTTAGCGTGCTTGGGCGAGAGTAGTACTAGGATGGGTGACCTCCTGGGAAGTCCTCGTGTTGAACCCCTTTTTTTTTGCGCTGTCGGATATCGCGCATCCGATTTGCCGATTCGGGGTTATCTCCGCTTGGGCTGAAATTTGGTGAGCTTGAAGCGAATGACCTAAACATCAGGATACATTGCTTCGCCATGTAGTCCATGGATTTTAGCCAAATTCCATCGTTTAGGCGACTTTTCCAATTTTTTTAATTTTTTTTTGTTTTAATTCCATTTTCGGGTGGGCCGGTTTGTTCCTCGTCAAGGGAACGGTCAAGCGGTCCAGCCGGTCGGCCCGTACCGTCAGGCCCAACGGCACCCAACGAGATCGGCCCGTCTTCGCGTTTGCCGGATCTCGCTCCACGCAAATATAGCTTATGACTGCGCGTCTCCTATCGGGTTCGATCATACCAGCACTAATGCACCGGATCCCATCAGAACTCCGCAGTTAAGCGTGCTTGGGCGAGAGTAGTACTAGGATGGGTGACCTCCTGGGAAGTCCTCGTGTTGAACCCCTTTTTTTTTGCGCTGTCGGATATCGCGCATCCGATTTGCCGATTCGGGGTTATCTCCGCTTGGGCTGAAATTTGGTGAGCTTGAAGCGAATGACCTAAACATCAGGATACATTGCTTCGCCATGTAGTCCATGGATTTTAGCCAAATTCCATCGTTTAGGCGACTTTTCCAATTTTTTTAATTTTTTTTTTTAATTCCATTTTCGGGTGGGCCGGTTTGTTCCTCGTCAAGGGAACGGTCAAGCGGTCCAGCCGGTCGGCCCGTACCGTCAGGCCCAACGGCACCCAACGAGATCGGCCCGTCTTCGCGTTTGCCGGATCTCGCTCCATGCAAATATAGCTTATGACTGCGCGTCTCCTATCGGGTTCGATCATACCAGCACTAATGCACCGGATCCCATCAGAACTCCGCAGTTAAGCGTGCTTGGGCGAGAGTAGTACTAGGATGGGTGACCTCCTGGGAAGTCCTCGTGTTGAACCCCTTTTTTTTTGCGCTGTCGGATATCGCGCATCCGATTTGCCGATTCGGGGTTATCTCCGCTTGGGCTGAAATTTGGTGCGCTTGAAGCGAATGACCTAAACATCAGGATACATTGCTTCGCCATGTAGTCCATGGATTTTAGCCAAATTCCATCGTTTAGGCGACTTTTCCAATTTTTTTGTATTTTTTTTTGTTTTACTTCCATTTTCGGGTGGGCCGGTTTGTACCTCGTCAAGGGAACGGTCAAGCGGTCCAGCCGGTCGGCCCGTACCGTCAGGCCCAACGGCACCCAACGAGATCGGCCCGTCTTCGCGTTTGCCGGATCTCGCTCCACGCAAATATAGCTTATGACTGCGCGTCTCCTATCGGGTTCGATCATACCAGCACTAATGCACCGGATCCCATCAGAACTCCGCAGTTAAGCGTGCTTGGGCGAGAGTAGTACTAGGATGGGTGACCTCCTGGGAAGTCCTCGTGTTGAACCCCTTTTTTTTTGCGCTGTCGGATATCGCGCATCCGATTTGCCGATTCGGGGTTATCTCCGCTTGGGCTGAAATTTGGTGAGCTTGAAGCGAATGACCTAAACATCAGGATACATTGCTTCGCCATGTAGTCCATGGATTTTAGCCAAATTCCATCGTTTAGGCGACTTTTCCAATTTTTTTAATTTTGTTTTTTGTTTTACTTCCATTTTCGGGTGGGCCGGTTTGTACCTCGTCAAGGGAACGGTCAAGCGGTCCAGCCGGTCGGCCCGTACCGTCAGGCCCAACGGCACCCAACGAGATCGGCCCGTCTTCGCGTTTGCCGGATCTCGTTCCACGCAAATATAGCTTATGACTGCGCGTCTCCTATCGGGTTCGATCATACCAGCACTAATGCACCGGATCCCATCAGAACTCCGCAGTTAAGCGTGCTTGGGCGAGAGTAGTACTAGGATGGGTGACCTCCTGGGAAGTCCTCGTGTTGAACCCCTTTTTTTTTGCGCTGTCGGATATCGCGCATCCGATTTGCCGATTCGGGGTTATCTCCGCTTGGGCTGAAATTTGGTGAGCTTGAAGCGAATGACCTAAACATCAGGATACATTGCTTCGCCATGTAGTCCATGGATTTTAGCCAAATTCCATCGTTTAGGCGACTTTTCCAATTTTTTTAATTTTTTTTTTAATTCCATTTTCGGGTGGGCCGGTTTGTTCCTCGTCAAGGGAACGGTCAAGCGGTCCAGCCGGTCGGCCCGTACCGTCAGGCCCAACGGCACCCAACGAGATCGGCCCGTCTTCGCGTTTGCCGGATCTCGCTCCACGCAAATATAGCTTATGACTGCGCGTCTCCTATCGGGTTCGATCATACCAGCACTAATGCACCGGATCCCATCAGAACTCCGCAGTTAAGCGTGCTTGGGCGAGAGTAGTACTAGGATGGGTGACCTCCTGGGAAGTCCTCGTGTTGAACCCCTTTTTTTTTGCGCTGTCGGATATCGCGCATCCGATTTGCCGATTCGGGGTTATCTCCGCTTGGGCTGAAATTTGGTGAGCTTGAAGCGAATGACCTAAACATCAGGATACATTGTGTAGTCCATGGATTTTAGCCAAATTCCATCGTTTAGGCGACTTTTCCAATTTTTTTTAATTTTTTTTATTTTTACTTCCATTTTCGGGTGGCCCGGTTTGTACCTCGTCAAGGGAACGGTCAAGCGGTCAAGCCGGTCGGCCCGTACCGTCAGGCCCAACGGCACCCAACGAGATCGGCCCGTCTTCGCGTTTGCCGGATCTCGCTCCACGCAAATATAGCTTATGACTGCGCGTCTCCTATCGGGTTCGATCATACCAGCACTAATGCACCGGATCCCATCAGAACTCCGCAGTTTAGCGTGCTTGGGCGAGAGTAGTACTAGGATGGGTGACCTCCTGGGAAGTCCTCGTGTTGAACCCCTTTTTTTTTGCGCTGTCGGATATCGCGCATCCGATTTGCCGATTCGGGGTTATCTCCGCTTGGGCTGAAATTTGGTGAGCTTGAAGCGAATGACCTAAACATCAGGATACATTGCTTCGCCATGTAGTCCATGGATTTTAGCCAAATTCCATCGTTTAGGCGACTTTTCCAATTTTTTTAATTTTTTTTTTGTTTTAATTCCCTTTTCGGGTGGGCCGGTTTGTTCCTCGTCAAGGGAACGGTCAAGCGGTCCAGCCGGTCGGCCCGTACCGTCAGGCCCAACGGCACCCAACGAGATCGGCCCGTCTTCGCGTTTGCCGGATCTCGCTCCACGCAAATATAGCTTATGACTGCGCGTCTCCTATCGGGTTCGATCATACCAGCACTAATGCACCGGATCCCATCAGAACTCCGCAGTTAAGCGTGCTTGGGCGAGAGTAGTACTAGGATGGGTGACCTCCTGGGAAGTCCTCGTGTTGAACCCCTTTTTTTTTGCGCTGTCGGATATCGCGCATCCGATTTGCCGATTCGGGGTTATCTCCGCTTGGGCTGAAATTTGGTGAGCTTGAAGCGAATGACCTAAACATCAGGATACATTGCTTCGCCATGTAGTCCATGGATTTTAGCCAAATTCCATCGTTTAGGCGACTTTTCCAATTTTTCTTAATTTTTTTTATTTTTACTTCCATTTTCGGGTGGCCCGGTTTGTACCTCGTCAAGGGAACGGTCAAGCGGTCAAGCCGGTCGGCCCGTACCGTCAGGCCCAACGGCACCCAACGAGATCGGCCCGTCTTCGCGTTTGCCGGATCTCGCTCCGCGCAAATATAGCTTATGACTGCGCGTCTCCTATCGGGTTCGATCATACCAGCACTAATGCACCGGATCCCATCAGAACTCCGCAGTTAAGCGTGCTTGGGCGAGAGTAGTACTAGGATGGGTGACCTCCTGGGAAGTCCTCGTGTTGAACCCCTTTTTTTTTGCGCTGTCGGATATCGCGCATCCGATTTGCCGATTCGGGGTTATCTCCGCTTGGGCTGAAATTTGGTGAGCTTGAAGCGAATGACCTAAACATCAGGATACATTGCTTCGCCATGTAGTCCATGGATTTTAGCCAAATTCCATCGTTTAGGCGACTTTTCCAATTTTTTTAATTTTTTTTTTGTTTTAATTCCATTTTCGGGTGGGCCGGTTTGTTCCTCGTCAAGGGAACGGTCAAGCGGTCCAGCCGGTCGGCCCGTACCGTCAGGCCCAACGGCACCCAACGAGATCGGCCCGTCTTCGCGTTTGCCGGATCTCGCTCCACGCAAATATAGCTTATGACTGCGCGTCTCCTATCGGGTTCGATCATACCAGCACTAATGCACCGGATCCCATCAGAACTCCGCAGTTAAGCGTGCTTGGGCGAGAGTAGTACTAGGATGGGTGACCTCCTGGGAAGTCCTCGTGTTGAACCCCTTTTTTTTTGCGCTGTCGGATATCGCGCATCCGATTTGCCGATTCGGGGTTATCTCCGCTTGGGCTGAAATTTGGTGAGCTTGAAGCGAATGACCTAAACATCAGGATACATTGCTTCGCCATGTAGTCCATGGATTTTAGCCAAATTCCATCGTTTAGGCGACTTTTCCAATTTTTCTTAATTTTTTTTATTTTTACTTCCATTTTCGGGTGGCCCGGTTTGTACCTCGTCAAGGGAACGGTCAAGCGGTCAAGCCGGTCGGCCCGTACCGTCAGGCCCAACGGCACCCAACGAGATCGGCCCGTCTTCGCGTTTGCCGGATCTCGCTCCGCGCAAATATAGCTTATGACTGCGCGTCTCCTATCGGGTTCGATCATACCAGCACTAATGCACCGGATCCCATCAGAACTCCGCAGTTAAGCGTGCTTGGGCGAGAGTAGTACTAGGATGGGTGACCTCCTGGGAAGTCCTCGTGTTGAACCCCTTTTTTTTTGCGCTGTCGGATATCGCGCATCCGATTTGCCGATTCGGGGTTATCTCCGCTTGGGCTGAAATTTGGTGAGCTTGAAGCGAATGACCTAAACATCAGGATACATTGCTTCGCCATGTAGTCCATGGATTTTAGCCAAATTCCATCGTTTAGGCGACTTTTCCAATTTTTTTAATTTTTTTTTTGTTTTAATTCCATTTTCGGGTGGGCCGGTTTGTTCCTCGTCAAGGGAACGGTCAAGCGGTCCAGCCGGTCGGCCCGTACCGTCAGGCCCAACGGCACCCAACGAGATCGGCCCGTCTTCGCGTTTGCCGGATCTCGCTCCACGCAAATATAGCTTATGACTGCGCGTCTCCTATCGGGTTCGATCATACCAGCACTAATGCACCGGATCCCATCAGAACTCCGCAGTTAAGCGTGCTTGGGCGAGAGTAGTACTAGGATGGGTGACCTCCTGGGAAGTCCTCGTGTTGAACCCCTTTTTTTTTGCGCTGTCGGATATCGCGCATCCGATTTGCCGATTCGGGGTTATCTCCGCTTGGGCTGAAATTTGGTGAGCTTGAAGCGAATGACCTAAACATCAGGATACATTGCTTCGCCATGTAGTCCATGGATTTTAGCCAAATTCCATCGTTTAGGCGACTTTTCCAATTTTTCTTAATTTTTTTTATTTTTACTTCCATTTTCGGGTGGCCCGGTTTGTACCTCGTCAAGGGAACGGTCAAGCGGTCAAGCCGGTCGGCCCGTACCGTCAGGCCCAACGGCACCCAACGAGATCGGCCCGTCTTCGCGTTTGCCGGATCTCGCTCCGCGCAAATATAGCTTATGACTGCGCGTCTCCTATCGGGTTCGATCATACCAGCACTAATGCACCGGATCCCATCAGAACTCCGCAGTTAAGCGTGCTTGGGCGAGAGTAGTACTAGGATGGGTGACCTCCTGGGAAGTCCTCGTGTTGAACCCCTTTTTTTTTGCGCTGTCGGATATCGCGCATCCGATTTGCCGATTCGGGGTTATCTCCGCTTGGGCTGAAATTTGGTGAGCTTGAAGCGAATGACCTAAACATCAGGATACATTGCTTCGCCATGTAGTCCATGGATTTTAGCCAAATTCCATCGTTTAGGCGACTTTTCCAATTTTTTTAATTTTTTTTTTTGTTTTAATTCCATTTTCGGGTGGGCCGGTTTGTTCCTCGTCAAGGGAACGGTCAAGCGGTCCAGCCGGTCGGCCCGTACCGTCAGGCCCAACGGCACCCAACGAGATCGGCCCGTCTTCGCGTTTGCCGGATCTCGCTCCACGCAAATATAGCTTATGACTGCGCGTCTCCTATCGGGTTCGATCATACCAGCACTAATGCACCGGATCCCATCAGAACTCCGCAGTTAAGCGTGCTTGGGCGAGAGTAGTACTAGGATGGGTGACCTCCTGGGAAGTCCTCGTGTTGAACCCCTTTTTTTTTGCGCTGTCGGATATCGCGCATCCGATTTGCCGATTCGGGGTTATCTCCGCTTGGGCTGAAATTTGGTGAGCTTGAAGCGAATGACCTAAACATCAGGATACATTGCTTCGCCATGTAGTCCATGGATTTTAGCCAAATTCCATCGTTTAGGCGACTTTTCCAATTTTTCTTAATTTTTTTTATTTTTACTTCCATTTTCGGGTGGCCCGGTTTGTACCTCGTCAAGGGAACGGTCAAGCGGTCAAGCCGGTCGGCCCGTACCGTCAGGCCCAACGGCACCCAACGAGATCGGCCCGTCTTCGCGTTTGCCGGATCTCGCTCCGCGCAAATATAGCTTATGACTGCGCGTCTCCTATCGGGTTCGATCATACCAGCACTAATGCACCGGATCCCATCAGAACTCCGCAGTTAAGCGTGCTTGGGCGAGAGTAGTACTAGGATGGGTGACCTCCTGGGAAGTCCTCGTGTTGAACCCCTTTTTTTTTGCGCTGTCGGATATCGCGCATCCGATTTGCCGATTCGGGGTTATCTCCGCTTGGGCTGAAATTTGGTGAGCTTGAAGCGAATGACCTAAACATCAGGATACATTGCTTCGCCATGTAGTCCATGGATTTTAGCCAAATTCCATCGTTTAGGCGACTTTTCCAATTTTTTTAATTTTTTTTTTGTTTTAATTCCATTTTCGGGTGGGCCGGTTTGTTCCTCGTCAAGGGAACGGTCAAGCGGTCCAGCCGGTCGGCCCGTACCGTCAGGCCCAACGGCACCCAACGAGATCGGCCCGTCTTCGCGTTTGCCGGATCTCGCTCCACGCAAATATAGCTTATGACTGCGCGTCTCCTATCGGGTTCGATCATACCAGCACTAATGCACCGGATCCCATCAGAACTCCGCAGTTAAGCGTGCTTGGGCGAGAGTAGTACTAGGATGGGTGACCTCCTGGGAAGTCCTCGTGTTGAACCCCTTTTTTTTTGCGCTGTCGGATATCGCGCATCCGATTTGCCGATTCGGGGTTATCTCCGCTTGGGCTGAAATTTGGTGAGCTTGAAGCGAATGACCTAAACATCAGGATACATTGCTTCGCCATGTAGTCCATGGATTTTAGCCAAATTCCATCGTTTAGGCGACTTTTCCAATTTTTCTTAATTTTTTTTATTTTTACTTCCATTTTCGGGTGGCCCGGTTTGTACCTCGTCAAGGGAACGGTCAAGCGGTCAAGCCGGTCGGCCCGTACCGTCAGGCCCAACGGCACCCAACGAGATCGGCCCGTCTTCGCGTTTGCCGGATCTCGCTCCGCGCAAATATAGCTTATGACTGCGCGTCTCCTATCGGGTTCGATCATACCAGCACTAATGCACCGGATCCCATCAGAACTCCGCAGTTAAGCGTGCTTGGGCGAGAGTAGTACTAGGATGGGTGACCTCCTGGGAAGTCCTCGTGTTGAACCCCTTTTTTTTTGCGCTGTCGGATATCGCGCATCCGATTTGCCGATTCGGGGTTATCTCCGCTTGGGCTGAAATTTGGTGAGCTTGAAGCGAATGACCTAAACATCAGGATACATTGCTTCGCCATGTAGTCCATGGATTTTAGCCAAATTCCATCGTTTAGGCGACTTTTCCAATTTTTTTAATTTTTTTTTTTGTTTTAATTCCATTTTCGGGTGGGCCGGTTTGTTCCTCGTCAAGGGAACGGTCAAGCGGTCCAGCCGGTCGGCCCGTACCGTCAGGCCCAACGGCACCCAACGAGATCGGCCCGTCTTCGCGTTTGCCGGATCTCGCTCCACGCAAATATAGCTTATGACTACGCGTCTCCTATCGGGTTCGATCATACCAGCACTAATGCACCGGATCCCATCAGAACTCCGCAGTTAAGCGTGCTTGGGCGAGAGTAGTACTAGGATGCGTGACCTCCTGGGAAGTCCTCGTGTTGAACCCCTTTTTTTTTGCGCTGTCGGATATCGCGCATCCGATTTGCCGATTCGGGGTTATCTCCGCTTGGGCTGAAATTTGGTGAGCTTGAAGCGAATGACCTAAACATCAGGATACATTGCTTCGCCATGTAGTCCATGGATTTTAGCCAAATTCCATCGTTTAGGCGACTTTTCCAATTTTTTTTAATTTTGTTTTTTGTTTTACTTCCATTTTCGGGTGGGCCGGTTTGTACCTCGTCAAGGGAACGGTCAAGCGGTCCAGCCGGTCGGCCCGTACCGTCAGGCCCAACGGCACCCAACGAGATCGGCCCGTCTTCGCGTTTGCCGGATCTCGCTCCACGCAAATATAGCTTATGACTGCGCGTCTCCTATCGGGTTCGATCATACCAGCACTAATGCACCGGATCCCATCAGAACTCCGCAGTTAAGCGTGCTTGGGCGAGAGTAGTACTAGGATGGGTGACCTCCTGGGAAGTCCTCGTGTTGAACCCCTTTTTTTTTGCGCTGTCGGATATCGCGCATCCGATTTGCCGATTCGGGGTTATCTCCGCTTGGGCTGAAATTTGGTGAGCTTGAAGCGAATGACCTAAACATCAGGATACATTGCTTCGCCATGTAGTCCATGGATTTTAGCCAAATTCCATCGTTTAGGCGACTTTTCCAATTTTTTTAATTTTGTTTTTTGTTTTACTTCCATTTTCGGGTGGGCCGGTTTGTACCTCGTCAAGGGAACGGTCAAGCGGTCCAGCCGGTCGGCCCGTACCGTCAGGCCCAACGGCACCCAACGAGATCGGCCCGTCTTCGCGTTTGCCGGATCTCGCTCCACGCAAATATAGCTTATGACTGCGCGTCTCCTATCGGGTTCGATCATACCAGCACTAATGCACCGGATCCCATCAGAACTCCGCAGTTAAGCGTGCTTGGGCGAGAGTAGTACTAGGATGGGTGACCTCCTGGGAAGTCCTCGTGTTGAACCCCTTTTTTTTTGCGCTGTCGGATATCGCGCATCCGATTTGCCGATTCGGGGTTATCTCCGCTTGGGCTGAAATTTGGTGAGCTTGAAGCGAATGACCTAAACATCAGGATACATTGCTTCGCCATGTAGTCCATGGATTTTAGCCAAATTCCATCGTTTAGGCGACTTTTCCAATTTTTTTAATTTTTTTTTTAATTCCATTTTCGGGTGGGCCGGTTTGTTCCTCGTCAAGGGAACGGTCAAGCGGTCCAGCCGGTCGGCCCGTACCGTCAGGCCCAACGGCACCCAACGAGATCGGCCCGTCTTCGCGTTTGCCGGATCTCGCTCCACGCAAATATAGCTTATGACTGCGCGTCTCCTATCGGGTTCGATCATACCAGCACTAATGCACCGGATCCCATCAGAACTCCGCAGTTAAGCGTGCTTGGGCGAGAGTAGTACTAGGATGGGTGACCTCCTGGGAAGTCCTCGTGTTGAACCCCTTTTTTTTTGCGCTGTCGGATATCGCGCATCCGATTTGCCGATTCGGGGTTATCTCCGCTTGGGCTGAAATTTGGTGAGCTTGAAGCGAATGACCTAAACATCAGGATACATTGCTTCGCCATGTAGTCCATGGATTTTAGCCAAATTCCATCGTTTAGGCGACTTTTCCAATTTTTTTAATTTTGTTTTTTGTTTTACTTCCATTTTCGGGTGGGCCGGTTTGTACCTCGTCAAGGGAACGGTCAAGCGGTCCAGCCGGTCGGCCCGTACCGTCAGGCCCATCGGCACCCAACGAGATCGGCCCGTCTTCGCGTTTGCCGGATCTCGCTCCGCGCAAATATAGCTTATGACTGCGCGTCTCCTATCGGGTTCGATCATACCAGCACTAATGCACCGGATCCCATCAGAACTCCGCAGTTAAGCGTGCTTGGGCGAGAGTAGTACTAGGATGGGTGACCTCCTGGGAAGTCCTCGTGTTGAACCCCTTTTTTTTTGCGCTGTCGGATATCGCGCATCCGATTTGCCGATTCGGGGTTATCTCCGCTTGGGCTGAAATTTGGTGAGCTTGAAGCGAATGACCTAAACATCAGGATACATTGCTTCGCCATGTAGTCCATGGATTTTAGCCAAATTCCATCGTTTAGGCGACTTTTCCAATTTTTTTAATTTTTTTTTTTGTTTTAATTCCATTTTCGGGTGGGCCGGTTTGTTCCTCGTCAAGGGAACGGTCAAGCGGTCCAGCCGGTCGGCCCGTACCGTCAGGCCCAACGGCACCCAACGAGATCGGCCCGTCTTCGCGTTTGCCGGATCTCGCTCCACGCAAATATAGCTTATGACTACGCGTCTCCTATCGGGTTCGATCATACCAGCACTAATGCACCGGATCCCATCAGAACTCCGCAGTTAAGCGTGCTTGGGCGAGAGTAGTACTAGGATGCGTGACCTCCTGGGAAGTCCTCGTGTTGAACCCCTTTTTTTTTGCGCTGTCGGATATCGCGCATCCGATTTGCCGATTCGGGGTTATCTCCGCTTGGGCTGAAATTTGGTGAGCTTGAAGCGAATGACCTAAACATCAGGATACATTGCTTCGCCATGTAGTCCATGGATTTTAGCCAAATTCCATCGTTTAGGCGACTTTTCCAATTTTTTTTAATTTTGTTTTTTGTTTTACTTCCATTTTCGGGTGGGCCGGTTTGTACCTCGTCAAGGGAACGGTCAAGCGGTCCAGCCGGTCGGCCCGTACCGTCAGGCCCAACGGCACCCAACGAGATCGGCCCGTCTTCGCGTTTGCCGGATCTCGCTCCACGCAAATATAGCTTATGACTGCGCGTCTCCTATCGGGTTCGATCATACCAGCACTAATGCACCGGATCCCATCAGAACTCCGCAGTTAAGCGTGCTTGGGCGAGAGTAGTACTAGGATGGGTGACCTCCTGGGAAGTCCTCGTGTTGAACCCCTTTTTTTTTGCGCTGTCGGATATCGCGCATCCGATTTGCCGATTCGGGGTTATCTCCGCTTGGGCTGAAATTTGGTGAGCTTGAAGCGAATGACCTAAACATCAGGATACATTGCTTCGCCATGTAGTCCATGGATTTTAGCCAAATTCCATCGTTTAGGCGACTTTTCCAATTTTTTTAATTTTGTTTTTTGTTTTACTTCCATTTTCGGGTGGGCCGGTTTGTACCTCGTCAAGGGAACGGTCAAGCAGTCCAGCCGGTCGGCCCGTACCGTCAGGCCCAACGGCACCCAACGAGATCGGCCCGTCTTCGCGTTTGCCGGATCTCGCTCCACGCAAATATAGCTTATGACTGCGCGTCTCCTATCGGGTTCGATCATACCAGCACTAATGCACCGGATCCCATCAGAACTCCGCAGTTAAGCGTGCTTGGGCGAGAGTAGTACTAGGATGGGTGACCTCCTGGGAAGTCCTCGTGTTGAACCCCTTTTTTTTTGCGCTGTCGGATATCGCGCATCCGATTTGCCGATTCGGGGTTATCTCCGCTTGGGCTGAAATTTGGTGAGCTTGAAGCGAATGACCTAAACATCAGGATACATTGCTTCGCCATGTAGTCCATGGATTTTAGCCAAATTCCATCGTTTAGGCGACTTTTCCAATTTTTTTAATTTTTTTTTTAATTCCATTTTCGGGTGGGCCGGTTTGTTCCTCGTCAAGGGAACGGTCAAGCGGTCCAGCCGGTCGGCCCGTACCGTCAGGCCCAACGGCACCCAACGAGATCGGCCCGTCTTCGCGTTTGCCGGATCTCGCTCCACGCAAATATAGCTTATGACTGCGCGTCTCCTATCGGGTTCGATCATACCAGCACTAATGCACCGGATCCCATCAGAACTCCGCAGTTAAGCGTGCTTGGGCGAGAGTAGTACTAGGATGGGTGACCTCCTGGGAAGTCCTCGTGTTGAACCCCTTTTTTTTTGCGCTGTCGGATATCGCGCATCCGATTTGCCGATTCGGGGTTATCTCCGCTTGGGCTGAAATTTGGTGAGCTTGAAGCGAATGACCTAAACATCAGGATACATTGCTTCGCCATGTAGTCCATGGATTTTAGCCAAATTCCATCGTTTAGGCGACTTTTCCAATTTTTTTAATTTTGTTTTTTGTTTTACTTCCATTTTCGGGTGGGCCGGTTTGTACCTCGTCAAGGGAACGGTCAAGCGGTCCAGCCGGTCGGCCCGTACCGTCAGGCCCAACGGCACCCAACGAGATCGGCCCGTCTTCGCGTTTGCCGGATCTCGCTCCACGCAAATATAGCTTATGACTGCGCGTCTCCTATCGGGTTCGATCATACCAGCACTAATGCACCGGATCCCATTAGAACTCCGCAGTTAAGCGTGCTTGGGCGAGAGTAGTACTAGGATGGGTGACCTCCTGGGAAGTCCTCGTGTTGAACTCCTTTTTTTTTGCGCTGTCGGATATCGCGCATCCGATTTGCCGATTCGGGGTTATCTCCGCTTGGGCTGAAATTTGGTGAGCTTGAAGCGAATGACCTAAACATCAGGATACATTGCTTCGCCATGTAGTCCATGGATTTTAGCCAAATTCCATCGTTTAGGCGACTTTTCCAATTTTTTTAATTTTGTTTTTTGTTTTACTTCCATTTTCGGGTGGGCCGGTTTGTACCTCGTCAAGGGAACGGTCAAGCAGTCCAGCCGGTCGGCCCGTACCGTCAGGCCCAACGGCACCCAACGAGATCGGCCCGTCTTCGCGTTTGCCGGATCTCGCTCCACGCAAATATAGCTTATGACTGCGCGTCTCCTATCGGGTTCGATCATACCAGCACTAATGCACCGGATCCCATCAGAACTCCGCAGTTAAGCGTGCTTGGGCGAGAGTAGTACTAGGATGGGTGACCTCCTGGGAAGTCCTCGTGTTGAACCCCTTTTTTTTTGCGCTGTCGGATATCGCGCATCCGATTTGCCGATTCGGGGTTATCTCCGCTTGGGCTGAAATTTGGTGAGCTTGAAGCGAATGACCTAAACATCAGGATACATTGCTTCGCCATGTAGTCCATGGATTTTAGCCAAATTCCATCGTTTAGGCGACTTTTCCAATTTTTTTAATTTTTTTTTTAATTCCATTTTCGGGTGGGCCGGTTTGTTCCTCGTCAAGGGAACGGTCAAGCGGTCCAGCCGGTCGGCCCGTACCGTCAGGCCCAACGGCACCCAACGAGATCGGCCCGTCTTCGCGTTTGCCGGATCTCGCTCCACGCAAATATAGCTTATGACTGCGCGTCTCCTATCGGGTTCGATCATACCAGCACTAATGCACCGGATCCCATCAGAACTCCGCAGTTAAGCGTGCTTGGGCGAGAGTAGTACTAGGATGGGTGACCTCCTGGGAAGTCCTCGTGTTGAACCCCTTTTTTTTTGCGCTGTCGGATATCGCGCATCCGATTTGCCGATTCGGGGTTATCTCCGCTTGGGCTGAAATTTGGTGAGCTTGAAGCGAATGACCTAAACATCAGGATACATTGCTTCGCCATGTAGTCCATGGATTTTAGCCAAATTCCATCGTTTAGGCGACTTTTCCAATTTTTTTAATTTTGTTTTTTGTTTTACTTCCATTTTCGGGTGGGCCGGTTTGTACCTCGTCAAGGGAACGGTCAAGCGGTCCAGCCGGTCGGCCCGTACCGTCAGGCCCAACGGCACCCAACGAGATCGGCCCGTCTTCGCGTTTGCCGGATCTCGCTCCACGCAAATATAGCTTATGACTGCGCGTCTCCTATCGGGTTCGATCATACCAGCACTAATGCACCGGATCCCATTAGAACTCCGCAGTTAAGCGTGCTTGGGCGAGAGTAGTACTAGGATGGGTGACCTCCTGGGAAGTCCTCGTGTTGAACTCCTTTTTTTTTGCGCTGTCGGATATCGCGCATCCGATTTGCCGATTCGGGGTTATCTCCGCTTGGGCTGAAATTTGGTGAGCTTGAAGCGAATGACCTAAACATCAGGATACATTGCTTCGCCATGTAGTCCATGGATTTTAGCCAAATTCCATCGTTTAGGCGACTTTTCCAATTTTTTTAATTTTTTTTTAATTCCATTTTCGGGTGGGCCGGTTTGTTCCTCGTCAAGGGAACGGTCAAGCGGTCCAGCCGGTCGGCCCGTACCGTCAGGCCCAACGGCACCCAACGAGATCGGCCCGTCTTCGCGTTTGCCGGATCTCGCTCCACGCAAATATAGCTTATGACTGCGCGTCTCCTATCGGGTTCGATCATACCAGCACTAATGCACCGGATCCCATCAGAACTCCGCAGTTAAGCGTGCTTGGGCGAGAGTAGTACTAGGATGGGTGACCTCCTGGGAAGTCCTCGTGTTGAACCCCTTTTTTTTTGCGCTGTCGGATATCGCGCATCCGATTTGCCGATTCGGGGTTATCTCCGCTTGGGCTGAAATTTGGTGAGCTTGAAGCGAATGACCTAAACATCAGGATACATTGCTTCGCCATGTAGTCCATGGATTTTAGCCAAATTCCATCGTTTAGGCGACTTTTCCAATTTTTTTAATTTTTTTTTTGTTTTAATTCCATTTTCGGGTGGGCCGGTTTGTTCCTCGTCAAGGGAACGGTCAAGCGGTCCAGCCGGTCGGCCCGTACCGTCAGGCCCAACGGCACCCAACGAGATCGGCCCGTCTTCGCGTTTGCCGGATCTCGCTCCACGCAAATATAGCTTATGACTGCGCGTCTCCTATCGGGTTCGATCATACCAGCACTAATGCACCGGATCCCATCAGAACTCCGCAGTTAAGCGTGCTTGGGCGAGAGTAGTACTAGGATGGGTGACCTCCTGGGAAGTCCTCGTGTTGAACCCCTTTTTTTTTGCGCTGTCGGATATCGCGCATCCGATTTGCCGATTCGGGGTTATCTCCGCTTGGGCTGAAATTTGGTGAGCTTGAAGCGAATGACCTAAACATCAGGATACATTGCTTCGCCATGTAGTCCATGGATTTTAGCCAAATTCCATCGTTTAGGCGACTTTTCCAATTTTTTTAATTTTTTTTTTAATTCCATTTTCGGGTGGGCCGGTTTGTTCCTCGTCAAGGGAACGGTCAAGCGGTCCAGCCGGTCGGCCCGTACCGTCAGGCCCAACGGCACCCAACGAGATCGGCCCGTCTTCGCGTTTGCCGGATCTCGCTCCACGCAAATATAGCTTATGACTGCGCGTCTCCTATCGGGTTCGATCATACCAGCACTAATGCACCGGATCCCATCAGAACTCCGCAGTTAAGCGTGCTTGGGCGAGAGTAGTACTAGGATGGGTGACCTCCTGGGAAGTCCTCGTGTTGAACCCCTTTTTTTTTGCGCTGTCGGATATCGCGCATCCGATTTGCCGATTCGGGGTTATCTCCGCTTGGGCTGAAATTTGGTGAGCTTGAAGCGAATGACCTAAACATCAGGATACATTGCTTCGCCATGTAGTCCATGGATTTTAGCCAAATTCCATCGTTTAGGCGACTTTTCCAATTTTTTTAATTTTGTTTTTTGTTTTACTTCCATTTTCGGGTGGGCCGGTTTGTACCTCGTCAAGGGAACGGTCAAGCGGTCCAGCCGGTCGGCCCGTACCGTCAGGCCCAACGGCACCCAACGAGATCGGCCCGTCTTCGCGTTTGCCGGATCTCGCTCCACGCAAATATAGCTTATGACTGCGCGTCTCCTATCGGGTTCGATCATACCAGCACTAATGCACCGGATCCCATTAGAACTCCGCAGTTAAGCGTGCTTGGGCGAGAGTAGTACTAGGATGGGTGACCTCCTGGGAAGTCCTCGTGTTGAACCCCTTTTTTTTTGCGCTGTCGGATATCGCGCATCCGATTTGCCGATTCGGGGTTATCTCCGCTTGGGCTGAAATTTGGTGAGCTTGAAGCGAATGACCTAAACATCAGGATACATTGCTTCGCCATGTAGTCCATGGATTTTAGCCAAATTCCATCGTTTAGGCGACTTTTCCAATTTTTTTAATTTTTTTTTTAATTCCATTTTCGGGTGGGCCGGTTTGTTCCTCGTCAAGGGAACGGTCAAGCGGTCCAGCCGGTCGGCCCGTACCGTCAGGCCCAACGGCACCCAACGAGATCGGCCCGTCTTCGCGTTTGCCGGATCTCGCTCCACGCAAATATAGCTTATGACTGCGCGTCTCCTATCGGGTTCGATCATACCAGCACTAATGCACCGGATCCCATCAGAACTCCGCTGTTAAGCGTGCTTGGGCGAGAGTAGTACTAGGATGGGTGACCTCCTGGGAAGTCCTCGTGTTGAACCCCTTTTTTTTTGTGCTGTCGGATATCGCGCATCCGATTTGCCGATTCGGGGTTATCTCCGCTTGGGCTGAAATTTGGTGAGCTTGAAGCGAATGACCTAAACATCAGGATACATTGCTTCGCCATGTAGTCCATGGATTTTAGCCAAATTCCATCGTTTAGGCGACTTTTCCAATTTTTTTAATTTTTTTTTTGTTTTAATTCCATTTTCGGGTGGGCCGGTTTGTTCCTCGTCAAGGGAACGGTCAAGCGGTCCAGCCGGTCGGCCCGTACCGTCAGGCCCAACGGCACCCAACGAGATCGGCCCGTCTTCGCGTTTGCCGGATCTCGCTCCACGCAAATATAGCTTATGACTGCGCGTCTCCTATCGGGTTCGATCATACCAGCACTAATGCACCGGATCCCATCAGAACTCCGCAGTTAAGCGTGCTTGGGCGAGAGTAGTACTAGGATGGGTGACCTCCTGGGAAGTCCTCGTGTTGAACCCCTTTTTTTTTGCGCTGTCGGATATCGCGCATCCGATTTGCCGATTCGGGGTTATCTCCGCTTGGGCTGAAATTTGGTGAGCTTGAAGCGAATGACCTAAACATCAGGATACATTGCTTCGCCATGTAGTCCATGGATTTTAGCCAAATTCCATCGTTTAGGCGACTTTTCCAATTTTTTTAATTTTTTTTTTAATTCCATTTTCGGGTGGGCCGGTTTGTTCCTCGTCAAGGGAACGGTCAAGCGGTCCAGCCGGTCGGCCCGTACCGTCAGGCCCAACGGCACCCAACGAGATCGGCCCGTCTTCGCGTTTGCCGGATCTCGCTCCACGCAAATATAGCTTATGACTGCGCGTCTCCTATCGGGTTCGATCATACCAGCACTAATGCACCGGATCCCATCAGAACTCCGCAGTTAAGCGTGCTTGGGCGAGAGTAGTACTAGGATGGGTGACCTCCTGGGAAGTCCTCGTGTTGAACCCCTTTTTTTTTGCGCTGTCGGATATCGCGCATCCGATTTGCCGATTCGGGGTTATCTCCGCTTGGGCTGAAATTTGGTGAGCTTGAAGCGAATGACCTAAACATCAGGATACATTGCTTCGCCATGTAGTCCATGGATTTTAGCCAAATTCCATCGTTTAGGCGACTTTTCCAATTTTTTTAATTTTGTTTTTTGTTTTACTTCCATTTTCGGGTGGGCCGGTTTGTACCTCGTCAAGGGAACGGTCAAGCGGTCAAGCCGGTCGGCCCGTACCGTCAGGCCCAACGGCACCCAACGAGATCGGCCCGTCTTCGCGTTTGCCGGATCTCGCTCCACGCAAATATAGCTTATGACTGCGCGTCTCCTATCGGGTTCGATCATACCAGCACTAATGCACCGGATCCCATCAGAACTCCGCAGTTAAGCGTGCTTGGGCGAGAGTAGTACTAGGATGGGTGACCTCCTGGGAAGTCCTCGTGTTGAACCCCTTTTTTTTTGCGCTGTCGGATATCGCGCATCCGATTTGCCGATTCGGGGTTATCTCCGCTTGGGCTGAAATTTGGTGAGCTTGAAGCGAATGACCTAAACATCAGGATACATTGCTTCGCCATGTAGTCCATGGATTTTAGCCAAATTCCATCGTTTAGGCGACTTTTCCAATTTTTTTAATTTTTTTTTTAATTCCATTTTCGGGTGGGCCGGTTTGTTCCTCGTCAAGGGAACGGTCAAGCGGTCCAGCCGGTCGGCCCGTACCGTCAGGCCCAACGGCACCCAACGAGATCGGCCCGTCTTCGCGTTTGCCGGATCTCGCTCCACGCAAATATAGCTTATGACTGCGCGTCTCCTATCGGGTTCGATCATACCAGCACTAATGCACCGGATCCCATCAGAACTCCGCAGTTAAGCGTGCTTGGGCGAGAGTAGTACTAGGATGGGTGACCTCCTGGGAAGTCCTCGTGTTGAACCCCTTTTTTTTTGCGCTGTCGGATATCGCGCATCCGATTTGCCGATTCGGGGTTATCTCCGCTTGGGCTGAAATTTGGTGAGCTTGAAGCGAATGACCTAAACATCAGGATACATTGCTTCGCCATGTAGTCCATGGATTTTAGCCAAATTCCATCGTTTAGGCGACTTTTCCAATTTTTTTAATTTTGTTTTTTGTTTTACTTCCATTTTCGGGTGGGCCGGTTTGTACCTCGTCAAGGGAACGGTCAAGCGGTCCAGCCGGTCGGCCCGTACCGTCAGGCCCAACGGCACCCAACGAGATCGGCCCGTCTTCGCGTTTGCCGGATCTCGCTCCACGCAAATATAGCTTATGACTGCGCGTCTCCTATCGGGTTCGATCATACCAGCACTAATGCACCGGATCCCATTAGAACTCCGCAGTTAAGCGTGCTTGGGCGAGAGTAGTACTAGGATGGGTGACCTCCTGGGAAGTCCTCGTGTTGAACCCCTTTTTTTTTGCGCTGTCGGATATCGCGCATCCGATTTGCCGATTCGGGGTTATCTCCGCTTGGGCTGAAATTTGGTGAGCTTGAAGCGAATGACCTAAACATCAGGATACATTGCTTCGCCATGTAGTCCATGGATTTTAGCCAAATTCCATCGTTTAGGCGACTTTTCCAATTTTTTTAATTTTTTTTTAATTCCATTTTCGGGTGGGCCGGTTTGTTCCTCGTCAAGGGAACGGTCAAGCGGTCCAGCCGGTCGGCCCGTACCGTCAGGCCCAACGGCACCCAACGAGATCGGCCCGTCTTCGCGTTTGCCGGATCTCGCTCCACGCAAATATAGCTTATGACTGCGCGTCTCCTATCGGGTTCGATCATACCAGCACTAATGCACCGGATCCCATCAGAACTCCGCAGTTAAGCGTGCTTGGGCGAGAGTAGTACTAGGATGGGTGACCTCCTGGGAAGTCCTCGTGTTGAACCCCTTTTTTTTTGCGCTGTCGGATATCGCGCATCCGATTTGCCGATTCGGGGTTATCTCCGCTTGGGCTGAAATTTGGTGAGCTTGAAGCGAATGACCTAAACATCAGGATACATTGCTTCGCCATGTAGTCCATGGATTTTAGCCAAATTCCATCGTTTAGGCGACTTTTCCAATTTTTTTAATTTTTTTTTTGTTTTAATTCCATTTTCGGGTGGGCCGGTTTGTTCCTCGTCAAGGGAACGGTCAAGCGGTCCAGCCGGTCGGCCCGTACCGTCAGGCCCAACGGCACCCAACGAGATCGGCCCGTCTTCGCGTTTGCCGGATCTCGCTCCACGCAAATATAGCTTATGACTGCGCGTCTCCTATCGGGTTCGATCATACCAGCACTAATGCACCGGATCCCATCAGAACTCCGCAGTTAAGCGTGCTTGGGCGAGAGTAGTACTAGGATGGGTGACCTCCTGGGAAGTCCTCGTGTTGAACCCCTTTTTTTTTGCGCTGTCGGATATCGCGCATCCGATTTGCCGATTCGGGGTTATCTCCGCTTGGGCTGAAATTTGGTGAGCTTGAAGCGAATGACCTAAACATCAGGATACATTGCTTCGCCATGTAGTCCATGGATTTTAGCCAAATTCCATCGTTTAGGCGACTTTTCCAATTTTTTTTAATTTTTTTTATTTTTACTTCCATTTTCGGGTGGCCCGGTTTGTACCTCGTCAAGGGAACGGTCAAGCGGTCAAGCCGGTCGGCCCGTACCGTCAGGCCCAACGGCACCCAACGAGATCGGCCCGTCTTCGCGTTTGCCGGATCTCGCTCCACGCAAATATAGCTTATGACTGCGCGTCTCCTATCGGGTTCGATCATACCAGCACTAATGCACCGGATCCCATCAGAACTCCGCAGTTAAGCGTGCTTGGGCGAGAGTAGTACTAGGATGGGTGACCTCCTGGGAAGTCCTCGTGTTGAACCCCTTTTTTTTTGCGCTGTCGGATATCGCGCATCCGATTTGCCGATTCGGGGTTATCTCCGCTTGGGCTGAAATTTGGTGAGCTTGAAGCGAATGACCTAAACATCAGGATACATTGCTTCGCCATGTAGTCCATGGATTTTAGCCAAATTCCATCGTTTAGGCGACTTTTCCAATTTTTTTAATTTTTTTTTTGTTTTAATTCCATTTTCGGGTGGGCCGGTTTGTTCCTCGTCAAGGGAACGGTCAAGCGGTCCAGCCGGTCGGCCCGTACCGTCAGGCCCAACGGCACCCAACGAGATCGGCCCGTCTTCGCGTTTGCCGGATCTCGCTCCACGCAAATATAGCTTATGACTACGCGTCTCCTATCGGGTTCGATCATACCAGCACTAATGCACCGGATCCCATCAGAACTCCGCAGTTAAGCGTGCTTGGGCGAGAGTAGTACTAGGATGCGTGACCTCCTGGGAAGTCCTCGTGTTGAACCCCTTTTTTTTTGCGCTGTCGGATATCGCGCATCCGATTTGCCGATTCGGGGTTATCTCCGCTTGGGCTGAAATTTGGTGAGCTTGAAGCGAATGACCTAAACATCAGGATACATTGCTTCGCCATGTAGTCCATGGATTTTAGCCAAATTCCATCGTTTAGGCGACTTTTCCAATTTTTTTTAATTTTGTTTTTTGTTTTACTTCCATTTTCGGGTGGGCCGGTTTGTACCTCGTCAAGGGAACGGTCAAGCGGTCCAGCCGGTCGGCCCGTACCGTCAGGCCCAACGGCACCCAACGAGATCGGCCCGTCTTCGCGTTTGCCGGATCTCGCTCCACGCAAATATAGCTTATGACTGCGCGTCTCCTATCGGGTTCGATCATACCAGCACTAATGCACCGGATCCCATCAGAACTCCGCAGTTAAGCGAGCTTGGGCGAGAGTAGTACTAGGATGGGTGACCTCCTGGGAAGTCCTCGTGTTGAACCCCTTTTTTTTTGCGCTGTCGGATATCGCGCATCCGATTTGCCGATTCGGGGTTATCTCCGCTTGGGCTGAAATTTGGTGAGCTTGAAGCGAATGACCTAAACATCAGGATACATTGCTTCGCCATGTAGTCCATGGATTTTAGCCAAATTCCATCGTTTAGGCGACTTTTCCAATTTTTTTAATTTTGTTTTTTGTTTTACTTCCATTTTCGGGTGGGCCGGTTTGTACCTCGTCAAGGGAACGGTCAAGCGGTCCAGCCGGTCGGCCCGTACCGTCAGGCCCAACGGCACCCAACGAGATCGGCCCGTCTTCGCGTTTGCCGGATCTCGCTCCACGCAAATATAGCTTATGACTGCGCGTCTCCTATCGGGTTCGATCATACCAGCACTAATGCACCGGATCCCATCAGAACTCCGCAGTTAAGCGTGCTTGGGCGAGAGTAGTACTAGGATGGGTGACCTCCTGGGAAGTCCTCGTGTTGAACCCCTTTTTTTTTGCGCTGTCGGATATCGCGCATCCGATTTGCCGATTCGGGGTTATCTCCGCTTGGGCTGAAATTTGGTGAGCTTGAAGCGAATGACCTAAACATCAGGATACATTGCTTCGCCATGTAGTCCATGGATTTTAGCCAAATTCCATCGTTTAGGCGACTTTTCCAATTTTTTTAATTTTTTTTTTAATTCCATTTTCGGGTGGGCCGGTTTGTTCCTCGTCAAGGGAACGGTCAAGCGGTCCAGCCGGTCGGCCCGTACCGTCAGGCCCAACGGCACCCAACGAGATCGGCCCGTCTTCGCGTTTGCCGGATCTCGCTCCACGCAAAAAGAGCTTATGACTGCGCGTCTCCTATCGGGTTCGATCATACCAGCACTAATGCACCGGATCCCATCAGAACTCCGCAGTTAAGCGTGCTTGGGCGAGAGTAGTACTAGGATGGGTGACCTCCTGGGAAGTCCTCGTGTTGAACCCCTTTTTTTTTGCGCTGTCGGATATCGCGCATCCGATTTGCCGATTCGGGGTTATCTCCGCTTGGGCTGAAATTTGGTGAGCTTGAAGCGAATGACCTAAACATCAGGATACATTGCTTCGCCATGTAGTCCATGGATTTTAGCCAAATTCCATCGTTTAGGCGACTTTTCCAATTTTTTTAATTTTTTTTTTTGTTTTAATTCCATTTTCGGGTGGGCCGGTTTGTTCCTCGTCAAGGGAACGGTCAAGCGGTCCAGCCGGTCGGCCCGTACCGTCAGGCCCAACGGCACCCAACGAGATCGGCCCGTCTTCGCGTTTGCCGGATCTCGCTCCACGCAAATATAGCTTATGACTGCGCGTCTCCTATCGGGTTCGATCATACCAGCACTAATGCACCGGATCCCATCAGAACTCCGCAGTTAAGCGTGCTTGGGCGAGAGTAGTACTAGGATGGGTGACCTCCTGGGAAGTCCTCGTGTTGAACCCCTTTTTTTTTGCGCTGTCGGATATCGCGCATCCGATTTGCCGATTCGGGGTTATCTCCGCTTGGGCTGAAATTTGGTGAGCTTGAAGCGAATGACCTAAACATCAGGATACATTGCTTCGCCATGTAGTCCATGGATTTTAGCCAAATTCCATCGTTTAGGCGACTTTTCCAATTTTTTTAATTTTGTTTTTTGTTTTACTTCCATTTTCGGGTGGGCCGGTTTGTACCTCGTCAAGGGAACGGTCAAGCGGTCCAGCCGGTCGGCCCGTACCGTCAGGCCCAACGGCACCCAACGAGATCGGCCCGTCTTCGCGTTTGCCGGATCTCGCTCCACGCAAATATAGCTTATGACTGTGCGTCTCCTATCGGGTTCGATCATACCAGCACTAATGCACCGGATCCCATCAGAACTCCGCAGTTAAGCGTGCTTGGGCGAGAGTAGTACTAGGATGGGTGACCTCCTGGGAAGTCCTCGTGTTGAACCCCTTTTTTTTTGCGCTGTCGGATATCGCGCATCCGATTTGCCGATTCGGGGTTATCTCCGCTTGGGCTGAAATTTGGTGAGCTTGAAGCGAATGACCTAAACATCAGGATACATTGCTTCGCCATGTAGTCCATGGATTTTAGCCAAATTCCATCGTTTAGGCGACTTTTCCAATTTTTTTAATTTTTTTTTTAATTCCATTTTCGGGTGGGCCGGTTTGTTCCTCGTCAAGGGAACGGTCAAGCGGTCCAGCCGGTCGGCCCGTACCGTCAGGCCCAACGGCACCAACGAGATCGGCCCGTCTTCGCGTTTGCCGGATCTCGCTCCACGCAAATATAGCTTATGACTGCGCGTCTCCTATCGGGTTCGATCATACCAGCACTAATGCACCGGATCCCATCAGAACTCCGCAGTTAAGCGTGCTTGGGCGAGAGTAGTACTAGGATGGGTGACCTCCTGGGAAGTCCTCGTGTTGAACCCCTTTTTTTTTGCGCTGTCGGATATCGCGCATCCGATTTGCCGATTCGGGGTTATCTCCGCTTGGGCTGAAATTTGGTGAGCTTGAAGCGAATGACCTAAACATCAGGATACATTGCTTCGCCATGTAGTCCATGGATTTTAGCCAAATTCCATCGTTTAGGCGACTTTTCCAATTTTTTTAATTTTGTTTTTTGTTTTACTTCCATTTTCGGGTGGGCCGGTTTGTACCTCGTCAAGGGAACGGTCAAGCGGTCCAGCCGGTCGGCCCGTACCGTCAGGCCCAACGGCACCCAACGAGATCGGCCCGTCTTCGCGTTTGCCGGATCTCGCTCCACGCAAATATAGCTTATGACTGCGCGTCTCCTATCGGGTTCGATCATACCAGCACTAATGCACCGGATCCCATCAGAACTCCGCAGTTAAGCGTGCATGGGCGAGAGTAGTACTAGGATGGGTGACCTCCTGGGAAGTCCTCGTGTTGAACCCCTTTTTTTTTGCGCTGTCGGATATCGCGCATCCGATTTGCCGATTCGGGGTTATCTCCGCTTGGGCTGAAATTTGGTGAGCTTGAAGCGAATGACCTAAACATCAGGATACATTGCTTCGCCATGTAGTCCATGGATTTTAGCCAAATTCCATCGTTTAGGCGACTTTTCCAATTTTTTTAATTTTTTTTTTAATTCCATTTTCGGGTGGGCCGGTTTGTTCCTCGTCAAGGGAACGGTCAAGCGGTCCAGCCGGTCGGCCCGTACCGTCAGGCCCAACGGCACCCAACGAGATCGGCCCGTCTTCGCGTTTGCCGGATCTCGCTCCACGCAAATATAGCTTATGACTGCGCGTCTCCTATCGGGTTCGATCATACCAGCACTAATGCACCGGATCCCATCAGAACTCCGAAGTTAAGCGTGCTTGGGCGAGAGTAGTACTAGGATGGGTGACCTCCTGGGAAGTCCTCGTGTTGAACCCCTTTTTTTTTGCGCTGTCGGATATCGCGCATCCGATTTGCCGATTCGGGGTTATCTCCGCTTGGGCTGAAATTTGGTGAGCTTGAAGCGAATGACCTAAACATCAGGATACATTGCTTCGCCATGTAGTCCATGGATTTTAGCCAAATTCCATCGTTTAGGCGACTTTTCCAATTTTTTTAATTTTTTTTTTGTTTTAATTCCATTTTCGGGTGGGCCGGTTTGTTCCTCGTCAAGGGAACGGTCAAGCGGTCCAGCCGGTCGGCCCGTACCGTCAGGCCCAACGGCACCCAACGAGATCGGCCCGTCTTCACGTTTGCCGGATCTCGCTCCACGCAAATATAGCTTATGACTGCGCGTCTCCTATCGGGTTCGATCATACCAGCACTAATGCACCGGATCCCATCAGAACTCCGCAATTAAGCGTGCTTGGGCGAGAGTAGTACTAGGATGGGTGACCTCCTGGGAAGTCCTCGTGTTGAACCCCTTTTTTTTTGCGCTGTCGGATATCGCGCATCCGATTTGCCGATTCGGGGTTATCTCCGCTTGGGCTGAAATTTGGTGAGCTTGAAGCGAATGACCTAAACATCAGGATACATTGCTTCGCCATGTAGTCCATGGATTTTAGCCAAATTCCATCGTTTAGGCGACTTTTCCAATTTTTTTAATTTTGTTTTTTGTTTTACTTCCATTTTCGGGTGGGCCGGTTTGTACCTCGTCAAGGGAACGGTCAAGCGGTCCAGCCGGTCGGCCCGTACCGTCAGGCCCAACGGCACCCAACGAGATCGGCCCGTCTTCGCGTTTGCCGGATCTCGCTCCACGCAAATATAGCTTATGACTGCGCGTCTCCTATCGGGTTCGATCATACCAGCACTAATGCACCGGATCCCATCAGAACTCCGCAGTTAAGCGTGCTTGGGCGAGAGTAGTACTAGGATGGGTGACCTCCTGGGAAGTCCTCGTGTTGAACCCCTTTTTTTTTGCGCTGTCGGATATCGCGCATCCGATTTGCCGATTCGGGGTTATCTCCGCTTGGGCTGAAATTTGGTGAGCTTGAAGCGAATGACCTAAACATCAGGATACATTGCTTCGCCATGTAGTCCATGGATTTTAGCCAAATTCCATCGTTTAGGCGACTTTTCCAATTTTTTTAATTTTGTTTTTTGTTTTACTTCCATTTTCGGGTGGGCCGGTTTGTACCTCGTCAAGGGAACGGTCAAGCGGTCCAGCCGGTCGGCCCGTACCGTCAGGCCCAACGGCACCCAACGAGATCGGCCCGTCTTCGCGTTTGCCGGATCTCGCTCCACGCAAATATAGCTTATGACTGCGCGTCTCCTATCGGGTTCGATCATACCAGCACTAATGCACCGGATCCCATCAGAACTCCGCAGTTAAGCGTGCTTGGGCGAGAGTAGTACTAGGATGGGTGACCTCCTGGGAAGTCCTCGTGTTGAACCCCTTTTTTTTTGCGCTGTCGGATATCGCGCATCCGATTTGCCGATTCGGGGTTATCTCCGCTTGGGCTGAAATTTGGTGAGCTTGAAGCGAATGACCTAAACATCAGGATACATTGCTTCGCCATGTAGTCCATGGATTTTAGCCAAATTCCATCGTTTAGGCGACTTTTCCAATTTTTTTAATTTTTTTTTTGTTTTAATTCCATTTTCGGGTGGGCAGGTTTGTTCCTCGTCAAGGGAACGGTCAAGCGGTCCAGCCGGTCGGCCCGTACCGTCAGGCCCAACGGCACCCAACGAGATCGGCCCGTCTTCGCGTTTGCCGGATCTCGCTCCACGCAAATATAGCTTATGACTGCGCGTCTCCTATCGGGTTCGATCATACCAGCACTAATGCACCGGATCCCATCAGAACTCCGAAGTTAAGCGTGCTTGGGCGAGAGTAGTACTAGGATGGGTGACCTCCTGGGAAGTCCTCGTGTTGAACCCCTTTTTTTTTGCGCTGTCGGATATCGCGCATCCGATTTGCCGATTCGGGGTTATCTCCGCTTGGGCTGAAATTTGGTGAGCTTGAAGCGAATGACCTAAACATCAGGATACATTGCTTCGCCATGTAGTCCATGGATTTTAGCCAAATTCCATCGTTTAGGCGACTTTTCCAATTTTTTTAATTTTTTTTTTGTTTTAATTCCATTTTCGGGTGGGCCGGTTTGTTCCTCGTCAAGGGAACGGTCAAGCGGTCCAGCCGGTCGGCCCGTACCGTCAGGCCCAACGGCACCCAACGAGATCGGCCCGTCTTCACGTTTGCCGGATCTCGCTCCACGCAAATATAGCTTATGACTGCGCGTCTCCTATCGGGTTCGATCATACCAGCACTAATGCACCGGATCCCATCAGAACTCCGCAATTAAGCGTGCTTGGGCGAGAGTAGTACTAGGATGGGTGACCTCCTGGGAAGTCCTCGTGTTGAACCCCTTTTTTTTTGCGCTGTCGGATATCGCGCATCCGATTTGCCGATTCGGGGTTATCTCCGCTTGGGCTGAAATTTGGTGAGCTTGAAGCGAATGACCTAAACATCAGGATACATTGCTTCGCCATGTAGTCCATGGATTTTAGCCAAATTCCATCGTTTAGGCGACTTTTCCAATTTTTTTAATTTTGTTTTTTGTTTTACTTCCATTTTCGGGTGGGCCGGTTTGTACCTCGTCAAGGGAACGGTCAAGCGGTCCAGCCGGTCGGCCCGTACCGTCAGGCCCAACGGCACCCAACGAGATCGGCCCGTCTTCGCGTTTGCCGGATCTCGCTCCACGCAAATATAGCTTATGACTGCGCGTCTCCTATCGGGTTCGATCATACCAGCACTAATGCACCGGATCCCATCAGAACTCCGCAGTTAAGCGTGCTTGGGCGAGAGTAGTACTAGGATGGGTGACCTCCTGGGAAGTCCTCGTGTTGAACCCCTTTTTTTTTGCGCTGTCGGATATCGCGCATCCGATTTGCCGATTCGGGGTTATCTCCGCTTGGGCTGAAATTTGGTGAGCTTGAAGCGAATGACCTAAACATCAGGATACATTGCTTCGCCATGTAGTCCATGGATTTTAGCCAAATTCCATCGTTTAGGCGACTTTTCCAATTTTTTTAATTTTGTTTTTTGTTTTACTTCCATTTTCGGGTGGGCCGGTTTGTACCTCGTCAAGGGAACGGTCAAGCGGTCCAGCCGGTCGGCCCGTACCGTCAGGCCCAACGGCACCCAACGAGATCGGCCCGTCTTCGCGTTTGCCGGATCTCGCTCCACGCAAATATAGCTTATGACTGCGCGTCTCCTATCGGGTTCGATCATACCAGCACTAATGCACCGGATCCCATCAGAACTCCGCAGTTAAGCGTGCTTGGGCGAGAGTAGTACTAGGATGGGTGACCTCCTGGGAAGTCCTCGTGTTGAACCCCTTTTTTTTTGCGCTGTCGGATATCGCGCATCCGATTTGCCGATTCGGGGTTATCTCCGCTTGGGCTGAAATTTGGTGAGCTTGAAGCGAATGACCTAAACATCAGGATACATTGCTTCGCCATGTAGTCCATGGATTTTAGCCAAATTCCATCGTTTAGGCGACTTTTCCAATTTTTTTAATTTTTTTTTTGTTTTAATTCCATTTTCGGGTGGGCAGGTTTGTTCCTCATCAAGGGAACGGTCAAGCGGTCCAGCCGGTCGGCCCGTACCGTCAGGCCCAACGGCACCCAACGAGATCGGCCCGTCTTCGCGTTTGCCGGATCTCGCTCCACGCAAATATAGCTTATGACTGCGCGTCTCCTATCGGGTTCGATCATACCAGCACTAATGCACCGGATCCCATCAGAACTCCGCAGTTAAGCGTGCTTGGGCGAGAGTAGTACTAGGATGGGTGACCTCCTGGGAAGTCCTCGTGTTGAACCCCTTTTTTTTTTGCGCTGTCGGATATCGCGCATCCGATTTGCCGATTCGGGGTTATCTCCGCTTGGGCTGAAATTTGGTGAGCTTGAAGCGAATGACCTAAACATCAGGATACATTGCTTCGCCATGTAGTCCATGGATTTTAGCCAAATTCCATCGTTTAGGCGACTTTTCCAATTTTTTTAATTTTTTTTTTGTTTTAATTCCATTTGCGGGTGGGCCGGTTTGTTCCTCGTCAAGGGAACGGTCAAGCGGTCCAGCCGGTCGGCCCGTACCGTCAGGCCCAACGGCACCCAACGAGATCGGCCCGTCTTCGCGTTTGCCGGATCTCGCTCCACGCAAATATAGCTTATGACTGCGCGTCTCCTATCGGGTTCGATCATACCAGCACTAATGCACCGGATCCCATCAGAACTCCGCAGTTAAGCGTGCTTGGGCGAGAGTAGTACTAGGATGCGTGACCTCCTGGGAAGTCCTCGTGTTGAACCCCTTTTTTTTTGCGCTGTCGGATATCGCGCATCCGATTTGCCGATTCGGGGTTATCTCCGCTTGGGCTGAAATTTGGTGAGCTTGAAGCGAATGACCTAAACATCAGGATACATTGCTTCGCCATGTAGTCCATGGATTTTAGCCAAATTCCATCGTTTAGGCGACTTTTCCAATTTTTTTTAATTTTGTTTTTTGTTTTACTTCCATTTTCGGGTGGGCCGGTTTGTACCTCGTCAAGGGAACGGTCAAGCGGTCCAGCCGGTCGGCCCGTACCGTCAGGCCCAACGGCACCCAACGAGATCGGCCCGTCTTCGCGTTTGCCGGATCTCGCTCCACGCAAATATAGCTTATGACTGCGCGTCTCCTATCGGGTTCGATCATACCAGCACTAATGCACCGGATCCCATCAGAACTCCGCAGTTAAGCGTGCTTGGGCGAGAGTAGTACTAGGATGGGTGACCTCCTGGGAAGTCCTCGTGTTGAACCCCTTTTTTTTTGCGCTGTCGGATATCGCGCATCCGATTTGCCGATTCGGGGTTATCTCCGCTTGGGCTGAAATTTGGTGAGCTTGAAGCGAATGACCTAAACATCAGGATACATTGCTTCGCCATGTAGTCCATGGATTTTAGCAAAATTCCATCGTTTAGGCGACTTTTCCAATTTTTTTAATTTTGTTTTTTGTTTTACTTCCATTTTCGGGTGGGCCGGTTTGTACCTCGTCAAGGGAACGGTCAAGCGGTCCAGCCGGTCGGCCCGTACCGTCAGGCCCAACGGCACCCAACGAGATCGGCCCGTCTTCGCGTTTGCCGGATCTCGCTCCACGCAAATATAGCTTATGACTGCGCGTCTCCTATCGGGTTCGATCATACCAGCACTAATGCACCGGTTCCCATCAGAACTCCGCAGTTAAGCGTGCTTGGGCGAGAGTAGTACTAGGATGGGTGACCTCCTGGGAAGTCCTCGTGTTGAACCCCTTTTTTTTTGCGCTGTCGGATATCGCGCATCCGATTTGCCGATTCGGGGTTATCTCCGCTTGGGCTGAAATTTGGTGAGCTTGAAGCGAATGACCTAAACATCAGGATACATTGCTTCGCCATGTAGTCCATGGATTTTAGCCAAATTCCATCGTTTAGGCGACTTTTCCAATTTTTTTAATTTTTTTTTTTAATTCCATTTTCGGGTGGGCCGGTTTGTTCCTCGTCAAGGGAACGGTCAAGCGGTCCAGCCGGTCGGCCCGTACCGTCAGGCCCAACGGCACCCAACGAGATCGGCCCGTCTTCGCGTTTGCCGGATCTCGCTCCACGCAAATATAGCTTATGACTGCGCGTCTCCTATCGGGTTCGATCATACCAGCACTAATGCACCGGATCCCATCAGAACTCCGCAGTTAAGCGTGCTTGGGCGAGAGTAGTACTAGGATGGGTGACCTCCTGGGAAGTCCTCGTGTTGAACCCCTTTTTTTTTGCGCTGTCGGATATCGCGCATCCGATTTGCCGATTCGGGGTTATCTCCGCTTGGGCTGAAATTTGGTGAGCTTGAAGCGAATGACCTAAACATCAGGATACATTGCTTCGCCATGTAGTCCATGGATTTTAGCCAAATTCCATCGTTTAGGCGACTTTTCCAATTTTTTTAATTTTTTTTTTTGTTTTAATTCCATTTTCGGGTGGGCCGGTTTGTTCCTCGTCAAGGGAACGGTCAAGCGGTCCAGCCGGTCGGCCCGTACCGTCAGGCCCAACGGCACCCAACGAGATCGGCCCGTCTTCGCGTTTGCCGGATCTCGCTCCACGCAAATATAGCTTATGACTGCGCGTCTCCTATCGGGTTCGATCATACCAGCACTAATGCACCGGATCCCATCAGAACTCCGCAGTTAAGCGTGCTTGGGCGAGAGTAGTACTAGGATGCGTGACCTCCTGGGAAGTCCTCGTGTTGAACCCCTTTTTTTTTGCGCTGTCGGATATCGCGCATCCGATTTGCCGATTCGGGGTTATCTCCGCTTGGGCTGAAATTTGGTGAGCTTGAAGCGAATGACCTAAACATCAGGATACATTGCTTCGCCATGTAGTCCATGGATTTTAGCCAAATTCCATCGTTTAGGCGACTTTTCCAATTTTTTTTAATTTTGTTTTTTGTTTTACTTCCATTTTCGGGTGGGCCGGTTTGTACCTCGTCAAGGGAACGGTCAAGCGGTCCAGCCGGTCGGCCCGTACCGTCAGGCCCAACGGCACCCAACGAGATCGGCCCGTCTTCGCGTTTGCCGGATCTCGCTCCACGCAAATATAGCTTATGACTGCGCGTCTCCTATCGGGTTCGATCATACCAGCACTAATGCACCGGATCCCATCAGAACTCCGCAGTTAAGCGTGCTTGGGCGAGAGTAGTACTAGGATGGGTGACCTCCTGGGAAGTCCTCGTGTTGAACCCCTTTTTTTTTGCGCTGTCGGATATCGCGCATCCGATTTGCCGATTCGGGGTTATCTCCGCTTGGGCTGAAATTTGGTGAGCTTGAAGCGAATGACCTAAACATCAGGATACATTGCTTCGCCATGTAGTCCATGGATTTTAGCCAAATTCCATCGTTTAGGCGACTTTTCCAATTTTTTTAATTTTGTTTTTTGTTTTACTTCCATTTTCGGGTGGGCCGGTTTGTACCTCGTCAAGGGAACGGTCAAGCGGTCCAGCCGGTCGGCCCGTACCGTCAGGCCCAACGGCACCCAACGAGATCGGCCCGTCTTCGCGTTTGCCGGATCTCGCTCCACGCAAATATAGCTTATGACTGCGCGTCTCCTATCGGGTTCGATCATACCAGCACTAATGCACCGGTTCCCATCAGAACTCCGCAGTTAAGCGTGCTTGGGCGAGAGTAGTACTAGGATGGGTGACCTCCTGGGAAGTCCTCGTGTTGAACCCCTTTTTTTTTGCGCTGTCGGATATCGCGCATCCGATTTGCCGATTCGGGGTTATCTCCGCTTGGGCTGAAATTTGGTGAGCTTGAAGCGAATGACCTAAACATCAGGATACATTGCTTCGCCATGTAGTCCATGGATTTTAGCCAAATTCCATCGTTTAGGCGACTTTTCCAATTTTTTTAATTTTTTTTTTAATTCCATTTTCGGGTGGGCCGGTTTGTTCCTCGTCAAGGGAACGGTCAAGCGGTCCAGCCGGTCGGCCCGTACCGTCAGGCCCAACGGCACCCAACGAGATCGGCCCGTCTTCGCGTTTGCCGGATCTCGCTCCACGCAAATATAGCTTATGACTGCGCGTCTCCTATCGGGTTCGATCATACCAGCACTAATGCACCGGATCCCATCAGAACTCCGCAGTTAAGCGTGCTTGGGCGAGAGTAGTACTAGGATGGGTGACCTCCTGGGAAGTCCTCGTGTTGAACCCCTTTTTTTTTGCGCTGTCGGATATCGCGCATCCGATTTGCCGATTCGGGGTTATCTCCGCTTGGGCTGAAATTTGGTGAGCTTGAAGCGAATGACCTAAACATCAGGATACATTGCTTCGCCATGTAGTCCATGGATTTTAGCCAAATTCCATCGTTTAGGCGACTTTTCCAATTTTTTTAATTTTTTTTTTGTTTTAATTCCATTTTCGGGTGGGCCGGTTTGTTCCTCGTCAAGGGAACGGTCAAGCGGTCCAGCCGGTCGGCCCGTACCGTCAGGCCCAACGGCACCCAACGAGATCGGCCCGTCTTCGCGTTTGCCGGATCTCGCTCCACGCAAATATAGCTTATGACTGCGCGTCTCCTATCGGGTTCGATCATACCAGCACTAATGCACCGGATCCCATCAGAACTCCGCAGTTAAGCGTGCTTGGGCGAGAGTAGTACTAGGATGGGTGACCTCCTGGGAAGTCCTCGTGTTGAACCCCTTTTTTTTTGCGCTGTCGGATATCGCGCATCCGATTTGCCGATTCGGGGTTATCTCCGCTTGGGCTGAAATTTGGTGAGCTTGAAGCGAATGACCTAAACATCAGGATACATTGCTTCGCCATGTAGTCCATGGATTTTAGCCAAATTCCATCATTTAGGCGACTTTTCCAATTTTTTTAATTTTTTTTTTAATTCCATTTTCGGGTGGGCCGGTTTGTTCCTCGTCAAGGGAACGGTCAAGCGGTCCAGCCGGTCGGCCCGTACCGTCAGGCCCAACGGCACCCAACGAGATCGGCCCGTCTTCGCGTTTGCCGGATCTCGCTCCACGCAAATATAGCTTATGACTGCGCGTCTCCTATCGGGTTCGATCATACCAGCACTAATGCACCGGATCCCATCAGAACTCCGCAGTTAAGCGTGCTTGGGCGAGAGTAGTACTAGGATGGGTGACCTCCTGGGAAGTCCTCGTGTTGAACCCCTTTTTTTTTGCGCTGTCGGATATCGCGCATCCGATTTGCCGATTCGGGGTTATCTCCGCTTGGGCTGAAATTTGGTGAGCTTGAAGCGAATGACCTAAACATCAGGATACATTGCTTCGCCATGTAGTCCATGGATTTTAGCAAAATTCCATCGTTTAGGCGACTTTTCCAATTTTTTTAATTTTGTTTTTTGTTTTACTTCCATTTTCGGGTGGGCCGGTTTGTACCTCGTCAAGGGAACGGTCAAGCGGTCCAGCCGGTCGGCCCGTACCGTCAGGCCCAACGGCACCCAACGAGATCGGCCCGTCTTCGCGTTTGCCGGATCTCGCTCCACGCAAATATAGCTTATGACTGCGCGTCTCCTATCGGGTTCGATCATACCAGCACTAATGCACCGGTTCCCATCAGAACTCCGCAGTTAAGCGTGCTTGGGCGAGAGTAGTACTAGGATGGGTGACCTCCTGGGAAGTCCTCGTGTTGAACCCCTTTTTTTTTGCGCTGTCGGATATCGCGCATCCGATTTGCCGATTCGGGGTTATCTCCGCTTGGGCTGAAATTTGGTGAGCTTGAAGCGAATGACCTAAACATCAGGATACATTGCTTCGCCATGTAGTCCATGGATTTTAGCCAAATTCCATCGTTTAGGCGACTTTTCCAATTTTTTTAATTTTTTTTTTTTAATTCCATTTTCGGGTGGGCCGGTTTGTTCCTCGTCAAGGGAACGGTCAAGCGGTCCAGCCGGTCGGCCCGTACCGTCAGGCCCAACGGCACCCAACGAGATCGGCCCGTCTTCGCGTTTGCCGGATCTCGCTCCACGCAAATATAGCTTATGACTGCGCGTCTCCTATCGGGTTCGATCATACCAGCACTAATGCACCGGATCCCATCAGAACTCCGCAGTTAAGCGTGCTTGGGCGAGAGTAGTACTAGGATGGGTGACCTCCTGGGAAGTCCTCGTGTTGAACCCCTTTTTTTTTGCGCTGTCGGATATCGCGCATCCGATTTGCCGATTCGGGGTTATCTCCGCTTGGGCTGAAATTTGGTGAGCTTGAAGCGAATGACCTAAACATCAGGATACATTGCTTCGCCATGTAGTCCATGGATTTTAGCCAAATTCCATCGTTTAGGCGACTTTTCCAATTTTTTTAATTTTTTTTTTTGTTTTAATTCCATTTTCGGGTGGGCCGGTTTGTTCCTCGTCAAGGGAACGGTCAAGCGGTCCAGCCGGTCGGCCCGTACCGTCAGGCCCAACGGCACCCAACGAGATCGGCCCGTCTTCGCGTTTGCCGGATCTCGCTCCACGCAAATATAGCTTATGACTGCGCGTCTCCTATCGGGTTCGATCATACCAGCACTAATGCACCGGATCCCATCAGAACTCCGCAGTTAAGCGTGCTTGGGCGAGAGTAGTACTAGGATGCGTGACCTCCTGGGAAGTCCTCGTGTTGAACCCCTTTTTTTTTGCGCTGTCGGATATCGCGCATCCGATTTGCCGATTCGGGGTTATCTCCGCTTGGGCTGAAATTTGGTGAGCTTGAAGCGAATGACCTAAACATCAGGATACATTGCTTCGCCATGTAGTCCATGGATTTTAGCCAAATTCCATCGTTTAGGCGACTTTTCCAATTTTTTTTAATTTTGTTTTTTGTTTTACTTCCATTTTCGGGTGGGCCGGTTTGTACCTCGTCAAGGGAACGGTCAAGCGGTCCAGCCGGTCGGCCCGTACCGTCAGGCCCAACGGCACCCAACGAGATCGGCCCGTCTTCGCGTTTGCCGGATCTCGCTCCACGCAAATATAGCTTATGACTGCGCGTCTCCTATCGGGTTCGATCATACCAGCACTAATGCACCGGATCCCATCAGAACTCCGCAGTTAAGCGTGCTTGGGCGAGAGTAGTACTAGGATGGGTGACCTCCTGGGAAGTCCTCGTGTTGAACCCCTTTTTTTTTGCGCTGTCGGATATCGCGCATCCGATTTGCCGATTCGGGGTTATCTCCGCTTGGGCTGAAATTTGGTGAGCTTGAAGCGAATGACCTAAACATCAGGATACATTGCTTCGCCATGTAGTCCATGGATTTTAGCCAAATTCCATCGTTTAGGCGACTTTTCCAATTTTTTTAATTTTGTTTTTTGTTTTACTTCCATTTTCGGGTGGGCCGGTTTGTACCTCGTCAAGGGAACGGTCAAGCGGTCCAGCCGGTCGGCCCGTACCGTCAGGCCCAACGGCACCCAACGAGATCGGCCCGTCTTCGCGTTTGCCGGATCTCGCTCCACGCAAATATAGCTTATGACTGCGCGTCTCCTATCGGGTTCGATCATACCAGCACTAATGCACCGGTTCCCATCAGAACTCCGCAGTTAAGCGTGCTTGGGCGAGAGTAGTACTAGGATGGGTGACCTCCTGGGAAGTCCTCGTGTTGAACCCCTTTTTTTTTGCGCTGTCGGATATCGCGCATCCGATTTGCCGATTCGGGGTTATCTCCGCTTGGGCTGAAATTTGGTGAGCTTGAAGCGAATGACCTAAACATCAGGATACATTGCTTCGCCATGTAGTCCATGGATTTTAGCCAAATTCCATCGTTTAGGCGACTTTTCCAATTTTTTTAATTTTTTTTTTAATTCCATTTTCGGGTGGGCCGGTTTGTTCCTCGTCAAGGGAACGGTCAAGCGGTCCAGCCGGTCGGCCCGTACCGTCAGGCCCAACGGCACCCAACGAGATCGGCCCGTCTTCGCGTTTGCCGGATCTCGCTCCACGCAAATATAGCTTATGACTGCGCGTCTCCTATCGGGTTCGATCATACCAGCACTAATGCACCGGATCCCATCAGAACTCCGCAGTTAAGCGTGCTTGGGCGAGAGTAGTACTAGGATGGGTGACCTCCTGGGAAGTCCTCGTGTTGAACCCCTTTTTTTTTGCGCTGTCGGATATCGCGCATCCGATTTGCCGATTCGGGGTTATCTCCGCTTGGGCTGAAATTTGGTGAGCTTGAAGCGAATGACCTAAACATCAGGATACATTGCTTCGCCATGTAGTCCATGGATTTTAGCCAAATTCCATCGTTTAGGCGACTTTTCCAATTTTTTTAATTTTTTTTTTGTTTTAATTCCATTTTCGGGTGGGCCGGTTTGTTCCTCGTCAAGGGAACGGTCAAGCGGTCCAGCCGGTCGGCCCGTACCGTCAGGCCCAACGGCACCCAACGAGATCGGCCCGTCTTCGCGTTTGCCGGATCTCGCTCCACGCAAATATAGCTTATGACTGCGCGTCTCCTATCGGGTTCGATCATACCAGCACTAATGCACCGGATCCCATCAGAACTCCGCAGTTAAGCGTGCTTGGGCGAGAGTAGTACTAGGATGGGTGACCTCCTGGGAAGTCCTCGTGTTGAACCCCTTTTTTTTTGCGCTGTCGGATATCGCGCATCCGATTTGCCGATTCGGGGTTATCTCCGCTTGGGCTGAAATTTGGTGAGCTTGAAGCGAATGACCTAAACATCAGGATACATTGCTTCGCCATGTAGTCCATGGATTTTAGCCAAATTCCATCGTTTAGGCGACTTTTCCAATTTTTTTAATTTTTTTTTTAATTCCATTTTCGGGTGGGCCGGTTTGTTCCTCGTCAAGGGAACGGTCAAGCGGTCCAGCCGGTCGGCCCGTACCGTCAGGCCCAACGGCACCCAACGAGATCGGCCCGTCTTCGCGTTTGCCGGATCTCGCTCCACGCAAATATAGCTTATGACTGCGCGTCTCCTATCGGGTTCGATCATACCAGCACTAATGCACCGGATCCCATCAGAACTCCGCAGTTAAGCGTGCTTGGGCGAGAGTAGTACTAGGATGGGTGACCTCCTGGGAAGTCCTCGTGTTGAACCCCTTTTTTTTTGCGCTGTCGGATATCGCGCATCCGATTTGCCGATTCGGGGTTATCTCCGCTTGGGCTGAAATTTGGTGAGCTTGAAGCGAATGACCTAAACATCAGGATACATTGCTTCGCCATGTAGTCCATGGATTTTAGCCAAATTCCATCGTTTAGGCGACTTTTCCAATTTTTTTAATTTTTTTTTTGTTTTAATTCCATTTTCGGGTGGGCCGGTTTGTTCCTCGTCAAGGGAACGGTCAAGCGGTCCAGCCGGTCGGCCCGTACCGTCAGGCCCAACGGCACCCAACGAGATCGGCCCGTCTTCGCGTTTGCCGGATCTCGCTCCACGCAAATATAGCTTATGACTGCGCGTCTCCTATCGGGTTCGATCATACCAGCACTAATGCACCGGATCCCATCAGAACTCCGCAGTTAAGCGTGCTTGGGCGAGAGTAGGACTAGGATGGGTGACCTCCTGGGAAGTCCTCGTGTTGAACCCCTTTTTTTTTGCGCTGTCGGATATCGCGCATCCGATTTGCCGATTCGGGGTTATCTCCGCTTGGGCTGAAATTTGGTGAGCTTGAAGCGAATGACCTAAACATCAGGATACATTGCTTCGCCATGTAGTCCATGGATTTTAGCCAAATTCCATCATTTAGGCGACTTTTCCAATTTTTTTAATTTTTTTTTTAATTCCATTTTCGGGTGGGCCGGTTTGTTCCTCGTCAAGGGAACGGTCAAGCGGTCCAGCCGGTCGGCCCGTACCGTCAGGCCCAACGGCACCCAACGAGATCGGCCCGTCTTCGCGTTTGCCGGATCTCGCTCCACGCAAATATAGCTTATGACTGCGCGTCTCCTATCGGGTTCGATCATACCAGCACTAATGCACCGGATCCCATCTGAACTCCGCAGTTAAGCGTGCTTGGGCGAGA
Organism: Acacia crassicarpa; assembly: GCA_034222035.1. Classification (NCBI taxonomy): domain Eukaryota; kingdom Viridiplantae; phylum Streptophyta; class Magnoliopsida; order Fabales; family Fabaceae; genus Acacia; species Acacia crassicarpa. Next base: position 1,734,390 of record JAWXYG010000021.1, on the reverse strand, counting down.
GTAGTACTAGGATGGGTGACCTCCTGGGAAGTCCTCGTGTTGAACCCCTTTTTTTTTGCGCTGTCGGATATCGCGCATCCGATTTGCCGATTCGGGGTTATCTCCGCTTGGGCTGAAATTTGGTGAGCTTGAAGCGAATGACCTAAACATCAGGATACATTGCTTCGCCATGTAGTCCATGGATTTTAGCCAAATTCCATCGTTTAGGCGACTTTTCCAATTTTTTTAATTTTTTTTTTGTTTTAATTCCATTTTCGGGTGGGCCGGTTTGTTCCTCGTCAAGGGAACGGTCAAGCGGTCCAGCCGGTCGGCCCGTACCGTCAGGCCCAACGGCACCCAACGAGATCGGCCCGTCTTCGCGTTTGCCGGATCTCGCTCCACGCAAATATAGCTTATGACTGCGCGTCTCCTATCGGGTTCGATCATACCAGCACTAATGCACCGGATCCCATCAGAACTCCGCAGTTAAGCGTGCTTGGGCGAGAGTAGTACTAGGATGGGTGACCTCCTGGGAAGTCCTCGTGTTGAACCCCTTTTTTTTTGCGCTGTCGGATATCGCGCATCCGATTTGCCGATTCGGGGTTATCTCCGCTTGGGCTGAAATTTGGTGAGCTTGAAGCGAATGACCTAAACATCAGGATACATTGCTTCGCCATGTAGTCCATGGATTTTAGCCAAATTCCATCGTTTAGGCGACTTTTCCAATTTTTTTAATTTTTTTTTTTGTTTTAATTCCATTTGCGGGTGGGCCGGTTTGTTCCTCGTCAAGGGAACGGTCAAGCGGTCCAGCCGGTCGGCCCGTACCGTCAGGCCCAACGGCACCCAACGAGATCGGCCCGTCTTCGCGTTTGCCGGATCTCGCTCCACGCAAATATAGCTTATGACTGCGCGTCTCCTATCGGGTTCGATCATACCAGCACTAATGCACCGGATCCCATCAGAACTCCGCAGTTAAGCGTGCTTGGGCGAGAGTAGTACTAGGATGCGTGACCTCCTGGGAAGTCCTCGTGTTGAACCCCTTTTTTTTTGCGCTGTCGGATATCGCGCATCCGATTTGCCGATTCGGGGTTATCTCCGCTTGGGCTGAAATTTGGTGAGCTTGAAGCGAATGACCTAAACATCAGGATACATTGCTTCGCCATGTAGTCCATGGATTTTAGCCAAATTCCATCGTTTAGGCGACTTTTCCAATTTTTTTAATTTTGTTTTTTGTTTTACTTCCATTTTCGGGTGGGCCGGTTTGTACCTCGTCAAGGGAACGGTCAAGCGGTCCAGCCGGTCGGCCCGTACCGTCAGGCCCAACGGCACCCAACGAGATCGGCCCGTCTTCGCGTTTGCCGGATCTCGCTCCACGCAAATATAGCTTATGACTGCGCGTCTCCTATCGGGTTCGATCATACCAGCACTAATGCACCGGATCCCATCAGAACTCCGCAGTTAAGCGTGCTTGGGCGAGAGTAGTACTAGGATGGGTGACCTCCTGGGAAGTCCTCGTGTTGAACCCCTTTTTTTTTGCGCTGTCGGATATCGCGCATCCGATTTGCCGATTCGGGGTTATCTCCGCTTGGGCTGAAATTTGGTGAGCTTGAAGCGAATGACCTAAACATCAGGATACATTGCTTCGCCATGTAGTCCATGGATTTTAGCCAAATTCCATCGTTTAGGCGACTTTTCCAATTTTTTTAATTTTTTTTTTAATTCCATTTTCGGGTGGGCCGGTTTGTTCCTCGTCAAGGGAACGGTCAAGCGGTCCAGCCGGTCGGCCCGTACCGTCAGGCCCAACGGCACCCAACGAGATCGGCCCGTCTTCGCGTTTGCCGGATCTCGCTCCACGCAAATATAGCTTATGACTGCGCGTCTCCTATCGGGTTCGATCATACCAGCACTAATGCACCGGATCCCATCAGAACTCCGCAGTTAAGCGTGCTTGGGCGAGAGTAGTACTAGGATGGGTGACCTCCTGGGAAGTCCTCGTGTTGAACCCCTTTTTTTTTGCGCTGTCGGATATCGCGCATCCGATTTGCCGATTCGGGGTTATCTCCGCTTGGGCTGAAATTTGGTGAGCTTGAAGCGAATGACCTAAACATCAGGATACATTGCTTCGCCATGTAGTCCATGGATTTTAGCCAAATTCCATCGTTTAGGCGACTTTTCCAATTTTTTTTAATTTTTTTTATTTTTACTTCCATTTTCGGGTGGCCCGGTTTGTACCTCGTCAAGGGAACGGTCAAGCGGTCAAGCCGGTCGGCCCGTACCGTCAGGCCCAACGGCACCCAACGAGATCGGCCCGTCTTCGCGTTTGCCGGATCTCGCTCCACGCAAATATAGCTTATGACTGCGCGTCTCCTATCGGGTTCGATCATACCAGCACTAATGCACCGGATCCCATCAGAACTCCGCAGTTAAGCGTGCTTGGGCGAGAGTAGTACTAGGATGGGTGACCTCCTGGGAAGTCCTCGTGTTGAACCCCTTTTTTTTTGCGCTGTCGGATATCGCGCATCCGATTTGCCGATTCGGGGTTATCTCCGCTTGGGCTGAAATTTGGTGAGCTTGAAGCGAATGACCTAAACATCAGGATACATTGCTTCGCCATGTAGTCCATGGATTTTAGCCAAATTCCATCGTTTAGGCGACTTTTCCAATTTTTTTTAATTTTTTTTATTTTTACTTCCATTTTCGGGTGGCCCGGTTTGTACCTCGTCAAGGGAACGGTCAAGCGGTCAAGCCGGTCGGCCCGTACCGTCAGGCCCAACGGCACCCAACGAGATCGGCCCGTCTTCGCGTTTGCCGGATCTCGCTCCACGCAAATATAGCTTATGACTGCGCGTCTCCTATCGGGTTCGATCATACCAGCACTAATGCACCGGATCCCATCAGAACTCCGCAGTTAAGCGTGCTTGGGCGAGAGTAGTACTAGGATGGGTGACCTCCTGGGAAGTCCTCGTGTTGAACCCCTTTTTTTTTGCGCTGTCGGATATCGCGCATCCGATTTGCCGATTCGGGGTTATCTCCGCTTGGGCTGAAATTTGGTGAGCTTGAAGCGAATGACCTAAACATCAGGATACATTGCTTCGCCATGTAGTCCATGGATTTTAGCCAAATTCCATCGTTTAGGCGACTTTTCCAATTTTTTTAATTTTGTTTTTTGTTTTACTTCCATTTTCGGGTGGGCCGGTTTGTACCTCGTCAAGGGAACGGTCAAGCGGTCCAGCCGGTCGGCCCGTACCGTCAGGCCCAACGGCACCCAACGAGATCGGCCCGTCTTCGCGTTTGCCGGATCTCGCTCCACGCAAATATAGCTTATGACTGCGCGTCTCCTATCGGGTTCGATCATACCAGCACTAATGCACCGGATCCCATCAGAACTCCGCAGTTAAGCGTGCTTGGGCGAGAGTAGTACTAGGATGGGTGACCTCCTGGGAAGTCCTCGTGTTGAACCCCTTTTTTTTTGCGCTGTCGGATATCGCGCATCCGATTTGCCGATTCGGGGTTATCTCCGCTTGGGCTGAAATTTGGTGAGCTTGAAGCGAATGACCTAAACATCAGGATACATTGCTTCGCCATGTAATCCATGGATTTTAGCCAAATTCCATCGTTTAGGCGACTTTTCCAATTTTTTTAATTTTTTTTTTAATTCCATTTTCGGGTGGGCCGGTTTGTTCCTCGTCAAGGGAACGGTCAAGCGGTCCAGCCGGTCGGCCCGTACCGTCAGGCCCAACGGCACCCAACGAGATCGGCCCGTCTTCGCGTTTGCCGGATCTCGCTCCACGCAAATATAGCTTATGACTGCGCGTCTCCTATCGGGTTCGATCATACCAGCACTAATGCACCGGATCCCATCAGAACTCCGCAGTTAAGCGTGCTTGGGCGAGAGTAGTACTAGGATGGGTGACCTCCTGGGAAGTCCTCGTGTTGAACCCCTTTTTTTTTGCGCTGTCGGATATCGCGCATCCGATTTGCCGATTCGGGGTTATCTCCGCTTGGGCTGAAATTTGGTGAGCTTGAAGCGAATGACCTAAACATCAGGATACATTGCTTCGCCATGTAGTCCATGGATTTTAGCCAAATTCCATCGTTTAGGCGACTTTTCCAATTTTTTTTAATTTTTTTTATTTTTACTTCCATTTTCGGGTGGCCCGGTTTGTACCTCGTCAAGGGAACGGTCAAGCGGTCAAGCCGGTCGGCCCGTACCGTCAGGCCCAACGGCACCCAACGAGATCGGCCCGTCTTCGCGTTTGCCGGATCTCGCTCCACGCAAATATAGCTTATGACTGCGCGTCTCCTATCGGGTTCGATCATACCAGCACTAATGCACCGGATCCCATCAGAACTCCGCAGTTAAGCGTGCTTGGGCGAGAGTAGTACTAGGATGGGTGACCTCCTGGGAAGTCCTCGTGTTGAACCCCTTTTTTTTTGCGCTGTCGGATATCGCGCATCCGATTTGCCGATTCGGGGTTATCTCCGCTTGGGCTGAAATTTGGTGAGCTTGAAGCGAATGACCTAAACATCAGGATACATTGCTTCGCCATGTAGTCCATGGATTTTAGCCAAATTCCATCGTTTAGGCGACTTTTCCAATTTTTTTAATTTTGTTTTTTGTTTTACTTCCATTTTCGGGTGGGCCGGTTTGTACCTCGTCAAGGGAACGGTCAAGCGGTCCAGCCGGTCGGCCCGTACCGTCAGGCCCAACGGCACCCAACGAGATCGGCCCGTCTTCGCGTTTGCCGGATCTCGCTCCACGCAAATATAGCTTATGACTGCGCGTCTCCTATCGGGTTCGATCATACCAGCACTAATGCACCGGATCCCATCAGAACTCCGCAGTTAAGCGTGCTTGGGCGAGAGTAGTACTAGGATGGGTGACCTCCTGGGAAGTCCTCGTGTTGAACCCCTTTTTTTTTGCGCTGTCGGATATCGCGCATCCGATTTGCCGATTCGGGGTTATCTCCGCTTGGGCTGAAATTTGGTGAGCTTGAAGCGAATGACCTAAACATCAGGATACATTGCTTCGCCATGTAGTCCATGGATTTTAGCCAAATTCCATCGTTTAGGCGACTTTTCCAATTTTTTTAATTTTTTTTTTGTTTTAATTCCATTTTCGGGTGGGCAGGTTTGTTCCTCGTCAAGGGAACGGTCAAGCGGTCCAGCCGGTCGGCCCGTACCGTCAGGCCCAACGGCACCCAACGAGATCGGCCCGTCTTCGCGTTTGCCGGATCTCGCTCCACGCAAATATAGCTTATGACTGCGCGTCTCCTATCGGGTTCGATCATACCAGCACTAATGCACCGGATCCCATCAGAACTCCGCAGTTAAGCGTGCTTGGGCGAGAGTAGTACTAGGATGGGTGACCTCCTGGGAAGTCCTCGTGTTGAACCCCTTTTTTTTTGCGCTGTCGGATATCGCGCATCCGATTTGCCGATTCGGGGTTATCTCCGCTTGGGCTGAAATTTGGTGAGCTTGAAGCGAATGACCTAAACATCAGGATACATTGCTTCGCCATGTAGTCCATGGATTTTAGCCAAATTCCATCGTTTAGGCGACTTTTCCAATTTTTTTAATTTTGTTTTTTGTTTTACTTCCATTTTCGGGTGGGCCGGTTTGTACCTCGTCAAGGGAACGGTCAAGCGGTCCAGCCGGTCGGCCCGTACCGTCAGGCCCAACGGCACCCAACGAGATCGGCCCGTCTTCGCGTTTGCCGGATCTCGCTCCACGCAAATATAGCTTATGACTGCGCGTCTCCTATCGGGTTCGATCATACCAGCACTAATGCACCGGATCCCATCAGAACTCCGCAGTTAAGCGTGCTTGGGCGAGAGTAGTACTAGGATGGGTGACCTCCTGGGAAGTCCTCGTGTTGAACCCCTTTTTTTTTGCGCTGTCGGATATCGCGCATCCGATTTGCCGATTCGGGGTTATCTCCGCTTGGGCTGAAATTTGGTGAGCTTGAAGCGAATGACCTAAACATCAGGATACATTGCTTCGCCATGTAGTCCATGGATTTTAGCCAAATTCCATCGTTTAGGCGACTTTTCCAATTTTTTTAATTTTTTTTTTAATTCCATTTTCGGGTGGGCCGGTTTGTTCCTCGTCAAGGGAACGGTCAAGCGGTCCAGCCGGTCGGCCCGTACCGTCAGGCCCAACGGCACCCAACGAGATCGGCCCGTCTTCGCGTTTGCCGGATCTCGCTCCACGCAAATATAGCTTATGACTGCGCGTCTCCTATCGGGTTCGATCATACCAGCACTAATGCACCGGATCCCATCAGAACTCCGCAGTTAAGCGTGCTTGGGCGAGAGTAGTACTAGGATGGGTGACCTCCTGGGAAGTCCTCGTGTTGAACCCCTTTTTTTTTGCGCTGTCGGATATCGCGCATCCGATTTGCCGATTCGGGGTTATCTCCGCTTGGGCTGAAATTTGGTGAGCTTGAAGCGAATGACCTAAACATCAGGATACATTGCTTCGCCATGTAGTCCATGGATTTTAGCCAAATTCCATCGTTTAGGCGACTTTTCCAATTTTTTTTAATTTTTTTTATTTTTACTTCCATTTTCGGGTGGCCCGGTTTGTACCTCGTCAAGGGAACGGTCAAGCGGTCAAGCCGGTCGGCCCGTACCGTCAGGCCCAACGGCACCCAACGAGATCGGCCCGTCTTCGCGTTTGCCGGATCTCGCTCCACGCAAATATAGCTTATGACTGCGCGTCTCCTATCGGGTTCGATCATACCAGCACTAATGCACCGGATCCCATCAGAACTCCGCAGTTAAGCGTGCTTGGGCGAGAGTAGTACTAGGATGGGTGACCTCCTGGGAAGTCCTCGTGTTGAACCCCTTTTTTTTTGCGCTGTCGGATATCGCGCATCCGATTTGCCGATTCGGGGTTATCTCCGCTTGGGCTGAAATTTGGTGAGCTTGAAGCGAATGACCTAAACATCAGGATACATTGCTTCGCCATGTAGTCCATGGATTTTAGCCAAATTCCATCGTTTAGGCGACTTTTCCAATTTTTTTAATTTTGTTTTTTGTTTTACTTCCATTTTCGGGTGGGCCGGTTTGTACCTCGTCAAGGGAACGGTCAAGCGGTCCAGCCGGTCGGCCCGTACCGTCAGGCCCAACGGCACCCAACGAGATCGGCCCGTCTTCGCGTTTGCCGGATCTCGCTCCACGCAAATATAGCTTATGACTGCGCGTCTCCTATCGGGTTCGATCATACCAGCACTAATGCACCGGATCCCATCAGAACTCCGCAGTTAAGCGTGCTTGGGCGAGAGTAGTACTAGGATGGGTGACCTCCTGGGAAGTCCTCGTGTTGAACCCCTTTTTTTTTGCGCTGTCGGATATCGCGCATCCGATTTGCCGATTCGGGGTTATCTCCGCTTGGGCTGAAATTTGGTGAGCTTGAAGCGAATGACCTAAACATCAGGATACATTGCTTCGCCATGTAGTCCATGGATTTTAGCCAAATTCCATCGTTTAGGCGACTTTTCCAATTTTTTTAATTTTTTTTTTAATTCCATTTTCGGGTGGGCCGGTTTGTTCCTCGTCAAGGGAACGGTCAAGCGGTCCAGCCGGTCGGCCCGTACCGTCAGGCCCAACGGCACCCAACGAGATCGGCCCGTCTTCGCGTTTGCCGGATCTCGCTCCACGCAAATATAGCTTATGACTGCGCGTCTCCTATCGGGTTCGATCATACCAGCACTAATGCACCGGATCCCATCAGAACTCCGCAGTTAAGCGTGCTTGGGCGAGAGTAGTACTAGGATGGGTGACCTCCTGGGAAGTCCTCGTGTTGAACCCCTTTTTTTTTGCGCTGTCGGATATCGCGCATCCGATTTGCCGATTCGGGGTTATCTCCGCTTGGGCTGAAATTTAGTGAGCTTGAAGCGAATGACCTAAACATCAGGATACATTGCTTCGCCATGTAGTCCATGGATTTTAGCCAAATTCCATCGTTTAGGCGACTTTTCCAATTTTTTTTAATTTTTTTTATTTTTACTTCCATTTTCGGGTGGCCCGGTTTGTACCTCGTCAAGGGAACGGTCAAGCGGTCAAGCCGGTCGGCCCGTACCGTCAGGCCCAACGGCACCCAACGAGATCGGCCCGTCTTCGCGTTTGCCGGATCTCGCTCCACGCAAATATAGCTTATGACTGCGCGTCTCCTATCGGGTTCGATCATACCAGCACTAATGCACCGGATCCCATCAGAACTCCGCAGTTAAGCGTGCTTGGGCGAGAGTAGTACTAGGATGGGTGACCTCCTGGGAAGTCCTCGTGTTGAACCCCTTTTTTTTTGCGCTGTCGGATATCGCGCATCCGATTTGCCGATTCGGGGTTATCTCCGCTTGGGCTGAAATTTGGTGAGCTTGAAGCGAATGACCTAAACATCAGGATACATTGCTTCGCCATGTAGTCCATGGATTTTAGCCAAATTCCATCGTTTAGGCGACTTTTCCAATTTTTTTAATTTTTTTTTTTGTTTTAATTCCATTTTCGGGTGGGCCGGTTTGTTCCTCGTCAAGGGAACGGTCAAGCGGTCCAGCCGGTCGGCCCGTACCGTCAGGCCCAACGGCACCCAACGAGATCGGCCCGTCTTCGCGTTTGCCGGATCTCGCTCCACGCAAATATAGCTTATGACTGCGCGTCTCCTATCGGGTTCGATCATACCAGCACTAATGCACCGGATCCCATCAGAACTCCGCAGTTAAGCGTGCTTGGGCGAGAGTAGTACTAGGATGCGTGACCTCCTGGGAAGTCCTCGTGTTGAACCCCTTTTTTTTTGCGCTGTCGGATATCGCGCATCCGATTTGCCGATTCGGGGTTATCTCCGCTTGGGCTGAAATTTGGTGAGCTTGAAGCGAATGACCTAAACATCAGGATACATTGCTTCGCCATGTAGTCCATGGATTTTAGCCAAATTCCATCGTTTAGGCGACTTTTCCAATTTTTTTTAATTTTGTTTTTTGTTTTACTTCCATTTTCGGGTGGGCCGGTTTGTACCTCGTCAAGGGAACGGTCAAGCCGTCCAGCCGGTCGGCCCGTACCGTCAGGCCCAACGGCACCCAACGAGATCGGCCCGTCTTCGCGTTTGCCGGATCTCGCTCCACGCAAATATAGCTTATGACTGCGCGTCTCCTATCGGGTTCGATCATACCAGCACTAATGCACCGGATCCCATCAGAACTCCGCAGTTAAGCATGCTTGGGCGAGAGTAGTACTAGGATGGGTGACCTCCTGGGAAGTCCTCGTGTTGAACCCCTTTTTTTTTGCTCTGTCGGATATCGCGCATCCGATTTGCCGATTCGGGGTTATCTCCGCTTGGGCTGAAATTTGGTGAGCTTGAAGCGAATGACCTAAACATCAGGATACATTGCTTCGCCATGTAGTCCATGAATTTTAGCCAAATTCCATCGTTTAGGCGACTTTTCCAATTTTTTTAATTTTTTTTTTGTTTTAATTCCATTTTCGGGTGGGCCGGTTTGTTCCTCGTCAAGGGAACGGTCAAGCGGTCCAGCCGGTCGGCCCGTACCGTCAGGCCCAACGGCACCCAACGAGATCGGCCCGTCTTCGCGTTTGCCGGATCTCGCTCCACGCAAATATAGCTTATGACTGCGCGTCTCCTATCGGGTTCGATCATACCAGCACTAATGCACCGGATCCCATCAGAACTCCGCAGTTAAGCGTGCTTGGGCGAGAGTAGTACTAGGATGGGTGACCTCCTGGGAAGTCCTCGTGTTGAACCCCTTTTTTTTTGCGCTGTCGGATATCGCGCATCCGATTTGCCGATTCGGGGTTATCTCCGCTTGGGCTGAAATTTGGTGAGCTTGAAGCGAATGACCTAAACATCAGGATACATTGCTTCGCCATGTAGTCAATGGATTTTAGCCAAATTCCATCGTTTAGGCGACTTTTCCAATTTTTTTTTTTTAATTCCATTTTCGGGTGGGCCGGTTTGTTCCTCGTCAAGGGAACGGTCAAGCGGTCCAGCCGGTCGGCCCGTACCGTCAGGCCCAACGGCACCCAACGAGATCGGCCCGTCTTCGCGTTTGCCGGATCTCGCTCCACGCAAATATAGCTTATGACTGCGCGTCTCCTATCGGGTTCGATCATACCAGCACTAATGCACCGGATCCCATCAGAACTCCGCAGTTAAGCGTGCTTGGGCGAGAGTAGTACTAGGATGGGTGACCTCCTGGGAAGTCCTCGTGTTGAACCCCTTTTTTTTTGCGCTGTCGGATATCGCGCATCCGATTTGCCGATTCGGGGTTATCTCCGCTTGGGCTGAAATTTGGTGAGCTTGAAGCGAATGACCTAAACATCAGGATACATTGCTTCGCCATGTAGTCCATGGATTTTAGCCAAATTCCATCGTTTAGGCGACTTTTCCAATTTTTTTAATTTTTTTTTTTGTTTTAATTCCATTTTCGGGTGGGCCGGTTTGTTCCTCGTCAAGGGAACGGTCAAGCGGTCCAGCCGGTCGGCCCGTACCGTCAGGCCCAACGGCACCCAACGAGATCGGCCCGTCTTCGCGTTTGCCGGATCTCGCTCCACGCAAATATAGCTTATGACTGCGCGTCTCCTATCGGGTTCGATCATACCAGCACTAATGCACCGGATCCCATCAGAACTCCGCAGTTAAGCGTGCTTGGGCGAGAGTAGTACTAGGATGCGTGACCTCCTGGGAAGTCCTCGTGTTGAACCCCTTTTTTTTTGCGCTGTCGGATATCGCGCATCCGATTTGCCGATTCGGGGTTATCTCCGCTTGGGCTGAAATTTGGTGAGCTTGAAGCGAATGACCTAAACATCAGGATACATTGCTTCGCCATGTAGTCCATGGATTTTAGCCAAATTCCATCGTTTAGGCGACTTTTCCAATTTTTTTTAATTTTGTTTTTTGTTTTACTTCCATTTTCGGGTGGGCCGGTTTGTACCTCGTCAAGGGAACGGTCAAGCCGTCCAGCCGGTCGGCCCGTACCGTCAGGCCCAACGGCACCCAACGAGATCGGCCCGTCTTCGCGTTTGCCGGATCTCGCTCCACGCAAATATAGCTTATGACTGCGCGTCTCCTATCGGGTTCGATCATACCAGCACTAATGCACCGGATCCCATCAGAACTCCGCAGTTAAGCATGCTTGGGCGAGAGTAGTACTAGGATGGGTGACCTCCTGGGAAGTCCTCGTGTTGAACCCCTTTTTTTTTGCTCTGTCGGATATCGCGCATCCGATTTGCCGATTCGGGGTTATCTCCGCTTGGGCTGAAATTTGGTGAGCTTGAAGCGAATGACCTAAACATCAGGATACATTGCTTCGCCATGTAGTCCATGAATTTTAGCCAAATTCCATCGTTTAGGCGACTTTTCCAATTTTTTTAATTTTTTTTTTGTTTTAATTCCATTTTCGGGTGGGCCGGTTTGTTCCTCGTCAAGGGAACGGTCAAGCGGTCCAGCCGGTCGGCCCGTACCGTCAGGCCCAACGGCACCCAACGAGATCGGCCCGTCTTCGCGTTTGCCGGATCTCGCTCCACGCAAATATAGCTTATGACTGCGCGTCTCCTATCGGGTTCGATCATACCAGCACTAATGCACCGGATCCCATCAGAACTCCGCAGTTAAGCGTGCTTGGGCGAGAGTAGTACTAGGATGGGTGACCTCCTGGGAAGTCCTCGTGTTGAACCCCTTTTTTTTTGCGCTGTCGGATATCGCGCATCCGATTTGCCGATTCGGGGTTATCTCCGCTTGGGCTGAAATTTGGTGAGCTTGAAGCGAATGACCTAAACATCAGGATACATTGCTTCGCCATGTAGTCAATGGATTTTAGCCAAATTCCATCGTTTAGGCGACTTTTCCAATTTTTTTTTTTTAATTCCATTTTCGGGTGGGCCGGTTTGTTCCTCGTCAAGGGAACGGTCAAGCGGTCCAGCCGGTCGGCCCGTACCGTCAGGCCCAACGGCACCCAACGAGATCGGCCCGTCTTCGCGTTTGCCGGATCTCGCTCCACGCAAATATAGCTTATGACTGCGCGTCTCCTATCGGGTTCGATCATACCAGCACTAATGCACCGGATCCCATCAGAACTCCGCAGTTAAGCGTGCTTGGGCGAGAGTAGTACTAGGATGGGTGACCTCCTGGGAAGTCCTCGTGTTGAACCCCTTTTTTTTTGCGCTGTCGGATATCGCGCATCCGATTTGCCGATTCGGGGTTATCTCCGCTTGGGCTGAAATTTGGTGAGCTTGAAGCGAATGACCTAAACATCAGGATACATTGCTTCGCCATGTAGTCAATGGATTTTAGCCAAATTCCATCGTTTAGGCGACTTTTCCAATTTTTTTTTTTTAATTCCATTTTCGGGTGGGCCGGTTTGTTCCTCGTCAAGGGAACGGTCAAGCGGTCCAGCCGGTCGGCCCGTACCGTCAGGCCCAACGGCACCCAACGAGATCGGCCCGTCTTCGCGTTTGCCGGATCTCGCTCCACGCAAATATAGCTTATGACTGCGCGTCTCCTATCGGGTTCGATCATACCAGCACTAATGCACCGGATCCCATCAGAACTCCGCAGTTAAGCGTGCTTGGGCGAGAGTAGTACTAGGATGCGTGACCTCCTGGGAAGTCCTCGTGTTGAACCCCTTTTTTTTTGCGCTGTCGGATATCGCGCATCCGATTTGCCGATTCGGGGTTATCTCCGCTTGGGCTGAAATTTGGTGAGCTTGAAGCGAATGACCTAAACATCAGGATACATTGCTTCGCCATGTAGTCCATGGATTTTAGCCAAATTCCATCGTTTAGGCGACTTTTCCAATTTTTTTTAATTTTGTTTTTTGTTTTACTTCCATTTTCGGGTGGGCCGGTTTGTACCTCGTCAAGGGAACGGTCAAGCCGTCCAGCCGGTCGGCCCGTACCGTCAGGCCCAACGGCACCCAACGAGATCGGCCCGTCTTCGCGTTTGCCGGATCTCGCTCCACGCAAATATAGCTTATGACTGCGCGTCTCCTATCGGGTTCGATCATACCAGCACTAATGCACCGGATCCCATCAGAACTCCGCAGTTAAGCATGCTTGGGCGAGAGTAGTACTAGGATGGGTGACCTCCTGGGAAGTCCTCGTGTTGAACCCCTTTTTTTTTGCTCTGTCGGATATCGCGCATCCGATTTGCCGATTCGGGGTTATCTCCGCTTGGGCTGAAATTTGGTGAGCTTGAAGCGAATGACCTAAACATCAGGATACATTGCTTCGCCATGTAGTCCATGAATTTTAGCCAAATTCCATCGTTTAGGCGACTTTTCCAATTTTTTTAATTTTTTTTTTGTTTTAATTCCATTTTCGGGTGGGCCGGTTTGTTCCTCGTCAAGGGAACGGTCAAGCGGTCCAGCCGGTCGGCCCGTACCGTCAGGCCCAACGGCACCCAACGAGATCGGCCCGTCTTCGCGTTTGCCGGATCTCGCTCCACGCAAATATAGCTTATGACTGCGCGTCTCCTATCGGGTTCGATCATACCAGCACTAATGCACCGGATCCCATCAGAACTCCGCAGTTAAGCGTGCTTGGGCGAGAGTAGTACTAGGATGGGTGACCTCCTGGGAAGTCCTCGTGTTGAACCCCTTTTTTTTTGCGCTGTCGGATATCGCGCATCCGATTTGCCGATTCGGGGTTATCTCCGCTTGGGCTGAAATTTGGTGAGCTTGAAGCGAATGACCTAAACATCAGGATACATTGCTTCGCCATGTAGTCAATGGATTTTAGCCAAATTCCATCGTTTAGGCGACTTTTCCAATTTTTTTTTTTTAATTCCATTTTCGGGTGGGCCGGTTTGTTCCTCGTCAAGGGAACGGTCAAGCGGTCCAGCCGGTCGGCCCGTACCGTCAGGCCCAACGGCACCCAACGAGATCGGCCCGTCTTCGCGTTTGCCGGATCTCGCTCCACGCAAATATAGCTTATGACTGCGCGTCTCCTATCGGGTTCGATCATACCAGCACTAATGCACCGGATCCCATCAGAACTCCGCAGTTAAGCGTGCTTGGGCGAGAGTAGTACTAGGATGGGTGACCTCCTGGGAAGTCCTCGTGTTGAACCCCTTTTTTTTTGCGCTGTCGGATATCGCGCATCCGATTTGCCGATTCGGGGTTATCTCCGCTTGGGCTGAAATTTGGTGAGCTTGAAGCGAATGACCTAAACATCAGGATACATTGCTTCGCCATGTAGTCAATGGATTTTAGCCAAATTCCATCGTTTAGGCGACTTTTCCAATTTTTTTTTTTTAATTCCATTTTCGGGTGGGCCGGTTTGTTCCTCGTCAAGGGAACGGTCAAGCGGTCCAGCCGGTCGGCCCGTACCGTCAGGCCCAACGGCACCCAACGAGATCGGCCCGTCTTCGCGTTTGCCGGATCTCGCTCCACGCAAATATAGCTTATGACTGCGCGTCTCCTATCGGGTTCGATCATACCAGCACTAATGCACCGGATCCCATCAGAACTCCGCAGTTAAGCGTGCTTGGGCGAGAGTAGTACTAGGATGCGTGACCTCCTGGGAAGTCCTCGTGTTGAACCCCTTTTTTTTTGCGCTGTCGGATATCGCGCATCCGATTTGCCGATTCGGGGTTATCTCCGCTTGGGCTGAAATTTGGTGAGCTTGAAGCGAATGACCTAAACATCAGGATACATTGCTTCGCCATGTAGTCCATGGATTTTAGCCAAATTCCATCGTTTAGGCGACTTTTCCAATTTTTTTTAATTTTGTTTTTTGTTTTACTTCCATTTTCGGGTGGGCCGGTTTGTACCTCGTCAAGGGAACGGTCAAGCCGTCCAGCCGGTCGGCCCGTACCGTCAGGCCCAACGGCACCCAACGAGATCGGCCCGTCTTCGCGTTTGCCGGATCTCGCTCCACGCAAATATAGCTTATGACTGCGCGTCTCCTATCGGGTTCGATCATACCAGCACTAATGCACCGGATCCCATCAGAACTCCGCAGTTAAGCATGCTTGGGCGAGAGTAGTACTAGGATGGGTGACCTCCTGGGAAGTCCTCGTGTTGAACCCCTTTTTTTTTGCTCTGTCGGATATCGCGCATCCGATTTGCCGATTCGGGGTTATCTCCGCTTGGGCTGAAATTTGGTGAGCTTGAAGCGAATGACCTAAACATCAGGATACATTGCTTCGCCATGTAG
The DNA here is from genome assembly GCA_034222035.1 of Acacia crassicarpa. Taxonomy (NCBI): domain Eukaryota; kingdom Viridiplantae; phylum Streptophyta; class Magnoliopsida; order Fabales; family Fabaceae; genus Acacia; species Acacia crassicarpa. The sequence continues at coordinate 1,719,244 of JAWXYG010000021.1, read as the reverse complement.
TCCATGAATTTTAGCCAAATTCCATCGTTTAGGCGACTTTTCCAATTTTTTTAATTTTTTTTTTGTTTTAATTCCATTTTCGGGTGGGCCGGTTTGTTCCTCGTCAAGGGAACGGTCAAGCGGTCCAGCCGGTCGGCCCGTACCGTCAGGCCCAACGGCACCCAACGAGATCGGCCCGTCTTCGCGTTTGCCGGATCTCGCTCCACGCAAATATAGCTTATGACTGCGCGTCTCCTATCGGGTTCGATCATACCAGCACTAATGCACCGGATCCCATCAGAACTCCGCAGTTAAGCGTGCTTGGGCGAGAGTAGTACTAGGATGGGTGACCTCCTGGGAAGTCCTCGTGTTGAACCCCTTTTTTTTGCGCTGTCGGATATCGCGCATCCGATTTGCCGATTCGGGGTTATCTCCGCTTGGGCTGAAATTTGGTGAGCTTGAAGCGAATGACCTAAACATCAGGATACATTGCTTCGCCATGTAGTCAATGGATTTTAGCCAAATTCCATCGTTTAGGCGACTTTTCCAATTTTTTTTTTTTAATTCCATTTTCGGGTGGGCCGGTTTGTTCCTCGTCAAGGGAACGGTCAAGCGGTCCAGCCGGTCGGCCCGTACCGTCAGGCCCAACGGCACCCAACGAGATCGGCCCGTCTTCGCGTTTGCCGGATCTCGCTCCACGCAAATATAGCTTATGACTGCGCGTCTCCTATCGGGTTCGATCATACCAGCACTAATGCACCGGATCCCATCAGAACTCCGCAGTTAAGCGTGCTTGGGCGAGAGTAGTACTAGGATGGGTGACCTCCTGGGAAGTCCTCGTGTTGAACCCCTTTTTTTTTGCGCTGTCGGATATCGCGCATCCGATTTGCCGATTCGGGGTTATCTCCGCTTGGGCTGAAATTTGGTGAGCTTGAAGCGAATGACCTAAACATCAGGATACATTGCTTCGCCATGTAGTCCATGGATTTTAGCCAAATTCCATCGTTTAGGCGACTTTTCCAATTTTTTTAATTTTTTTTTTTGTTTTAATTCCATTTTCGGGTGGGCCGGTTTGTTCCTCGTCAAGGGAACGGTCAAGCGGTCCAGCCGGTCGGCCCGTACCGTCAGGCCCAACGGCACCCAACGAGATCGGCCCGTCTTCGCGTTTGCCGGATCTCGCTCCACGCAAATATAGCTTATGACTGCGCGTCTCCTATCGGGTTCGATCATACCAGCACTAATGCACCGGATCCCATCAGAACTCCGCAGTTAAGCGTGCTTGGGCGAGAGTAGTACTAGGATGCGTGACCTCCTGGGAAGTCCTCGTGTTGAACCCCTTTTTTTTTGCGCTGTCGGATATCGCGCATCCGATTTGCCGATTCGGGGTTATCTCCGCTTGGGCTGAAATTTGGTGAGCTTGAAGCGAATGACCTAAACATCAGGATACATTGCTTCGCCATGTAGTCCATGGATTTTAGCCAAATTCCATCGTTTAGGCGACTTTTCCAATTTTTTTTAATTTTGTTTTTTGTTTTACTTCCATTTTCGGGTGGGCCGGTTTGTACCTCGTCAAGGGAACGGTCAAGCCGTCCAGCCGGTCGGCCCGTACCGTCAGGCCCAACGGCACCCAACGAGATCGGCCCGTCTTCGCGTTTGCCGGATCTCGCTCCACGCAAATATAGCTTATGACTGCGCGTCTCCTATCGGGTTCGATCATACCAGCACTAATGCACCGGATCCCATCAGAACTCCGCAGTTAAGCATGCTTGGGCGAGAGTAGTACTAGGATGGGTGACCTCCTGGGAAGTCCTCGTGTTGAACCCCTTTTTTTTTGCTCTGTCGGATATCGCGCATCCGATTTGCCGATTCGGGGTTATCTCCGCTTGGGCTGAAATTTGGTGAGCTTGAAGCGAATGACCTAAACATCAGGATACATTGCTTCGCCATGTAGTCCATGAATTTTAGCCAAATTCCATCGTTTAGGCGACTTTTCCAATTTTTTTAATTTTTTTTTTGTTTTAATTCCATTTTCGGGTGGGCCGGTTTGTTCCTCGTCAAGGGAACGGTCAAGCGGTCCAGCCGGTCGGCCCGTACCGTCAGGCCCAACGGCACCCAACGAGATCGGCCCGTCTTCGCGTTTGCCGGATCTCGCTCCACGCAAATATAGCTTATGACTGCGCGTCTCCTATCGGGTTCGATCATACCAGCACTAATGCACCGGATCCCATCAGAACTCCGCAGTTAAGCGTGCTTGGGCGAGAGTAGTACTAGGATGGGTGACCTCCTGGGAAGTCCTCGTGTTGAACCCCTTTTTTTTTGCGCTGTCGGATATCGCGCATCCGATTTGCCGATTCGGGGTTATCTCCGCTTGGGCTGAAATTTGGTGAGCTTGAAGCGAATGACCTAAACATCAGGATACATTGCTTCGCCATGTAGTCAATGGATTTTAGCCAAATTCCATCGTTTAGGCGACTTTTCCAATTTTTTTTTTTTAATTCCATTTTCGGGTGGGCCGGTTTGTTCCTCGTCAAGGGAACGGTCAAGCGGTCCAGCCGGTCGGCCCGTACCGTCAGGCCCAACGGCACCCAATGAGATCGGCCCGTCTTCGCGTTTGCCGGATCTCGCTCCACGCAAATATAGCTTATGACTGCGCGTCTCCTATCGGGTTCGATCATACCAGCACTAATGCACCGGATCCCATCAGAACTCCGCAGTTAAGCGTGCTTGGGCGAGAGTAGTACTAGGATGGGTGACCTCCTGGGAAGTCCTCGTGTTGAACCCCTTTTTTTTTGCGCTGTCGGATATCGCGCATCCGATTTGCCGATTCGGGGTTATCTCCGCTTGGGCTGAAATTTGGTGAGCTTGAAGCGAATGACCTAAACATCAGGATACATTGCTTCGCCATGTAGTCAATGGATTTTAGCCAAATTCCATCGTTTAGGCGACTTTTCCAATTTTTTTTTTTTAATTCCATTTTCGGGTGGGCCGGTTTGTTCCTCGTCAAGGGAACGGTCAAGCGGTCCAGCCGGTCGGCCCGTACCGTCAGGCCCAACGGCACCCAACGAGATCGGCCCGTCTTCGCGTTTGCCGGATCTCGCTCCACGCAAATATAGCTTATGACTGCGCGTCTCCTATCGGGTTCGATCATACCAGCACTAATGCACCGGATCCCATCAGAACTCCGCAGTTAAGCGTGCTTGGGCGAGAGTAGTACTAGGATGGGTGACCTCCTGGGAAGTCCTCTTGTTGAACCCCTTTTTTTTTGCGCTGTCGGATATCGCGCATCCGATTTGCCGATTCGGGGTTATCTCCGCTTGGGCTGAAATTTGGTGAGCTTGAAGCGAATGACCTAAACATCAGGATACATTGCTTCGCCATGTAGTCCATGGATTTTAGCCAAATTCCATCGTTTAGGCGACTTTTCCAATTTTTTTTAATTTTTTTTATTTTTACTTCCATTTTCGGGTGGCCCGGTTTGTTCCTCGTCAAGGGAACGGTCAAGCGGTCAAGCCGGTCGGCCCGTACCGTCAGGCCCAACGGCACCCAACGAGATCGGCCCGTCTTCGCGTTTGCCGGATCTCGCTCCACGCAAATATAGCTTATGACTGCGCGTCTCCTATCGGGTTCGATCATACCAGCACTAATGCACCGGATCCCATCAGAACTCCGCAGTTAAGCGTGCTTGGGCGAGAGTAGTACTAGGATGGGTGACCTCCTGGGAAGTCCTCGTGTTGAACCCCTTTTTTTTTGCGCTGTCGGATATCGCGCATCCGATTTGCCGATTCGGGGTTATCTCCGCTTGGGCTGAAATTTGGTGAGCTTGAAGCGAATGACCTAAACATCAGGATACATTGCTTCGCCATGTAGTCCATGGATTTTAGCCAAATTCCATCGTTTAGGCGACTTTTCCAATTTTTTTGATTTTTTTTTTGTTTTAATTCCATTTTCGGGTGGGCCGGTTTGTTCCTCGTCAAGGGAACGGTCAAGCGGTCCAGCCGGTCGGCCCGTACCGTCAGGCCCAACGGCACCCAACGAGATCGGCCCGTCTTCGCGTTTGCCGGATCTCGCTCCACGCAAATATAGCTTATGACTGCGCGTCTCCTATCGGGTTCGATCATACCAGCACTAATGCACCGGATCCCATCAGAACTCCGCAGTTAAGCGTGCTTGGGCGAGAGTAGTACTAGGATGCGTGACCTCCTGGGAAGTCCTCGTGTTGAACCCCTTTTTTTTTGCGCTGTCGGATATCGCGCATCCGATTTGCCGATTCGGGGTTATCTCCGCTTGGGCTGAAATTTGGTGAGCTTGAAGCGAATGACCTAAACATCAGGATACATTGCTTCGCCATGTAGTCCATGGATTTTAGCCAAATTCCATCGTTTAGGCGACTTTTCCAATTTTTTTAATTTTTTTTTTGTTTTAATTCCATTTTCGGGTGGGCCGGTTTGTTCCTCGTCAAGGGAACGGTCAAGCGGTCCAGCCGGTCGGCCCGTACCGTCAGGCCCAACGGCACCCAACGAGATCGGCCCGTTTTCGCGTTTGCCGGATCTTGCTCCACGCAAATATAGCTTATGACTGCGCGTCTCCTATCGGGTTCGATCATACCAGCACTAATGCACCGGATCCCATCAGAACCCCGCAGTTAAGCGTGCTTGGGCGAGAGTAGTACTAGGATGGGTGACCTCCTGGGAAGTCCTCGTGTTGAACCCCTTTTTTTTTGCGCTGTCGGATATCGCGCATCCGATTTGCCGATTCGGGGTTATCTCCGCTTGGGCTGAAATTTGGTGAGCTTGAAGCGAATGACCTAAACATCAGGATACATTGCTTCGCCATGTAGTCCATGGATTTTAGCCAAATTCCATCGTTTAGGCGACTTTTCCAATTTTTTTAATTTTTTTTTAATTCCATTTTCGGGTGGGCCGGTTTGTACCTCGTCAAGGGAACGGTCAAGCGGTCCAGCCGGTCGGCCCGTACCGTCAGGCCCAACGGCACCCAACGAGATCGGCCCGTCTTCGCGTTTGCCGGATCTCGCTCCACGCAAATATAGCTTATGACTGCGCGTCTCCTATCGGGTTCGATCATACCAGCACTAATGCACCGGATCCCATCAGAACTCCGCAGTTAAGCGTGCTTGGGCGAGAGTAGTACTAGGATGCGTGACCTCCTGGGAAGTCCTCGTGCTGAACCCCTTTTTTTTGCGCTGTCGGATATCGCGCATCCGATTTGCCGATTCGGGGTTATCTCCGCTTGGGCTGAAATTTGGTGAGCTTGAAGCGAATGACCTAAACATCAGGATACATTGCTTCGCCATGTAGTCCATGGATTTTAGCCAAATTCCATCGTTTAGGCGACTTTTCCAATTTTTTTAATTTTTTTTTTTAATTCCATTTTCGGGTGGGCCGGTTTGTACCTCGTCAAGGGAACGGTCAAGCGGTCCAGCCGGTCGGCCCGTACCGTCAGGCCCAACGGCACCCAACGAGATCGGCCCGTCTTCGCGTTTGCCGGATCTCGCTCCACGCAAATATAGCTTATGACTGCGCGTCTCCTATCGGGTTCGATCATACCAGCACTAATGCACCGGATCCCATCAGAACTCCGCAGTTAAGCGTGCTTGGGCGAGAGTAGTACTAGGATGGGTGACCTCCTGGGAAGTCCTCGTGTTGAACCCCTTTTTTTTTGCGCTGTCGGATATCGCGCATCCGATTTGCCGATTCGGGGTTATCTCCGCTTGGGCTGAAATTTGGTGAGCTTGAAGCGAATGACCTAAACATCAGGATACATTGCTTCGCCATGTAGTCCATGGATTTTAGCCAAATTCCATCGTTTAGGCGACTTTTCCAATTTTTTTTAATTTTTTTTATTTTTACTTCCATTTTCGGGTGGCCCGGTTTGTACCTCGTCAAGGGAACGGTCAAGCGGTCAAGCCGGTCGGCCCGTACCGTCAGGCCCAACGGCACCCAACGAGATCGGCCCGTCTTCGCGTTTGCCGGATCTCGCTCCACGCAAATATAGCTTATGACTGCGCGTCTCCTATCGGGTTCGATCATACCAGCACTAATGCACCGGATCCCATCAGAACTCCGCAGTTAAGCGTGCTTGGGCGAGAGTAGTACTAGGATGCGTGACCTCCTGGGAAGTCCTCGTGTTGAACCCCTTTTTTTTTGCGCTGTCGGATATCGCGCATCCGATTTGCCGATTCGGGGTTATCTCCGCTTGGGCTGAAATTTGGTGAGCTTGAAGCGAATGACCTAAACATCAGGATACATTGCTTCGCCATGTAGTCCATGGATTTTAGCCAAATTCCATCGTTTAGGCGACTTTTCCAATTTTTTTAATTTTTTTTTTGTTTTAATTCCATTTTCGGGTGGGCCGGTTTGTTCCTCGTCAAGGGAACGGTCAAGCGGTCCAGCCGGTCGGCCCGTACCGTCAGGCCCAACGGCACCCAACGAGATCGGCCCGTTTTCGCGTTTGCCGGATCTTGCTCCACGCAAATATAGCTTATGACTGCGCGTCTCCTATCGGGTTCGATCATACCAGCACTAATGCACCGGATCCCATCAGAACCCCGCAGTTAAGCGTGCTTGGGCGAGAGTAGTACTAGGATGGGTGACCTCCTGGGAAGTCCTCGTGTTGAACCCCTTTTTTTTTGCGCTGTCGGATATCGCGCATCCGATTTGCCGATTCGGGGTTATCTCCGCTTGGGCTGAAATTTGGTGAGCTTGAAGCGAATGACCTAAACATCAGGATACATTGCTTCGCCATGTAGTCCATGGATTTTAGCCAAATTCCATCGTTTAGGCGACTTTTCCAATTTTTTTAATTTTTTTTTTAATTCCATTTTCGGGTGGGCCGGTTTGTACCTCGTCAAGGGAACGGTCAAGCGGTCCAGCCGGTCGGCCCGTACCGTCAGGCCCAACGGCACCCAACGAGATCGGCCCGTCTTCGCGTTTGCCGGATCTCGCTCCACGCAAATATAGCTTATGACTGCGCGTCTCCTATCGGGTTCGATCATACCAGCACTAATGCACCGGATCCCATCAGAACTCCGCAGTTAAGCGTGCTTGGGCGAGAGTAGTACTAGGATGCGTGACCTCCTGGGAAGTCCTCGTGCTGAACCCCTTTTTTTTGCGCTGTCGGATATCGCGCATCCGATTTGCCGATTCGGGGTTATCTCCGCTTGGGCTGAAATTTGGTGAGCTTGAAGCGAATGACCTAAACATCAGGATACATTGCTTCGCCATGTAGTCCATGGATTTTAGCCAAATTCCATCGTTTAGGCGACTTTTCCAATTTTTTTAATTTTTTTTTTGTTTTAATTCCATTTTCGGGTGGGCCGGTTTGTTCCTCGTCAAGGGAACGGTCAAGCGGTCCAGCCGGTCGGCCCGTACCGTCAGGCCCAACGGCACCCAACGAGATCGGCCCGTTTTCGCGTTTGCCGGATCTTGCTCCACGCAAATATAGCTTATGACTGCGCGTCTCCTATCGGGTTCGATCATACCAGCACTAATGCACCGGATCCCATCAGAACCCCGCAGTTAAGCGTGCTTGGGCGAGAGTAGTACTAGGATGGGTGACCTCCTGGGAAGTCCTCGTGTTGAACCCCTTTTTTTTTGCGCTGTCGGATATCGCGCATCCGATTTGCCGATTCGGGGTTATCTCCGCTTGGGCTGAAATTTGGTGAGCTTGAAGCGAATGACCTAAACATCAGGATACATTGCTTCGCCATGTAGTCCATGGATTTTAGCCAAATTCCATCGTTTAGGCGACTTTTCCAATTTTTTTAATTTTTTTTTTAATTCCATTTTCGGGTGGGCCGGTTTGTACCTCGTCAAGGGAACGGTCAAGCGGTCCAGCCGGTCGGCCCGTACCGTCAGGCCCAACGGCACCCAACGAGATCGGCCCGTCTTCGCGTTTGCCGGATCTCGCTCCACGCAAATATAGCTTATGACTGCGCGTCTCCTATCGGGTTCGATCATACCAGCACTAATGCACCGGATCCCATCAGAACTCCGCAGTTAAGCGTGCTTGGGCGAGAGTAGTACTAGGATGCGTGACCTCCTGGGAAGTCCTCGTGCTGAACCCCTTTTTTTTGCGCTGTCGGATATCGCGCATCCGATTTGCCGATTCGGGGTTATCTCCGCTTGGGCTGAAATTTGGTGAGCTTGAAGCGAATGACCTAAACATCAGGATACATTGCTTCGCCATGTAGTCCATGGATTTTAGCCAAATTCCATCGTTTAGGCGACTTTTCCAATTTTTTTAATTTTTTTTTTTAATTCCATTTTCGGGTGGGCCGGTTTGTACCTCGTCAAGGGAACGGTCAAGCGGTCCAGCCGGTCGGCCCGTACCGTCAGGCCCAACGGCACCCAACGAGATCGGCCCGTCTTCGCGTTTGCCGGATCTCGCTCCACGCAAATATAGCTTATGACTGCGCGTCTCCTATCGGGTTCGATCATACCAGCACTAATGCACCGGATCCCATCAGAACTCCGCAGTTAAGCGTGCTTGGGCGAGAGTAGTACTAGGATGGGTGACCTCCTGGGAAGTCCTCGTGTTGAACCCCTTTTTTTTTGCGCTGTCGGATATCGCGCATCCGATTTGCCGATTCGGGGTTATCTCCGCTTGGGCTGAAATTTGGTGAGCTTGAAGCGAATGACCTAAACATCAGGATACATTGCTTCGCCATGTAGTCCATGGATTTTAGCCAAATTCCATCGTTTAGGCGACTTTTCCAATTTTTTTTAATTTTTTTTATTTTTACTTCCATTTTCGGGTGGCCCGGTTTGTACCTCGTCAAGGGAACGGTCAAGCGGTCAAGCCGGTCGGCCCGTACCGTCAGGCCCAACGGCACCCAACGAGATCGGCCCGTCTTCGCGTTTGCCGGATCTCGCTCCACGCAAATATAGCTTATGACTGCGCGTCTCCTATCGGGTTCGATCATACCAGCACTAATGCACCGGATCCCATCAGAACTCCGCAGTTAAGCGTGCTTGGGCGAGAGTAGTACTAGGATGGGTGACCTCCTGGGAAGTCCTCGTGTTGAACCCCTTTTTTTTTGCGCTGTCGGATATCGCGCATCCGATTTGCCGATTCGGGGTTATCTCCGCTTGGGCTGAAATTTGGTGAGCTTGAAGCGAATGACCTAAACATCAGGATACATTGCTTCGCCATGTAGTCCATGGATTTTAGCCAAATTCCATCGTTTAGGCGACTTTTCCAATTTTTTTAATTTTTTTTTTGTTTTAATTCCATTTTCGGGTGGGCCGGTTTGTTCCTCGTCAAGGGAACGGTCAAGCGGTCCAGCCGGTCGGCCCGTACCGTCAGGCCCAACGGCACCCAACGAGATCGGCCCGTCTTCGCGTTTGCCGGATCTCGCTCCACGCAAATATAGCTTATGACTGCGCGTCTCCTATCGGGTTCGATCATACCAGCACTAATGCACCGGATCCCATCAGAACTCCGCAGTTAAGCGTGCTTGGGCGAGAGTAGTACTAGGATGCGTGACCTCCTGGGAAGTCCTCGTGTTGAACCCCTTTTTTTTTGCGCTGTCGGATATCGCGCATCCGATTTGCCGATTCGGGGTTATCTCCGCTTGGGCTGAAATTTGGTGAGCTTGAAGCGAATGACCTAAACATCAGGATACATTGCTTCGCCATGTAGTCCATGGATTTTAGCCAAATTCCATCGTTTAGGCGACTTTTCCAATTTTTTTTAATTTTGTTTTTTGTTTTACTTCCATTTTCGGGTGGGCCGGTTTGTACCTCGTCAAGGGAACGGTCAAGCCGTCCAGCCGGTCGGCCCGTACCGTCAGGCCCAACGGCACCCAACGAGATCGGCCCGTCTTCGCGTTTGCCGGATCTCGCTCCACGCAAATATAGCTTATGACTGCGCGTCTCCTATCGGGTTCGATCATACCAGCACTAATGCACCGGATCCCATCAGAACTCCGTAGTTAAGCATGCTTGGGCGAGAGTAGTACTAGGATGGGTGACCTCCTGGGAAGTCCTCGTGTTGAACCCCTTTTTTTTTGCTCTGTCGGATATCGCGCATCCGATTTGCCGATTCGGGGTTATCTCCGCTTGGGCTGAAATTTGGTGAGCTTGAAGCGAATGACCTAAACATCAGGATACATTGCTTCGCCATGTAGTCCATGAATTTTAGCCAAATTCCATCGTTTAGGCGACTTTTCCAATTTTTTTAATTTTTTTTTTGTTTTAATTCCATTTTCGGGTGGGCCGGTTTGTTCCTCGTCAAGGGAACGGTCAAGCGGTCCAGCCGGTCGGCCCGTACCGTCAGGCCCAACGGCACCCAACGAGATCGGCCCGTCTTCGCGTTTGCCGGATCTCGCTCCACGCAAATATAGCTTATGACTGCGCGTCTCCTATCGGGTTCGATCATACCAGCACTAATGCACCGGATCCCATCAGAACTCCGCAGTTAAGCGTGCTTGGGCGAGAGTAGTACTAGGATGGGTGACCTCCTGGGAAGTCCTCGTGTTGAACCCCTTTTTTTTTGCGCTGTCGGATATCGCGCATCCGATTTGCCGATTCGGGGTTATCTCCGCTTGGGCTGAAATTTTGTGAGCTTGAAGCGAATGACCTAAACATCAGGATACATTGCTTCGCCATGTAGTCAATGGATTTTAGCCAAATTCCATCGTTTAGGCGACTTTTCCAATTTTTTTAATTTTTTTTTTTTAATTCCATTTTCGGGTGGGCCGGTTTGTTCCTCGTCAAGGGAACGGTCAAGCGGTCCAGCCGGTCGGCCCGTACCGTCAGGCCCAACGGCACCCAACGAGATCGGCCCGTCTTCGCGTTTGCCGGATCTCGCTCCACGCAAATATAGCTTATGACTGCGCGTCTCCTATCGGGTTCGATCATACCAGCACTAATGCACCGGATCCCATCAGAACTCCGCAGTTAAGCGTGCTTGGGCGAGAGTAGTACTAGGATGGGTGACCTCCTGGGAAGTCCTCGTGTTGAACCCCTTTTTTTTTGCGCTGTCGGATATCGCGCATCCGATTTGCCGATTCGGGGTTATCTCCGCTTGGGCTGAAATTTGGTGAGCTTGAAGCGAATGACCTAAACATCAGGATACATTGCTTCGCCATGTAGTCCATGGATTTTAGCCAAATTCCATCGTTTAGGCGACTTTTCCAATTTTTTTGATTTTTTTTTTGTTTTAATTCCATTTTCGGGTGGGCCGGTTTGTTCCTCGTCAAGGGAACGGTCAAGCGGTCAAGCCGGTCGGCCCGTACCGTCAGGCCCAACGGCACCCAACGAGATCGGCCCGTCTTCGCGTTTGCCGGATCTCGCTCCACGCAAATATAGCTTATGACTGCGCGTCTCCTATCGGGTTCGATCATACCAGCACTAATGCACCGGATCCCATCAGAACTCCGCAGTTAAGCGTGCTTGGGCGAGAGTAGTACTAGGATGGGTGACCTCCTGGGAAGTCCTCGTGTTGAACCCCTTTTTTTTTGCGCTGTCGGATATCGCGCATCCGATTTGCCGATTCGGGGTTATCTCCGCTTGGGCTGAAATTTGGTGAGCTTGAAGCGAATGACCTAAACATCAGGATACATTGCTTCGCCATGTAGTCCATGGATTTTAGCCAAATTCCATCGTTTAGGCGACTTTTCCAATTTTTTTGATTTTTTTTTTGTTTTAATTCCATTTTCGGGTGGGCCGGTTTGTTCCTCGTCAAGGGAACGGTCAAGCGGTCCAGCCGGTCGGCCCGTACCGTCAGGCCCAACGGCACCCAACGAGATCGGCCCGTCTTCGCGTTTGCCGGATCTCGCTCCACGCAAATATAGCTTATGACTGCGCGTCTCCTATCGGGTTCGATCATACCAGCACTAATGCACCGGATCCCATCAGAACTCCGCAGTTAAGCGTGCTTGGGCGAGAGTAGTACTAGGATGCGTGACCTCCTGGGAAGTCCTCGTGTTGAACCCCTTTTTTTTTGCGCTGTCGGATATCGCGCATCCGATTTGCCGATTCGGGGTTATCTCCGCTTGGGCTGAAATTTGGTGAGCTTGAAGCGAATGACCTAAACATCAGGATACATTGCTTCGCCATGTAGTCCATGGATTTTAGCCAAATTCCATCGTTTAGGCGACTTTTCCAATTTTTTTAATTTTTTTTTTGTTTTAATTCCATTTTCGGGTGGGCCGGTTTGTTCCTCGTCAAGGGAACGGTCAAGCGGTCCAGCCGGTCGGCCCGTACCGTCAGGCCCAACGGCACCCAACGAGATCGGCCCGTTTTCGCGTTTGCCGGATCTTGCTCCACGCAAATATAGCTTATGACTGCGCGTCTCCTATCGGGTTCGATCATACCAGCACTAATGCACCGGATCCCATCAGAACCCCGCAGTTAAGCGTGCTTGGGCGAGAGTAGTACTAGGATGGGTGACCTCCTGGGAAGTCCTCGTGTTGAACCCCTTTTTTTTTGCGCTGTCGGATATCGCGCATCCGATTTGCCGATTCGGGGTTATCTCCGCTTGGGCTGAAATTTGGTGAGCTTGAAGCGAATGACCTAAACATCAGGATACATTGCTTCGCCATGTAGTCCATGGATTTTAGCCAAATTCCATCGTTTAGGCGACTTTTCCAATTTTTTTAATTTTTTTTTTAATTCCATTTTCGGGTGGGCCGGTTTGTACCTCGTCAAGGGAACGGTCAAGCGGTCCAGCCGGTCGGCCCGTACCGTCAGGCCCAACGGCACCCAACGAGATCGGCCCGTCTTCGCGTTTGCCGGATCTCGCTCCACGCAAATATAGCTTATGACTGCGCGTCTCCTATCGGGTTCGATCATACCAGCACTAATGCACCGGATCCCATCAGAACTCCGCAGTTAAGCGTGCTTGGGCGAGAGTAGTACTAGGATGCGTGACCTCCTGGGAAGTCCTCGTGTTGAACCCCTTTTTTTTTGCGCTGTCGGATATCGCGCATCCGATTTGCCGATTCGGGGTTATCTCCGCTTGGGCTGAAATTTGGTGAGCTTGAAGCGAATGACCTAAACATCAGGATACATTGCTTCGCCATGTAGTCCATGGATTTTAGCCAAATTCCATCGTTTAGGCGACTTTTCCAATTTTTTTAATTTTTTTTTTTAATTCCATTTTCGGGTGGGCCGGTTTGTACCTCGTCAAGGGAACGGTCAAGCGGTCCAGCCGGTCGGCCCGTACCGTCAGGCCCAACGGCACCCAACGAGATCGGCCCGTTTTCGCGTTTGCCGGATCTCGCTCCACGCAAATATAGCTTATGACTGCGCGTCTCCTATCGGGTTCGATCATACCAGCACTAATGCACCGGATCCCATCAGAACTCCGCAGTTAAGCGTGCTTGGGCGAGAGTAGTACTAGGATGGGTGACCTCCTGGGAAGTCCTCGTGTTGAACCCCTTTTTTTTTGCGCTGTCGGATATCGCGCATCCGATTTGCCGATTCGGGGTTATCTCCGCTTGGGCTGAAATTTGGTGAGCTTGAAGCGAATGACCTAAACATCAGGATACATTGCTTCGCCATGTAGTCCATGGATTTTAGCCAAATTCCATCGTTTAGGCGACTTTTCCAATTTTTTTGATTTTTTTTTTGTTTTAATTCCATTTTCGGGTGGGCCGGTTTGTTCCTCGTCAAGGGAACGGTCAAGCGGTCCAGCCGGTCGGCCCGTACCGTCAGGCCCAACGGCACCCAACGAGATCGGCCCGTCTTCGCGTTTGCCGGATCTCGCTCCACGCAAATATAGCTTATGACTGCGCGTCTCCTATCGGGTTCGATCATACCAGCACTAATGCACCGGATCCCATCAGAACTCCGCAGTTAAGCGTGCTTGGGCGAGAGTAGTACTAGGATGCGTGACCTCCTGGGAAGTCCTCGTGTTGAACCCCTTTTTTTTTGCGCTGTCGGATATCGCGCATCCGATTTGCCGATTCGGGGTTATCTCCGCTTGGGCTGAAATTTGGTGAGCTTGAAGCGAATGACCTAAACATCAGGATACATTGCTTCGCCATGTAGTCCATGGATTTTAGCCAAATTCCATCGTTTAGGCGACTTTTCCAATTTTTTTAATTTTTTTTTTGTTTTAATTCCATTTTCGGGTGGGCCGGTTTGTTCCTCGTCAAGGGAACGGTCAAGCGGTCCAGCCGGTCGGCCCGTACCGTCAGGCCCAACGGCACCCAACGAGATCGGCCCGTTTTCGCGTTTGCCGGATCTTGCTCCACGCAAATATAGCTTATGACTGCGCGTCTCCTATCGGGTTCGATCATACCAGCACTAATGCACCGGATCCCATCAGAACCCCGCAGTTAAGCGTGCTTGGGCGAGAGTAGTACTAGGATGGGTGACCTCCTGGGAAGTCCTCGTGTTGAACCCCTTTTTTTTTGCGCTGTCGGATATCGCGCATCCGATTTGCCGATTCGGGGTTATCTCCGCTTGGGCTGAAATTTGGTGAGCTTGAAGCGAATGACCTAAACATCAGGATACATTGCTTCGCCATGTAGTCCATGGATTTTAGCCAAATTCCATCGTTTAGGCGACTTTTCCAATTTTTTTAATTTTTTTTTTAATTCCATTTTCGGGTGGGCCGGTTTGTACCTCGTCAAGGGAACGGTCAAGCGGTCCAGCCGGTCGGCCCGTACCGTCAGGCCCAACGGCACCCAACGAGATCGGCCCGTCTTCGCGTTTGCCGGATCTCGCTCCACGCAAATATAGCTTATGACTGCGCGTCTCCTATCGGGTTCGATCATACCAGCACTAATGCACCGGATCCCATCAGAACTCCGCAGTTAAGCGTGCTTGGGCGAGAGTAGTACTAGGATGCGTGACCTCCTGGGAAGTCCTCGTGTTGAACCCCTTTTTTTTTGCGCTGTCGGATATCGCGCATCCGATTTGCCGATTCGGGGTTATCTCCGCTTGGGCTGAAATTTGGTGAGCTTGAAGCGAATGACCTAAACATCAGGATACATTGCTTCGCCATGTAGTCCATGGATTTTAGCCAAATTCCATCGTTTAGGCGACTTTTCCAATTTTTTTGATTTTTTTTTTGTTTTAATTCCATTTTCGGGTGGGCCGGTTTGTTCCTCGTCAAGGGAACGGTCAAGCGGTCAAGCCGGTCGGCCCGTACCGTCAGGCCCAACGGCACCCAACGAGATCGGCCCGTCTTCGCGTTTGCCGGATCTCGCTCCACGCAAATATAGCTTATGACTGCGCGTCTCCTATCGGGTTCGATCATACCAGCACTAATGCACCGGATCCCATCAGAACTCCGCAGTTAAGCGTGCTTGGGCGAGAGTAGTACTAGGATGGGTGACCTCCTGGGAAGTCCTCGTGTTGAACCCCTTTTTTTTTGCGCTGTCGGATATCGCGCATCCGATTTGCCGATTCGGGGTTATCTCCGCTTGGGCTGAAATTTGGTGAGCTTGAAGCGAATGACCTAAACATCAGGATACATTGCTTCGCCATGTAGTCCATGGATTTTAGCCAAATTCCATCGTTTAGGCGACTTTTCCAATTTTTTTGATTTTTTTTTTGTTTTAATTCCATTTTCGGGTGGGCCGGTTTGTTCCTCGTCAAGGGAACGGTCAAGCGGTCCAGCCGGTCGGCCCGTACCGTCAGGCCCAACGGCACCCAACGAGATCGGCCCGTCTTCGCGTTTGCCGGATCTCGCTCCACGCAAATATAGCTTATGACTGCGCGTCTCCTATCGGGTTCGATCATACCAGCACTAATGCACCGGATCCCATCAGAACTCCGCAGTTAAGCGTGCTTGGGCGAGAGTAGTACTAGGATGCGTGACCTCCTGGGAAGTCCTCGTGTTGAACCCCTTTTTTTTTGCGCTGTCGGATATCGCGCATCCGATTTGCCGATTCGGGGTTATCTCCGCTTGGGCTGAAATTTGGTGAGCTTGAAGCGAATGACCTAAACATCAGGATACATTGCTTCGCCATGTAGTCCATGGATTTTAGCCAAATTCCATCGTTTAGGCGACTTTTCCAATTTTTTTAATTTTTTTTTTGTTTTAATTCCATTTTCGGGTGGGCCGGTTTGTTCCTCGTCAAGGGAACGGTCAAGCGGTCCAGCCGGTCGGCCCGTACCGTCAGGCCCAACGGCACCCAACGAGATCGGCCCGTTTTCGCGTTTGCCGGATCTTGCTCCACGCAAATATAGCTTATGACTGCGCGTCTCCTATCGGGTTCGATCATACCAGCACTAATGCACCGGATCCCATCAGAACCCCGCAGTTAAGCGTGCTTGGGCGAGAGTAGTACTAGGATGGGTGACCTCCTGGGAAGTCCTCGTGTTGAACCCCTTTTTTTTTGCGCTGTCGGATATCGCGCATCCGATTTGCCGATTCGGGGTTATCTCCGCTTGGGCTGAAATTTGGTGAGCTTGAAGCGAATGACCTAAACATCAGGATACATTGCTTCGCCATGTAGTCCATGGATTTTAGCCAAATTCCATCGTTTAGGCGACTTTTCCAATTTTTTTAATTTTTTTTTTAATTCCATTTTCGGGTGGGCCGGTTTGTACCTCGTCAAGGGAACGGTCAAGCGGTCCAGCCGGTCGGCCCGTACCGTCAGGCCCAACGGCACCCAACGAGATCGGCCCGTCTTCGCGTTTGCCGGATCTCGCTCCACGCAAATATAGCTTATGACTGCGCGTCTCCTATCGGGTTCGATCATACCAGCACTAATGCACCGGATCCCATCAGAACTCCGCAGTTAAGCGTGCTTGGGCGAGAGTAGTACTAGGATGCGTGACCTCCTGGGAAGTCCTCGTGTTGAACCCCTTTTTTTTTGCGCTGTCGGATATCGCGCATCCGATTTGCCGATTCGGGGTTATCTCCGCTTGGGCTGAAATTTGGTGAGCTTGAAGCGAATGACCTAAACATCAGGATACATTGCTTCGCCATGTAGTCCATGGATTTTAGCCAAATTCCATCGTTTAGGCGACTTTTCCAATTTTTTTAATTTTTTTTTTTAATTCCATTTTCGGGTGGGCCGGTTTGTACCTCGTCAAGGGAACGGTCAAGCGGTCCAGCCGGTCGGCCCGTACCGTCAGGCCCAACGGCACCCAACGAGATCGGCCCGTTTTCGCGTTTGCCGGATCTCGCTCCACGCAAATATAGCTTATGACTGCGCGTCTCCTATCGGGTTCGATCATACCAGCACTAATGCACCGGATCCCATCAGAACTCCGCAGTTAAGCGTGCTTGGGCGAGAGTAGTACTAGGATGGGTGACCTCCTGGGAAGTCCTCGTGTTGAACCCCTTTTTTTTTGCGCTGTCGGATATCGCGCATCCGATTTGCCGATTCGGGGTTATCTCCGCTTGGGCTGAAATTTGGTGAGCTTGAAGCGAATGACCTAAACATCAGGATACATTGCTTCGCCATGTAGTCCATGGATTTTAGCCAAATTCCATCGTTTAGGCGACTTTTCCAATTTTTTTGATTTTTTTTTTGTTTTAATTCCATTTTCGGGTGGGCCGGTTTGTTCCTCGTCAAGGGAACGGTCAAGCGGTCCAGCCGGTCGGCCCGTACCGTCAGGCCCAACGGCACCCAACGAGATCGGCCCGTCTTCGCGTTTGCCGGATCTCGCTCCACGCAAATATAGCTTATGACTGCGCGTCTCCTATCGGGTTCGATCATACCAGCACTAATGCACCGGATCCCATCAGAACTCCGCAGTTAAGCGTGCTTGGGCGAGAGTAGTACTAGGATGCGTGACCTCCTGGGAAGTCCTCGTGTTGAACCCCTTTTTTTTTGCGCTGTCGGATATCGCGCATCCGATTTGCCGATTCGGGGTTATCTCCGCTTGGGCTGAAATTTGGTGAGCTTGAAGCGAATGACCTAAACATCAGGATACATTGCTTCGCCATGTAGTCCATGGATTTTAGCCAAATTCCATCGTTTAGGCGACTTTTCCAATTTTTTTAATTTTTTTTTTGTTTTAATTCCATTTTCGGGTGGGCCGGTTTGTTCCTCGTCAAGGGAACGGTCAAGCGGTCCAGCCGGTCGGCCCGTACCGTCAGGCCCAACGGCACCCAACGAGATCGGCCCGTTTTCGCGTTTGCCGGATCTTGCTCCACGCAAATATAGCTTATGACTGCGCGTCTCCTATCGGGTTCGATCATACCAGCACTAATGCACCGGATCCCATCAGAACCCCGCAGTTAAGCGTGCTTGGGCGAGAGTAGTACTAGGATGGGTGACCTCCTGGGAAGTCCTCGTGTTGAACCCCTTTTTTTTTGCGCTGTCGGATATCGCGCATCCGATTTGCCGATTCGGGGTTATCTCCGCTTGGGCTGAAATTTGGTGAGCTTGAAGCGAATGACCTAAACATCAGGATACATTGCTTCGCCATGTAGTCCATGGATTTTAGCCAAATTCCATCGTTTAGGCGACTTTTCCAATTTTTTTAATTTTTTTTTTAATTCCATTTTCGGGTGGGCCGGTTTGTACCTCGTCAAGGGAACGGTCAAGCGGTCCAGCCGGTCGGCCCGTACCGTCAGGCCCAACGGCACCCAACGAGATCGGCCCGTCTTCGCGTTTGCCGGATCTCGCTCCACGCAAATATAGCTTATGACTGCGCGTCTCCTATCGGGTTCGATCATACCAGCACTAATGCACCGGATCCCATCAGAACTCCGCAGTTAAGCGTGCTTGGGCGAGAGTAGTACTAGGATGCGTGACCTCCTGGGAAGTCCTCGTGTTGAACCCCTTTTTTTTTGCGCTGTCGGATATCGCGCATCCGATTTGCCGATTCGGGGTTATCTCCGCTTGGGCTGAAATTTGGTGAGCTTGAAGCGAATGACCTAAACATCAGGATACATTGCTTCGCCATGTAGTCCATGGATTTTAGCCAAATTCCATCGTTTAGGCGACTTTTCCAATTTTTTTAATTTTTTTTTTTAATTCCATTTTCGGGTGGGCCGGTTTGTACCTCGTCAAGGGAACGGTCAAGCGGTCCAGCCGGTCGGCCCGTACCGTCAGGCCCAACGGCACCCAACGAGATCGGCCCGTTTTCGCGTTTGCCGGATCTTGCTCCACGCAAATATAGCTTATGACTGCGCGTCTCCTATCGGGTTCGATCATACCAGCACTAATGCACCGGATCCCATCAGAACCCCGCAGTTAAGCGTGCTTGGGCGAGAGTAGTACTAGGATGGGTGACCTCCTGGGAAGTCCTCGTGTTGAACCCCTTTTTTTTGCGCTGTCGGATATCGCGCATCCGATTTGCCGATTCGGGGTTATCTCCGCTTGGGCTGAAATTTGGTGAGCTTGAAGCGAATGACCTAAACATCAGGATACATTGCTTCGCCATGTAGTCCATGGATTTTAGCCAAATTCCATCGTTTAGGCGACTTTTCCAATTTTTTTAATTTTTTTTTTAATTCCATTTTCGGGTGGGCCGGTTTGTACCTCGTCAAGGGAACGGTCAAGCGGTCCAGCCGGTCGGCCCGTACCGTCAGGCCCAACGGCACCCAACGAGATCGGCCCGTCTTCGCGTTTGCCGGATCTCGCTCCACGCAAATATAGCTTATGACTGCGCGTCTCCTATCGGGTTCGATCATACCAGCACTAATGCACCGGATCCCATCAGAACTCCGCAGTTAAGCGTGCTTGGGCGAGAGTAGTACTAGGATGGGTGACCTCCTGGGAAGTCCTCGTGTTGAACCCCTTTTTTTTTGCGCTGTCGGATATCGCGCATCCGATTTGCCGATTCGGGGTTATCTCCGCTTGGGCTGAAATTTGGTGAGCTTGAAGCGAATGACCTAAACATCAGGATACATTGCTTCGCCATGTAGTCCATGGATTTTAGCCAAATTCCATCGTTTAGGCGACTTTTCCAATTTTTTTTTAATTTTTTTTTGTTTTACTTCCATTTTCGGGTGGGCCGGTTTGTACCTCGTCAAGGGAACGGTCAAGCGGTCCAGCCGGTCGGCCCGTACCGTCAGGCCCAACGGCACCCAACGAGATCGGCCCGTCTTCGCGTTTGCCGGATCTCGCTCCACGCAAATATAGCTTATGACTGCGCGTCTCCTATCGGGTTCGATCATACCAGCACTAATGCACCGGATCCCATCAGAACTCCGCAGTTAAGCGTGCTTGGGCGAGAGTAGTACTAGGATGGGTGACCTCCTGGGAAGTCCTCGTGTTGAACCCCTTTTTTTTTGCGCTGTCGGATATCGCGCATCCGATTTGCCGATTCGGGGTTATCTCCGCTTGGGCTGAAATTTGGTGAGCTTGAAGCGAATGACCTAAACATCTGGATACATTGCTTCGCCATGTAGTCCATGGATTTTAGCCAAATTCCATCGTTTAGGCGACTTTTCCAATTTTTTTAATTTTTTTTTTGTTTTAATTCCATTTTCGGGTGGGCCGGTTTGTTCCTCGTCAAGGGAACGGTCAAGCGGTCCAGCCGGTCGGCCCGTACCGTCAGGCCCAACGGCACCCAACGAGATCGGCCCGTTTTCGCGTTTGCCGGATCTTGCTCCACGCAAATATAGCTTATGACTGCGCGTCTCCTATCGGGTTCGATCATACCAGCACTAATGCACCGGATCCCATCAGAACCCCGCAGTTAAGCGTGCTTGGGCGAGAGTAGTACTAGGATGGGTGACCTCCTGGGAAGTCCTCGTGTTGAACCCTTTTTTTTTTGCGCTGTCGGATATCGCGCATCCGATTTGCCGATTCGGGGTTATCTCCGCTTGGGCTGAAATTTGGTGAGCTTGAAGCGAATGACCTAAACATCAGGATACATTGCTTCGCCATGTAGTCCATGGATTTTAGCCAAATTCCATCGTTTAGGCGACTTTTCCAATTTTTTTAATTTTTTTTTTAATTCCATTTTCGGGTGGGCCGGTTTGTACCTCGTCAAGGGAACGGTCAAGCGGTCCAGCCGGTCGGCCCGTACCGTCAGGCCCAACGGCACCCAACGAGATCGGCCCGTCTTCGCGTTTGCCGGATCTCGCTCCACGCAAATATAGCTTATGACTGCGCGTCTCCTATCGGGTTCGATCATACCAGCACTAATGCACCGGATCCCATCAGAACTCCGCAGTTAAGCGTGCTTGGGCGAGAGTAGTACTAGGATGCGTGACCTCCTGGGAAGTCCTCGTGTTGAACCCCTTTTTTTTTGCGCTGTCGGATATCGCGCATCCGATTTGCCGATTCGGGGTTATCTCCGCTTGGGCTGAAATTTGGTGAGCTTGAAGCGAATGACCTAAACATCAGGATACATTGCTTCGCCATGTAGTCCATGGATTTTAGCCAAATTCCATCGTTTAGGCGACTTTTCCAATTTTTTTAATTTTTTTTTTTAATTCCATTTTCGGGTGGGCCGGTTTGTACCTCGTCAAGGGAACGGTCAAGCGGTCCAGCCGGTCGGCCCGTACCGTCAGGCCCAACGGCACCCAACGAGATCGGCCCGTTTTCGCGTTTGCCGGATCTTGCTCCACGCAAATATAGCTTATGACTGCGCGTCTCCTATCGGGTTCGATCATACCAGCACTAATGCACCGGATCCCATCAGAACCCCGCAGTTAAGCGTGCTTGGGCGAGAGTAGTACTAGGATGGGTGACCTCCTGGGAAGTCCTCGTGTTGAACCCCTTTTTTTTGCGCTGTCGGATATCGCGCATCCGATTTGCCGATTCGGGGTTATCTCCGCTTGGGCTGAAATTTGGTGAGCTTGAAGCGAATGACCTAAACATCAGGATACATTGCTTCGCCATGTAGTCCATGGATTTTAGCCAAATTCCATCGTTTAGGCGACTTTTCCAATTTTTTTAATTTTTTTTTTTAATTCCATTTTCGGGTGGGCCGGTTTGTACCTCGTCAAGGGAACGGTCAAGCGGTCCAGCCGGTCGGCCCGTACTGTCAGGCCCAACGGCACCCAACGAGATCGGCCCGTCTTCGCGTTTGCCGGATCTCGCTCCACGCAAATATAGCTTATGACTGCGCGTCTCCTATCGGGTTCGATCATACCAGCACTAATGCACCGGATCCCATCAGAACTCCGCAGTTAAGCGTGCTTGGGCGAGAGTAGTACTAGGATGGGTGACCTCCTGGGAAGTCCTCGTGTTGAACCCCTTTTTTTTTGCGCTGTCGGATATCGCGCATCCGATTTGCCGATTCGGGGTTATCTCCGCTTGGGCTGAAATTTGGTGAGCTTGAAGCGAATGACCTAAACATCAGGATACATTGCTTCGCCATGTAGTCCATGGATTTTAGCCAAATTCCATCGTTTAGGCGACTTTTCCAATTTTTTTAATTTTTTTTTTGTTTTAATTCCATTTTCGGGTGGGCCGGTTTGTTCCTCGTCAAGGGAACGGTCAAGCGGTCCAGCCGGTCGGCCCGTACCGTCAGGCCCAACGGCACCCAACGAGATCGGCCCGTCTTCGCGTTTGCCGGATCTCGCTCCACGCAAATATAGCTTATGACTGCGCGTCTCCTATCGGGTTCGATCATACCAGCACTAATGCACCGGATCCCATCAGAACTCCGCAGTTAAGCGTGCTTGGGCGAGAGTAGTACTAGGATGGGTGACCTCCTGGGAAGTCCTCGTGTTGAACCCCTTTTTTTTTGCGCTGTCGGATATCGCGCATCCGATTTGCCGATTCGGGGTTATCTCCGCTTGGGCTGAAATTTGGTGAGCTTGAAGCGAATGACCTAAACATCAGGATACATTGCTTCGCCATGTAGTCCATGGATTTTAGCCAAATTCCATCGTTTAGGCGACTTTTCCAATTTTTTTAATTTTTTTTTTTAATTCCATTTTCGGGTGGGCCGGTTTGTACCTCGTCAAGGGAACGGTCAAGCGGTCCAGCCGGTCGGCCCGTACCGTCAGGCCCAACGGCACCCAACGAGATCGGCCCGTCTTCGCGTTTGCCGGATCTCGCTCCACGCAAATATAGCTTATGACTGCGCGTCTCCTATCGGGTTCGATCATACCAGCACTAATGCACCGGATCCCATCAGAACTCCGCAGTTAAGCGTGCTTGGGCGAGAGTAGTACTAGGATGGGTGACCTCCTGGGAAGTCCTCGTGTTGAACCCCTTTTTTTTTGCGCTGTCGGATATCGCGCATCCGATTTGCCGATTCGGGGTTATCTCCGCTTGGGCTGAAATTTGGTGAGCTTGAAGCGAATGACCTAAACATCAGGATACATTGCTTCGCCATGTAGTCCATGGATTTTAGCCAAATTCCATCGTTTAGGCGACTTTTCCAATTTTTTTTTAATTTTTTTTTGTTTTACTTCCATTTTCGGGTGGGCCGGTTTGTACCTCGTCAAGGGAACGGTCAAGCGGTCCAGCCGGTCGGCCCGTACCGTCAGGCCCAACGGCACCCAACGAGATCGGCCCGTCTTCGCGTTTGCCGGATCTCGCTCCACGCAAATATAGCTTATGACTGCGCGTCTCCTATCGGGTTCGATCATACCAGCACTAATGCACCGGATCCCATCAGAACTCCGCAGTTAAGCGTGCTTGGGCGAGAGTAGTACTAGGATGGGTGACCTCCTGGGAAGTCCTCGTGTTGAACCCCTTTTTTTTTGCGCTGTCGGATATCGCGCATCCGATTTGCCGATTCGGGGTTATCTCCGCTTGGGCTGAAATTTGGTGAGCTTGAAGCGAATGACCTAAACATCTGGATACATTGCTTCGCCATGTAGTCCATGGATTTTAGCCAAATTCCATCGTTTAGGCGACTTTTCCAATTTTTTTAATTTTTTTTTTGTTTTAATTCCATTTTCGGGTGGGCCGGTTTGTTCCTCGTCAAGGGAACGGTCAAGCGGTCCAGCCGGTCGGCCCGTACCGTCAGGCCCAACGGCACCCAACGAGATCGGCCCGTTTTCGCGTTTGCCGGATCTTGCTCCACGCAAATATAGCTTATGACTGCGCGTCTCCTATCGGGTTCGATCATACCAGCACTAATGCACCGGATCCCATCAGAACCCCGCAGTTAAGCGTGCTTGGGCGAGAGTAGTACTAGGATGGGTGACCTCCTGGGAAGTCCTCGTGTTGAACCCTTTTTTTTTTGCGCTGTCGGATATCGCGCATCCGATTTGCCGATTCGGGGTTATCTCCGCTTGGGCTGAAATTTGGTGAGCTTGAAGCGAATGACCTAAACATCAGGATACATTGCTTCGCCATGTAGTCCATGGATTTTAGCCAAATTCCATCGTTTAGGCGACTTTTCCAATTTTTTTAATTTTTTTTTAATTCCATTTTCGGGTGGGCCGGTTTGTACCTCGTCAAGGGAACGGTCAAGCGGTCCAGCCGGTCGGCCCGTACCGTCAGGCCCAACGGCACCCAACGAGATCGGCCCGTCTTCGCGTTTGCCGGATCTCGCTCCACGCAAATATAGCTTATGACTGCGCGTCTCCTATCGGGTTCGATCATACCAGCACTAATGCACCGGATCCCATCAGAACTCCGCAGTTAAGCGTGCTTGGGCGAGAGTAGTACTAGGATGCGTGACCTCCTGGGAAGTCCTCGTGTTGAACCCCTTTTTTTTTGCGCTGTCGGATATCGCGCATCCGATTTGCCGATTCGGGGTTATCTCCGCTTGGGCTGAAATTTGGTGAGCTTGAAGCGAATGACCTAAACATCAGGATACATTGCTTCGCCATGTAGTCCATGAATTTTAGCCAAATTCCATCGTTTAGGCGACTTTTCCAATTTTTTTAATTTTTTTTTTTAATTCCATTTTCGGGTGGGCCGGTTTGTACCTCGTCAAGGGAACGGTCAAGCGGTCCAGCCGGTCGGCCCGTACCGTCAGGCCCAACGGCACCCAACGAGATCGGCCCGTTTTCGCGTTTGCCGGATCTTGCTCCACGCAAATATAGCTTATGACTGCGCGTCTCCTATCGGGTTCGATCATACCAGCACTAATGCACCGGATCCCATCAGAACCCCGCAGTTAAGCGTGCTTGGGCGAGAGTAGTACTAGGATGGGTGACCTCCTGGGAAGTCCTCGTGTTGAACCCCTTTTTTTTGCGCTGTCGGATATCGCGCATCCGATTTGCCGATTCGGGGTTATCTCCGCTTGGGCTGAAATTTGGTGAGCTTGAAGCGAATGACCTAAACATCAGGATACATTGCTTCGCCATGTAGTCCATGGATTTTAGCCAAATTCCATCGTTTAGGCGACTTTTCCAATTTTTTTAATTTTTTTTTTAATTCCATTTTCGGGTGGGCCGGTTTGTACCTCGTCAAGGGAACGGTCAAGCGGTCCAGCCGGTCGGCCCGTACTGTCAGGCCCAACGGCACCCAACGAGATCGGCCCGTCTTCGCGTTTGCCGGATCTCGCTCCACGCAAATATAGCTTATGACTGCGCGTCTCCTATCGGGTTCGATCATACCAGCACTAATGCACCGGATCCCATCAGAACTCCGCAGTTAAGCGTGCTTGGGCGAGAGTAGTACTAGGATGGGTGACCTCCTGGGAAGTCCTCGTGTTGAACCCCTTTTTTTTTGCGCTGTCGGATATCGCGCATCCGATTTGCCGATTCGGGGTTATCTCCGCTTGGGCTGAAATTTGGTGAGCTTGAAGCGAATGACCTAAACATCAGGATACATTGCTTCGCCATGTAGTCCATGGATTTTAGCCAAATTCCATCGTTTAGGCGACTTTTCCAATTTTTTTAATTTTTTTTTTGTTTTAATTCCATTTTCGGGTGGGCCGGTTTGTTCCTCGTCAAGGGAACGGTCAAGCGGTCCAGCCGGTCGGCCCGTACCGTCAGGCCCAACGGCACCCAACGAGATCGGCCCGTCTTCGCGTTTGCCGGATCTCGCTCCACGCAAATATAGCTTATGACTGCGCGTCTCCTATCGGGTTCGATCATACCAGCACTAATGCACCGGATCCCATCAGAACTCCGCAGTTAAGCGTGCTTGGGCGAGAGTAGTACTAGGATGGGTGACCTCCTGGGAAGTCCTCGTGTTGAACCCCTTTTTTTTTGCGCTGTCGGATATCGCGCATCCGATTTGCCGATTCGGGGTTATCTCCGCTTGGGCTGAAATTTGGTGAGCTTGAAGCGAATGACCTAAACATCAGGATACATTGCTTCGCCATGTAGTCCATGGATTTTAGCCAAATTCCATCGTTTAGGCGACTTTTCCAATTTTTTTAATTTTTTTTTTAATTCCATTTTCGGGTGGGCCGGTTTGTTCCTCGTCAAGGGAACGGTCAAGCGGTCCAGCCGGTCGGCCCGTACCGTCAGGCCCAACGGCACCCAACGAGATCGGCCCGTCTTCGCGTTTGCCGGATCTCGTTCCATGCAAATATAGCTTATGACTGCGCGTCTCCTATCGGGTTCGATCATACCAGCACTAATGCACCGGATCCCATCAGAACTCCGCAGTTAAGCGTGCTTGGGCGAGAGTAGTACTAGGATGGGTGACCTCCTGGGAAGTCCTCGTGTTGAACCCCTTTTTTTTTGCGCTGTCGGATATCGCGCATCCGATTTGCCGATTCGGGGTTATCTCCGCTTGGGCTGAAATTTGGTGCGCTTGAAGCGAATGACCTAAACATCAGGATACATTGCTTCGCCATGTAGTCCATGGATTTTAGCCAAATTCCATCGTTTAGGCGACTTTTCCAATTTTTTTTAATTTTTTTTTGTTTTACTTCCATTTTCGGGTGGGCCGGTTTGTACCTCGTCAAGGGAACGGTCAAGCGGTCCAGCCGGTCGGCCCGTACCGTCAGGCCCAACGGCACCCAACGAGATCGGCCCGTCTTCGCGTTTGCCGGATCTCGTTCCACGCAAATATAGCTTATGACTGCGCGTCTCCTATCGGGTTCGATCATACCAGCACTAATGCACCGGATCCCATCAGAACTCCGCAGTTAAGCGTGCTTGGGCGAGAGTAGTACTAGGATGGGTGACCTCCTGGGAAGTCCTCGTGTTGAACCCCTTTTTTTTTGCGCTGTCGGATATCGCGCATCCGATTTGCCGATTCGGGGTTATCTCCGCTTGGGCTGAAATTTGGTGCGCTTGAAGCGAATGACCTAAACATCAGGATACATTGCTTCGCCATGTAGTCCATGGATTTTAGCCAAATTCCATCGTTTAGGCGACTTTTCCAATTTTTTTAATTTTTTTTTTGTTTTAATTCCATTTTCGGGTGGGCCGGTTTGTTCCTCGTCAAGGGAACGGTCAAGCGGTCCAGCCGGTCGGCCCGTACCGTCAGGCCCAACGGCACCCAACGAGATCGGCCCGTCTTCGCGTTTGCCGGATCTCGCTCCACGCAAATATAGCTTATGACTGCGCGTCTCCTATCGGGTTCGATCATACCAGCACTAATGCACCGGATCCCATCAGAACTCCGCAGTTAAGCGTGCTTGGGCGAGAGTAGTACTAGGATGGGTGACCTCCTGGGAAGTCCTCGTGTTGAACCCCTTTTTTTTTGCGCTGTCGGATATCGCGCATCCGATTTGCCGATTCGGGGTTATCTCCGCTTGGGCTGAAATTTGGTGAGCTTGAAGCGAATGACCTAAACATCAGGATACATTGCTTCGCCATGTAGTCCATGGATTTTAGCCAAATTCCATCGTTTAGGCGACTTTTCCAATTTTTTTAATTTTTTTTTTAATTCCATTTTCGGGTGGGCCGGTTTGTTCCTCGTCAAGGGAACGGTCAAGCGGTCCAGCCGGTCGGCCCGTACCGTCAGGCCCAACGGCACCCAACGAGATCGGCCCGTCTTCGCGTTTGCCGGATCTCGCTCCATGCAAATATAGCTTATGACTGCGCGTCTCCTATCGGGTTCGATCATACCAGCACTAATGCACCGGATCCCATCAGAACTCCGCAGTTAAGCGTGCTTGGGCGAGAGTAGTACTAGGATGGGTGACCTCCTGGGAAGTCCTCGTGTTGAACCCCTTTTTTTTTGCGCTGTCGGATATCGCGCATCCGATTTGCCGATTCGGGGTTATCTCCGCTTGGGCTGAAATTTGGTGCGCTTGAAGCGAATGACCTAAACATCAGGATACATTGCTTCGCCATGTAGTCCATGGATTTTAGCCAAATTCCATCGTTTAGGCGACTTTTCCAATTTTTTTTAATTTTTTTTTGTTTTACTTCCATTTTCGGGTGGGCCGGTTTGTACCTCGTCAAGGGAACGGTCAAGCGGTCCAGCCGGTCGGCCCGTACCGTCAGGCCCAACGGCACCCAACGAGATCGGCCCGTCTTCGCGTTTGCCGGATCTCGCTCCACGCAAATATAGCTTATGACTGCGCGTCTCCTATCGGGTTCGATCATACCAGCACTAATGCACCGGATCCCATCAGAACTCCGCAGTTAAGCGTGCTTGGGCGAGAGTAGTACTAGGATGGGTGACCTCCTGGGAAGTCCTCGTGTTGAACCCCTTTTTTTTTGCGGTGTCGGATATCGCGCATCCGATTTGCCGATTCGGGGTTATCTCCGCTTGGGCTGAAATTTGGTGAGCTTGAAGCGAATGACCTAAACATCAGGATACATTGCTTCGCCATGTAGTCCATGGATTTTAGCCAAATTCCATCGTTTAGGCGACTTTTCCAATTTTTTTAATTTTTTTTTTAATTCCATTTTCGGGTGGGCCGGTTTGTTCCTCGTCAAGGGAACGGTCAAGCGGTCCAGCCGGTCGGCCCGTACCGTCAGGCCCAACGGCACCCAACGAGATCGGCCCGTCTTCGCGTTTGCCGGATCTCGCTCCACGCAAATATAGCTTATGACTGCGCGTCTCCTATCGGGTTCAATCATACCAGCACTAATGCACCGGATCCCATCAGAACTCCGCAGTTAAGCGTGCTTGGGCGAGAGTAGTACTAGGATGGGTGACCTCCTGGGAAGTCCTCGTGTTGAACCCCTTTTTTTTTGCGCTGTCGGATATCGCGCATCCGATTTGCCGATTCGGGGTTATCTCCGCTTGGGCTGAAATTTGGTGAGCTTGAAGCGAATGACCTAAACATCAGGATACATTGCTTCGCCATGTAGTCCATGGATTTTAGCCAAATTCCATCGTTTAGGCGACTTTTCCAATTTTTTTAATTTTTTTTTTAATTCCATTTTCGGGTGGGCCGGTTTGTTCCTCGTCAAGGGAACGGTCAAGCGGTCCAGCCGGTCGGCCCGTACCGTCAGGCCCAACGGCACCCAACGAGATCGGCCCGTCTTCGCGTTTGCCGGATCTCGCTCCATGCAAATATAGCTTATGACTGCGCGTCTCCTATCGGGTTCGATCATACCAGCACTAATGCACCGGATCCCATCAGAACTCCGCAGTTAAGCGTGCTTGGGCGAGAGTAGTACTAGGATGCGTGACCTCCTGGGAAGTCCTCGTGTTGAACCCCTTTTTTTTTGCGCTGTCGGATATCGCGCATCCGATTTGCCGATTCGGGGTTATCTCCGCTTGGGCTGAAATTTGGTGAGCTTGAAGCGAATGACCTAAACATCAGGATACATTGCTTCGCCATGTAGTCCATGGATTTTAGCCAAATTCCATCGTTTAGGCGACTTTTCCAATTTTTTTTAATTTTTTTTTGTTTTACTTCCATTTTCGGGTGGGCCGGTTTGTACCTCGTCAAGGGAACGGTCAAGCGGTCCAGCCGGTCGGCCCGTACCGTCAGGCCCAACGGCACCCAACGAGATCGGCCCGTCTTCGCGTTTGCCGGATCTCGTTCCACGCAAATATAGCTTATGACTGCGCGTCTCCTATCGGGTTCGATCATACCAGCACTAATGCACCGGATCCCATCAGAACTCCGCAGTTAAGCGTGCTTGGGCGAGAGTAGTACTAGGATGGGTGACCTCCTGGGAAGTCCTCGTGTTGAACCCCTTTTTTTTTGCTCTGTCGGATATCGCGCATCCGATTTGCCGATTCGGGGTTATCTCCGCTTGGGCTGAAATTTGGTGCGCTTGAAGCGAATGACCTAAACATCAGGATACATTGCTTCGCCATGTAGTCCATGGATTTTAGCCAAATTCCATCGTTTAGGCGACTTTTCCAATTTTTTTAATTTTTTTTTTGTTTTAATTCCATTTTCGGGTGGGCCGGTTTGTTCCTCGTCAAGGGAACGGTCAAGCGGTCCAGCCGGTCGGCCCGTACCGTCAGGCCCAACGGCACCCAACGAGATCGGCCCGTCTTCGCGTTTGCCGGATCTCGCTCCACGCAAATATAGCTTATGACTGCGCGTCTCCTATCGGGTTCGATCATACCAGCACTAATGCACCGGATCCCATCAGAACTCCGCAGTTAAGCGTGCTTGGGCGAGAGTAGTACTAGGATGGGTGACCTCCTGGGAAGTCCTCGTGTTGAACCCCTTTTTTTTTGCGCTGTCGGATATCGCGCATCCGATTTGCCGATTCGGGGTTATCTCCGCTTGGGCTGAAATTTGGTGAGCTTGAAGCGAATGACCTAAACATCAGGATACATTGCTTCGCCATGTAGTCCATGGATTTTAGCCAAATTCCATCGTTTAGGCGACTTTTCCAATTTTTTTAATTTTTTTTTTAATTCCATTTTCGGGTGGGCCGGTTTGTTCCTCGTCAAGGGAACGGTCAAGCGGTCCAGCCGGTCGGCCCGTACCGTCAGGCCCAACGGCACCCAACGAGATCGGCCCGTCTTCGCGTTTGCCGGATCTCGCTCCATGCAAATATAGCTTATGACTGCGCGTCTCCTATCGGGTTCGATCATACCAGCACTAATGCACCGGATCCCATCAGAACTCCGCAGTTAAGCGTGCTTGGGCGAGAGTAGTACTAGGATGGGTGACCTCCTGGGAAGTCCTCGTGTTGAACCCCTTTTTTTTTGCGCTGTCGGATATCGCGCATCCGATTTGCCGATTCGGGGTTATCTCCGCTTGGGCTGAAATTTGGTGCGCTTGAAGCGAATGACCTAAACATCAGGATACATTGCTTCGCCATGTAGTCCATGGATTTTAGCCAAATTCCATCGTTTAGGCGACTTTTCCAATTTTTTTTAATTTTTTTTTGTTTTACTTCCATTTTCGGGTGGGCCGGTTTGTACCTCGTCAAGGGAACGGTCAAGCGGTCCAGCCGGTCGGCCCGTACCGTCAGGCCCAACGGCACCCAACGAGATCGGCCCGTCTTCGCGTTTGCCGGATCTCGCTCCACGCAAATATAGCTTATGACTGCGCGTCTCCTATCGGGTTCGATCATACCAGCACTAATGCACCGGATCCCATCAGAACTCCGCAGTTAAGCGTGCTTGGGCGAGAGTAGTACTAGGATGGGTGACCTCCTGGGAAGTCCTCGTGTTGAACCCCTTTTTTTTTGCGGTGTCGGATATCGCGCATCCGATTTGCCGATTCGGGGTTATCTCCGCTTGGGCTGAAATTTGGTGAGCTTGAAGCGAATGACCTAAACATCAGGATACATTGCTTCGCCATGTAGTCCATGGATTTTAGCCAAATTCCATCGTTTAGGCGACTTTTCCAATTTTTTTAATTTTTTTTTTAATTCCATTTTCGGGTGGGCCGGTTTGTTCCTCGTCAAGGGAACGGTCAAGCGGTCCAGCCGGTCGGCCCGTACCGTCAGGCCCAACGGCACCCAACGAGATCGGCCCGTCTTCGCGTTTGCCGGATCTCGCTCCACGCAAATATAGCTTATGACTGCGCGTCTCCTATCGGGTTCAATCATACCAGCACTAATGCACCGGATCCCATCAGAACTCCGCAGTTAAGCGTGCTTGGGCGAGAGTAGTACTAGGATGGGTGACCTCCTGGGAAGTCCTCGTGTTGAACCCCTTTTTTTTTGCGCTGTCGGATATCGCGCATCCGATTTGCCGATTCGGGGTTATCTCCGCTTGGGCTGAAATTTGGTGAGCTTGAAGCGAATGACCTAAACATCAGGATACATTGCTTCGCCATGTAGTCCATGGATTTTAGCCAAATTCCATCGTTTAGGCGACTTTTCCAATTTTTTTAATTTTTTTTTTAATTCCATTTTCGGGTGGGCCGGTTTGTTCCTCGTCAAGGGAACGGTCAAGCGGTCCAGCCGGTCGGCCCGTACCGTCAGGCCCAACGGCACCCAACGAGATCGGCCCGTCTTCGCGTTTGCCGGATCTCGCTCCATGCAAATATAGCTTATGACTGCGCGTCTCCTATCGGGTTCGATCATACCAGCACTAATGCACCGGATCCCATCAGAACTCCGCAGTTAAGCGTGCTTGGGCGAGAGTAGTACTAGGATGCGTGACCTCCTGGGAAGTCCTCGTGTTGAACCCCTTTTTTTTTGCGCTGTCGGATATCGCGCATCCGATTTGCCGATTCGGGGTTATCTCCGCTTGGGCTGAAATTTGGTGAGCTTGAAGCGAATGACCTAAACATCAGGATACATTGCTTCGCCATGTAGTCCATGGATTTTAGCCAAATTCCATCGTTTAGGCGACTTTTCCAATTTTTTTTAATTTTGTTTTTTGTTTTACTTCCATTTTCGGGTGGGCCGGTTTGTACCTCGTCAAGGGAACGGTCAAGCCGTCCAGCCGGTCGGCCCGTACCGTCAGGCCCAACGGCACCCAACGAGATTGGCCCGTCTTCGCGTTTGCCGGATCTCGCTCCACGCAAATATAGCTTATGACTGCGCGTCTCCTATCGGGTTCGATCATACCAGCACTAATGCACCGGATCCCATCAGAACTCCGCAGTTAAGCATGCTTGGGCGAGAGTAGTACTAGGATGGGTGACCTCCTGGGAAGTCCTCGTGTTGAACCCCTTTTTTTTTGCTCTGTCGGATATCGCGCATCCGATTTGCCGATTCGGGGTTATCTCCGCTTGGGCTGAAATTTGGTGAGCTTGAAGCGAATGACCTAAACATCAGGATACATTGCTTCGCCATGTAGTCCATGAATTTTAGCCAAATTCCATCGTTTAGGCGACTTTTCCAATTTTTTTAATTTTTTTTTTGTTTTAATTCCATTTTCGGGTGGGCCGGTTTGTTCCTCGTCAAGGGAACGGTCAAGCGGTCCAGCCGGTCGGCCCGTACCGTCAGGCCCAACGGCACCCAACGAGATCGGCCCGTCTTCGCGTTTGCCGGATCTCGCTCCACGCAAATATAGCTTATGACTGCGCGTCTCCTATCGGGTTCGATCATACCAGCACTAATGCACCGGATCCCATCAGAACTCCGCAGTTAAGCGTGCTTGGGCGAGAGTAGTACTAGGATGGGTGACCTCCTGGGAAGTCCTCGTGTTGAACCCCTTTTTTTTTGCGCTGTCGGATATCGCGCATCCGATTTGCCGATTCGGGGTTATCTCCGCTTGGGCTGAAATTTGGTGAGCTTGAAGCGAATGACCTAAACATCAGGATACATTGCTTCGCCATGTAGTCAATGGATTTTAGCCAAATTCCATCGTTTAGGCGACTTTTCCAATTTTTTTAATTTTTTTTTTTAATTCCATTTTCGGGTGGGCCGGTTTGTTCCTCGTCAAGGGAACGGTCAAGCGGTCCAGCCGGTCGGCCCGTACCGTCAGGCCCAACGGCACCCAACGAGATCGGCCCGTCTTCGCGTTTGCCGGATCTCGCTCCACGCAAATATAGCTTATGACTGCGCGTCTCCTATCGGGTTCGATCATACCAGCACTAATGCACCGGATCCCATCAGAACTCCGCAGTTAAGCGTGCTTGGGCGAGAGTAGTACTAGGATGGGTGACCTCCTGGGAAGTCCTCGTGTTGAACCCCTTTTTTTTTGCGCTGTCGGATATCGCGCATCCGATTTGCCGATTCGGGGTTATCTCCGCTTGGGCTGAAATTTGGTGAGCTTGAAGCGAATGACCTAAACATCAGGATACATTGCTTCGCCATGTAGTCCATGGATTTTAGCCAAATTCCATCGTTTAGGCGACTTTTCCAATTTTTTTTAATTTTGTTTTTTGTTTTACTTCCATTTTCGGGTGGGCCGGTTTGTACCTCGTCAAGGGAACGGTCAAGCCGTCCAGCCGGTCGGCCCGTACCGTCAGGCCCAACGGCACCCAACGAGATTGGCCCGTCTTCGCGTTTGCCGGATCTCGCTCCACGCAAATATAGCTTATGACTGCGCGTCTCCTATCGGGTTCGATCATACCAGCACTAATGCACCGGATCCCATCAGAACTCCGCAGTTAAGCATGCTTGGGCGAGAGTAGTACTAGGATGGGTGACCTCCTGGGAAGTCCTCGTGTTGAACCCCTTTTTTTTTGCTCTGTCGGATATCGCGCATCCGATTTGCCGATTCGGGGTTATCTCCGCTTGGGCTGAAATTTGGTGAGCTTGAAGCGAATGACCTAAACATCAGGATACATTGCTTCGCCATGTAGTCCATGAATTTTAGCCAAATTCCATCGTTTAGGCGACTTTTCCAATTTTTTTAATTTTTTTTTTGTTTTAATTCCATTTTCGGGTGGGCCGGTTTGTTCCTCGTCAAGGGAACGGTCAAGCGGTCCAGCCGGTCGGCCCGTACCGTCAGGCCCAACGGCACCCAACGAGATCGGCCCGTCTTCGCGTTTGCCGGATCTCGCTCCACGCAAATATAGCTTATGACTGCGCGTCTCCTATCGGGTTCGATCATACCAGCACTAATGCACCGGATCCCATCAGAACTCCGCAGTTAAGCGTGCTTGGGCAAGAGTAGTACTAGGATGGGTGACCTCCTGGGAAGTCCTCGTGTTGAACCCCTTTTTTTTTGCGCTGTCGGATATCGCGCATCCGATTTGCCGATTCGGGGTTATCTCCGCTTGGGCTGAAATTTGGTGAGCTTGAAGCGAATGACCTAAACATCAGGATACATTGCTTCGCCATGTAGTCAATGGATTTTAGCCAAATTCCATCGTTTAGGCGACTTTTCCAATTTTTTTAATTTTTTTTTTTAATTCCATTTTCGGGTGGGCCGGTTTGTTCCTCGTCAAGGGAACGGTCAAGCGGTCCAGCCGGTCGGCCCGTACCGTCAGGCCCAACGGCACCCAACGAGATCGGCCCGTCTTCGCGTTTGCCGGATCTCGCTCCACGCAAATATAGCTTATGACTGCGCGTCTCCTATCGGGTTCGATCATACCAGCACTAATGCACCGGATCCCATCAGAACTCCGCAGTTAAGCGTGCTTGGGCGAGAGTAGTACTAGGATGGGTGACCTCCTGGGAAGTCC
This sequence comes from Acacia crassicarpa, assembly GCA_034222035.1. Lineage (NCBI taxonomy): Eukaryota > Viridiplantae > Streptophyta > Magnoliopsida > Fabales > Fabaceae > Acacia > Acacia crassicarpa. The sequence continues at coordinate 1,684,151 of JAWXYG010000021.1, read as the reverse complement.
TCGTGTTGAACCCCTTTTTTTTTGCGCTGTCGGATATCGCGCATCCGATTTGCCGATTCGGGGTTATCTCCGCTTGGGCTGAAATTTGGTGAGCTTGAAGCGAATGACCTAAACATCAGGATACATTGCTTCGCCATGTAGTCCATGGATTTTAGCCAAATTCCATCGTTTAGGCGACTTTTCCAATTTTTTTTAATTTTTTTTTGTTTTACTTCCATTTTCGGGTGGGCCGGTTTGTACCTCGTCAAGGGAACGGTCAAGCGGTCCAGCCGGTCGGCCCGTACCGTCAGGCCCAACGGCACCCAACGAGATCGGCCCGTCTTCGCGTTTGCCGGATCTCGTTCCACGCAAATATAGCTTATGACTGCGCGTCTCCTATCGGGTTCGATCATACCAGCACTAATGCACCGGATCCCATCAGAACTCCGCAGTTAAGCGTGCTTGGGCGAGAGTAGTACTAGGATGGGTGACCTCCTGGGAAGTCCTCGTGTTGAACCCCTTTTTTTTTGCGCTGTCGGATATCGCGCATCCGATTTGCCGATTCGGGGTTATCTCCGCTTGGGCTGAAATTTGGTGCGCTTGAAGCGAATGACCTAAACATCAGGATACATTGCTTCGCCATGTAGTCCATGGATTTTAGCCAAATTCCATCGTTTAGGCGACTTTTCCAATTTTTTTAATTTTTTTTTTGTTTTAATTCCATTTTCGGGTGGGCCGGTTTGTTCCTCGTCAAGGGAACGGTCAAGCGGTCCAGCCGGTCGGCCCGTACCGTCAGGCCCAACGGCACCCAACGAGATCGGCCCGTCTTCGCGTTTGCCGGATCTCGCTCCACGCAAATATAGCTTATGACTGCGCGTCTCCTATCGGGTTCGATCATACCAGCACTAATGCACCGGATCCCATCAGAACTCCGCAGTTAAGCGTGCTTGGGCGAGAGTAGTACTAGGATGGGTGACCTCCTGGGAAGTCCTCGTGTTGAACCCCTTTTTTTTTGCGCTGTCGGATATCGCGCATCCGATTTGCCGATTCGGGGTTATCTCCGCTTGGGCTGAAATTTGGTGCGCTTGAAGCGAATGACCTAAACATCAGGATACATTGCTTCGCCATGTAGTCCATGGATTTTAGCCAAATTCCATCGTTTAGGCGACTTTTCCAATTTTTTTAATTTTTTTTTTGTTTTAATTCCATTTTCGGGTGGGCCGGTTTGTTCCTCGTCAAGGGAACGGTCAAGCGGTCCAGCCGGTCGGCCCGTACCGTCAGGCCCAACGGCACCCAACGAGATCGGCCCGTCTTCGCGTTTGCCGGATCTCGCTCCACGCAAATATAGCTTATGACTGCGCGTCTCCTATCGGGTTCGATCATACCAGCACTAATGCACCGGATCCCATCAGAACTCCGCAGTTAAGCGTGCTTGGGCGAGAGTAGTACTAGGATGGGTGACCTCCTGGGAAGTCCTCGTGTTGAACCCCTTTTTTTTTGCGCTGTCGGATATCGCGCATCCGATTTGCCGATTCGGGGTTATCTCCGCTTGGGCTGAAATTTGGTGAGCTTGAAGCGAATGACCTAAACATCAGGATACATTGCTTCGCCATGTAGTCAATGGATTTTAGCCAAATTCCATCGTTTAGGCGACTTTTCCAATTTTTTTAATTTTTTTTTTAATTCCATTTTCGGGTGGGCCGGTTTGTTCCTCGTCAAGGGAACGGTCAAGCGGTCCAGCCGGTCGGCCCGTACCGTCAGGCCCAACGGCACCCAACGAGATCGGCCCGTCTTCGCGTTTGCCGGATCTCGCTCCACGCAAATATAGCTTATGACTGCGCGTCTCCTATCGGGTTCGATCATACCAGCACTAATGCACCGGATCCCATCAGAACTCCGCAGTTAAGCGTGCTTGGGCGAGAGTAGTACTAGGATGGGTGACCTCCTGGGAAGTCCTCGTGTTGAACCCCTTTTTTTTTGCGCTGTCGGATATCGCGCATCCGATTTGCCGATTCGGGGTTATCTCCGCTTGGGCTGAAATTTGGTGAGCTTGAAGCGAATGACCTAAACATCAGGATACATTGCTTCGCCATGTAGTCCATGGATTTTAGCCAAATTCCATCGTTTAGGCGACTTTTCCAATTTTTTTTAATTTTTTTTATTTTTACTTCCATTTTCGGGTGGCCCGGTTTGTTCCTCGTCAAGGGAACGGTCAAGCGGTCAAGCCGGTCGGCCCGTACCGTCAGGCCCAACGGCACCCAACGAGATCGGCCCGTCTTCGCGTTTGCCGGATCTCGCTCCACGCAAATATAGCTTATGACTGCGCGTCTCCTATCGGGTTCGATCATACCAGCACTAATGCACCGGATCCCATCAGAACTCCGCAGTTAAGCGTGCTTGGGCGAGAGTAGTACTAGGATGGGTGACCTCCTGGGAAGTCCTCGTGTTGAACCCCTTTTTTTTTGCGCTGTCGGATATCGCGCATCCGATTTGCCGATTCGGGGTTATCTCCGCTTGGGCTGAAATTTGGTGAGCTTGAAGCGAATGACCTAAACATCAGGATACATTGCTTCGCCATGTAGTCCATGGATTTTAGCCAAATTCCATCGTTTAGGCGACTTTTCCAATTTTTTTGATTTTTTTTTTGTTTTAATTCCATTTTCGGGTGGGCCGGTTTGTTCCTCGTCAAGGGAACGGTCAAGCGGTCCAGCCGGTCGGCCCGTACCGTCAGGCCCAACGGCACCCAACGAGATCGGCCCGTCTTCGCATTTGCCGGATCTCGCTCCACGCAAATATAGCTTATGACTGCGCGTCTCCTATCGGGTTCGATCATACCAGCACTAATGCACCGGATCCCATCAGAACTCCGCAGTTAAGCGTGCTTGGGCGAGAGTAGTACTAGGATGCGTGACCTCCTGGGAAGTCCTCGTGTTGAACCCCTTTTTTTTTGCGCTGTCGGATATCGCGCATCCGATTTGCCGATTCGGGGTTATCTCCGCTTGGGCTGAAATTTGGTGAGCTTGAAGCGAATGACCTAAACATCAGGATACATTGCTTCGCCATGTAGTCCATGGATTTTAGCCAAATTCCATCGTTTAGGCGACTTTTCCAATTTTTTTAATTTTTTTTTTGTTTTAATTCCATTTTCGGGTGGGCCGGTTTGTTCCTCGTCAAGGGAACGGTCAAGCGGTCCAGCCGGTCGGCCCGTACCGTCAGGCCCAACGGCACCCAACGAGATCGGCCCGTTTTCGCGTTTGCCGGATCTTGCTCCACGCAAATATAGCTTATGACTGCGCGTCTCCTATCGGGTTCGATCATACCAGCACTAATGCACCGGATCCCATCAGAACCCCGCAGTTAAGCGTGCTTGGGCGAGAGTAGTACTAGGATGGGTGACCTCCTGGGAAGTCCTCGTGTTGAACCCCTTTTTTTTTGCGCTGTCGGATATCGCGCATCCGATTTGCCGATTCGGGGTTATCTCCGCTTGGGCTGAAATTTGGTGAGCTTGAAGCGAATGACCTAAACATCAGGATACATTGCTTCGCCATGTAGTCCATGGATTTTAGCCAAATTCCATCGTTTAGGCGACTTTTCCAATTTTTTTAATTTTTTTTTTAATTCCATTTTCGGGTGGGCCGGTTTGTACCTCGTCAAGGGAACGGTCAAGCGGTCCAGCCGGTCGGCCCGTACCGTCAGGCCCAACGGCACCCAACGAGATCGGCCCGTCTTCGCGTTTGCCGGATCTCGCTCCACGCAAATATAGCTTATGACTGCGCGTCTCCTATCGGGTTCGATCATACCAGCACTAATGCACCGGATCCCATCAGAACTCCGCAGTTAAGCGTGCTTGGGCGAGAGTAGTACTAGGATGCGTGACCTCCTGGGAAGTCCTCGTGTTGAACCCCTTTTTTTTTGCGCTGTCGGATATCGCGCATCCGATTTGCCGATTCGGGGTTATCTCCGCTTGGGCTGAAATTTGGTGAGCTTGAAGCGAATGACCTAAACATCAGGATACATTGCTTCGCCATGTAGTCCATGGATTTTAGCCAAATTCCATCGTTTAGGCGACTTTTCCAATTTTTTTAATTTTTTTTTTAATTCCATTTTCGGGTGGGCCGGTTTGTACCTCGTCACGGGAACGGTCAAGCGGTCCAGCCGGTCGGCCCGTACCGTCAGGCCCAACGGCACCCAACGAGATCGGCCCGTTTTCGCGTTTGCCGGATCTTGCTCCACGCAAATATAGCTTATGACTGCGCGTCTCCTATCGGGTTCGATCATACCAGCACTAATGCACCGGATCCCATCAGAACCCCGCAGTTAAGCGTGCTTGGGCGAGAGTAGTACTAGGATGGGTGACCTCCTGGGAAGTCCTCGTGTTGAACCCCTTTTTTTTGCGCTGTCGGATATCGCGCATCCGATTTGCCGATTCGGGGTTATCTCCGCTTGGGCTGAAATTTGGTGAGCTTGAAGCGAATGACCTAAACATCAGGATACATTGCTTCGCCATGTAGTCCATGGATTTTAGCCAAATTCCATCGTTTAGGCGACTTTTCCAATTTTTTTTAATTTTTTTTTGTTTTACTTCCATTTTCGGGTGGGCCGGTTTGTACCTCGTCAAGGGAACGGTCAAGCGGTCCAGCCGGTCGGCCCGTACCGTCAGGCCCAACGGCACCCAACGAGATCGGCCCGTCTTCGCGTTTGCCGGATCTCGCTCCACGCAAATATAGCTTATGACTGCGCGTCTCCTATCGGGTTCGATCATACCAGCACTAATGCACCGGATCCCATCAGAACTCCGCAGTTAAGCGTGCTTGGGCGAGAGTAGTACTAGGATGGGTGACCTCCTGGGAAGTCCTCGTGTTGAACCCCTTTTTTTTTGCGCTGTCGGATATCGCGCATCCGATTTGCCGATTCGGGGTTATCTCCGCTTGGGCTGAAATTTGGTGAGCTTGAAGCGAATGACCTAAACATCTGGATACATTGCTTCGCCATGTAGTCCATGGATTTTAGCCAAATTCCATCGTTTAGGCGACTTTTCCAATTTTTTTAATTTTTTTTTTGTTTTAATTCCATTTTCGGGTGGGCCGGTTTGTACCTCGTCAAGGGAACGGTCAAGCGGTCCAGCCGGTCGGCCCGTACCGTCAGGCCCAACGGCACCCAACGAGATCGGCCCGTTTTCGCGTTTGCCGGATCTCGCTCCACGCAAATATAGCTTATGACTGCGCGTCTCCTATCGGGTTCGATCATACCAGCACTAATGCACCGGATCCCATCAGAACTCCGCAGTTAAGCGTGCTTGGGCGAGAGTAGTACTAGGATGGGTGACCTCCTGGGAAGTCCTCGTGTTGAACCCCTTTTTTTTTGCGCTGTCGGATATCGCGCATCCGATTTGCCGATTCGGGGTTATCTCCGCTTGGGCTGAAATTTGGTGAGCTTGAAGCGAATGACCTAAACATCTGGATACATTACTTCGCCATGTAGTCCATGGATTTTAGCCAAATTCCATCGTTTAGGCGACTTTTCCAATTTTTTTAATTTTTTTTTTGTTTTAATTCCATTTTCGGGTGGGCCGGTTTGTTCCTCGTCAAGGGAACGGTCAAGCGGTCCAGCCGGTCGGCCCGTACCGTCAGGCCCAACGGCACCCAACGAGATCGGCCCGTTTTCGCGTTTGCCGGATCTTGCTCCACGCAAATATAGCTTATGACTGCGCGTCTCCTATCGGGTTCGATCATACCAGCACTAATGCACCGGATCCCATCAGAACCCCGCAGTTAAGCGTGCTTGGGCGAGAGTAGTTCTAGGATGGGTGACCTCCTGGGAAGTCCTCGTGTTGAACCCCTTTTTTTTTGCGCTGTCGGATATCGCGCATCCGATTTGCCGATTCGGGGTTATCTCCGCTTGGGCTGAAATTTGGTGAGCTTGAAGCGAATGACCTAAACATCAGGATACATTGCTTCGCCATGTAGTCCATGGATTTTAGCCAAATTCCATCGTTTAGGCGACTTTTCCAATTTTTTTAAATTTTTTTTTTTAATTCCATTTTCGGGTGGGCCGGTTTGTACCTCGTCAAGGGAACGGTCAAGCGGTCCAGCCGGTCGGCCCGTACCGTCAGGCCCAACGGCACCCAACGAGATCGGCCCGTCTTCGCGTTTGCCGGATCTCGCTCCACGCAAATATAGCTTATGACTGCGCGTCTCCTATCGGGTTCGATCATACCAGCACTAATGCACCGGATCCCATCAGAACTCCGCAGTTAAGCGTGCTTGGGCGAGAGTAGTACTAGGATGGGTGACCTCCTGGGAAGTCCTCGTGTTGAACCCCTTTTTTTTTGCGCTGTCGGATATCGCGCATCCGATTTGCCGATTCGGGGTTATCTCCGCTTGGGCTGAAATTTGGTGAGCTTGAAGCGAATGACCTAAACATCAGGATACATTGCTTCGCCATGTAGTCCATGGATTTTAGCCAAATTCCATCGTTTAGGCGACTTTTCCAATTTTTTTAATTTTTTTTTTTAATTCCATTTTCGGGTGGGCCGGTTTGTACCTCGTCAAGGGAACGGTCAAGCGGTCCAGCCGGTCGGCCCGTACTGTCAGGCCCAACGGCACCCAACGAGATCGGCCCGTCTTCGCGTTTGCCGGATCTTGCTCCACGCAAATATAGCTTATGACTGCGCGTCTCCTATCGGGTTCGATCATACCAGCACTAATGCACCGGATCCCATCAGAACCCCGCAGTTAAGCGTGCTTGGGCGAGAGTAGTACTAGGATGGGTGACCTCCTGGGAAGTCCTCGTGTTGAACCCCTTTTTTTTTGCGCTGTCGGATATCGCGCATCCGATTTGCCGATTCGGGGTTATCTCCGCTTGGGCTGAAATTTGGTGAGCTTGAAGCGAATGACCTAAACATCAGGATACATTGCTTCGCCATGTAGTCCATGGATTTTAGCCAAATTCCATCGTTTAGGCGACTTTTCCAATTTTTTTAATTTTTTTTTTTAATTCCATTTTCGGGTGGGCCGGTTTGTACCTCGTCAAGGGAACGGTCAAGCGGTCCAGCCGGTCGGCCCGTACCGTCAGGCCCAACGGCACCCAACGAGATCGGCCCGTCTTCGCGTTTGCCGGATCTCGCTCCACGCAAATATAGCTTATGACTGCGCGTCTCCTATCGGGTTCGATCATACCAGCACTAATGCACCGGATCCCATCAGAACTCCGCAGTTAAGCGTGCTTGGGCGAGAGTAGTACTAGGATGGGTGACCTCCTGGGAAGTCCTCGTGTTGAACCCCTTTTTTTTTGCGCTGTCGGATATCGCGCATCCGATTTGCCGATTCGGGGTTATCTCCGCTTGGGCTGAAATTTGGTGAGCTTGAAGCGAATGACCTAAACATCAGGATACATTGCTTCGCCATGTAGTCCATGGATTTTAGCCAAATTCCATCGTTTAGGCGACTTTTCCAATTTTTTTAATTTTTTTTTTAATTCCATTTTCGGGTGGGCCGGTTTGTACCTCGTCAAGGGAACGGTCAAGCGGTCCAGCCGGTCGGCCCGTACTGTCAGGCCCAACGGCACCCAACGAGATCGGCCCGTCTTCGCGTTTGCCGGATCTTGCTCCACGCAAATATAGCTTATGACTGCGCGTCTCCTATCGGGTTCGATCATACCAGCACTAATGCACCGGATCCCATCAGAACCCCGCAGTTAAGCGTGCTTGGGCGAGAGTAGTACTAGGATGGGTGACCTCCTGGGAAGTCCTCGTGTTGAACCCCTTTTTTTTTGCGCTGTCGGATATCGCGCATCCGATTTGCCGATTCGGGGTTATCTCCGCTTGGGCTGAAATTTGGTGAGCTTGAAGCGAATGACCTAAACATCAGGATACATTGCTTCGCCATGTAGTCCATGGATTTTAGCCAAATTCCATCGTTTAGGCGACTTTTCCAATTTTTTTAATTTTTTTTTTTAATTCCATTTTCGGGTGGGCCGGTTTGTACCTCGTCAAGGGAACGGTCAAGCGGTCCAGCCGGTCGGCCCGTACCGTCAGGCCCAACGGCACCCAACGAGATCGGCCCGTCTTCGCGTTTGCCGGATCTCGCTCCACGCAAATATAGCTTATGACTGCGCGTCTCCTATCGGGTTCGATCATACCAGCACTAATGCACCGGATCCCATCAGAACTCCGCAGTTAAGCGTGCTTGGGCGAGAGTAGTACTAGGATGGGTGACCTCCTGGGAAGTCCTCGTGTTGAACCCCTTTTTTTTTGCGCTGTCGGATATCGCGCATCCGATTTGCCGATTCGGGGTTATCTCCGCTTGGGCTGAAATTTGGTGAGCTTGAAGCGAATGACCTAAACATCAGGATACATTGCTTCGCCATGTAGTCCATGGATTTTAGCCAAATTCCATCGTTTAGGCGACTTTTCCAATTTTTTTAATTTTTTTTTTAATTCCATTTTCGGGTGGGCCGGTTTGTACCTCGTCAAGGGAACGGTCAAGCGGTCCAGCCGGTCGGCCCGTACTGTCAGGCCCAACGGCACCCAACGAGATCGGCCCGTCTTCGCGTTTGCCGGATCTTGCTCCACGCAAATATAGCTTATGACTGCGCGTCTCCTATCGGGTTCGATCATACCAGCACTAATGCACCGGATCCCATCAGAACCCCGCAGTTAAGCGTGCTTGGGCGAGAGTAGTACTAGGATGGGTGACCTCCTGGGAAGTCCTCGTGTTGAACCCCTTTTTTTTTGCGCTGTCGGATATCGCGCATCCGATTTGCCGATTCGGGGTTATCTCCGCTTGGGCTGAAATTTGGTGAGCTTGAAGCGAATGACCTAAACATCAGGATACATTGCTTCGCCATGTAGTCCATGGATTTTAGCCAAATTCCATCGTTTAGGCGACTTTTCCAATTTTTTTAATTTTTTTTTTTAATTCCATTTTCGGGTGGGCCGGTTTGTACCTCGTCAAGGGAACGGTCAAGCGGTCCAGCCGGTCGGCCCGTACCGTCAGGCCCAACGGCACCCAACGAGATCGGCCCGTCTTCGCGTTTGCCGGATCTCGCTCCACGCAAATATAGCTTATGACTGCGCGTCTCCTATCGGGTTCGATCATACCAGCACTAATGCACCGGATCCCATCAGAACTCCGCAGTTAAGCGTGCTTGGGCGAGAGTAGTACTAGGATGGGTGACCTCCTGGGAAGTCCTCGTGTTGAACCCCTTTTTTTTTGCGCTGTCGGATATCGCGCATCCGATTTGCCGATTCGGGGTTATCTCCGCTTGGGCTGAAATTTGGTGAGCTTGAAGCGAATGACCTAAACATCAGGATACATTGCTTCGCCATGTAGTCCATGGATTTTAGCCAAATTCCATCGTTTAGGCGACTTTTCCAATTTTTTTAATTTTTTTTTTAATTCCATTTTCGGGTGGGCCGGTTTGTACCTCGTCAAGGGAACGGTCAAGCGGTCCAGCCGGTCGGCCCGTACTGTCAGGCCCAACGGCACCCAACGAGATCGGCCCGTCTTCGCGTTTGCCGGATCTTGCTCCACGCAAATATAGCTTATGACTGCGCGTCTCCTATCGGGTTCGATCATACCAGCACTAATGCACCGGATCCCATCAGAACCCCGCAGTTAAGCGTGCTTGGGCGAGAGTAGTACTAGGATGGGTGACCTCCTGGGAAGTCCTCGTGTTGAACCCCTTTTTTTTTGCGCTGTCGGATATCGCGCATCCGATTTGCCGATTCGGGGTTATCTCCGCTTGGGCTGAAATTTGGTGAGCTTGAAGCGAATGACCTAAACATCAGGATACATTGCTTCGCCATGTAGTCCATGGATTTTAGCCAAATTCCATCGTTTAGGCGACTTTTCCAATTTTTTTAATTTTTTTTTTTAATTCCATTTTCGGGTGGGCCGGTTTGTACCTCGTCAAGGGAACGGTCAAGCGGTCCAGCCGGTCGGCCCGTACCGTCAGGCCCAACGGCACCCAACGAGATCGGCCCGTCTTCGCGTTTGCCGGATCTCGCTCCACGCAAATATAGCTTATGACTGCGCGTCTCCTATCGGGTTCGATCATACCAGCACTAATGCACCGGATCCCATCAGAACTCCGCAGTTAAGCGTGCTTGGGCGAGAGTAGTACTAGGATGGGTGACCTCCTGGGAAGTCCTCGTGTTGAACCCCTTTTTTTTTGCGCTGTCGGATATCGCGCATCCGATTTGCCGATTCGGGGTTATCTCCGCTTGGGCTGAAATTTGGTGAGCTTGAAGCGAATGACCTAAACATCAGGATACATTGCTTCGCCATGTAGTCCATGGATTTTAGCCAAATTCCATCGTTTAGGCGACTTTTCCAATTTTTTTAATTTTTTTTTTTAATTCCATTTTCGGGTGGGCCGGTTTGTACCTCGTCAAGGGAACGGTCAAGCGGTCCAGCCGGTCGGCCCGTACTGTCAGGCCCAACGGCACCCAACGAGATCGGCCCGTCTTCGCGTTTGCCGGATCTCGCTCCACGCAAATATAGCTTATGACTGCGCGTCTCCTATCGGGTTCGATCATACCAGCACTAATGCACCGGATCCCATCAGAACTCCGCAGTTAAGCGTGCTTGGGCGAGAGTAGTACTAGGATGGGTGACCTCCTGGGAAGTCCTCGTGTTGAACCCCTTTTTTTTTGCGCTGTCGGATATCGCGCATCCGATTTGCCGATTCGGGGTTATCTCCGCTTGGGCTGAAATTTGGTGAGCTTGAAGCGAATGACCTAAACATCTGGATACATTGCTTCGCCATGTAGTCCATGGATTTTAGCCAAATTCCATCGTTTAGGCGACTTTTCCAATTTTTTTAATTTTTTTTTTGTTTTAATTCCATTTTCGGGTGGGCCGGTTTGTTCCTCGTCAAGGGAACGGTCAAGCGGTCCAGCCGGTCGGCCCGTACCGTCAGGCCCAACGGCACCCAACGAGATCGGCCCGTTTTCGCGTTTGCCGGATCTTGCTCCACGCAAATATAGCTTATGACTGCGCGTCTCCTATCGGGTTCGATCATACCAGCACTAATGCACCGGATCCCATCAGAACCCCGCAGTTAAGCGTGCTTGGGCGAGAGTAGTACTAGGATGGGTGACCTCCTGGGAAGTCCTCGTGTTGAACCCCTTTTTTTTTGCGCTGTCGGATATCGCGCATCCGATTTGCCGATTCGGGGTTATCTCCGCTTGGGCTGAAATTTGGTGAGCTTGAAGCGAATGACCTAAACATCAGGATACATTGCTTCGCCATGTAGTCCATGGATTTTAGCCAAATTCCATCGTTTAGGCGACTTTTCCAATTTTTTTAATTTTTTTTTTAAATTCCATTTTCGGGTGGGCCGGTTTGTACCTCGTCAAGGGAACGGTCAAGCGGTCCAGCCGGTCGGCCCGTACCGTCAGGCCCAACGGCACCCAACGAGATCGGCCCGTCTTCGCGTTTGCCGGATCTCGCTCCACGCAAATATAGCTTATGACTGCGCGTCTCCTATCGGGTTCGATCATACCAGCACTAATGCACCGGATCCCATCAGAACTCCGCAGTTAAGCGTGCTTGGGCGAGAGTAGTACTAGGATGGGTGACCTCCTGGGAAGTCCTCGTGTTGAACCCCTTTTTTTTTGCGCTGTCGGATATCGCGCATCCGATTTGCCGATTCGGGGTTATCTCCGCTTGGGCTGAAATTTGGTGAGCTTGAAGCGAATGACCTAAACATCAGGATACATTGCTTCGCCATGTAGTCCATGGATTTTAGCCAAATTCCATCGTTTAGGCGACTTTTCCAATTTTTTTTAATTTTGTTTTTTGTTTTACTTCCATTTTCGGGTGGGCCGGTTTGTACCTCGTCAAGGGAACGGTCAAGCGGTCCAGCTGGTCGGCCCGTACCGTCAGGCCCAACGGCACCCAACGAGATCGGCCCGTCTTCGCGTTTGCCGGATCTCGCTCCACGCAAATATAGCTTATGACTGCGCGTCTCCTATCGGGTTCGATCATACCAGCACTAATGCACCGGATCCCATCAGAACTCCGCAGTTAAGCGTGCTTGGGCGAGAGTAGTACTAGGATGGGTGACCTCCTGGGAAGTCCTCGTGTTGAACCCCTTTTTTTTTGCGCTGTCGGATATCGCGCATCCGATTTGCCGATTCGGGGTTATCTCCGCTTGGGCTGAAATTTGGTGAGCTTGAAGCGAATGACCTAAACATCAGGATACATTGCTTCGCCATGTAGTCCATGGATTTTAGCCAAATTCCATCGTTTAGGCGACTTTTCCAATTTTTTTTAATTTTGTTTTTTGTTTTACTTCCATTTTCGGGTGGGCCGGTTTGTACCTCGTCAAGGGAACGGTCAAGCGGTCCAGCCGGTCGGCCCGTACCGTCAGGCCCAACGGCACCCAACGAGATCGGCCCGTCTTCGCGTTTGCCGGATCTCGCTCCACGCAAATATAGCTTATGACTGCGCGTCTCCTATCGGGTTCGATCATACCAGCACTAATGCACCGGATCCCATCAGAACTCCTCAGTTAAGCGTGCTTGGGCGAGAGTAGTACTAGGATGGGTGACCTCCTGGGAAGTCCTCGTGTTGAACCCCTTTTTTTTTGCGCTGTCGGATATCGCGCATCCGATTTGCCGATTCGGGGTTATCTCCGCTTGGGCTGAAATTTGGTGAGCTTGAAGCGAATGACCTAAACATCAGGATAGATTGCTTCGCCATGTAATCCATGGATTTTAGCCAAATTCCATCGTTTAGGCGACTTTTCCAATTTTTTTAATTTTTTTTTTGTTTTAATTCCATTTTCGGGTGGGCCGGTTTGTTCCTCGTCAAGGGAACGGTCAAGCGGTCCAGCCGGTCGGCCCGTACCGTCAGGCCCAACGGCACCCAACGAGATCGGCCCGTTTTCGCGTTTGCCGGATCTTGCTCCACGCAAATATAGCTTATGACTGCGCGTCTCCTATCGGGTTCGATCATACCAGCACTAATGCACCGGATCCCATCAGAACTCCGCAGTTAAGCGTGCTTGGGCGAGAGTAGTACTAGGATGGGTGACCTCCTGGGAAGTCCTCGTGTTGAACCCCTTTTTTTTTGCGCTGTCGGATATCGCGCATCCGATTTGCCGATTCGGGGTTATCTCCGCTTGGGCTGAAATTTGGTGAGCTTGAAGCGAATGACCTAAACATCAGGATACATTGCTTCGCCATGTAGTCCATGGATTTTAGCCAAATTCCATCGTTTATGCGACTTTTCCAATTTTTTTAATTTTTTTTTTAATTCCATTTTCGGGTGGGCCGGTTTGTTCCTCGTCAAGGGAACGGTCAAGCGGTCCAGCCGGTCGGCCCGTACCGTCAGGCCCAACGGCACCCAACGAGATCGGCCCGTCTTCGCGTTTGCCGGATCTCGCTCCACGCAAATATAGCTTATGACTGCGCGTCTCCTATCGGGTTCGATCATACCAGCACTAATGCACCGGATCCCATCAGAACTCCGCAGTTAAGCGTGCTTGGGCGAGAGTAGTACTAGGATGGGTGACCTCTTGGGAAGTCCTCGTGTTGAACCCCTTTTTTTTTGCGCTGTCGGATATCGCGCATCCGATTTGCCGATTCGGGGTTATCTCCGCTTGGGCTGAAATTTGGTGAGCTTGAAGCGAATGACCTAAACATCAGGATACATTGGTTCACCATGTAGTCCATGGATTTTAGCCAAATTCCATCGTTTAGGCGACTTTTCCAATTTTTTTTAATTTTGTTTTTTGTTTTACTTCCATTTTCGGGTGGGCCGGTTTGTACCTCGTCAAGGGAACGGTCAAGCGGTCCAGCCGGTCGGCCCGTACCGTCAGGCCCAACGGCACCCAACGAGATCGGCCCGTCTTCGCGTTTGCCGGATCTCGCTCCACGCAAATATAGCTTATGACTGCGCGTCTCCTATCGGGTTCGATCATACCAGCACTAATGCACCGGATCCCATCAGAACTCCGCAGTTAAGCGTGCTTGGGCGAGAGTAGTACTAGGATGGGTGACCTCCTGGGAAGTCCTCGTGTTGAACCCCTTTTTTTTTGCGCTGTCGGATATCGCGCATCCGATTTGCCGATTCGGGGTTATCTCCGCTTGGGCTGAAATTTGGTGAGCTTGAAGCGAATGACCTAAACATCAGGATACATTGCTTCGCCATGTAGTCCATGGATTTTAGCCAAATTCCATCGTTTAGGCGACTTTTCCAATTTTTTTAATTTTTTTTTTGTTTTAATTCCATTTTCGGGTGGGCCGGTTTGTTCCTCGTCAAGGGAACGGTCAAGCGGTCCAGCCGGTCGGCCCGTACCGTCAGGCCCAACGGCACCCAACGAGATCGGCCCGTTTTCGCGTTTGCCGGATCTTGCTCCACGCAAATATAGCTTATGACTGCGCGTCTCCTATCGGGTTCGATCATACCAGCACTAATGCACCGGATCCCATCAGAACTCCGCAGTTAAGCGTGCTTGGGCGAGAGTAGTACTAGGATGGGTGACCTCCTGGGAAGTCCTCGTGTTGAACCCCTTTTTTTTTGCGCTGTCGGATATCGCGCATCCGATTTGCCGATTCGGGGTTATCTCCGCTTGGGCTGAAATTTGGTGAGCTTGAAGCGAATGACCTAAACATCAGGATACATTGCTTCGCCATGTAGTCCATGGATTTTAGCCAAATTCCATCGTTTATGCGACTTTTCCAATTTTTTTAATTTTTTTTTAATTCCATTTTCGGGTGGGCCGGTTTGTTCCTCGTCAAGGGAACGGTCAAGCGGTCCAGCCGGTCGGCCCGTACCGTCAGGCCCAACGGCACCCAACGAGATCGGCCCGTCTTCGCGTTTGCCGGATCTCGCTCCACGCAAATATAGCTTATGACTGCGCGTCTCCTATCGGGTTCGATCATACCAGCACTAATGCACCGGATCCCATCAGAACTCCGCAGTTAAGCGTGCTTGGGCGAGAGTAGTACTAGGATGGGTGACCTCTTGGGAAGTCCTCGTGTTGAACCCCTTTTTTTTTGCGCTGTCGGATATCGCGCATCCGATTTGCCGATTCGGGGTTATCTCCGCTTGGGCTGAAATTTGGTGAGCTTGAAGCGAATGACCTAAACATCAGGATACATTGGTTCACCATGTAGTCCATGGATTTTAGCCAAATTCCATCGTTTAGGCGACTTTTCCAATTTTTTTTAAATTTGTTTTTTGTTTTACTTCCATTTTCGGGTGGGCCGGTTTGTACCTCGTCAAGGGAACGGTCAAGCGGTCCAGCCGGTCGGCCCGTACCGTCAGGCCCAACGGCACCCAACGAGATCGGCCCGTCTTCGCGTTTGCCGGATCTCGCTCCACGCAAATATAGCTTATGACTGCGCGTCTCCTATCGGGTTCGATCATACCAGCACTAATGCACCGGATCCCATCAGAACTCCGCAGTTAAGCGTGCTTGGGCGAGAGTAGTACTAGGATGGGTGACCTCCTGGGAAGTCCTCGTGTTGAACCCCTTTTTTTTTGCGCTGTCGGATATCGCGCATCCGATTTGCCGATTCGGGGTTATCTCCGCTTGGGCTGAAATTTGGTGAGCTTGAAGCGAATGACCTAAACATCAGGATACATTGCTTCGCCATGTAGTCCATGGATTTTAGCCAAATTCCATCGTTTAGGCGACTTTTCCAATTTTTTTAATTTTTTTTTTGTTTTAATTCCATTTTCGGGTGGGCCGGTTTGTTCCTCGTCAAGGGAACGGTCAAGCGGTCCAGCCGGTCGGCCCGTACCGTCAGGCCCAACGGCACCCAACGAGATCGGCCCGTTTTCGCGTTTGCCGGATCTTGCTCCACGCAAATATAGCTTATGACTGCGCGTCTCCTATCGGGTTCGATCATACCAGCACTAATGCACCGGATCCCATCAGAACTCCGCAGTTAAGCGTGCTTGGGCGAGAGTAGTACTAGGATGGGTGACCTCCTGGGAAGTCCTCGTGTTGAACCCCTTTTTTTTTGCGCTGTCGGATATCGCGCATCCGATTTGCCGATTCGGGGTTATCTCCGCTTGGGCTGAAATTTGGTGAGCTTGAAGCGAATGACCTAAACATCAGGATACATTGCTTCGCCATGTAGTCCATGGATTTTAGCCAAATTCCATCGTTTAGGCGACTTTTCCAATTTTTTTAATTTTTTTTTTTAATTCCATTTTCGGGTGGGCCGGTTTGTTCCTCGTCAAGGGAACGGTCAAGCGGTCCAGCCGGTCGGCCCGTACCGTCAGGCCCAACGGCACCCAACGAGATCGGCCCGTTTTCGCGTTTGCCGGATCTTGCTCCACGCAAATATAGCTTATGACTGCGCGTCTCCTATCGGGTTCGATCATACCAGCACTAATGCACCGGATCCCATCAGAACTCCGCAGTTAAGCGTGCTTGGGCGAGAGTAGTACTAGGATGGGTGACCTCCTGGGAAGTCCTCGTGTTGAACCCCTTTTTTTTTGCGCTGTCGGATATCGCGCATCCGATTTGCCGATTCGGGGTTATCTCCGCTTGGGCTGAAATTTGGTGAGCTTGAAGCGAATGACCTAAACATCAGGATACATTGCTTCGCCATGTAGTCCATGGATTTTAGCCAAATTCCATCGTTTATGCGACTTTTCCAATTTTTTTAATTTTTTTTTTAATTCCATTTTCGGGTGGGCCGGTTTGTTCCTCGTCAAGGGAACGGTCAAGCGGTCCAGCCGGTCGGCCCGTACCGTCAGGCCCAACGGCACCCAACGAGATCGGCCCGTCTTCGCGTTTGCCGGATCTCGCTCCACGCAAATATAGCTTATGACTGCGCGTCTCCTATCGGGTTCGATCATACCAGCACTAATGCACCGGATCCCATCAGAACTCCGCAGTTAAGCGTGCTTGGGCGAGAGTAGTACTAGGATGGGTGACCTCTTGGGAAGTCCTCGTGTTGAACCCCTTTTTTTTTGCGCTGTCGGATATCGCGCATCCGATTTGCCGATTCGGGGTTATCTCCGCTTGGGCTGAAATTTGGTGAGCTTGAAGCGAATGACCTAAACATCAGGATACATTGGTTCACCATGTAGTCCATGGATTTTAGCCAAATTCCATCGTTTAGGCGACTTTTCCAATTTTTTTTAATTTTGTTTTTTGTTTTACTTCCATTTTCGGGTGGGCCGGTTTGTACCTCGTCAAGGGAACGGTCAAGCGGTCCAGCCGGTCGGCCCGTACCGTCAGGCCCAACGGCACCCAACGAGATCGGCCCGTCTTCGCGTTTGCCGGATCTCGCTCCACGCAAATATAGCTTATGACTGCGCGTCTCCTATCGGGTTCGATCATACCAGCACTAATGCACCGGATCCCATCAGAACTCCGCAGTTAAGCGTGCTTGGGCGAGAGTAGTACTAGGATGGGTGACCTCCTGGGAAGTCCTCGTGTTGAACCCCTTTTTTTTTGCGCTGTCGGATATCGCGCATCCGATTTGCCGATTCGGGGTTATCTCCGCTTGGGCTGAAATTTGGTGAGCTTGAAGCGAATGACCTAAACATCAGGATACATTGCTTCGCCATGTAGTCCATGGATTTTAGCCAAATTCCATCGTTTAGGCGACTTTTCCAATTTTTTTAATTTTTTTTTTGTTTTAATTCCATTTTCGGGTGGGCCGGTTTGTTCCTCGTCAAGGGAACGGTCAAGCGGTCCAGCCGGTCGGCCCGTACCGTCAGGCCCAACGGCACCCAACGAGATCGGCCCGTTTTCGCGTTTGCCGGATCTTGCTCCACGCAAATATAGCTTATGACTGCGCGTCTCCTATCGGGTTCGATCATACCAGCACTAATGCACCGGATCCCATCAGAACTCCGCAGTTAAGCGTGCTTGGGCGAGAGTAGTACTAGGATGGGTGACCTCCTGGGAAGTCCTCGTGTTGAACCCCTTTTTTTTTGCGCTGTCGGATATCGCGCATCCGATTTGCCGATTCGGGGTTATCTCCGCTTGGGCTGAAATTTGGTGAGCTTGAAGCGAATGACCTAAACATCAGGATACATTGCTTCGCCATGTAGTCCATGGATTTTAGCCAAATTCCATCGTTTATGCGACTTTTCCAATTTTTTTAATTTTTTTTTTAATTCCATTTTCGGGTGGGCCGGTTTGTTCCTCGTCAAGGGAACGGTCAAGCGGTCCAGCCGGTCGGCCCGTACCGTCAGGCCCAACGGCACCCAACGAGATCGGCCCGTCTTCGCGTTTGCCGGATCTCGCTCCACGCAAATATAGCTTATGACTGCGCGTCTCCTATCGGGTTCGATCATACCAGCACTAATGCACCGGATCCCATCAGAACTCCGCAGTTAAGCGTGCTCGGGCGAGAGTAGTACTAGGATGGGTGACCTCTTGGGAAGTCCTCGTGTTGAACCCCTTTTTTTTTGCGCTGTCGGATATCGCGCATCCGATTTGCCGATTCGGGGTTATCTCCGCTTGGGCTGAAATTTGGTGAGCTTGAAGCGAATGACCTAAACATCAGGATACATTGGTTCACCATGTAGTCCATGGATTTTAGCCAAATTCCATCGTTTAGGCGACTTTTCCAATTTTTTTTAATTTTGTTTTTTGTTTTACTTCCATTTTCGGGTGGGCCGGTTTGTACCTCGTCAAGGGAACGGTCAAGCGGTCCAGCCGGTCGGCCCGTACCGTCAGGCCCAACGGCACCCAACGAGATCGGCCCGTCTTCGCGTTTGCCGGATCTCGCTCCACGCAAATATAGCTTATGACTGCGCGTCTCCTATCGGGTTCGATCATACCAGCACTAATGCACCGGATCCCATCAGAACTCCGCAGTTAAGCGTGCTTGGGCGAGAGTAGTACTAGGATGGGTGACCTCCTGGGAAGTCCTCGTGTTGAACCCCTTTTTTTTTGCGCTGTCGGATATCGCGCATCCGATTTGCCGATTCGGGGTTATCTCCGCTTGGGCTGAAATTTGGTGAGCTTGAAGCGAATGACCTAAACATCAGGATACATTGCTTCGCCATGTAGTCCATGGATTTTAGCCAAATTCCATCGTTTAGGCGACTTTTCCAATTTTTTTAATTTTTTTTTTGTTTTAATTCCATTTTCGGGTGGGCCGGTTTGTTCCTCGTCAAGGGAACGGTCAAGCGGTCCAGCCGGTCGGCCCGTACCGTCAGGCCCAACGGCACCCAACGAGATCGGCCCGTTTTCGCGTTTGCCGGATCTTGCTCCACGCAAATATAGCTTATGACTGCGCGTCTCCTATCGGGTTCGATCATACCAGCACTAATGCACCGGATCCCATCAGAACTCCGCAGTTAAGCGTGCTTGGGCGAGAGTAGTACTAGGATGGGTGACCTCCTGGGAAGTCCTCGTGTTGAACCCCTTTTTTTTTGCGCTGTCGGATATCGCGCATCCGATTTGCCGATTCGGGGTTATCTCCGCTTGGGCTGAAATTTGGTGAGCTTGAAGCGAATGACCTAAACATCAGGATACATTGCTTCGCCATGTAGTCCATGGATTTTAGCCAAATTCCATCGTTTAGGCGACTTTTCCAATTTTTTTAATTTTTTTTTTTAATTCCATTTTCGGGTGGGCCGGTTTGTTCCTCGTCAAGGGAACGGTCAAGCGGTCCAGCCGGTCGGCCCGTACCGTCAGGCCCAACGGCACCCAACGAGATCGGCCCGTCTTCGCGTTTGCCGGATCTCGCTCCACGCAAATATAGCTTATGACTGCGCGTCTCCTATCGGGTTCGATCATACCAGCACTAATGCACCGGATCCCATCAGAACTCCGCAGTTAAGCGTGCTTGGGCGAGAGTAGTACTAGGATGGGTGACCTCCTGGGAAGTCCTCGTGTTGAACCCCTTTTTTTTTGCGCTGTCGGATATCGCGCATCCGATTTGCCGATTCGGGGTTATCTCCGCTTGGGCTGAAATTTGGTGAGCTTGAAGCGAATGACCTAAACATCAGGATACATTGCTTCGCCATGTAGTCCATGGATTTTAGCCAAATTCCATCGTTTAGGCGACTTTTCCAATTTTTTTAATTTTTTTTTTGTTTTAATTCCATTTTCGGGTGGGCCGGTTTGTTCCTCGTCAAGGGAACGGTCAAGCGGTCCAGCCGGTCGGCCCGTACCGTCAGGCCCAACGGCACCCAACGAGATCGGCCCGTCTTCGCGTTTGCCGGATCTCGCTCCACGCAAATATAGCTTATGACTGCGCGTCTCCTATCGGGTTCGATCATACCAGTACTAATGCACCGGATCCCATCAGAACTCCGCAGTTAAGCGTGCTTGGGCGAGAGTAGTACTAGGATGGGTGACCTCCTGGGAAGTCCTCGTGTTCAACCCCTTTTTTTTTTGCGCTGTCGGATATCGCGCATCCGATTTGCTGATTCGGGGTTATCTCCGCTTGGGCTGAAATTTGGTGAGCTTGAAGCGAATGACCTAAACATCAGGATACATTGCTTCGCCATGTAGTCCATGGATTTTAGCCAAATTCCATCGTTTAGGCGACTTTTCCAATTTTTTTTAATTTTTTTTTTGTTTTACTTCCATTTTCGGGTGGGCCGGTTTGTACCTCGTCAAGGGAACGGTCAAGCGGTCAAGCCGGTCGGCCCGTACCGTCAGGCCCAACGGCACCCAACGAGATCGGCCCGTCTTCGCGTTTACCGGATCTCGCTCCACGCAAATATAGCTATGACTGCGCGTCTCCTATCGGGTTCGATCATACCAGCACTAATGCACCGGATCCCATCAGAACTCCGCAGTTAAGCGTGCTTGGGCGAGAGTAGTACTAGGATGGGTGACCTCCTGGGAAGTCCTCGTGTTGAACCCCTTTTTTTTTGCGCTGTCGGATATCGCGCATCCGATTTGCCGATTCGGGGTTATCTCCGCTTGGGCTGAAATTTGGTGAGCTTGAAGCGAATGACCTAAACATCAGGATACATTGCTTCGCCATGTAGTCCATGGATTTTAGCCAAATTCCATCGTTTAGGCGACTTTTCCAATTTTTTTAATTTTTTTTTAATTCCATTTTCGGGTGGGCCGGTTTGTACCTCGTCAAGGGAACGGTCAAGCGGTCCAGCCGGTCGGCCCGTACCGTCAGGCCCAACGGCACCCAATGAGATCGGCCCATCTTCGCGTTTGCCGGATCTCGCTCCACGCAAATATAGCTTATGACTGCGCGTCTCCTATCGGGTTCGATCATACCAGCACTAATGCACCGGATCCCATCAGAACTCCGCAGTTAAGCGTGCTTGGGCGAGAGTAGTACTAGGATGGGTGACCTCCTGGGAAGTCCTCGTGTTGAACCCCTCTTTTTTTGCGCTGTCGGATATCGCGCATCCGATTTGCCGATTCGGGGTTTTCTCCGCTTGGGCTGAAATTTGGTGAGCTTGAAGCGAATGACCTAAACATCAGGATACATTGCTTCGCCATGTAGTCCATGGATTTTAGCCAAATTCCATCGTTTAGGCGACTTTTCCAATTTTTTTAATTTTTTTTTGTTTTACTTCCATTTTCGGGTGGGCCGGTTTGTACCTCGTCAAGGGAACGGTCAAGCGGTCAAGCCGGTCGCCCCGTACCGTCAGGCCCAACGGCACCCAACGAGATCGGCCCGTCTTCGCGTTTGCCGGATCTCGCTCCACGCAAATATAGCTATGACTGCGCGTCTCCTATCGGGTTCGATCATACCAGCACTAATGCACCGGATCCCATCAGAACTCCGCAGTTAAGCGTGCTTGGGCGAGAGTAGTACTAGGATGGGTGACCTCCTGGGAAGTCCTCGTGTTGAACCCCTTTTTTTTTGCGCTGTCGGATATCGCGCATCCGATTTGCCGATTCGGGGTTATCTCCGCTTGGGCTGAAATTTGGTGAGCTTGAAGCGAATGACCTAAACATCAGGATACATTGCTTCGCCATGTAGTCCATGGATTTTAGCCAAATTCCATCGTTTAGGCGACTTTTCCAATTTTTTTTTATTTGGTTTTTTGTTTTAATTCCATTTTCGGGTGGGCCGGTTTGTTCCTCGTCAAGGGAACGGTCAAGCGGTCCAGCCGGTCGGCCCGTACCGTCAGGCCCAACGGCACCCAACGAGATCGGCCCGTCTTCGCGTTTACCGGATCTCGCTCCACGCAAATATAGCTATGACTGCGCGTCTCCTATCGGGTTCGATCATACCAGCACTAATGCACCGGATCCCATCAGAACTCCGCAGTTAAGCGTGCTTGGGCGAGAGTAGTACTAGGATGGGTGACCTCCTGGGAAGTCCTCGTGTTGAACCCCTTTTTTTTTGCGCTGTCGGATATCGCGCATCCGATTTGCCGATTCGGGGTTATCTCCGCTTGGGCTGAAATTTGGTGAGCTTGAAGCGAATGACCTAAACATCAGGATACATTGCTTCGCCATGTAGTCCATGGATTTTAGCCAAATTCCATCGTTTAGGCGACTTTTCCAATTTTTTTAATTTTTTTTTTAATTCCATTTTCGGGTGGGCCGGTTTGTACCTCGTCAAGGGAACGGTCAAGCGGTCCAGCCGGTCGGCCCGTACCGTCAGGCCCAACGGCACCCAATGAGATCGGCCCGTCTTCGCGTTTGCCGGATCTCGCTCCACGCAAATATAGCTTATGACTGCGCGTCTCCTATCGGGTTCGATCATACCAGCACTAATGCACCGGATCCCATCAGAACTCCGCAGTTAAGCGTGCTTGGGCGAGAGTAGTACTAGGATGGGTGACCGCCTGGGAAGTCCTCGTGTTGAACCCCTCTTTTTTTGCGCTGTCGGATATCGCGCATCCGATTTGCCGATTCGGGGTTTTCTCCGCTTGGGCTGAAATTTGGTGAGCTTGAAGCGAATGACCTAAACATCAGGATACATTGCTTCGCCATGTAGTCCATGGATTTTAGCCAAATTCCATCGTTTAGGCGACTTTTCCAATTTTTTTAATTTTTTTTTGTTTTACTTCCATTTTCGGGTGGGCCGGTTTGTACCTCGTCAAGGGAACGGTCAAGCGGTCAAGCCGGTCGCCCCGTACCGTCAGGCCCAACGGCACCCAACGAGATCGGCCCGTCTTCGCGTTTGCCGGATCTCGCTCCACGCAAATATAGCTATGACTGCGCGTCTCCTATCGGGTTCGATCATACCAGCACTAATGCACCGGATCCCATCAGAACTCCGCAGTTAAGCGTGCTTGGGCGAGAGTAGTACTAGGATGGGTGACCTCCTGGGAAGTCCTCGTGTTGAACCCCTTTTTTTTTGCGCTGTCGGATATCGCGCATCCGATTTGCCGATTCGGGGTTATCTCCGCTTGGGCTGAAATTTGGTGAGCTTGAAGCGAATGACCTAAACATCAGGATACATTGCTTCGCCATGTAGTCCATGGATTTTAGCCAAATTCCATCGTTTAGGCGACTTTTCCAATTTTTTTTTATTTGGTTTTTTGTTTTAATTCCATTTTCGGGTGGGCCGGTTTGTTCCTCGTCAAGGGAACGGTCAAGCGGTCCAGCCGGTCGGCCCGTACCGTCAGGCCCAACGGCACCCAACGAGATCGGCCCGTCTTCGCGTTTACCGGATCTCGCTCCACGCAAATATAGCTATGACTGCGCGTCTCCTATCGGGTTCGATCATACCAGCACTAATGCACCGGATCCCATCAGAACTCCGCAGTTAAGCGTGCTTGGGCGAGAGTAGTACTAGGATGGGTGACCTCCTGGGAAGTCCTCGTGTTGAACCCCTTTTTTTTTGCGCTGTCGGATATCGCGCATCCGATTTGCCGATTCGGGGTTATCTCCGCTTGGGCTGAAATTTGGTGAGCTTGAAGCGAATGACCTAAACATCAGGATACATTGCTTCGCCATGTAGTCCATGGATTTTAGCCAAATTCCATCGTTTAGGCGACTTTTCCAATTTTTTTAATTTTTTTTTTTAATTCCATTTTCGGGTGGGCCGGTTTGTACCTCGTCAAGGGAACGGTCAAGCGGTCCAGCCGGTCGGCCCGTACCGTCAGGCCCAACGGCACCCAATGAGATCGGCCCGTCTTCGCGTTTGCCGGATCTCGCTCCACGCAAATATAGCTTATGACTGCGCGTCTCCTATCGGGTTCGATCATACCAGCACTAATGCACCGGATCCCATCAGAACTCCGCAGTTAAGCGTGCTTGGGCGAGAGTAGTACTAGGATGGGTGACCGCCTGGGAAGTCCTCGTGTTGAACCCCTCTTTTTTTGCGCTGTCGGATATCGCGCATCCGATTTGCCGATTCGGGGTTTTCTCCGCTTGGGCTGAAATTTGGTGAGCTTGAAGCGAATGACCTAAACATCAGGATACATTGCTTCGCCATGTAGTCCATGGATTTTAGCCAAATTCCATCGTTTAGGCGACTTTTCCAATTTTTTTAATTTTTTTTTGTTTTACTTCCATTTTCGGGTGGGCCGGTTTGTACCTCGTCAAGGGAACGGTCAAGCGGTCAAGCCGGTCGCCCCGTACCGTCAGGCCCAACGGCACCCAACGAGATCGGCCCGTCTTCGCGTTTGCCGGATCTCGCTCCACGCAAATATAGCTATGACTGCGCGTCTCCTATCGGGTTCGATCATACCAGCACTAATGCACCGGATCCCATCAGAACTCCGCAGTTAAGCGTGCTTGGGCGAGAGTAGTACTAGGATGGGTGACCTCCTGGGAAGTCCTCGTGTTGAACCCCTTTTTTTTTGCGCTGTCGGATATCGCGCATCCGATTTGCCGATTCGGGGTTATCTCCGCTTGGGCTGAAATTTGGTGAGCTTGAAGCGAATGACCTAAACATCAGGATACATTGCTTCGCCATGTAGTCCATGGATTTTAGCCAAATTCCATCGTTTAGGCGACTTTTCCAATTTTTTTTTATTTGGTTTTTTGTTTTAATTCCATTTTCGGGTGGGCCGGTTTGTTCCTCGTCAAGGGAACGGTCAAGCGGTCCAGCCGGTCGGCCCGTACCGTCAGGCCCAACGGCACCCAACGAGATCGGCCCGTCTTCGCGTTTACCGGATCTCGCTCCACGCAAATATAGCTATGACTGCGCGTCTCCTATCGGGTTCGATCATACCAGCACTAATGCACCGGATCCCATCAGAACTCCGCAGTTAAGCGTGCTTGGGCGAGAGTAGTACTAGGATGGGTGACCTCCTGGGAAGTCCTCGTGTTGAACCCCTTTTTTTTTGCGCTGTCGGATATCGCGCATCCGATTTGCCGATTCGGGGTTATCTCCGCTTGGGCTGAAATTTGGTGAGCTTGAAGCGAATGACCTAAACATCAGGATACATTGCTTCGCCATGTAGTCCATGGATTTTAGCCAAATTCCATCGTTTAGGCGACTTTTCCAATTTTTTTAATTTTTTTTTTAATTCCATTTTCGGGTGGGCCGGTTTGTACCTCGTCAAGGGAACGGTCAAGCGGTCCAGCCGGTCGGCCCGTACCGTCAGGCCCAACGGCACCCAATGAGATCGGCCCGTCTTCGCGTTTGCCGGATCTCGCTCCACGCAAATATAGCTTATGACTGCGCGTCTCCTATCGGGTTCGATCATACCAGCACTAATGCACCGGATCCCATCAGAACTCCGCAGTTAAGCGTGCTTGGGCGAGAGTAGTACTAGGATGGGTGACCGCCTGGGAAGTCCTCGTGTTGAACCCCTCTTTTTTTGCGCTGTCGGATATCGCGCATCCGATTTGCCGATTCGGGGTTTTCTCCGCTTGGGCTGAAATTTGGTGAGCTTGAAGCGAATGACCTAAACATCAGGATACATTGCTTCGCCATGTAGTCCATGGATTTTAGCCAAATTCCATCGTTTAGGCGACTTTTCCAATTTTTTTAATTTTTTTTTGTTTTACTTCCATTTTCGGGTGGGCCGGTTTGTACCTCGTCAAGGGAACGGTCAAGCGGTCAAGCCGGTCGCCCCGTACCGTCAGGCCCAACGGCACCCAACGAGATCGGCCCGTCTTCGCGTTTGCCGGATCTCGCTCCACGCAAATATAGCTATGACTGCGCGTCTCCTATCGGGTTCGATCATACCAGCACTAATGCACCGGATCCCATCAGAACTCCGCAGTTAAGCGTGCTTGGGCGAGAGTAGTACTAGGATGGGTGACCTCCTGGGAAGTCCTCGTGTTGAACCCCTTTTTTTTTGCGCTGTCGGATATCGCGCATCCGATTTGCCGATTCGGGGTTATCTCCGCTTGGGCTGAAATTTGGTGAGCTTGAAGCGAATGACCTAAACATCAGGATACATTGCTTCGCCATGTAGTCCATGGATTTTAGCCAAATTCCATCGTTTAGGCGACTTTTCCAATTTTTTTTTATTTGGTTTTTTGTTTTAATTCCATTTTCGGGTGGGCCGGTTTGTTCCTCGTCAAGGGAACGGTCAAGCGGTCCAGCCGGTCGGCCCGTACCGTCAGGCCCAACGGCACCCAACGAGATCGGCCCGTCTTTGCGTTTGCCGGATCTCGCTCCACGCAAATAAAGCTTATGACTGCGCGTCTCCTATCGGGTTCGATCATGCCAGCACTAATGCACCGGATCCCATCAGAACTCCGCAGTTAAGCGTGCTTGGGCGAGAGCAGTACTAGGATGGGTGACCTCCTGGGAAGTCCTCGTGTTGAACCCCTTTTTTTTTGCGCTGTCGGATATCGCGCATCCGATTTGCCGATTCGGGGTTATCTCCGCTTGGGCTGAAATTTGGTGAGCTTGAAGCGAATGACCTAAACATCAGGATACATAGCTTCGCCATGTAGTCCATGGATTTTAGCCAAATTCCATCGTTTAGGCGACTTTTCCAATTTTTTTTAATTTTGTTTTTTGTTTTAATTCCATTTTCGGGTGGGCCGGTTTGTACCTCGTCAAGGGAACGGTCAAGCGGTCCAGCCGGTCGGCCTGTACCGTGAGGCCCAACGACACCCAACGAGATCGGCCCGTCTTCGCGTTTGCCGGATCTCGCTCCACGCAAATATACCTTATGACTGCGCGTCTCCTATCGGGTTCGATCATACCAGCACTAATGCACCGGATCCCATCAGAACTCTGCAGTTAAGCGTGCTTGGGCGAGAGCAGTACTAGGATGGGTGACCTCCTGGGAAGTCCTCGTGTTGAACCCCTTTTTTTTTGCGCTGTCTGATATCGCGCATCCAATTTGCCGATTCGGGGTTATCTCCGCTTGGGCTGAAATTTGGTGAGCTTGAAGCGAATGACCTAAACATCAGGATACATAGCTTCGCCATGTAGTCCATGGATTTTAGCCAAATTCCATCGTTTAGGCGACTTTTCCAATTTTTTTTCATGTGGTTTTTTGTTTTAATTCCATTTTCGGGTGGGCCGGTTTGTACCTCGTCAAGGGAACGGTCAAGCGGTCCAGCCGGTCGGCCCGTACCGTCAGGCCCAACGGCACCCAACGAGATCGGCCCGTCTTCGCGTTTACCGGATCTCGCTCCACGCAAATATAGCTTATGACTGCGCGTCTCCTATCGGGTTCGATCATACCAGCACTAATGCACCGGATCCCATCAGAACTCCGCAGTTAAGCGTGCTTGGGCGAGAGCAGTACTAGGATGGGTGACCTCCTGGGAAGTCCTCGTGTTGAACTCCTTTTTTTTTGCGTTGTCGGATATCGCGCATCTGATTTGCCGATTCGGGGTTATCTCCGCTTGGGCTGAAATTTGGTGAGCTTGAAGCGAATGACCTAAACATCAGGATACATTGCTTCGCCATGTAGTCCATGGATTTTAGCCAAATTCCATCGTTTAGGCGACTTTTCAAATTTTTTTTTATTTGGTTTTTTGTTTTAATTCCATTTTCGGGTGGGCCGGTTTGTTCCTCGTCAAGGGAACGGTCAAGCGGTCCAGCCGGTCGGCCCGTACCGTCAGGCCCAACGGCACCCAACGAGATCGGCCCGTCTTCGCGTTTGCCGGATCTCGCTCCACGCAAATATACCTTATGACTGCGCGTCTCCTATCGGGTTCGATCATACCAGCACTAATGCACCGGATCCCATCAGAACTCCGCAGTTAAGCGTGCTTGGGCGAGAGCAGTACTAGGATGGGTGACCTCCTGGGAAGTCCTCGTGTTGAACCCCTTTTTTTTTGCGCTGTCCGATATCGCGCATCCGATTTGCCGATTCGGGGTTATCTCCGCTTGGGCTGAAATTTGGAGCTTGAAGCGAATGACCTAAACATCAGGATACATTGCTTCGCCATGTAGGCCATGGATTTTAGCCAAATTCCATCGTTTAGGCGACTTTTCCAATTTGTTTTAATTTTGTTTTTTGTTTTAATTCCATCCTGAAGTCCTCGTGTTGAACCCCTTTTTTTTTGTGCTGTCGGATATCGCATCCGATTTGCCGATTCGGGGTTATCTCCGCTTGGGCTGAAATTTGGTGAGCTTGAAGCGAATGACCTAAACATCAGGATACATTACTTCGCCATGTAGTCCATGGATTTTAGCCAAATTCCATCGTTTAGGCGACTTTTCCAATTTTTTTTATGTGGTTTTTTGTTTTAATTCCATTTTCGGGTGGGCCGGTTTGTACCTCGTCAAGGGAACGGTCAAGCGGTCCAGCCGGTCCGCCCGTACCGTCAGGCCCAACGGCACCCAACGAGATCGGCCCGTCTTCGCCTTTGCCGGATCTCGCTCCACGCAAATATAGCTTATGACTGCGCGTCTCCTATCGGGTTCGATCATACCAGCATTAATGCACCGGATCCCATCAGAACTCCGCAGTTAAGCGTGCTTGGGCGAGAGCAGTACTAGGATGGGTGACCTCCTGGGAAGTCCTCGTGTTGAACCCCTTTTTTTTTGCGCTGTCAGATATCGCGCATCCGATTTGCCGATTCGGGGTTATCTCCGCTTGGGCTGAAATTTGGTGAGCTTGAATCGAATGACCTAAACATCAGGATACATTGCTTCGCCATGTAGTCCATGGATTTTAGCCAAATTCCATCGTTTAGGCGACTTTTCCAATTTTTTTTCATGTGGTTTTTTGTTTTAATTCCATTTTCGGGTGGGCCGGTTTGTACCTCGTCAAGGGAACGGTCAAGCGGTCCAGCCGGTCGGCCCGTACCGTCAGGCCCAACGGCACCCAACGAGATCGGCCCGTCTTCGCGTTTGCCGGATCTCGCTCTACGCAAATATACCTTATGACTGCGCGTCTCCTATCGGGTTCGATCATACCAGCACTAATGCACCGGATCCCATCAGAACTCCGCAGTTAAGCGTGCTTGGGCGAGAGCAGTACTAGGATGGGTGACCTCCTGGGAAGTCCTCGTGTTGAACCCCTTTTTTTTTGCGCTGTCCGATATCGCGCATCCGATTTGCCGACTCGGGGTTATCTCCGCTTGGGCTGAAATTTGGAGCTTGAAGCGAATGACCTAAACATCAGGATACATTGCTTCGCCATGTAGTCCATGGATTTTAGCCAAATTCCATCGTTTAGGCGACTTTTCCAATTTGTTTTAATTTTGTTTTTTGTTTTAATTCCATCCTGAAGTCCTCGTGTTGAACCCCTTTTTTTTTGCGCTGTCGGATATCGCGCATCCGATTTGCCGATTCGGGGTTATCTCCGCTTGGGCTGAAATTTGGTGAGCTTGAAGCGAATGACCTAAACATCAGGATACATTGCTTCGCCATGTAGTCCATGGATTTAAGCCAAATTCCATCGTTTAGGCGACTTTTCCAATTTTTTTTTTATGTGGTTTTTTGTTTTAATTCCATTTTCGGGTGGGCCGGTTTGTACCTCGTCAAGGGAACGGTCAAGCGGTCCAGCCGGTCGGCCCGTACCGTCAGGCCCAACGGCACCCAACGAGATCGGATCGTCTTCGCGTTTGCCGGATCTCGCTCCACGCAAATATAGCTTATGACTGCGCGTCTCCTATCGGGTTCGATCATACCAGCACTAATGCACCGGATCCCATCAGAACTCCGCAGTTAAGCGTGCTTGGGCGAGAGTAGTACTAGGATGGGTGACCTCCTGGGAAGTCCTCGTGTTGAACCCCTCTTTTTTTGCGCTGTCGGATATCGCGCATCCGATTTGCCGATTCGGGGTTATCTCCGCTTGGGCTGAAATTTGGTGAGCTTGAAGCGAATGACCTAAACATCAGGATACATTGCTTCGCCATGTAGTCCATGGATTTTAGCCAAATTCCATCGTTTAGGCGACTTTTCCAATTTTTTTAATTTTTTTTTTAATTCCATTTTCGGGTGGGCCGGTTTGTACCTCGTCAAGGGAACGGTCAAGCGGTCCAGCCGGTCGGCCCGTACCGTCAGGCCCAACGGCACCCAACGAGATCGGCCCGTCTTCGCGTTTGCCGGATCTCGCTCCACGCAAATATAGCTTATGACTGCGCGTCTCCTATCGGGTTCGATCATACCAGCACTAATGCACCGGATCCCATCAGAACTCCACAGTTAAGCGTGCTTGGGCGAGAGTAGTACTAGGATGGGTGACCTCCTGGGAAGTCCTCGTGTTGAACCCCTTTTTTTTTGCGCTGTCGGATATCGCGCATCCGATTTGCCGATTCGGGGTTATCTCCGCTTGGGCTGAAATTTGGTGAGCTTGAAGCGAATGACCTAAACATCAGGATACATTGCTTCGCCATGTAGTCCATGGATTTTAGCCAAATTCCATCGTTTAGGCGACTTTTCCAATTTTTTTTTATTTTGTTTTTTGTTTTAATTCCATTTTCGGGTGGGACGGTTTGTACCTCGTCAAGGGAACGGTCAAGCGGTCCAGCCGGTCGGCCCGTACCGTGAGGCCCAACGGCACCCAACGAGGTCGGGCCGTCTTCGCGTTTGCCGGATCTCGCTCCACGCAAATATAGCTTATGACTGCGCGTCTCCTATCGGGTTCGATCATGCCAGCACTAATGCACCGGATCCCATCAGAACTCCGCAGTTAAGCGTGCTTGGGTGAGAGCAGTACTAGGATGGGTGACCTCCTGGGAAGTCCTCGTGTTGAACCCCTTTTTTTTTTGCGCTGTCGGATATCGCGCATCCGATTTGCCGATTCGGGGTTATCTCCGCTTGGTCTGAAATTTGGTGAGCTTGAAGCGAATGACCTAAACATCAGGATACATTGCTTCGCCATGTAGTCCATGGATTTTAGCCAAATTCCATCGTTTAGGCGACTTTTCCAATTTTTTTTTATTTGGTTTTTTGTTTTAATTCCATTTTCGGGTGGGCCGGTTTGTTCCTCGTCAAGGGAACGGTCAAGCGGTCCAGCCGGTCGGCCCGTACCGTCAGGCCCAACGGCACCCAACGAGATCGGCCCGTCTTCGCGTTTGCCGGATCTCGCTCCACGCAAATAAAGCTTATGACTGCGCGTCTCCTATCGGGTTCGATCATGCCAGCACTAATGCACCGGATCCCATCAGAACTCCGCAGTTAAGCGTGCTTGGGCGAGAGCAGTACTAGGATGGGTGACCTCCTGGGAAGTCCTCATGTTGAACCCCTTTTTTTTTGCGCTGTCGGATATCGCGCATCCGATTTGCCGATTCGGGGTTATCTCCGCTTGGGCTGAAATTTGGTGAGCTTGAAGCGAATGACCTAAACATCAGGATACATAGCTTCGCCATGTAGTCCATGGATTTTAGCCAAATTCCATCGTTTAGGCGACTTTTCCAATTTTTTTTAATTTTGTTTTTTGTTTTAATTCCATTTTCGGGTGGGCCGGTTTGTATCTCGTCAAGGGAACGGTCAAGCGGTCCAGCCGGTCGGCCTGTACCGTGAGGCCCAACGACACCCAACGAGATCGGCCCGTCTTCGCGTTTGCCGGATCTCGCTCCACGCAAATATACCTTATGACTGCGCGTCTCCTATCGGGTTCGATCATACCAGCACTAATGCACCGGATCCCATCAGAACTCCGCAGTTAAGCGTGCTTGGGCGAGAGCAGTACTAGGATGGGTGACCTCCTGGGAAGTCCTCGTGTTGAACCCCTTTTTTTTTGCGCTGTCTGATATCGCGCATCCAATTTGCCGATTCGGGGTTATCTCCGCTTGGGCTGAAATTTGGTGAGCTTGAAGCGAATGACCTAAACATCAGGATACATAGCTTCGCCATGTAGTCCATGGATTTTAGCCAAATTCCATCGTTTAGGCGACTTTTCCAATTTTTTTTCATGTGGTTTTTTGTTTTAATTCCATTTTCGGGTGGGCCGGTTTGTACCTCGTCAAGGGAACGGTCAAGCGGTCCAGCCGGTCGGCCCGTACCGTGAGGCCCAACGGCACCCA
Source organism: Acacia crassicarpa (assembly GCA_034222035.1). Taxonomy (NCBI): domain Eukaryota; kingdom Viridiplantae; phylum Streptophyta; class Magnoliopsida; order Fabales; family Fabaceae; genus Acacia; species Acacia crassicarpa. Next base: position 1,651,952 of record JAWXYG010000021.1, on the reverse strand, counting down.
ACGAGATCGGCCCGTCTTCGCGTTTGCCGGATCTCGCTCCACGCAAATATACCTTATGACTGCGCGTCTCCTATCGGGTTCGATCATACCAGCACTAATGCACCGGATCCCATCAGAACTCCGCAGTTAAGCGTGCTTGGGCGAGAGCAGTACTAGGATGGGTGACCTCCTGGGAAGTCCTCGTGTTGAACTCCTTTTTTTTTGCGTTGTCGGATATCGCGCATCTGATTTGCCGATTCGGGGTTATCTCCGCTTGGGCTGATATTTCGTGAGCTTGAAGCGAATGACCTAAACATCAGGATACATTGCTTCGCCATGTAGTCCATGGATTTTAGCCAGATTCTATCGTTTAGGCGACTTTTCCAAATTTTTTTCATGTGGTTTTTTGTTTTAATTCCATTTTCGGGTGGGCCGGTTTGTACCTCGTCAAGGGAACGGTCAAGCGGTCCTGCCGGTCGGCCCGTACCGTCAGGTCCAACGGCACCCAACGAGATCGGCCCGTCTTCGCGTTTGCCGGATCTCGCTCCACGCAAATATACCTTATGACTGCGCGTCTCCTATCGGGTTCGATCATACCAGCACTAATGCACCGGATCCCATCAGAACTCCGCAGTTAAGCGTGCTTGGGCGAGAGCAGTACTAGGATGGGTGACCTCCTGGGAAGTCCTCGTGTTGAACCCCTTTTTTTTTGCGTTGTCGGATATCGCGCATCTGATTTGCCGATTCGGGGTTATCTCCGCTTGGGCTGATATTTCGTGAGCTTGAAGCGAATGACCTAAACATCAGGATACATTGCTTTGCCATGTAGTCCATGGATTTTAGCCAGATTCTATCGTTTAGGCGACTTTTCCAATTTTTTTTTATGTGGTTTTTTGTTTTAATTCCATTTTCGGGTGGGCCGGTTTGTACCTCGTCAAGGGAACGGTCAAGCGGTCCAGCCGGTCGGCCCGTACCGTCAGGTCCAACGGCACCCAACGAGATCGGCCCGTCTTCACGTTTGCCGAATCTCGCTCCACGCAAATATACCTTATGACTGCGCGTCTCCTATCGGGTTCGATCATCCCAGCACTAATGCACCGGATCCCATCAGAACTCCGCAGTTAAGCGTGCTTGGGCGAGAGGAGTACTAGGATGGGTGACCTCCTGGGAAGTCCTCGTGTTGAACCCCTTTTTTTTTGCCCTGTCAGATATCGCGCATCCGATTTGCCGATTCGGGGTTATCTCCGCTTGGGCTGATATTTCGTGAGCTTGAAGCGAATGACCTAAACATCAGGATACATTGCTTCGCCATGTAGTCCATGGATTTTAGCCAAATTCCATCGTTTAGGCGACTTTTCCAATTTTTTTTCATGTGGTTTTTTGTTTTAATTCCATTTTCGGGTGGGCCGGTTTGTACTTCGTCAAGGGAACGGTCAAGCGGTCCAGCCGGTCCGCCCGTACCGTCAGGCCCAACGGCACCCAACGAGATCGGCCCGTCTTCGCCTTTGCCGGATCTCGCTCCACGCAAATATAGCTTGTGACTGCGCGTCTCCTATCGGGTTCGATCATACCAGCATTAATGCACCGGATCCCATCAGAACTCCGCAGTTAAGCGTGCTTTGGCGAGAGCAGTACTAGGATGGGTGACCTCTTGGGAAGTCCTCGTGTTGAACCCCTTTTTTTTTGCGCTGTCAGATATCGCGCATCCGATTTGCCGATTCGGGGTTATCTCCGCTTGGGCTGAAATTTGGTGAGCTTGAAGCGAATGACCTAAACATCAGGATACATTGCTTCGCCATGTAGTCCATGGATTTTAGCCAAATTCCATCGTTTAGGCGACTTTTCCAATTTTTTTTCATGTGGTTTTTTGTTTAAATTCCATTTTCGGGTGGGCCGGTTTGTACCTCGTCAAGGGAACGGTCAAGCGGTCCTGCCGGTCGGCCCGTACCGTCAGGCCCAACGGCACCCAACGAGATCGGCCCGTCTTCGCGTTTGCCGGATCTCGCTCCACGCAAATATAGCTTATGACTGCGCGTCTCCTATCGGGTTCGATCATACCAGCACTAATGCACCGGATCCCATCAGAACTCCGCAGTTAAGCGTGCTTGGGCGAGAGTAGTACTAGGATGCGTGACCTCCTGGGAAGTCCTCGTGTTGAACCCCTTTTTTTTTGCGCTGTCCGATATCGCGCATCCGATTTGCCGATTCGGGGTTATCTCCGCTTGGGCTGAAATTTGGAGCTTGAAGCGAATGACCTAAACATCAGGATACATTGCTTCGCCATGTAGGCCATGGATTTTAGCCAAATTCCATCGTTTAGGCGACTTTTCCAATTTGTTTTAATTTTGTTTTTTGTTTTAATTCCATCCTGAAGTCCTCGTGTTGAACCCCTTTTTTTTTGCGCTGTCGGATATCGCATCCGATTTGCCGATTCGGGGTTATCTCCGCTTGGGCTGAAATTTGGTGAGCTTGAAGCGAATGACCTAAACATCAGGATACATTGCTTCGCCATGTAGTCCATGGATTTTAGCCAAATTCCATCGTTTAGGCGACTTTTCCAATTTTTTTTTCATGTGGTTTTTTGTTTTAATTCCATTTTCGGGTGGGCCGGTTTGTACCTCGTCAAGGGAACGGTCAAGCGGTCCAGCCGGTCGGCCCGTACCGTCAGGTCCAACGGCACCCAACGAGATCGGCCCGTCTTCACGTTTGCCGAATCTCGCTCCACGCAAATATACCTTATGACTGCGCGTCTCCTATCGGGTTCGATCATACCAGCACTAATGCACCGGATCCCATCAGAACTCCGCAGTTAAGCGTGCTTGGGCGAGAGGAGTACTAGGATGGGTGACCTCCTGGGAAGTCCTCGTGTTGAACCCCTTTTTTTTTGCGCTGTCAGATATCGCGCATCCGATTTGCCGATTCGGGGTTATCTCCGCTTGGGCTGATATTTCGTGAGCTTGAAGCGAATGACCTAAACATCAGGATACATTGCTTCGCCATGTCGTCCATGGATTTTAGCCAAATTCCATCGTTTAGGCGACTTTTCCAATTTTTTTTCATGTGGTTTTTTGTTTTAATTCCATTTTCGGGTGGGCCGGTTTGTACCTCGTCAAGGGAACGGTCAAGCGGTCCAGCCGGTCCGCCCGTACCGTCAGGCCCAACGGCACCCAACGAGATCGGCCCGTCTTCGCCTTTGCCGGATCTCGCTCCACGCAAATATAGCTTATGACTGCGCGTCTCCTATCGGGTTCGATCATACCAGCATTAATGCACCGTATCCCATCAGAACTCCGCAGTTAAGCGTGCTTGGGCGAGAGGAGTACTAGGATGGGTGACCTCCTGGGAAGTCCTCGTGTTGAACCCCTTTTTTTTTGCGCTGTCAGATATCGCGCATCCGATTTGCCGATTCGGGGTTATCTCCGCTTGGGCTGAAATTTGGTGAGCTTGAAGCGAATGACCTAAACATCAGGATACATTGCTTCGCCATGTAGTCCATGGATTTTAGCCAAATTCCATCGTTTAGGCGACTTTTCCAATTTTTTTTCATGTGGTTTTTTGTTTTAATTCCATTTTCGGGTGGGCCGGTTTGTACCTCGTCAAGGGAACGGTCAAGCGGTCCTGCCGGTCGGCCCGTACCGTCAGGCCCAACGGCACCCAACGAGATCGGCCCGTCTTCGCCTTTGCCGGATCTCGCTCCACGCAAATATACCTTACGACTGCGCGTCTCCTATCGGGTTCGATCATACCAGCACTAATGCACCGGATCCCATCAGAACTCCGCAGTTAAGCGTGCTTGGGCGAGAGCAGTACTAGGATGGGTGACCTCCTGGGAAGTCCTCGTGTTGAACCCCTTTTTTTTTGCGTTGTCGGATATCGCGCATCTGATTTGCCGATTCGGGGTTATCTCCGCTTGGGCTGAAATTTGGTGAGCTTGAAGCGAATGACCTAAACATCAGGATACATTGCTTTGCCATGTAGTCCATGGATTTTAGCCAGATTCTATCGTTTAGGCGACTTTTCCAATTTTTTTTTATGTGGTTTTTTGTTTTAATTCCATTTTCGGGTGGGACGGTTTGTACCTCGTCAAGGGAACGGTCAAGCGGTCCAGCCGGTCGGCCCGTACCGTGAGGCCCAACGGCACCCAACGAGATCGGCCCGTCTTCGCGTTTGCCGGATCTCGCTCCACGCAAATAAAGCTTATGACTGCGCGTCTCCTATCGGGTTCGATCATGCCAGCACTAATGCTCCGGATCCCATCAGAACTCCGCAGTTAAGCGTGCTTGGGCGAGAGCAGTACTAGGATGGGTGACCTCCTGGGAAGTCCTCGTGTTGAACCCCTTTTTTTTTGCGCTGTCAGATATCGCGCATCCGATTTGCCGATTCGGGGTTATCTCCGCTTGGGCTGATATTTCGTGAGCTTGAAGCGAATGACCTAAACATCAGGATACATTGCTTCGCCATGTAGGCCATGGATTTTAGCCAAATTCCATCGTTTAGGCGACTTTTCCAATTTGTTTTAATTTTGTTTTTTGTTTTAATTCCATCCTGAAGTCCTCGTGTTGAACCCCTTTTTTTTTGCGCTGTCGGATATCGCATCCGATTTGCCGATTCGGGGTTATCTCCGCTTGGGCTGAAATTTGGTGAGCTTGAAGCGAATGACCTAAACATCAGGATACATTGCTTCGCCATGTAGTCCATGGATTTTAGCCAAATTCCATCGTTTAGGCGACTTTTCCAATTTTTTTTTCATGTGGTTTTTTGTTTTAATTCCATTTTCGGGTGGGCCGGTTTGTACCTCGTCAAGGGAACGGTCAAGCGGTCCAGCCGGTCGGCCCGTACCGTCAGGTCCAACGGCACCCAACGAGATCGGCCCGTCTTCACGTTTGCCGAATCTCGCTCCACGCAAATATACCTTATGACTGCGCGTCTCCTATCGGGTTCGATCATACCAGCACTAATGCACCGGATCCCATCAGAACTCCGCAGTTAAGCGTGCTTGGGCGAGAGGAGTACTAGGATGGGTGACCTCCTGGGAAGTCCTCGTGTTGAACCCCTTTTTTTTTGCGCTGTCAGATATCGCGCATCCGATTTGCCGATTCGGGGTTATCTCCGCTTGGGCTGATATTTCGTGAGCTTGAAGCGAATGACCTAAACATCAGGATACATTGCTTCGCCATGTCGTCCATGGATTTTAGCCAAATTCCATCGTTTAGGCGACTTTTCCAATTTTTTTTCATGTGGTTTTTTGTTTTAATTCCATTTTCGGGTGGGCCGGTTTGTACCTCGTCAAGGGAACGGTCAAGCGGTCCAGCCGGTCCGCCCGTACCGTCAGGCCCAACGGCACCCAACGAGATCGGCCCGTCTTCGCCTTTGCCGGATCTCGCTCCACGCAAATATAGCTTATGACTGCGCGTCTCCTATCGGGTTCGATCATACCAGCATTAATGCACCGTATCCCATCAGAACTCCGCAGTTAAGCGTGCTTGGGCGAGAGGAGTACTAGGATGGGTGACCTCCTGGGAAGTCCTCGTGTTGAACCCCTTTTTTTTTGCGCTGTCAGATATCGCGCATCCGATTTGCCGATTCGGGGTTATCTCCGCTTGGGCTGAAATTTGGTGAGCTTGAAGCGAATGACCTAAACATCAGGATACATTGCTTCGCCATGTAGTCCATGGATTTTAGCCAAATTCCATCGTTTAGGCGACTTTTCCAATTTTTTTTCATGTGGTTTTTTGTTTTAATTCCATTTTCGGGTGGGCCGGTTTGTACCTCGTCAAGGGAACGGTCAAGCGGTCCTGCCGGTCGGCCCGTACCGTCAGGCCCAACGGCACCCAACGAGATCGGCCCGTCTTCGCGTTTGCCGGATCTCGCTCCACGCAAATATACCTTATGACTGCGCGTCTCCTATCGGGTTCGATCATACCAGCACTAATGCACCGGATCCCATCAGAACTCCGCAGTTAAGCGTGCTTGGGCGAGAGCAGTACTAGGATGGGTGACCTCCTGGGAAGTCCTCGTGTTGAACCCCTTTTTTTTTGCGGTGTCGGATATCGCGCATCTGATTTGCCGATTCGGGGTTATCTCCGCTTGGGCTGAAATTTGGTGAGCTTGAAGCGAATGACCTAAACATCAGGATACATTGCTTTGCCATGTAGTCCATGGATTTTAGCCAGATTCTATCGTTTAGGCGACTTTTCCAATTTTTTTTTTATGTGGTTTTTTGTTTTAATTCCATTTTCGGGTGGGCCGGTTTGTACCTCGTCAAGGGAACGGTCAAGCGGTCCAGCCGGTCGGCCCGTACCGTGAGGCCCAACGGCACCCAACGAGATCGGCCCGTCTTCGCGTTTGCCGGATCTCGCTCCACGCAAATAAAGCTTATCACTGCGCGTCTCCTATCGGGTTCGATCATGCCAGCACTAATGCACCGGATCCCATCAGAACTCCGCAGTTAAGCGTGCTTGGGCGAGAGCAGTACTAGGATGGGTGACCTCCTGGGAAGTCCTCGTGTTGAACCCCTTTTTTTTTGCGCTGTCAGATATCGCGCATCCGATTTGCCGATTCGGGGTTATCTCCGCTTGGGCTGATATTTCGTGAGCTTGAAGCGAATGACCTAAACATCAGGATACATTGCTTCGCCATGTAGTCCATGGATTTTAGCCAAATTCCATCGTTTAGGCGACTTTTCCAATTTTTTTTCATGTGGTTTTTTGTTTTAATTCCATTTTCGGGTGGGCCGGTTTGTACCTCGTCAAGGGAACGGTCAAGCGGTCCAGCCGGTCGGCCCGTACCGTGAGGCCCAACGGTACCCAACGAGATCGGCCCGTCTTCGCGTTTGCCGGATCTCGCTCCACGCAAATAAAGCTTATGACTGCGCGTCTCCTATCGGGTTCGATCATGCCAGCACTAATGCACCGGATCCCATCAGAACTCCGCAGTTAAGCGTGCTTGGGCGAGAGCAGTACTAGGATGGGTGACCTCCTGGGAAGTCCTCGTGTTGAACCCCTTTTTTTTTGCGCTGTCAGATATCGCGCATCCGATTTGCCGATTCGGGGTTATCTCCGCTTGGGCTGAAATTTGGTGAGCTTGAAGCGAATGACCTAAACATCAGGATACATTGCTTCGCCATGTAGTCCATGGATTTTAGCCAAATTCCATCGTTTAGGCGACTTTTCCAATTTTTTTTCATGTGGTTTTTTGTTTTAATTCCATTTTCGGGTGGGCCGGTTTGTACCTCGTCAAGGGAACGGTCAAGCGGTCCAGCCGGTCGGCCCGTACCGTGAGGCCCAACGGCACCCAACGAGATCGGCCCGTCTTCGCGTTTGCCGGATCTCGCTCCACGCAAATAAAGCTTATGACTGCGCGTCTCCTATCGGGTTCGATCATGCCAGCACTAATGCACCGGATCCCATCAGAACTCCGCAGTTAAGCGTGCTTGGGCGAGAGCAGTACTAGGATGGGTGACCTCCTGGGAAGTCCTCGTGTTGAACCCCTTTTTTTTTGCGCTGTCAGATATCGCGCATCCGATTTGCCGATTCGGGGTTATCTCCGCTTGGGCTGAAATTTGGTGAGCTTGAAGCGAATGACCTAAACATCAGGATACATTGCTTCGCCATGTAGTCCATGGATTTTAGCCAAATTCCATCGTTTAGGTGACTTTTCCAATTTTTTTTCATGTGGTTTTTTGTTTTAATTCCATTTTCGGGTGGGCCGGTTTGTACCTCGTCAAGGGAACGGTCAAGCGGTCCAGCCGGTCGGCCCGTACCGTCAGGTCCAACGGCACCCAACGAGATCGGCCCGTCTTCACGTTTGCCGAATCTCGCTCCACGCAAATATACCTTATGACTGCGCGTCTCCTATCGGGTTCGATCATACCAACACTAATGCTCCGGATCCCATCAGAACTCCGCAGTTAAGCGTGCTTGGGCGAGAGGAGTACTAGGATGGGTGACCTCCTGGGAAGTCCTCGTGTTGAACCCCTTTTTTTTTGCGCTGTCAGATATCGCGCATCCGATTTGCCGATTCGGGGTTATCTCCGCTTGGGCTGATATTTCGTGAGCTTGAAGCGAATGACCTAAACATCAGGATACATTGCTTCGCCATGTAGTCCATGGATTTTAGCCAAATTCCATCGTTTAGGCGACTTTTCCAATTTTTTTTCATGTGGTTTTTTGTTTTAATTCCATTTTCGGGTGGGCCGGTTTGTACCTCGTCAAGGGAACGGTCAAGCGGTCCAGCCGGTCGGCCCGTACCGTGAGGCCCAACGGCACCCAACGAGATCGGCCCGTCTTCGCGTTTGCCGGATCTCGCTCCACGCAAATAAAGCTTATCACTGCGCGTCTCCTATCGGGTTCGATCATGCCAGCACTAATGCACCGGATCCCATCAGAACTCCGCAGTTAAGCGTGCTTGGGCGAGAGCAGTACTAGGATGGGTGACCTCCTGGGAAGTCCTCGTGTTGAACCCCTTTTTTTTTGCGCTGTCAGATATCGCGCATCCGATTTGCCGATTCGGGGTTATCTCCGCTTGGGCTGAAATTTGGTGAGCTTGAAGCGAATGACCTAAACATCAGGATACATTGCTTCGCCATGTAGTCCATGGATTTTAGCCAAATTCCATCGTTTAGGCGACTTTTCCAATTTTTTTTCATGTGGTTTTTTGTTTTAATTCCATTTTCGGGTGGGCCGGTTTGTACCTCGTCAAGGGAACGGTCAAGCGGTCCAGCCGGTCGGCCCGTACCGTCAGGTCAACCGGCACCCAACGAGATCGGCCCGTCTTCGCGTTTGCCGGATCTCCCTCCACGCAAATATACCTTATGACTGCGCGTCTCCTATCGGGTTCGATCATACCAGCACTAATGCACCGGATCCCATCAGAACTCCGCAGTTAAGCGTGCTTGGGCGAGAGGAGTACTAGGATGGGTGACCTCGTGGGAAGTCCTCGTGTTGAACCCCTTTTTTTTTGCGTTGTCGGATATCGCGCATCTGATTTGCCGATTCGGGGTTATCTCCGCTTGGGCTGATATTTCGTGAGCTTGAAGCGAATGACCTAAACATCAGGATACATTGCTTCGCCATGTAGTCCATGGATTTTAGCCAAATTCCATCGTTTAGGCGACTTTTCCAATTTTTTTTTATTTGGTTTTTTGTTTTAATTCCATTTTCGGGTGGGCCGGTTTGTTCCTCGTCAAGGGAACGGTCAAGCGGTCCAGCCGGTCGGCCCGTACCGTCAGGCCCAACGGCACCCAACGAGATCGGCCCGTCTTCGCGTTTGCCGGATCTCGCTCCACGCAAATATACCTTATGACTGCGCGTCTCCTATCGGGTTTGATCATACCAGCACTAATGTACCGGATCCCATCAGAACTCCGCAGTTAAGCGTGCTTGGGCGAGAGGAGTACTAGGATGGGTGACCTCCTGGGAAGTCCTCGTGTTGAACCCCTTTTTTTTGCGCTGTCAGATATCGCGCATCCGATTTGCCGATTCGGGGTTATCTCCGCTTGGGCTGAAATTTGATGAGCTTGAAGCGAATGACCTAAACATCAGGATACATTGCTTCGCCATGTAGTCCATGGATTTTAGCCAAATTCCATCGTTTAGGTGACTTTTCCAATTTTTTTTCATGTGGTTTTTTGTTTTAATTCCATTTTCGGGTGGGCCGGTTTGTACCTCGTCAAGGGAACGGTCAAGCGGTCCAGCCGGTCGGCCCGTACCGTGAGGCCCAACGGCACCCAACAAGATCGGCCCGTCTTCGCGTTTGCCGGATCTCGCTCCACGCAAATATAGCTTACGACTGCGCGTCTCCTATCGGGTTCGATCATGCCATCACTAATGCACCGGATCCAATCAGAACTCCACAGTTAAGCGTGCTTGGGCGAGAGCAGTACTAGGACGGGTGACCTCCTGGGAAGTCCTCGTGTTGAACCCCTTTTTTTTTGCGCTGTCGGATATCGCGCATCCGATTTGCCGATTCGGGGTTATCTCCGCTTGGGCTGAAATTTGGTGAGCTTGAAGCGAATGACCTAAACATCAGGATACATTGCTTTGCCATGTAGTCCATGGATTTTAGCCAGATTCTATCGTTTAGGCGACTTTTCCAATTTTTTTTTATGTGGTTTTTTGTATTAATTCCATTTTCGGGTGGGCCGGTTTGTAGCTCGTCAAGGGAACGGTCAAGCGGTCCAGCCGGTCGGCCCGTACCGTGAGGCCCAACGGCACCCAACGAGATCGGCCCGTCTTCGCGTTTGCCGGATCTCGCTCCACGCAAATAAAGCTTATCACTGCGCGTCTCCTATCGGGTTCGATCATGCCAGCACTAATGCACCGGATCCCATCAGAACTCCGCAGTTAAGCGTGCTTGGGCGAGAGCAGTACTAGGATGGGTGACCTCCTGGGAAGTCCTCGTGTTGAACCCCTTTTTTTTTGCGCTGTCAGATATCGCGCATCCGATTTGCCGATTCGGGGTTATCTCCGCTTGGGCTGAAATTTGGTGAGCTTGAAGCGAATGACCTAAACATCAGGATACATTGCTTCGCCATGTAGTCCATGGATTTTAGCCAAATTCCATCGTTTAGGCGACTTTTCCAAATTTTTTTCATGTGGTTTTTTGTTTTAATTCCATTTTCGGGTGGGCCGGTTTGTACCTCGTCAAGGGAACGATCAAGCGGTCCTGCCGGTCGGCCCGTACCGTCAGGTCCAACGGCACCCAACGAGATCGGCCCGTCTTCGCGTTTGCCGGATCTCGCTCCACGCAAATATACCTTATGACTGCGCGTCTCCTATCGGGTTCGATCATACCAGCACTAATGCACCGGATCCCATCAGAACTCCGCAGTTAAGCGTGCTTGGGCGAGAGCAGTACTAGGATGGGTGACCTCCTGGGAAGTCCTCGTGTTGAACCCCTTTTTTTTTGCGTTGTCGGATATCGCGCATCTGATTTGCCGATTCGGGGTTATCTCCGCTTGGGCTGATATTTCGTGAGCTTGAAGCGAATGACCTAAACATCAGGATACATTGCTTTGCCATGTAGTCCATGGATTTTAGCCAGATTCTATCGTTTAGGCGACTTTTCCAATTTTTTTTTATGTGGTTTTTTGTTTTAATTCCATTTTCGGGTGGGCCGGTTTGTACCTCGTCAAGGGAACGGTCAAGCGGTCCAGCCGGTCGGCCCGTACCGTGAGGCCCAACGGCACCCAACGAGATCGGCCCGTCTTCGCGTTTGCCGGATCTCGCTCCACGCAAATAAAGCTTATGACTGCGCGTCTCCTATCGGGTTCGATCATGCCAGCACTAATGCACCGGATCCCATCAGAACTCCGCAGTTAAGCGTGCTTGGGCGAGAGCAGTACTAGGATGGGTGACCTCCTGGGAAGTCCTCGTATTGAACCCCTTTTTTTTTGCGCTGTCAGATATCGCGCATCCGATTTGCCGATTCGGGGTTATCTCCGCTTGGGCTGAAATTTGGTGAGCTTGAAGCGAATGACCTAAACATCAGGATACATTGCTTCGCCATGTAGTCCATGGATTTTAGCCAAATTCCATCGTTTAGGCGACTTTTCCAATTTTTTTTCATGTGGTTTTTTGTTTTAATTCCATTTTCGGGTGGGCCGGTTTGTACCTCGTCAAGGGAACGGTCAAGCGGTCCAGCCGGTCGGCCCGTACCGTCAGGTCCAACGGCACCCAACGAGATCGGCCCGTCTTCACGTTTGCCGAATCTCGCTCCACGCAAATATAGCTTATGACTGCGCGTCTCCTATCGGGTTCGATCATACCAGCACTAATGCACCGGATCCCATCAGAACTCCGCAGTTAAGCGTGCTTGGGCGAGAGGAGTACTAGGATGGGTGACCTCCTGGGAAGTCCTCGTGTTGAACCCCTTTTTTTTTGCGCTGTCAGATATCGCGCATCCGATTTGCCGATTCGGGGTTATCTCCGCTTGGGCTGAAATTTGGTGAGCTTGAAGCGAATGACCTAAACATCAGGATACATTGCTTCGCCATGTAGTCCATGGATTTTAGCCAAATTCCATCGTTTAGGCGACTTTTCCAATTTTTTTTCATGTGGTTTTTTGTTTAAATTCCATTTTCGGGTGGGCCGGTTTGTACCTCGTCAAGGGAACGGTCAAGCGGTCCTGCCGGTCGGCCCGTACCGTCAGGCCCAACGGCACCCAACGAGATCGGCCCGTCTTCGCGTTTGCCGGATCTCGCTCCACGCAAATATACCTTATGACTACGCGTCTCCTATCGGGTTCAATCATACCAGCACTAATGCACCGGATCCCATCAGAACTCCGCAGTTAAGCGTGCTTGGGCGAGAGCAGTACTAGGATGGGTGACCTCCTGGGAAGTCCTCGTGTTGAACCCCTTTTTTTTTGCGCTGTCCGATATCGCGCATCCGATTTGCCGATTCGGGGTTATCTCCGCTTGGGCTGAAATTTGGAGCTTGAAGCGAATGACCTAAACATCAGGATACATTGCTTCGCCATGTAGGCCATGGATTTTAGCCAAATTCCATCGTTTAGGCGACTTTTCCAATTTGTTTTAATTTTGTTTTTTGTTTTAATTCCATCCTGAAGTCCTCGTGTTGAACCCCTTTTTTTTTGCGCTGTCGGATATCGCATCCGATTTGCCGATTCGGGGTTATCTCCGCTTGGGCTGAAATTTGGTGAGCTTGAAGCGAATGACCTAAACATCAGGATACATTGCTTCGCCATGTAGTCCATGGATTTTAGCCAAATTCCATCGTTTAGGCGACTTTTCCAATTTTTTTTTCATGTGGTTTTTTGTTTTAATTCCATTTTCGGGTGGGCCGGTTTGTACCTCGTCAAGGGAACGGTCAAGCGGTCCAGCCGGTCGGCCCGTACCGTCAGGTCCAACGGCACCCAACGAGATCGGCCCGTCTTCACGTTTGCCGAATCTCGCTCCACGCAAATATACCTTATGACTGCGCGTCTCCAATCGGGTTCGATCATACCAGCACTAATGCACCGGATCCCATCAGAACTCCGCAGTTAAGCGTGCTTGGGCGAGAGGAGTACTAGGATGGGTGACCTCCTGGGAAGTCCTCGTGTTGAACCCCTTTTTTTTTGCGCTGTCAGATATCGCGCATCCGATTTGCCGATTCGGGGTTATCTCCGCTTGGGCTGATATTTCGTGAGCTTGAAGCGAATGACCTAAACATCAGGATACATTGCTTCGCCATGTCGTCCATGGATTTTAGCCAAATTCCATCGTTTAGGCGACTTTTCCAATTTTTTTTCATGTGGTTTTTTGTTTTAATTCCATTTTCGGGTGGGCCGGTTTGTACCTCGTCAAGGGAACGGTCAAGCGGTCCAGCCGGTCCGCCCGTACCGTCAGGCCCAACGGCACCCAACGAGATCGGCCCGTCTTCGCCTTTGCCGGATCTCGCTCCACGCAAATATAGCTTATGACTGCGCGTCTCCTATCGGGTTCGATCATACCAGCATTAATGCACCGTATCCCATCAGAACTCCGCAGTTAAGCGTGCTTGGGCGAGAGCAGTACTAGGATGGGTGACCTCCTGGGAAGTCCTCGTGTTGAACCCCTTTTTTTTTGCGCTGTCAGATATCGCGCATCCGATTTGCCGATTCGGGGTTATCTCCGCTTGGGCTGAAATTTGGTGAGCTTGAAGCGAATGACCTAAACATCAGGATACATTGCTTCGCCATGTAGTCCATGGATTTTAGCCAAATTCCATCGTTTAGGCGACTTTTCCAATTTTTTTTCATGTGGTTTTTTGTTTTAATTCCATTTTCGGGTGGGCCGGTTTGTACCTCGTCAAGGGAACGGTCAAGCGGTCCTGCCGGTCGGTCCGTACCGTCAGGCCCAACGGCACCCAACGAGATCGGCCCGTCTTCGCGTTTGCCGGATCTCGCTCCACGCAAATATACCTTATGACTGCGCGTCTCCTATCGGGTTCGATCATACCAGCACTAATGCACCGGATCCCATCAGAACTCCGCAGTTAAGCGTGCTTGGGCGAGAGCAGTACTAGGATGGGTGACCTCCTGGGAAGTCCTCGTGTTGAACCCCTTTTTTTTTGCGCTGTCAGATATCGCGCATCCGATTTGCCGATTCGGGGTTATCTCCGCTTGGGCTGATATTTCGTGAGCTTGAAGCGAATGACCTAAACATCAGGATACATTGCTTCGCCATGTCGTCCATGGATTTTAGCCAAATTCCATCGTTTAGGCGACTTTTCCAATTTTTTTTCATGTGGTTTTTTGTTTTAATTCCATTTTCGGGTGGGCCGGTTTGTACCTCGTCAAGGGAACGGTCAAGCGGTCCAGCCGGTCCGCCCGTACCGTCAGGCCCAACGGCACCCAACGAGATCGGCCCGTCTTCGCCTTTGCCGGATCTCGCTCCACGCAAATATAGCTTATGACTGCGCGTCTCCTATCGGGTTCGATCATACCAGCAGTAATGCACCGTATCCCATCAGAACTCCGCAGTTAAGCGTGCTTGGGCGAGAGCAGTACTAGGATGGGTGACCTCCTGGGAAGTCCTCGTGTTGAACCCCTTTTTTTTTGCGCTGTCAGATATCGCGCATCCGATTTGCCGATTCGGGGTTATCTCCGCTTGGGCTGAAATTTGGTGAGCTTGAAGCGAATGACCTAAACATCAGGATACATTGCTTCGCCATGTAGTCCATGGATTTTAGCCAAATTCCATCGTTTAGGCGACTTTTCCAATTTTTTTTCATGTGGTTTTTTGTTTTAATTCCATTTTCGGGTGGGCCGGTTTGTACCTCGTCAAGGGAACGGTCAAGCGGTCCTGCCGGTCGGTCCGTACCGTCAGGCCCAACGGCACCCAACGAGATCGGCCCGTCTTCGCGTTTGCCGGATCTCGCTCCACGCAAATATACCTTATGACTGCGCGTCTCCTATCGGGTTCGATCATACCAGCACTAATGCACCGGATCCCATCAGAACTCCGCAGTTAAGCGTGCTTGGGCGAGAGCAGTACTAGGATGGGTGACCTCCTGGGAAGTCCTCGTGTTGAACCCCTTTTTTTTTGCGCTGTCAGATATCGCGCATCCGATTTGCCGATTCGGGGTTATCTCCGCTTGGGCTGAAATTTGGTGAGCTTGAAGCGAATGACCTAAACATCAGGATACATTGCTTCGCCATGTAGTCCATGGATTTTAGCCAAATTCCATCGTTTAGGCGACTTTTCCAATTTTTTTTCATGTGGTTTTTTGTTTTAATTCCATTTTCGGGTGGGCCGGTTTGTACCTCGTCAAGGGAACGGTCAAGCGGTCCTGCCGGTCGGCCCGTACCGTCAGGCCCAACGGCACCCAACGAGATCGGCCCGTCTTCGCGTTTGCCGGATCTCGCTCCACGCAAATATACCTTATGACTGCGCGTCTCCTATCGGGTTCGATCATACCAGCACTAATGCACCGGATCCCATCAGAACTCCGCAGTTAAGCGTGCTTGGGCGAGAGCAGTACTAGGATGGGTGACCTCCTGGGAAGTCCTCGTGTTGAACCCCTTTTTTTTTGCGCTGTCAGATATCGCGCATCCGATTTGCCGATTCGGGGTTATCTCCGCTTGGGCTGATATTTCGTGAGCTTGAAGCGAATGACCTAAACATCAGGATACATTGCTTTGCCATGTAGTCCATGGATTTTAGCCAAATTCCATCGTTTAGGCGACTTTTCCAATTTTTTTTCATGTGGTTTTTTGTTTTAATTCCATTTTCGGGTGGGCCGGTTTGTACCTCGTCAAGGGAACGGTCAAGCGGTCCAGCCGGTCGGCCCGTACCGTGAGGCCCAACGGCACCCAACGAGATCGGCCCGTCTTCGCGTTTGCCGGATCTCGCTCCACGCAAATAAAGCTTATGACTGCGCGTCTCCTATCGGGTTCGATCATGCCAGCACTAATGCACCGGATCCCATCAGAACTCCGCAGTTAAGCGTGCTTGGGCGAGAGCAGTACTAGGATGGGTGACCTCCTGGGAAGTCCTCGTGTTGAACCCCTTTTTTTTTGCGCTGTCAGATATCGCGCATCCGATTTGCCGATTCGGGGTTATCTCCGCTTGGGCTGAAATTTGGTGAGCTTGAAGCGAATGACCTAAACATCAGGATACATTGCTTCGCCATGTAGTCCATGGATTTTAGCCAAATTCCATCGTTTAGGCGACTTTTCCAATTTTTTTTCATGTGGTTTTTTGTTTTAATTCCATTTTCGGGTGGGCCGGTTTGTACCTCGTCAAGGGAACGGTCAAGCGGTCCAGCCGGTCGGCCCGTACCGTCAGGTCCAACGGCACCCAACGAGATCGGCCCGTCTTCACGTTTGCCGAATCTCGCTCCACGCAAATATAGCTTATGACTGCGCGTCTCCTATCGGGTTCGATCATACCAGCACTAATGCACCGGATCCCATCAGAACTCCGCAGTTAAGCGTGCTTGGGCGAGAGGAGTACTAGGATGGGTGACCTCCTGGGAAGTCCTCGTGTTGAACCCCTTTTTTTTTGCGCTGTCAGATATCACGCATCCGATTTGCCGATTCGGGGTTATCTCCGCTTGGGCTGATATTTCGTGAGCTTGAAGCGAATGACCTAAACATCAGGATACATTGCTTCGCCATGTAGTCCATGGATTTTAGCCAAATTCCATCGTTTAGGGAACTTTTCCAATTTTTTTTCATGTGGTTTTTTGTTTTAATTCCATTTTCGGGTGGGCCGGTTTGTACCTCGTCAAGGGAACGGTCAAGCGGTCCAGCCGGTCGGCCCGTACCGTGAGGCCCAACGGCACCCAACGAGATCGGCCCGTCTTCGCGTTTGCCGGATCTCGCTCCACGCAAATATACCTTATGACTGCGCGTCTCCTATCGGGTTCGATCATACCAGCACTAATGCACCGGATCCCATCAGAACTCCGCAGTTAAGCGTGCTTGGGCGAGAGCAGTACTAGGATGGGTGACCTCCTGGGAAGTCCTCGTGTTGAACCCCTTTTTTTTTGCGCTGTCAGATATCGCGCATCCGATTTGCCGATTCGGGGTTATCTCCGCTTGGGCTGAAATTTGGTGAGCTTGAAGCGAATGACCTAAACATCAGGATACATTGCTTCGCCATGTAGTCCATGGATTTTAGCCAAATTCCATCGTTTAGGCGACTTTTCCAATTTTTTTTCATGTGGTTTTTTGTTTTAATTCCATTTTCGGGTGGGCCGGTTTGTACCTCGTCAAGGGAACGGTCAAGCGGTCCAGCCGGTCGGCCCGTACCGTCAGGTCCAACGGCACCCAACGAGATCGGCCCGTCTTCACGTTTGCCGAATCTCGCTCCACGCAAATATACCTTATGACTGCGCGTCTCCTATCGGGTTCGATCATACCAGCACTAATGCACCGGATCCCATCAGAACTCCGCAGTTAAGCGTGCTTGGGCGAGAGGAGTACTAGGATGGGTGACCTCCTGGGAAGTCCTCGTGTTGAACCCCTTTTTTTTTGCGCTGTCAGATATCGCGCATCCGATTTGCCGATTCGGGGTTATCTCCGCTTGGGCTGATATTTCGTGAGCTTGAAGCGAATGACCTAAACATCAGGATACATTGCTTCGCCATGTAGTCCATGGATTTTAGCCAAATTCCATCGTTTAGGCGACTTTTCCAATTTTTTTTCATGTGGTTTTTTGTTTTAATTCCATTTTCGGGTGGGCCGGTTTGTACCTCGTCAAGGGAACGGTCAAGCGGTCCAGCCGGTCGGCCCGTACCGTGAGGCCCAACGGCACCCAACGAGATCGGCCCGTCTTCGCGTTTGCCGGATCTCGCTCCACGCAAATAAAGCTTATGACTGCGCGTCTCCTATCGGGTTCGATCATGCCAGCACTAATGCACCGGATCCCATCAGAACTCCGCAGTTAAGCGTGCTTGGGCGAGAGGAGTACTAGGATGGGTGACCTCCTGGGAAGTCCTCGTGTTGAACCCCTTTTTTTTTGCGCTGTCAGATATCGCGCATCCGATTTGCCGATTCGGGGTAATCTCCGCTTGGGCTGAAATTTGGTGAGCTTGAAGCGAATGACCTAAACATCAGGATACATTGCTTCGCCATGTAGTCCATGGATTTTAGCCAAATTCCATCGTTTAGGGGACTTTTCCAATTTTTTTTCATGTGGTTTTTTGTTTTAATTCCATTTTCGGGTGGGCCGGTTTGTACCTCGTCAAGGGAACGGTCAAGCGGTCCAGCCGGTCGGCCCGTACCGTCAGGTCCAACGGCACCCAACGAGATCGGCCCGTCTTCACGTTTGCCGAATCTCGCTCCACGCAAATATACCTTATGACTGCGCGTCTCCTATCGGGTTCGATCATACCAGCACTAATGCTCCGGATCCCATCAGAACTCCGCAGTTAAGCGTGCTTGGGCGAGAGGAGTACTAGGATGGGTGACCTCCTGGGAAGTCCTCGTGTTGAACCCCTTTTTTTTTGCGCTGTCAGATATCGCGCATCCGATTTGCCGATTCGGGGTTATCTCCGCTTGGGCTGATATTTCGTGAGCTTGAAGCGAATGACCTAAACATCAGGATACATAGCTTCGCCATGTAGTCCATGGATTTTAGCCAAATTCCATCGTTTAGGCGACTTTTCCAATTTTTTTTCATGTGGTTTTTTGTTTTAATTCCATTTTCGGGTGGGCCGGTTTGTACCTCGTCAAGGGAACGGTCAAGCGGTCCAGCCGGTCGGCCCGTACCGTCAGGTCCAACGGCACCCAACGAGATCGGCCCGTCTTCACGTTTGCCGAATCTCGCTCCACGCAAATATACCTTATGACTGCGCGTCTCCTATCGGGTTCGATCATACCAGCACTAATGCACCGGATCCCATCAGAACTCCGCAGTTAAGCGTGCTTGGGCGAGAGGAGTACTAGGATGGGTGACCTCCTGGGAAGTCCTCGTGTTGAACCCCTTTTTTTTTTGCGCTGTCAGATATCGCGCATCCGATTTGCCGATTCGGGGTTATCTCCGCTTGGGCTGATATTTCGTGAGCTTGAAGCGAATGACCTAAACATCAGGATACATTGCTTCGCCATGTAGTCCATGGATTTTAGCCAAATTCCATCGTTTAGGCGACTTTTCCAATTTTTTTTCATGTGGTTTTTTGTTTTAATTCCATTTTCGGGTGGGCCGGTTTGTACCTCGTCAAGGGAACGGTCAAGCGGTCCAGCCGGTCGGCCCGTACCGTGAGGCCCAACGGCACCCAACGAGATCGGCCCGTCTTCGCGTTTGCCGGATCTCGCTCCACGCAAATAAAGCTTATGACTGCGCGTCTCCTATCGGGTTCGATCATGCCAGCACTAATGCACCGGATCCCATCAGAACTCCGCAGTTAAGCGTGCTTGGGCGAGAGGAGTACTAGGATGGGTGACCTCCTGGGAAGTCCTCGTGTTGAACCCCTTTTTTTTTGCGCTGTCAGATATCGCGCATCCGATTTGCCGATTCGGGGTAATCTCCGCTTGGGCTGAAATTTGGTGAGCTTGAAGCGAATGACCTAAACATCAGGATACATTGCTTCGCCATGTAGTCCATGGATTTTAGCCAAATTCCATCGTTTAGGGGACTTTTCCAATTTTTTTTCATGTGGTTTTTTGTTTTAATTCCATTTTCGGGTGGGCCGGTTTGTACCTCGTCAAGGGAACGGTCAAGCGGTCCAGCCGGTCGGCCCGTACCGTCAGGTCCAACGGCACCCAACGAGATCGGCCCGTCTTCACGTTTGCCGAATCTCGCTCCACGCAAATATACCTTATGACTGCGCGTCTCCTATCGGGTTCGATCATACCAGCACTAATGCTCCGGATCCCATCAGAACTCCGCAGTTAAGCGTGCTTGGGCGAGAGGAGTACTAGGATGGGTGACCTCCTGGGAAGTCCTCGTGTTGAACCCCTTTTTTTTTGCGCTGTCAGATATCGCGCATCCGATTTGCCGATTCGGGGTTATCTCCGCTTGGGCTGATATTTCGTGAGCTTGAAGCGAATGACCTAAACATCAGGATACATTGCTTCGCCATGTAGTCCATGGATTTTAGCCAAATTCCATCGTTTAGGCGACTTTTCCAATTTTTTTTCATGTGGTTTTTTGTTTTAATTCCATTTTCGGGTGGGCCGGTTTGTACCTCGTCAAGGGAACGGTCAAGCGGTCCAGCCGGTCGGCCCGTACCGTGAGGCCCAACGGCACCCAACGAGATCGGCCCGTCTTCGCGTTTGCCGGATCTCGCTCCACGCAAATAAAGCTTATCACTGCGCGTCTCCTATCGGGTTCGATCATGCCAGCACTAATGCACCGGATCCCATCAGAACTCCGCAGTTAAGCGTGCTTGGGCGAGAGCAGTACTAGGATGGGTGACCTCCTGGGAAGTCCTCGTGTTGAACCCCTTTTTTTTTGCGCTGTCAGATATCGCGCATCCGATTTGCCGATTCGGGGTTATCTCCGCTTGGGCTGAAATTTGGTGAGCTTGAAGCGAATGACCTAAACATCAGGATACATTGCTTCGCCATGTAGTCCATGGATTTTAGCCAAATTCCATCGTTTAGGCGACTTTTCCAATTTTTTTTCATGTGGTTTTTTGTTTTAATTCCATTTTCGGGTGGGCCGGTTTGTACCTCGTCAAGGGAACGGTCAAGCGGTCCAGCCGGTCGGCCCGTACCGTCAGGCCCAACGGCACCCAACGAGATCGGCCCGTCTTCGCGTTTGCCGGATCTCGCTCCACGCAAATATACCTTATGACTGCGCGTCTCCTATCGGGTTCGATCATACCAGCACTAATGCTCCGGATCCCATCAGAACTCCGCAGTTAAGCGTGCTTGGGCGAGAGGAGTACTAGGATGGGTGACCTCCTGGGAAGTCCTCGTGTTGAACCCCTTTTTTTTTGCGCTGTCAGATATCGCGCATCCGATTTGCCGATTCGGGGTTATCTCCGCTTGGGCTGATATTTCGTGAGCTTGAAGCGAATGACCTAAACATCAGGATACATTGCTTCGCCATGTAGTCCATGGATTTTAGCCAAATTCCATCGTTTAGGCGACTTTTCCAATTTTTTTTCATGTGGTTTTTTGTTTTAATTCCATTTTCGGGTGGGCCGGTTTGTACCTCGTCAAGGGAACGGTCAAGCGGTCCAGCCGGTCGGCCCGTACCGTGAGGCCCAACGGCACCCAACGAGATCGGCCCGTCTTCGCGTTTGCCGGATCTCGCTCCACGCAAATAAAGCTTATCACTGCGCGTCTCCTATCGGGTTCGATCATGCCAGCACTAATGCACCGGATCCCATCAGAACTCCGCAGTTAAGCGTGCTTGGGCGAGAGCAGTACTAGGATGGGTGACCTCCTGGGAAGTCCTCGTGTTGAACCCCTTTTTTTTTGCGCTGTCAGATATCGCGCATCCGATTTGCCGATTCGGGGTTATCTCCGCTTGGGCTGAAATTTGGTGAGCTTGAAGCGAATGACCTAAACATCAGGATACATTGCTTCGCCATGTAGTCCATGGATTTTAGCCAAATTCCATCGTTTAGGCGACTTTTCCAATTTTTTTTCATGTGGTTTTTTGTTTTAATTCCATTTTCGGGTGGGCCGGTTTGTACCTCGTCAAGGGAACGGTCAAGCGGTCCAGCCGGTCGGCCCGTACCGTCAGGCCCAACGGCACCCAACGAGATCGGCCCGTCTTCGCGTTTGCCGGATCTCGCTCCACGCAAATATACCTTATGACTGCGCGTCTCCTATCGGGTTCGATCATACCAGCACTAATGCACCGGATCCCATCAGAACTCCGCAGTTAAGCGTGCTTGGGCGAGAGGAGTACTAGGATGGGTGACCTCTTGGGAAGTCCTCGTGTTGAACCCCTTTTTTTTTGCGTTGTCGGATATCGCGCATCTGATTTGCCGATTCGGGGTTATCTCCGCTTGGGCTGATATTTCGTGAGCTTGAAGCGAATGACCTAAACATCAGGATACATTGCTTCGCCATGTAGTCCATGGATTTTAGCCAAATTCCATCGTTTAGGCGACTTTTCCAATTTTTTTTTATTTGGTTTTTTGTTTTAATTCCATTTTCGGGTGGGCCGGTTTGTACCTCGTCAAGGGAACGGTCAAGCGGTCCAGCCGGTCGGCCCGTACCGTCAGGTCCAACGGCACCCAACGAGATCGGCCCGTCTTCACGTTTGCCGAATCTCGCTCCACGCAAATATACCTTATGACTGCGCGTCTCCTATCGGGTTCGATCATACCAGCACTAATGCACCGGATCCCATCAGAACTCCGCAGTTAAGCGTGCTTGGGCGAGAGGAGTACTAGGATGGGTGACCTCCTGGGAAGTCCTCGTGTTGAACCCCTTTTTTTTTGCGCTGTCAGATATCGCGCATCCGATTTGCCGATTCGGGGTTATCTCCGCTTGGGCTGATATTTCGTGAGCTTGAAGCGAATGACCTAAACATCAGGATACATTGCTTCGCCATGTAGTCCATGGATTTTAGCCAAATTCCATCGTTTAGGCGACTTTTCCAATTTTTTTTCATGTGGTTTTTTGTTTTAATTCCATTTTCGGGTGGGCCGGTTTGTACCTCGTCAAGGGAACGGTCAAGCGGTCCAGCCGGTCGGCCCGTACCGTGAGGCCCAACGGCACCCAACGAGATCGGCCCGTCTTCGCGTTTGCCGGATCTCGCTCCACGCAAATAAAGCTTATCACTGCGCGTCTCCTATCGGGTTCGATCATGCCAGCACTAATGCACCGGATCCCATCAGAACTCCGCAGTTAAGCGTGCTTGGGCGAGAGCAGTACTAGGATGGGTGACCTCCTGGGAAGTCCTCGTGTTGAACCCCTTTTTTTTTGCGCTGTCAGATATCGCGCATCCGATTTGCCGATTCGGGGTTATCTCCGCTTGGGCTGATATTTCGTGAGCTTGAAGCGAATGACCTAAACATCAGGATACATTGCTTCGCCATGTAGTCCATGGATTTTAGCCAAATTCCATCGTTTAGGCAACTTTTCCAATTTTTTTTCATGTGGTTTTTTGTTTTAATTCCATTTTCGGGTGGGCCGGTTTGTACCTCGTCAAGGGAACGGTCAAGCGGTCCAGCCGGTCGGCCCGTACCGTCAGGCCCAACGGCACCCAACGAGATCGGCCCGTCTTCGCGTTTGCCGGATCTCGCTCCACGCAAATATACCTTATGACTGCGCGTCTCCTATCGGGTTCGATCATACCAGCACTAATGCACCGGATCCCATCAGAACTCCGCAGTTAAGCGTGCTTGGGCGAGAGGAGTACTAGGATGGGTGACCTCTTGGGAAGTCCTCGTGTTGAACCCCTTTTTTTTTGCGTTGTCGGATATCGCGCATCTGATTTGCCGATTCGGGGTTATCTCCGCTTGGGCTGATATTTCGTGAGCTTGAAGCGAATGACCTAAACATCAGGATACATTGCTTCGCCATGTAGTCCATGGATTTTAGCCAAATTCCATCGTTTAGGCGACTTTTCCAATTTTTTTTTATTTGGTTTTTTGTTTTAATTCCATTTTCGGGTGGGCCGGTTTGTACCTCGTCAAGGGAACGGTCAAGCGGTCCAGCCGGTCGGCCCGTACCGTCAGGTCCAACGGCACCCAACGAGATCGGCCCGTCTTCACGTTTGCCGAATCTCGCTCCACGCAAATATACCTTATGACTGCGCGTCTCCTATCGGGTTCGATCATACCAGCACTAATGCACCGGATCCCATCAGAACTCCGCAGTTAAGCGTGCTTGGGCGAGAGGAGTACTAGGATGGGTAACCTCCTGGGAAGTCCTCGTGTTGAACCCCTTTTTTTTTGCGCTGTCAGATATCGCGCATCCGATTTGCCGATTCGGGGTTATCTCCGCTTGGGCTGATATTTCGTGAGCTTGAAGCGAATGACCTAAACATCAGGATACATTGCTTCGCCATGTAGTCCATGGATTTTAGCCAAATTCCATCGTTTAGGCGACTTTTCCAATTTTTTTTCATGTGGTTTTTTGTTTTAATTCCATTTTCGGGTGGGCCGGTTTGTACCTCGTCAAGGGAACGGTCAAGCGGTCCAGCCGGTCGGCCCGTACCGTGAGGCCCAACGGCACCCAACGAGATCGGCCCGTCTTCGCGTTTGCCGGATCTCGCTCCACGCAAATAAAGCTTATGACTGCGCGTCTCCTATCGGGTTCGATCATGCCAGCACTAATGCACCGGATCCCATCAGAACTCCGCAGTTAAGCGTGCTTGGGCGAGAGCAGTACTAGGATGGGTGACCTCCTGGGAAGTCCTCGTGTTGAACCCCTTTTTTTTTGCGCTGTCAGATATCGTGCATCCGATTTGCCGATTCGGGGTTATCTCCGCTTGGGCTGAAATTTGGTGAGCTTGAAGCGAATGACCTAAACATCAGGATACATTGCTTCGCCATGTAGTCCATGGATTTTAGCCAAATTCCATCGTTTAGGCGACTTTTCCAATTTTTTTTCATGTGGTTTTTTGTTTTAATTCCATTTTCGGGTGGGCCGGTTTGTACCTCGTCAAGGGAACGGTCAAGCGGTCCAGCCGGTCGGCCCGTACCGTCAGGTCCAACGGCAGCCAACGAGATCGGCCCGTCTTCACGTTTGCCGAATCTCGCTCCACGCAAATATACCTTATGACTGCGCGTCTCCTATCGGGTTCGATCATACCAGCACTAATGCACCGGATCCCATCAGAACTCCGCAGTTAAGCGTGCTTGGGCGAGAGGAGTACTAGGATGGGTGACCTCCTGGGAAGTCCTCGTGTTGAACCCCTTTTTTTTTGCGCTGTCAGATATCGCGCATCCGATTTGCCGATTCGGGGTTATCTCCGCTTGGGCTGATATTTCGTGAGCTTGAAGCGAATGACCTAAACATCAGGATACATTGCTTCGCCATGTAGTCCATGGATTTTAGCCAAATTCCATCGTTTAGGCGACTTTTCCAATTTTTTTTCATGTGGTTTTTTGTTTTAATTCCATTTTCGGGTGGGCCGGTTTGTACCTCGTCAAGGGAACGGTCAAGCGGTCCAGCCGGTCGGCCCGTACCGTGAGGCCCAACGGCACCCAACGAGATCGGCCCGTCTTCGCGTTTGCCGGATCTCGCTCCACGCAAATAAAGCTTATCACTGCGCGTCTCCTATCGGGTTCGATCATGCCAGCACTAATGCACCGGATCCCATCAGAACTCCGCAGTTAAGCGTGCTTGGGCGAGAGCAGTACTAGGATGGGTGACCTCCTGGGAAGTCCTCGTGTTGAACCCCTTTTTTTTTGCGCTGTCAGATATCGCGCATCCGATTTGCCGATTCGGGGTTATCTCCGCTTGGGCTGAAATTTGGTGAGCTTGAAGCGAATGACCTAAACATCAGGATACATTGCTTCGCCATGTAGTCCATGGATTTTAGCCAAATTCCATCGTTTAGGCGACTTTTCCAATTTTTTTTCATGTGGTTTTTTGTTTTAATTCCATTTTCGGGTGGGCCGGTTTGTACCTCGTCAAGGGAACGGTCAAGCGGTCCAGCCGGTCGGCCCGTACCGTGAGGCCCAACGGCACCCAACGAGATCGGCCCGTCTTCGCGTTTGCCGGATCTCGCTCCACGCAAATAAAGCTTATGACTGCGCGTCTCCTATCGGGTTCGATCATGCCAGCACTAATGCACCGGATCCCATCAGAACTCCGCAGTTAAGCGTGCTTGGGCGAGAGCAGTACTAGGATGGGTGACCTCCTGGGAAGTCCTCGTGTTGAACCCCTTTTTTTTTGCGCTGTCAGATATCGTGCATCCGATTTGCCGATTCGGGGTTATCTCCGCTTGGGCTGAAATTTGGTGAGCTTGAAGCGAATGACCTAAACATCAGGATACATTGCTTCGCCATGTAGTCCATGGATTTTAGCCAAATTCCATCGTTTAGGCGACTTTTCCAATTTTTTTTCATGTGGTTTTTTGTTTTAATTCCATTTTCGGGTGGGCCGGTTTGTACCTCGTCAAGGGAACGGTCAAGCGGTCCAGCCGGTCGGCCCGTACCGTCAGGTCCAACGGCACCCAACGAGATCGGCCCGTCTTCACGTTTGCCGAATCTCGCTCCACGCAAATATACCTTATGACTGCGCGTCTCCTATCGGGTTCGATCATACCAGCACTAATGCACCGGATCCCATCAGAACTCCGCAGTTAAGCGTGCTTGGGCGAGAGGAGTACTAGGATGGGTGACCTCCTGGGAAGTCCTCGTGTTGAACCCCTTTTTTTTTTGCGCTGTCAGATATCGCGCATCCGATTTGCCGATTCGGGGTTATCTCCGCTTGGGCTGATATTTCGTGAGCTTGAAGCGAATGACCTAAACATCAGGATACATTGCTTCGCCATGTAGTCCATGGATTTTAGCCAAATTCCATCGTTTAGGCGACTTTTCCAATTTTTTTTCATGTGGTTTTTTGTTTTAATTCCATTTTCGGGTGGGCCGGTTTGTACCTCGTCAAGGGAACGGTCAAGCGGTCCAGCCGGTCGGCCCGTACCGTGAGGTCCAACGGCACCCAACGAGATCGGCCCGTCTTCGCGTTTGCCGGATCTCGCTCCACGCAAATAAAGCTTATCACTGCGCGTCTCCTATCGGGTTCGATCATGCCAGCACTAATGCACCGGATCCCATCAGAACTCCGCAGTTAAGCGTGCTTGGGCGAGAGCAGTACTAGGATGGGTGACCTCCTGGGAAGTCCTCGTGTTGAACCCCTTTTTTTTTGCGCTGTCAGATATCGCGCATCCGATTTGCCGATTCGGGGTTATCTCCGCTTGGGCTGATATTTCGTGAGCTTGAAGCGAATGACCTAAACATCAGGATACATTGCTTCGCCATGTAGTCCATGGATTTTAGCCAAATTCCATCGTTTAGGCGACTTTTCCAATTTTTTTTCATGTGGTTTTTTGTTTTAATTCCATTTTCGGGTGGGCCGGTTTGTACCTCGTCAAGGGAACGGTCAAGCGGTCCAGCCGGTCGGCCCGTACCGTGAGGCCCAACGGCACCCAACGAGATCGGCCCGTCTTCGCGTTTGCCGGATCTCGCTCCACGCAAATAAAGCTTATCACTGCGCGTCTCCTATCGGGTTCGATCATGCCAGCACTAATGCACCGGATCCCATCAGAACTCCGCAGTTAAGCGTGCTTGGGCGAGAGCAGTACTAGGATGGGTGACCTCCTGGGAAGTCCTCGTGTTGAACCCCTTTTTTTTTGCGCTGTCAGATATCGCGCATCCGATTTGCCGATTCGGGGTTATCTCCGCTTGGGCTGAAATTTGGTGAGCTTGAAGCGAATGACCTAAACATCAGGATACATTGCTTCGCCATGTAGTCCATGGATTTTAGCCAAATTCCATCGTTTAGGCGACTTTTCCAATTTTTTTTCATGTGGTTTTTTGTTTTAATTCCATTTTCGGGTGGGCCGGTTTGTACCTCGTCAAGGGAACGGTCAAGCGGTCCAGCCGGTCGGCCCGTACCGTCAGGTCCAACGGCACCCAACGAGATCGGCCCGTCTTCACGTTTGCCGAATCTCGCTCCACGCAAATATACCTTATGACTGCGCGTCTCCTATCGGGTTCGATCATGCCAGCACTAATGCACCGGATCCCATCAGAACTCCGCAGTTAAGCGTGCTTGGGCGAGAGGAGTACTAGGATGGGTGACCTCCTGGGAAGTCCTCGTGTTGAACCCCTTTTTTTTTGCGCTGTCAGATATCGCGCATCCGATTTGCCGATTCGGGGTTATCTCCGCTTGGGCTGATATTTCGTGAGCTTGAAGCGAATGACCTAAACATCAGGATACATTGCTTCGCCATGTAGTCCATGGATTTTAGCCAAATTCCATCGTTTAGGCGACTTTTCCAATTTTTTTTCATGTGGTTTTTTGTTTTAATTCCATTTTCGGGTGGGCCGGTTTGTACCTCGTCAAGGGAACGGTCAAGCGGTCCAGCCGGTCGGCCCGTACCGTGAGGCCCAACGGCACCCAACGAGATCGGCCCGTCTTCGCGTTTGCCGGATCTCGCTCCACGCAAATAAAGCTTATGACTGCGCGTCTCCTATCGGGTTCGATCATGCCAGCACTAATGCACCGGATCCCATCAGAACTCCGCAGTTAAGCGTGCTTGGGCGAGAGCAGTACTAGGATGGGTGACCTCCTGGGAAGTCCTCGTGTTGAACCCCTTTTTTTTTGCGCTGTCAGATATCGCGCATCCGATTTGCCGATTCAGGGTTATCTCCGCTTGGGCTGAAATTTGGTGAGCTTGAAGCGAATGACCTAAACATCAGGATACATTGCTTCGCCATGTAGTCCATGGATTTTAGCCAAATTCCATCGTTTAGGCGACTTTTCCAATTTTTTTTCATGTGGTTTTTTGTTTTAATTCCATTTTCGGGTGGGCCGGTTTGTACCTCGTCAAGGGAACGGTCAAGCGGTCCAGCCGGTCGGCCCGTACCGTGAGGCCCAACGGCACCCAACGAGATCGGCCCGTCTTCGCGTTTGCCGGATCTCGCTCCACGCAAATAAAGCTTATGACTGCGCGTCTCCTATCGGGTTCGATCATGCCAGCACTAATGCACCGGATCCCATCAGAACTCCGCAGTTAAGCGTGCTTGGGCGAGAGGAGTACTAGGATGGGTGACCTCCTGGGAAGTCCTCGTGTTGAACCCCTTTTTTTTTGCGCTGTCAGATATCGCGCATCCGATTTGCCGATTCGGGGTTATCTCCGCTTGGGCTGATATTTCGTGAGCTTGAAGCGAATGACCTAAACATCAGGATACATTGCTTCGCCATGTAGTCCATGGATTTTAGCCAAATTCCATCGTTTAGGCGACTTTTCCAATTTTTTTTCATGTGGTTTTTTGTTTTAATTCCATTTTCGGGTGGGCCGGTTTGTACCTCGTCAAGGGAACGGTCAAGCGGTCCAGCCGGTCGGCCCGTACCGTGAGGCCCAACGGCACCCAACGAGATCGGCCCGTCTTCGCGTTTGCCGGATCTCGCTCCACGCAAATAAAGCTTATGACTGCGCGTCTCCTATCGGGTTCGATCATGCCAGCACTAATGCACCGGATCCCATCAGAACTCCGCAGTTAAGCGTGCTTGGGCGAGAGCAGTACTAGGATGGGTGACCTCCTGGGAAGTCCTCGTGTTGAACCCCTTTTTTTTTGCGCTGTCAGATATCGCGCATCCGATTTGCCGATTCGGGGTTATCTCCGCTTGGGCTGAAATTTGGTGAGCTTGAAGCGAATGACCTAAACATCAGGATACATTGCTTCGCCATGTAGTCCATGGATTTTAGCCAAATTCCATCGTTTAGGGGACTTTTCCAATTTTTTTTCATGTGGTTTTTTGTTTTAATTCCATTTTCGGGTGGGCCGGTTTGTACCTCGTCAAGGGAACGGTCAAGCGGTCCAACCGGTCGGCCCGTACCGTCAGGTCCAACGGCACCCAACGAGATCGGCCCGTCTTCACGTTTGCCGAATCTCGCTCCACGCAAATATACCTTATGACTGCGCGTCTCCTATCGGGTTCGATCATACCAGCACTAATGCTCCGGATCCCATCAGAACTCCGCAGTTAAGCGTGCTTGGGCGAGAGGAGTACTAGGATGGGTGACCTCCTGGGAAGTCCTCGTGTTGAACCCCTTTTTTTTTGCGCTGTCAGATATCGCGCATCCGATTTGCCGATTCGGGGTTATCTCCGCTTGGGCTGATATTTCGTGAGCTTGAAGCGAATGACCTAAACATCAGGATACATTGCTTCGCCATGTAGTCCATGGATTTTAGCCAAATTCCATCGTTTAGGCGACTTTTCCAATTTTTTTTCATGTGGTTTTTTGTTTTAATTCCATTTTCGGGTGGGCCGGTTTGTACCTCGTCAAGGGAACGGTCAAGCGGTCCAGCCGGTCGGCCCGTACCGTGAGGCCCAACGGCACCCAACGAGATCGGCCCGTCTTCGCGTTTGCCGGATCTCGCTCCACGCAAATAAAGCTTATCACTGCGCGTCTCCTATCGGGTTCGATCATGCCAGCACTAATGCACCGGATCCCATCAGAACTCCGCAGTTAAGCGTGCTTGGGCGAGAGGAGTACTAGGATGGGTGACCTCCTGGGAAGTCCTCGTGTTGAACCCCTTTTTTTTTGCGCTGTCAGATATCGCGCATCCGATTTGCCGATTCGGGGTTATCTCCGCTTGGGCTGATATTTCGTGAGCTTGAAGCGAATGACCTAAACATCAGGATACATTGCTTCGCCATGTAGTCCATGGATTTTAGCCAAATTCCATCGTTTAGGCGACTTTTCCAATTTTTTTTCATGTGGTTTTTTGTTTTAATTCCATTTTCGGGTGGGCCGGTTTGTACCTCGTCAAGGGAACGGTGAAGCGGTCCAGCCGGTCGGCCCGTACCGTGAGGCCCAACGGCACCCAACGAGATCGGCCCGTCTTCGCGTTTGCCGGATCTCGCTCCACGCAAATAAAGCTTATGACTGCGCGTCTCCTATCGGGTTCGATCATGCCAGCACTAATGCACCGGATCCCATCAGAACTCCGCAGTTAAGCGTGCTTGGGCGAGAGCAGTACTAGGATGGGTGACCTCCTGGGAAGTCCTCGTGTTGAACCCCTTTTTTTTTGCGCTGTCAGATATCGCGCATCCGATTTGCCGATTCGGGGTTATCTCCGCTTGGGCTGAAATTTGGTGAGCTTGAAGCGAATGACCTAAACATCAGGATACATTGCTTCGCCATGTAGTCCATGGATTTTAGCCAAATTCCATCGTTTAGGCGACTTTTCCAATTTTTTTTCATGTGGTTTTTTGTTTTAATTCCATTTTCGGGTGGGCCGGTTTGTACCTCGTCAAGGGAACGGTCAAGCGGTCCAGCCGGTCGGCCCGTACCGTCAGGCCCAACGGCACCCAACGAGATCGGCCCGTCTTCGCGTTTGCCGGATCTCGCTCCACGCATATAAAGCTTATGACTGCGCGTCTCCTATCGGGTTCGATCATGCCAGCACTAATGCACCGGATCCCATCAGAACTCCGCAGTTAAGCGTGCTTGGGCGAGAGCAGTACTAGGATGGGTGACCTCCTGGGAAGTCCTCGTGTTGAACCCCTTTTTTTTTGCGCTGTCGGATATCGCGCATCCGATTTGCCGATTCGGGGTTATCTCCGCTTGGGCTGAAATTTGGTGAGCTTGAAGCGAATGACCTAAACATCAGGATACATTGCTTCGCCATGTAGTCCAAGGATTTTAGCCAAATTCCATCGTTTAGGCGACTTTTCCAATTTTTTTTAATTTTGTTTTTTGTTTTAATTCCATTTTCGGGTGGGCCGGTTTGTACCTCGTCAAGGGAACGGTCAAGCGGTCCAGCCGGTCGGCCCGTACCGTGAGGCCCAACGACACCCAACGAGATCGGCCCGTCTTCGCGTTTGCCGGATCTCGCTCCACGCAAATAAAGCTTATGACTGCGCGTCTCCTATCGGGTTCGATCATGCCAGCACTAATGCACCGGATCCCATCAGAACTCCGCAGTAAAGCGTGCTTTGGCGAGAGCAGTACTAGGATGGGTGACCTCCTGGGAAGTCCTCGTGTTGAACCCCTTTTTTTTTTGCGCTGTCGGATATCGCGCATCCGATTTGCCGATTCGGGGTTAT
The DNA here is from genome assembly GCA_034222035.1 of Acacia crassicarpa. Classification (NCBI taxonomy): domain Eukaryota; kingdom Viridiplantae; phylum Streptophyta; class Magnoliopsida; order Fabales; family Fabaceae; genus Acacia; species Acacia crassicarpa. Next base: position 1,620,338 of record JAWXYG010000021.1, on the reverse strand, counting down.
CTCCGCTTGGGCTGAAATTTGGTGAGCATGAAGCGAATGACCTAAACATCAGGATACATTGCTTCGCCATGTAGTCCATGGATTTTAGCCAAATTCCATCGTTTAGGCGACTTTTCCAATTTTTTTTTATTTGGTTTTTTGTTTTAATTCCATTTTCGGGTGGGCCGGTTTGTTCCTCGTCAAGGGAACGGTCAAGCGGTCCAGCCGGTCGGCCCGTACCGTGAGGCCCAACGGCACCCAACAAGATCGGCCCGTCTTCGCGTTTGCCGGATCTCGCTCCACGCAAATATAGCTTACGACTGCGCGTCTCCTATCGGGTTCGATCATGCCATCACTAATGCACCGGATCCCATCAGAACTCCACTGGGCGAGAGCAGTATTAGGATGGGTGACCTCCTGGGAAGTCCTCGTGTTGAACCCCTTTTTTTTTGCGCTGTCGGATATCGCGCATCCGATTTGCCGATTCGGGGTTATCTCCGCTTGGGCTGAAATTTGGTGAGCTTGAAGCGAATGACCTAAACATCAGGATACATTGCTTCGCCATGTAGTCCATGGATTTTAGCCAAATTCCATCGTTTAGGCGACTTTTCCAATTTTTTTTTATTCAGTTTTTTGTTTTAATTCCATTTTCGGGTGGGCCGGTTTGTTCCTCGTCAAGGGAACGGTCAAGCGGTCCAGCCGGTCGGCCCGTACCGTCAGGCCCAACGGCACCCAACGAGATCGGCCCGACTTCGCGTTTGCCGGATCTCGCTCCACGCAAACAAAGCTTATGACTACGCGTCTCCTATCGGGTTCGATCATGCCAGCACTAATGCACCGGATCCCATCAGAACTCCGCAGTAAAGCGTGCTTTGGCGAGAGCAGTACTAGGATGGGTGACCTCCTGGGAAGTCCTCGTGTTGAACCCCTTTTTTTTTGCGCTGTCGGATATCGCGCATCCGATTTGCCGATTCGGGGTTATCTCCGCTTGGGCTGAAATTTGGTGAGCTTGAAGCGAATGACCTAAACATCAGGATACATTGCTTCGCCATGTAGTCCATGGATTTTAGCCAAATTCCATCGTTTAGGCGACTTTTCCAATTGTTTTTAATTTTGTTTTTTGTTTTAATTCCATTTTCGGGTGGGCCGGTTTGTACCTCGTCAAGGGAACGGTCAAGCGGTCCAGCCGGTCGGCCCGTACCGTCAGGCCCAACGGCACCCAACGAGATCGGCCCGTCTTCGCGTTTGCCGGATCTCGCTCCACGTAAATATAGCTTATGACTGCGCGTCTCCTATCGGGTTCGATCATGCCAGCACTAATGCACCGGATCCCATCAGAACTCCGCAGTTAAGCGTGCTTGGGCGAGAGGAGTACTAGGATGGGTGACCTCCTGGGAAGTCGTCGTGTTGAACCCCTTTTTTTTTGCGCTGTCGGATATCGCGCATCCGATTTGCCGATTCGGGGTTATCTCCGCTTGGGCTGAAATTTGGTGAGCTTGAAGCGAATGACCTAAACATCAGGATACATTGCTTTGCCATGTTGTCCATGGATTTTAGCCAGATTCGATCGTTTAGGCGACTTTTCCAATTTTTTTTTATGTGGTTTTTTGTTTTAATTCCATTTTCGGGTGGGCCGGTTTGTACCTCGTCAAGGGAACGGTCAAGCGGTCCAGCCGGTCGGCCCGTAACGTCAGGCCCAACGGCACCCAACGAGATTGGCCCGTCTTCGCGTTTGCCGGATCTCGCTCCACGCAAATAAATCTTATGACTGCGCGTCTCCTATCGGGTTCGATCATGCCAGCACTAATGCACCGGATCCCATCAGAACTCCGCAGTTAAACGTGCTTGGTCGAGAGCAGTACTAGGATGGGTGACCTCCTGGGAAGTCCTCGTGTTGAACCCCTTTTTTTTTGCGCTGTCAGATATCGCGCATCCGATTTGCCGATTCGGGGTTATCTCCGCTTGGGCTGAAATTTGGTGAGCTTGAAGCGAATGACCTAAACATCAGGATACATTGCTTCGCCATGTAGTCCATGGATTTTAGCCAGATTCGATCGTTTAGGCGACTTTTCCAATTTTTTTTATGTGGTTTTTTGTTTTAATTCCATTTTCGGGTGGGCCGGTTTGTACCTCGTCAAGGGAACGGTCAAGCGGTCCAGCCGGTCGGCCCGTACCGTGAGGCCCAACGGCACCCAACGAGATCGGCCCGTCTTCGCGTTTGCCGGATCTCGCTCCACGTAAATATAGCTTATGACTGCGCGTCTCCTATCGGGTTCTATCATGCCAGCACTAATGCACCGGATCCCATCAGAACTCCGCAGTTAAGCGTGCTTGGGCGAGAGGAGTACTAGGATGGGTGAGCTCCTGGGAAGTCGTCGTGTTGAACCCCTTTTTTTTTGCGCTGTCGGATATCGCGCATCCGATTTGCCGATTCGGGGTTATCTCCGCTTGGGCTGAAATTTGGTGAGCTTGAAGCGAATGACCTAAACATCAGGATACATTGCTTTGCCATGTTGTCCATGGATTTTAGCCAGATTCGATCGTTTAGGCGTCTTTTCCAATTTTTTTTTATGTGGTTTTTTGTTTTAATTCCATTTTCGGGTGGGCCGGTTTGTACCTCGTCAAGGGAACGGTCAAGCGGTCCAGCCGGTCGGCCCAACGGCACCCAACGAGATCGGGCGGTCTGCGCGTTTGCCGGATCTCGCTCCACGCAAATATAGCTTATGACTGCGCGTCTCCAATCGGGTTCGATCGTGCCAGCACTAATGCACCGGATCCCATCAGAACTCCGCAGTTAAGCGTGCTTGGGCGAGAGCAGTACTAGGATGGGTGACCTCCTGGGAAGTCCTCGTGTTGAACCCCTTTTTTTTTGCGCTGTCAGATATCGCGCATCCGATTTGCCGATTCGGGGTTATCTCCGCTTGGGCTGAAATTTGGTGAGCTTGAAGCGAATGACCTAAACATCAGGATACATTGCCTCGCCATGTAGTCCATGGATTTTAGCCAAATTCCATCGTTTAGGCGACTTTTCCAATTTTTTTTATGTGGTTTTTTGTTTTAATTCCATTTTCGGGTGGGCCGGTTTGTACCTCGTCAAGGGAACGGTCAAGCGGTCCAGCCGGTCGGCCCGTACCGTCAGGCGCAACGGCACCCAACGAGATCGGCCCGTCTTCGCCTTTGCCGGATCTCATTCCACGCAAATATAGCTTATGACTGCGTGTCTCCTATCGGGTTCGATCATGCCAGCACTAATGCACTGGATCCCATCAGAACTCCGCAGTTAAGCGTGCTTGGGCGAGAGCAGTACTAGGATGGGTGACCTCCTGGGAAGTCCTCGTGTTGAACCCCTTTTTTTTTGCGCTGTCGGATATCGCGCATCCGATTTGCCGATTCGGGGTTATCTCCGCTTGGGCTGAAATTTGGTGAGCTTGAAGCGAATGACCTAAACATCAGGATACATTGCTTCGCCATGTAGTCCATGGATTTTAGCCAAATTCCATCGTTTAGGCGACTTTTCCAATTGTTTTTAATTTTGTTTTTTGTTTTAATTCCATTTTCGGGTGGGCCGGTTTGTACCTCGTCAAGGGAACGGTCAAGCGGTCCAGCCGGTCGGCCCGTACCGTCAGGCCCAACGGCACCCAACGAGATCGGCCCGTCTTCGCGTTTGCCGGATCTCGCTCCACGTAAATATAGCTTATGACTGCGCGTCTCCTATCGGGTTCGATCATGCCAGCACTAATGCACCGGATCCCATCAGAACTCCGCAGTTAAGCGTGCTTGGGCGAGAGGAGTACTAGGATGGGTGACCTCCTGGGAAGTCGTCGTGTTGAACCCCTTTTTTTTTGCGCTGTCGGATATCGCGCATCCGATTTGCCGATTCGGGGTTATCTCCGCTTGGGCTGAAATTTGGTGAGCTTGAAGCGAATGACCTAAACATCAGGATACATTGCTTTGCCATGTTGTCCATGGATTTTAGCCAGATTCGATCGTTTAGGCGACTTTTCCAATTTTTTTTTATGTGGTTTTTTGTTTTAATTCCATTTTCGGGTGGGCCGGTTTGTACCTCGTCAAGGGAACGGTCAAGCGGTCCAGCCGGTCGGCCCGTAACGTCAGGCCCAACGGCACCCAACGAGATTGGCCCGTCTTCGCGTTTGCCGGATCTCGCTCCACGCAAATAAATCTTATGACTGCGCGTCTCCTATCGGGTTCGATCATGCCAGCACTAATGCACCGGATCCCATCAGAACTCCGCAGTTAAACGTGCTTGGTCGAGAGCAGTACTAGGATGGGTGACCTCCTGGGAAGTCCTCGTGTTGAACCCCTTTTTTTTTGCGCTGTCAGATATCGCGCATCCGATTTGCCGATTCGGGGTTATCTCCGCTTGGGCTGAAATTTGGTGAGCTTGAAGCGAATGACCTAAACATCAGGATACATTGCTTCGCCATGTAGTCCATGGATTTTAGCCAGATTCGATCGTTTAGGCGACTTTTCCAATTTTTTTTATGTGGTTTTTTGTTTTAATTCCATTTTCGGGTGGGCCGGTTTGTACCTCGTCAAGGGAACGGTCAAGCGGTCCAGCCGGTCGGCCCGTACCGTGAGGCCCAACGGCACCCAACGAGATCGGCCCGTCTTCGCGTTTGCCGGATCTCGCTCCACGTAAATATAGCTTATGACTGCGCGTCTCCTATCGGGTTCTATCATGCCAGCACTAATGCACCGGATCCCATCAGAACTCCGCAGTTAAGCGTGCTTGGGCGAGAGGAGTACTAGGATGGGTGAGCTCCTGGGAAGTCGTCGTGTTGAACCCCTTTTTTTTTGCGCTGTCGGATATCGCGCATCCGATTTGCCGATTCGGGGTTATCTCCGCTTGGGCTGAAATTTGGTGAGCTTGAAGCGAATGACCTAAACATCAGGATACATTGCTTTGCCATGTTGTCCATGGATTTTAGCCAGATTCGATCGTTTAGGCGTCTTTTCCAATTTTTTTTTATGTGGTTTTTTGTTTTAATTCCATTTTCGGGTGGGCCGGTTTGTACCTCGTCAAGGGAACGGTCAAGCGGTCCAGCCGGTCGGCCCAACGGCACCCAACGAGATCGGGCGGTCTGCGCGTTTGCCGGATCTCGCTCCACGCAAATATAGCTTATGACTGCGCGTCTCCAATCGGGTTCGATCGTGCCAGCACTAATGCACCGGATCCCATCAGAACTCCGCAGTTAAGCGTGCTTGGGCGAGAGCAGTACTAGGATGGGTGACCTCCTGGGAAGTCCTCGTGTTGAACCCCTTTTTTTTTGCGCTGTCAGATATCGCGCATCCGATTTGCCGATTCGGGGTTATCTCCGCTTGGGCTGAAATTTGGTGAGCTTGAAGCGAATGACCTAAACATCAGGATACATTGCCTCGCCATGTAGTCCATGGATTTTAGCCAAATTCCATCGTTTAGGCGACTTTTCCAATTTTTTTTATGTGGTTTTTTGTTTTAATTCCATTTTCGGGTGGGCCGGTTTGTACCTCGTCAAGGGAACGGTCAAGCGGTCCAGCCGGTCGGCCCGTACCGTCAGGCGCAACGGCACCCAACGAGATCGGCCCGTCTTCGCCTTTGCCGGATCTCATTCCACGCAAATATAGCTTATGACTGCGTGTCTCCTATCGGGTTCGATCATGCCAGCACTAATGCACTGGATCCCATCAGAACTCCGCAGTTAAGCGTGCTTGGGCGAGAGCAGTACTAGGATGGGTGACCTCCTGGGAAGTCCTCGTGTTGAACCCCTTTTTTTTTGCGCTGTCAGATATCGCGCATCCGATTTGCCGATTCGGGGTTATCTCCGCTTGGGCTGAAATTTGGTGAGCTTGAAGCGAATGACCTAAACATCAGGATACATTGCTTCGCCATGTAGTCCATGGATTTTAGCCAAATTCCATCGTTTAGGCGACTTTTCCAATTTTTTTTTATTTAGTTTTTTGTTTTAATTCCATTTTCGGGTGGGCCGGTTTGTTCCTCGTCAAGGGAACGGTCAAGCGGTCCAGCCGGTCGGCCCGTACCGTCAGGCCCAACGGCACCCAACGAGATCGGCCCGACTTCGCGTTTGCCGGATCTCGCTCCACGCAAACAAAGCTTATGACTACGCGTCTCCTATCGGGTTCGATCATGCCAGCACTAATGCACCGGATCCCATCAGAACTCCGCAGTAAAGCGTGCTTTGGCGAGAGCAGTACTAGGATGGGTGACCTCCTGGGAAGTCCTCGTGTTGAACCCCTTTTTTTTTGCGCTGTCGGATATCGCGCATCCGATTTGCCGATTCGGGGTTATCTCCGCTTGGGCTGAAATTTGGTGAGCTTGAAGCGAATGACCTAAACATCAGGATACATTGCTTCGCCATGTAGTCCATGGATTTTAGCCAAATTCCATCGTTTAGGCGACTTTTCCAATTGTTTTTAATTTTGTTTTTTGTTTTAATTCCATTTTCGGGTGGGCCGGTTTGTACCTCGTCAAGGGAACGGTCAAGCGGTCCAGCCGGTCGGCCCGTACCGTCAGGCCCAACGGCACCCAACGAGATCGGCCCGTCTTCGCGTTTGCCGGATCTCGCTCCACGTAAATATAGCTTATGACTGCGCGTCTCCTATCGGGTTCGATCATGCCAGCACTAATGCACCGGATCCCATCAGAACTCCGCAGTTAAGCGTGCTTGGGCGAGAGGAGTACTAGGATGGGTGACCTCCTGGGAAGTCGTCGTGTTGAACCCCTTTTTTTTTGCGCTGTCGGATATCGCGCATCCGATTTGCCGATTCGGGGTTATCTCCGCTTGGGCTGAAATTTGGTGAGCTTGAAGCGAATGACCTAAACATCAGGATACATTGCTTTGCCATGTTGTCCATGGATTTTAGCCAGATTCGATCGTTTAGGCGACTTTTCCAATTTTTTTTTATGTGGTTTTTTGTTTTAATTCCATTTTCGGGTGGGCCGGTTTGTACCTCGTCAAGGGAACGGTCAAGCGGTCCAGCCGGTCGGCCCGTAACGTCAGGCCCAACGGCACCCAACGAGATTGGCCCGTCTTCGCGTTTGCCGGATCTCGCTCCACGCAAATAAATCTTATGACTGCGCGTCTCCTATCGGGTTCGATCATGCCAGCACTAATGCACCGGATCCCATCAGAACTCCGCAGTTAAACGTGCTTGGTCGAGAGCAGTACTAGGATGGGTGACCTCCTGGGAAGTCCTCGTGTTGAACCCCTTTTTTTTTGCGCTGTCAGATATCGCGCATCCGATTTGCCGATTCGGGGTTATCTCCGCTTGGGCTGAAATTTGGTGAGCTTGAAGCGAATGTCCTAAACATCAGGATACATTGCTTCGCCATGTAGTCCATGGATTTTAGCCAGATTCGATCGTTTAGGCGACTTTTCCAATTTTTTTTATGTGGTTTTTTGTTTTAATTCCATTTTCGGGTGGGCCGGTTTGTACCTCGTCAAGGGAACGGTCAAGCGGTCCAGCCGGTCGGCCCGTACCGTGAGGCCCAACGGCACCCAACGAGATCGGCCCGTCTTCGCGTTTGCCGGATCTCGCTCCACGTAAATATAGCTTATGACTGCGCGTCTCCTATCGGGTTCTATCATGCCAGCACTAATGCACCGGATCCCATCAGAACTCCGCAGTTAAGCGTGCTTGGGCGAGAGGAGTACTAGGATGGGTGAGCTCCTGGGAAGTCGTCGTGTTGAACCCCTTTTTTTTTTGCGCTGTCGGATATCGCGCATCCGATTTGCCGATTCGGGGTTATCTCCGCTTGGGCTGAAATTTGGTGAGCTTGAAGCGAATGACCTAAACATCAGGATACATTGCTTTGCCATGTTGTCCATGGATTTTAGCCAGATTCGATCGTTTAGGCGTCTTTTCCAATTTTTTTTTATGTGGTTTTTTGTTTTAATTCCATTTTCGGGTGGGCCGGTTTGTACCTCGTCAAGGGAACGGTCAAGCGGTCCAGCCGGTCGGCCCAACGGCACCCAACGAGATCGGGCGGTCTGCGCGTTTGCCGGATCTCGCTCCACGCAAATATAGCTTATGACTGCGCGTCTCCAATCGGGTTCGATCGTGCCAGCACTAATGCACCGGATCCCATCAGAACTCCGCAGTTAAGCGTGCTTGGGCGAGAGCAGTACTAGGATGGGTGACCTCCTGGGAAGTCCTCGTGTTGAACCCCTTTTTTTTTGCGCTGTCAGATATCGCGCATCCGATTTGCCGATTCGGGGTTATCTCCGCTTGGGCTGAAATTTGGTGAGCTTGAAGCGAATGACCTAAACATCAGGATACATTGCCTCGCCATGTAGTCCATGGATTTTAGCCAAATTCCATCGTTTAGGCGACTTTTCCAATTTTTTTTATGTGGTTTTTTGTTTTAATTCCATTTTCGGGTGGGCCGGTTTGTACCTCGTCAAGGGAACGGTCAAGCGGTCCAGCCGGTCGGCCCGTACCGTCAGGCGCAACGGCACCCAACGAGATCGGCCCGTCTTCGCCTTTGCCGGATCTCATTCCACGCAAATATAGCTTATGACTGCGTGTCTCCTATCGGGTTCGATCATGCCAGCACTAATGCACTGGATCCCATCAGAACTCCGCAGTTAAGCGTGCTTGGGCGAGAGCAGTACTAGGATGGGTGACCTCCTGGGAAGTCCTCGTGTTGAACCCCTTTTTTTTTGCGCTGTCAGATATCGCGCATCCGATTTGCCGATTCGGGGTTATCTCCGCTTGGGCTGAAATTTGGTGAGCTTGAAGCGAATGACCTAAACATCAGGATACATTGCTTCGCCATGTAGTCCATGGATTTTAGCCAAATTCCATCGTTTAGGCGACTTTTCCAATTTGTTTTAATTTTGTTTTTTGTTTTAATTCCATCTTGAAGTCCTCGTGTTGAACCCCTTTTTTTTTGCGCTGTCGGATATCGCGCATCCGATTTGCCGATTCGGGGTTATCTCCGCTTGGGCTGAAATTTGGTGAGCTTGAAGCGAATGACCTAAACATCAGGATACATTGCTTTGCCATGTAGTCCATGGATTTTAGCCAGATTCGATCGTTTAGGCGACTTTTCCAATTTTTTTTTATGTGGTTTTTTGTTTTAATTCCATTTTCGGGTGGGCCGGTTTGTACCTCGTCAAGGGAACGGTCAAGCGGTCCAGCCGGTCGGCCCGTACCGTCAGGCCCAACAGCACCCAACGAGATCGGCCCGTCTTCGCGTTTGCCGGATCTCGCTCCACGCAAATAAAGCTTATGACTGCGCGTCTCCTATCGGGTTCGATCATGCCAGCACTAATGCACCGGATCCCATCAGAACTCCGCAGTTAAGCGTGCTTGGGCGAGAGCAGTACTAGGTTGGGTGACCTCCTGGGAAGTCCTCGTGTTGAACCCCTTTTTTTTTGCGCTGTCAGATATCGCGCATCCGATTTGCCGATTCGGGGTTATCTCCGCTTGGGCTGAAATTTGGTGAGCTTGAAGCGAATGACCTAAACATCAGGATACATTGCTTTGCCATGTTGTCCATGGATTTTAGCCAGATTCGATCGTTTAGGCGACTTTTCCAATTTTTTTTTATGTGGTTTTTTGTTTTAATTCCATTTTCGGGTGGGCCGGTTTGTACCTCGTCAAGGGAACGGTAAAGCGGTCCAGCCGGTCGGCCCGTACCGTCAGGCCCAACGGCACCCAACGAGATCGGCCCGTCTTCGCGTTTGCCGGATCTCGCTCCACGCAAATATACCTTATGACTGCGCGTCTCCTATCGGGTTCGATCATACCAGCACTAATGCACCGGATCCCATCAGAACTCCGCAGTTAAACGTGCTTGGGCGAGAGCAGCACTAGGATGGGTGACCTCCTGGGAAGTCCTCGTGTTGAACCCCTTTTTTTTTGCGCTGTCAGATATCGCGCATCCGATTTGCCGATTCGGGGTTATCTCCGCTTGGGCTGAAATTTCGTGAGCTTGAAGCGAATGACCTAAACATCAGGATACATTGCTTCGCCATGTAGTCCATGGATTTTAGCCAAATTCCATCGTTTAGGCGACTTTTCCAATTTGTTTTAATTTTGTTTTTTGTTTTAATTCCATCCTGATGTCCTCGTGTTGAACCCCTTTTTTTTTTGCGCTGTCGGATATCGCGCATCCGATTTGCCGATTCGGGGTTATCTCCGCTTGGGCTGAAATTTTGTGAGCTTGAAGAGAATGACCTAAACATCAGGATACATTGCTTCGTAATGTAGTCCATGGATTTTAGCCAAATTCCATCGTTTAGGCGACTTTTCCAATTTTTTTTTATGTGGTTTTTTGTTTTAATTCCATTTTCGGGTGGGCCGGTTTGTACCTCGTCAAGGGAACGGTCAAGCGGTCCAGCCGGTCGGCCCGTACCGTCAGGCCCAACGGCACCCAACGAGATCGGCCCGTCTTCGCGTTTGCAGGATCTCGCTCCACGCAAATATAGCTTATGACTGCGCGTCTCCTATCGGGTTCGATCATGCCAGCACTAATGCACCGGATCCCATCAGAACTCCGCAGTTAAGCGTTCTTGGGTGAGAGCAGTAGTAGGATGGGTGACCTCCTGGGAAGTCCTCGTGTTGAACCCCTTTTTTTTTGCGCTGTCAGATATCGCGCATCCGATTTGCCGATTCGGGGTTATCTCCGCTTGGGCTGAAATTTGGTGAGCTTGAAGCGAATGACCTAAACATCAGGATACATTGCTTCGCCATGTAGTCCATGGATTTTAGCCAAATTCCATCGTTTAGGCGACTTTTCCAATTTTTTTTAATTTTGTTTTTTGTTTTAATTCCATTTTCGGGTGGGCCGGTTTGTACCTCGTCAAGGGAACGGTCAAGCGGTCCAGCCGGTCGGCCCGTACCGTCAGGCCGAACGGCACCCAACGAGATCGGCCGTCTTCGCGTTTGCCGGATCTCGCTCCACGTAAATATAGCTTATGACTGCGCGTCTCCTATCGGGTTCGATCATGCCAGCACTAATGCACCGAATCCCATCAGAACTCCGCAGTTAAGCGTGCTTGGGCGAGAGCAGTACTAGGATGGGTGACCTCCTGGGAAGTCCTCGTGTTGAACCCCTTTTTATTTGCGCTGTCAGATATCGCGCATCCGATTTGCCGATTCGGGGTTATCTCCGCTTGGGCTGAAATTTGGTGAGCTTGAAGCGAATGACCTAAACATCAGGATATATTTCTTCGCCATGTAGTCCATGGATTTTAGCCAAATTCCATCGTTTATGCGACTTTTCCAATTTTTTCTAATTTTGTTTTTTGTTTTAATTCCATTTTCGGGTGGGCCGGTTTGTACCTCGTCAAGGGAACGGTCAAGCGGTCCAGCCGGTCGGCCCGTACCGTCAGGCCCAACGGCACCCAACGAGATCGGCCCGTCTTCGCGTTTGCCGGATCTCGCTCCACGTAAATATAGCTTATGACTGCGCGTCTCTATCGGGTTCGATCATGCCAGCACTAATGCACCGGATCCCATCAGAACTTCGCAGTTAAGCATGCTTGGGCGAGAGGAGTACTAGGATGGGTGACCTCCTGGGAAGTCCTCGTGTTGAACCCCTTTTTTTTTGCGCTGTCGGATATCGCGCATCCGATTTGCCAATTCGGGGTTATCTCCGCTTGGGCTGAAATTTGGTGAGCTTGAAGCGAATGACCTAAACATCAGGATACATTGCTTTGCCATGTAGTCCATGGATTTTAGCCAGATTCTATCGTTTAGGTGACTTTTCCAATTTTTTTTTTATGTGGTTTTTTGTTTTAATTCCATTTTCGGGTGGGCCGGTTTGTACCTCGTCAAGGGAACGGTCAAGCGGTCCAGCCGGTCGGCCCTTACCGTCAGGCCCAACGGCACCCAACGAGATCGGCCCGTCTTCGCGTTTGCCGGATCTCGCTCCACGTAAATAAAGCTTATGACTGCGCGTCTCCTATCGGGTTCGATCATGCCAGCACTAATGCACTGGATCCCATCAGAACTCCGCAGTTAAGCGTGCTTGGGCGAGAGCAGTACTAGGATGGGTGACCTCCTGGGAAGTCCTCGTGTTGAACCCCTTTTTTTTTGCGCTGTCAGATATCGCGCATCCGATTTGCCGATTCGGGGTTATCTCCGCTTGGGCTGAAATTTGGTGAGCTTGAAGCGAATGACCTAAACATCAGGATACATTGCTTCGCCATGTAGTCCATGGATTTTAGCCAAATTCCATCGTTTAGGCGACTTTTCCAATTTGTTTTAATTTTGTTTTTTGTTTTAATTCCATCCTGAAGTCCTCGTGTTGAACCCCTTTTTTTTTGCGCTGTCGGATATCGCGCATCCGATTTGCCGATTCGGGGTTATCTCCGCTTGGGCTGAAATTTGGTGAGCTTGAAGCGAATCACCTAAACATCAGGATACATTGCTTTGCCATGTAGTCCATGGATTTTAGCCAGATTCGATCGTTTAGGCGACTTTTCCAATTTTTTTTATGTGGTTTTTTGTTTTAATTCCATTTTCGGGTGGGCCGGTTTGTACCTCGTCAAGGGAACGGTAAAGCGGTCCAGCCGGTCGGCCCGTACCGTCAGGCCCAACGGCACCCAACGAGATCGGCCCGTCTTCGCGTTTGCCGGATCTCGCTCCACGCAAATATACCTTATGACTGCGCGTCTCCTATCGGGTTCGATCATACCAGCACTAATGCACCGGATCCCATCAGAACTCCGCAGTTAAGCGTGCTTGGGCGAGAGCAGTACTAGGATGGGTGACCTCCTGGGAAGTCCTCGTGCTGAACCCCTTTTTTTTTGCGCTGTCAGATATCGCGCATCCGATTTGCCGATTCGGGGTTATCTCCGCTTGGGCTGAAATTTGGTGAGCTTGAAGCGAATGACCTAAACATCAGGATACATTGCTTCGCCATGTAGTCCATGGATTTTAGCCAAATTCCATCGTTTAGGCGACTTTTCCAATTTGTTTTAATTTTGTTTTTTGTTTTAATTCCATCCTGAAGTCCTCGTGTTGAACCCCTTTTTTTTTGCGCTGTCGGATATCGCGCATCCGATTTGCCGATTCGGGGTTATCTCCGCTTGGGCTGAAATTTTGTGAGCTTGAAGAGAATGACCTAAACATCAGGATACATTGCTTCGTCATGTAGTCCATGGATTTTAGCCAAATTCCATCGTTTAGGCGACTTTTCCAATTTTTTTTTATGTGGTTTTTTGTTTTAATTCCATTTTCGGGTGGGCCGGTTTGTACCTCGTCAAGGGAACGGTCAAGCGGTCCAGCCGGTCGGCCCGTACCGTCAGGCCCAACGGCACCCAACGAGATCGGCCCGTCTTCGCGTTTGCAGGATCTCGCTCCACGCAAATATAGCTTACGACTGCGCGTCTCCTATCGGGTTCGATCATGCCAGCACTAATGCACCGGATCCCATCAGAACTCCGCAGTTAAGCGTTCTTGGGTGAGAGCAGTAGTAGGATGGGTGACCTCCTGGGAAGTCCTCGTGTTGAATCCCTTTTTTTTTGCGCTGTCAGATATCGCGCATCCGATTTGCCGATTCGGGGTTATCTCCGCTTGGGCTGAAATTTGGTGAGCTTGAAGCGAATGACCTAAACATCAGGATACATTGCTTCGCCATGTAGTCCATGGATTTTAGCCAAATTCCATCGTTTAGGCGACTTTTCCAATTTTTTTTCATTTTGTTTTTTGTTTTAATTCCATTTTCGGGTGGGCCGGTTTGTACCTCGTCAAGGGAACGGTCAAGCGGTCCAGCCGGTCGGCCCGTACCGTCAGGCCGAACGGCACCCAACGAGATCGGCCGTCTTCGCGTTTGCCGGATCTCGCTCCACGTAAATATAGCTTATGACTGCGCGTCTCCTATCGGGTTCGATCATGCCAGCACTAATGCACCGAATCCCATCAGAACTCCGCAGTTAAGCGTGCTTGGGCGAGAGCAGTACTAGGATGGGTGACCTCCTGGGAAGTCCTCGTGTTGAACCCCTTTTTTTTTGCGCTGTCGGATATCGCGCATCCGATTTGCCAATTCGGGGTTATCTCCGCTTGGGCTGAAATTTGGTGAGCTTGAAGCGAATGACCTAAACATCAGGATACATTGCTTTGCCATGTAGTCCATGGATTTTAGCCAGATTCTATCGTTTAGGCGACTTTTCCAATTTTTTTTTTATGTGGTTTTTTGTTTTAATTCCATTTTCGGGTGGGCCGGTTTGTACCTCGTCAAGGGAACGGTCAAGCGGTCCAGCCGGTCGGCCCTTACCGTCAGGCCCAACGGCACCCAACGAGATCGGCCCGTCTTCGCGTTTGCCGGATCTCGCTCCACGTAAATAAAGCTTATGACTGCGCGTCTCCTATCGGGTTCGATCATGCCAGCACTAATGCACTGGATCCCATCAGAACTCCGCAGTTAAGCGTGCTTGGGCGAGAGCAGTACTAGGATGGGTGACCTCCTGGGAAGTCCTCGTGTTGAACCCCTTTTTTTTTGCGCTGTCAGATATCGCGCATCCGATTTGCCGATTCGGGGTTATCTCCGCTTGGGCTGAAATTTGGTGAGCTTGAAGCGAATGACCTAAACATCAGGATACATTGCTTCGCCATGTAGTCCATGGATTTTAGCCAAATTCCATCGTTTAGGCGACTTTTCCAATTTGTTTTAATTTTGTTTTTTGTTTTAATTCCATCCTGAAGTCCTCGTGTTGAACCCCTTTTTTTTTGCGCTGTCGGATATCGCGCATCCGATTTGCCGATTCGGGGTTATCTCCGCTTGGGCTGAAATTTGGTGAGCTTGAAGCGAATCACCTAAACATCAGGATACATTGCTTTGCAATGTAGTCCATGGATTTTAGCCAGATTCGATCGTTTAGGCGACTTTTCCAATTTTTTTTATGTGGTTTTTTGTTTTAATTCCATTTTCGGGTGGGCCGGTTTGTACCTCGTCAAGGGAACGGTAAAGCGGTCCAGCCGGTCGGCCCGTACCGTCAGGCCCAACGGCACCCAACGAGATCGGCCCGTCTTCGCGTTTGCCGGATCTCGCTCCACGCAAATATACCTTATGACTGCGCGTCTCCTATCGGGTTCGATCATACCAGCACTAATGCACCGGATCCCATCAGAACTCCGCAGTTAAGCGTGCTTGGGCGAGAGCAGTACTAGTATGGGTGACCTCCTGGGAAGTCCTCGTGTTGAACCCCTTTTTTTTTGCGCTGTCAGATATCGCGCATCCGATTTGCCGATTCGGGGTTATCTCCGCTTGGGCTGAAATTTCGTGAGCTTGAAGCGAATGACCTAAACATCAGGATACATTGCTTCGCCATGTAGTCCATGGATTTTAGCCAAATTCCATCGTTTAGGCGACTTTTCCAATTTGTTTTAATTTTGTTTTTTGTTTTAATTCCATCCTGAAGTCCTCGTGTTGAACCCCTTTTTTTTTGCGCTGTCGGATATCGCGCATCCGATTTGCCGATTCGGGGTTATCTCCGCTTGGGCTGAAATTTTGTGAGCTTGAAGAGAATGACCTAAACATCAGGATACATTGCTTCGTCATGTAGTCCATGGATTTTAGCCAAATTCCATCGTTTAGGCGACTTTTCCAATTTTTTTTTATGTGGTTTTTTGTTTTAATTCCATTTTCGGGTGGGCCGGTTTGTACCTCGTCAAGGGAACGGTCAAGCGGTCCAGCCGGTCGGCCCGTACCGTCAGGCCCAACGGCACCCAACGAGATCGGCCCGTCTTCGCGTTTGCAGGATCTCGCTCCACGCAAATATAGCTTACGACTGCGCGTCTCCTATCGGGTTCGATCATGCCAGCACTAATGCACCGGATCCCATCAGAACTCCGCAGTTAAGCGTTCTTGGGTGAGAGCAGTAGTAGGATGGGTGACCTCCTGGGAAGTCCTCGTGTTGAATCCCTTTTTTTTTGCGCTGTCAGATATCGCGCATCCGATTTGCCGATTCGGGGTTATCTCCGCTTGGGCTGAAATTTGGTGAGCTTGAAGCGAATGACCTAAACATCAGGATACATTGCTTCGCCATGTAGTCCATGGATTTTAGCCAAATTCCATCGTTTAGGCGACTTTTCCAATTTTTTTTCATTTTGTTTTTTGTTTTAATTCCATTTTCGGGTGGGCCGGTTTGTACCTCGACAAGGGAACGGTCAAGCGGTCCAGCCGGTCGGCCCGTACCGTCAGGCCGAACGGCACCCAACGAGATCGGCCGTGTTCGCGTTTGCCGGATCTCGCTCCACGTAAATATAGCTTATGACTGCGCGTCTCCTATCGGGTTCGATCATGCCAGCACTAATGCACCGGATCCCATCAGAACTCCGCAGTTAAGCGTGCTTGGGCGAGAGGAGTACTAGGATGGGTGACCTCCTGGGAAGTCCTCGTGTTGAACCCCTTTTTTTTTGCGCTGTCGGATATCGCGCATCCGATTTGCCGATTCGGGGTTATCTCCGCTTGGGCCGAAATTTGGTGAGCTTCAAGCGAATGACCTAAACATCAGGATACATTGCTTTGCCATGTAGTCCATGGATTTTAGCCAGATTCGATCGTTTAGGCGACTTTTCCAATTTTTTTTATGTGGTTTTTTGTTTTAATTCCATTTTCGGGTGGGCCGGTTTGTACCTCGTCAAGGGAACGGTCAAGCGGTCCAGCCGGTCGGCCCGTACCGTCAGGCCCAACGGCACCCAACGAGATCGGCCCGTCTTCGCGTTTGCCGGATCTCGCTCCACGCAAATAAAGCTTATGACTGCGCGTCTCCTATCGGGTTCGATCATGCCAGCACTAATGCACCGGATCCCATCAGAACTCCGCAGTTAAGCGTGCTTGGGCGAGAGCAGTACTAGGATGGGTGACCTCCTGGGAAGTCCTCGTGTTGAACCCCTTTTTTTTTGCGCTGTCAGATATCGCCCATACGA
Source organism: Acacia crassicarpa (assembly GCA_034222035.1). Classification (NCBI taxonomy): domain Eukaryota; kingdom Viridiplantae; phylum Streptophyta; class Magnoliopsida; order Fabales; family Fabaceae; genus Acacia; species Acacia crassicarpa. The sequence continues at coordinate 1,603,457 of JAWXYG010000021.1, read as the reverse complement.
TTTGCCGATTCGGGGTTATCTCCGCTTGGGCTGAAATTTGGTTAGCTTGAAGCGAATGACCTAAACATCAGGATACATTGCTTCGCCATGTAGTCCATGGATTTTAGCCAAATTCCATCGTTTAGGCGACTTTTCGAATTTTTTTTAATTTTGTTTTTTGTTTTAATTCCATTTTCGGGTGGGCCGGTTTGTGCCTCGTCAAGGGAACGGTCAAGCGGTCCAGCCGATCGGCCCGTACCGTCAGGGCCAACGGCACCCAACGAGATCGGCCCGTCTTCGCGTTTGCCGGATCTCGCTCCACGTAAATATAGCTTATGACTGCGCGTCTCCTATCGGGTTCGATCATGCCAGCACTAATGCACTGAATCCCATCAGAACTCCGCAGTTAAGCGTGCCTGGGCGAGAGCAGTACTAGGATGGGTGGCCTCCTGGGAAGTCCTCGTGTTGAACCCCTTTTTTTTTGCGCTGTCAGATATCGCGCATCCGATTTGCCGATTCGGGGTTATCTCCGCTTGGGCTGAAATTTGGTGAGCTTGAAGCGAATGACCTAAACATCAGGATATATTGCTTCGCCATGTAGTCCATGGATTTTAGCCAAATTCCATCGTTTAGGCGACTTTTCCAATTTTTTCTAATTTTGTTTTTTGTTTTAATTCCATTTTCGGGTGGGCCGGTTTGTACCTTGTCAAGGGAACGGTCAAGCGGTCCAGCCGGTCGGCCCGTACCGTCAGGCCCAACGGCACCCAACGAGATCGGCCCGTCTTCGCGTTTGCCGGATCTCGCTCCACGTAAATATAGCTTATGACTGCGCGTCTCCTATCGGGTTCGATCATGCCAGCACTAATGCACCGGATCCCATCAGAACTGCGCAGTTAAGCGTGCTTGGGCGAGAGCAGTACTAGGATGGGTGACCTCCTGGGAAGTCCTCGTGTTGAACCCCTTTTTTTTTGCGCTGTCAGATATCGCGCATCCGATTTGCCGATTCGGGGTTATCTCCGCTTGGGCTGAAATTTGGTGAGCTTGAAGCGAATGACCTAAACATCAGGATACTTTGCTTCGCCATGTAGTCCATGGATTTTAGCCAAATTCCATCGTTTAGGCGACTTTTCCAATTTTTTTTAATTTTGTTTTTTGTTTTAATTCCATTTTCGGGTGGGCTGGTTTGTACCTCGTCAAGGGAACGGTCAAGCGGTCCAGCCGGTCGGCCCGTACCGTCAGGCCCAACGGCACCCAACGAGATCGGCCCGTCTTCGCGTTTGCCGGATCTCGCTCCACGTAAATATAGCTTATGATTGCGCGTCTCCTATCGGGTTCGATCATACCAGCACTAAAGCACCGGATCCCATCAGAACTCCGCAGCTAAGCGTGCTTGGGCGAGAGGAGTACTAGGATGGGTGACCTCCTGGGAAGTCCTCGTGTTGAACCCCTTTTTTTTTGCGCTGTCAGATATCGCGCATCCGATTTGCCGATTCGGGGTTATCTCCGCTTGGGCTGAAATTTGGTGAGCTTGAAGCGAATGACCTAAACATCAGGATACATTGCTTCGCCATGTAGTCCATGGATTTTAGCCAAATTCCATCGTTTAGGCGACTTTTCCAATTTTTTTTAATTTTGTTTTTTGTTTTAATTCCATTTTCGGGTGGGCCGGTTTGTACCTCGTCAAGGGAACGGTCAAGCGGTCCAGCCGGTCGGCCCGTACCGTCAGGCCCAACGGCACCCAACGAGATCGGCCCGTCTTCGCGTTTGCTGGATCTCGCTGCACGTAAATATAGCTTATGACTGCGCGTCTCCTATCGGATTCGATCATGCCAGCACTAATGCACCGGATCCCATCAGAACTTCGCAGTTAAGCGTGCTTGGGCGAGAGGAGTACTAGGATGGGTGACCTCCTGGGAAGTCCTCGTGTTGAACCCCTTTTTTTTTTGCGCTGTCGAATATCGCGCATCCGATTTGCCGATTCGGGGTTATCTCCGCTTGGGCTGAAATTTGGTGAGCTTGAAGCGAATGACCTAAACATCAGGATATATTGCTTCGCCATGTAGTCCATGGATTTTAGCCAAATTCCATCGTTTAGGCGACTTTTCCAATTTTTTCTAATTTTGTTTTTTGTTTTAATTCCATTTTCGGGTGGGCCGGTTTGTACCTTGTCAAGGGAACGGTCAAGCGGTCCAGCCGGTCGGCCCGTTCCGTCAGGCCCAACGGCACCCAACGAGATCGGCCCGTCTTCGCGTTTGCCGGATCTCGCTCCACGTAAATATAGCTTATGACTGCGCGTCTCCTATCGGGTTCGATCATGCCAGCACTAATGCACCGGATCCCATCAGAACTGCGCAGTTAAGCGTGCTTGGGCGAGAGCAGTACTAGGATGGGTGACCTCCTGGGAAGTCCTCGTGTTGAACCCCTTTTTTTTTGCGCTGTCAGATATCGCGCATCCGATTTGCCGATTCGGGGTTATCTCCGCTTGGGCTGAAATTTGGTGAGCTTGAAGCGAATGACCTAAACATCAGGATACTTTGCTTCGCCATGTAGTCCTTGGATTTTAGCCAAATTCCATCGTTTAGGCGACTTTTCCAATTTTTTTTAATTTTGTTTTTTGTTTTAATTCCATTTTCGGGTGGGCCGGTTTGTACCTCGTCAAGGGAACGGTCAAGCGGTCCAGCCGGTCGGCCCGTACCGTCAGGCCCAACGGCACCCAACGAGATCGGCCCGTCTTCGCGTTTGCCGGATCTCGCTGCACGTAAATATAGCTTATGACTGCGCGTCTCCTATCGGGTTCGATCATGCCAGCACTAAAGCACCGGATCCCATCAGAACTCCGCAGTTAAGCGTGCTTGGGCGAGAGGAGTACAAGGATGGGTGACCTCCTGGGAAGTCCTCGTGTTGAACCCCTTTTTTTTTGCTCTGTCAGATATCGCGCATCCGATTTGCCGATTCGGGGTTATCTCCGCTTGGGCTGAAATTTGGTGAGCTTGAAGTGAATGACCTAAACATCAGGATACTTTGCTTCGCCATGTAGTCCATGGATTTTAGCCAAATTCCATCGTTTAGGCGACTTTTCCAATTTTTTTTAATTTTGTTTTTTGTTTTAATTCCATTTTCGGGTGGGCCGGTTTGTACCTCGTCAAGGGAACGGTCAAGCGGTCCAGCCGGTCGGCCCGTACCGTCAGGCCCAACGGCACCCAACGAGATCGGCCCGTCTTCGCGTTTGCCGGATCTCGCTCCACGTAAATATAGCTTATGACTGCGCGTCTCCTATCGGGTTCGATCATGCCAGCACTAAAGCACCGGATCCCATCAGAACTCCGCAGTTAAGCGTGCTTGGGCGAGAGCAGTACTAGGATGGGTGACCTCCTGGGAAGTCCTCGTGTTGAACCCCTTTTTTTTTGCGCTGTCAGATATCGCGCATCCGATTTGCCGATTCGGGGTTATCTCCGCTTGGGCTGAAATTTGGTGAGCTTGAAGCGAATGACCTAAACATCAGGATACTTTGCTTCGCCATGTAGTCCATGGATTTTAGCCAAATTCCATCGTTTAGGCGACTTTTCCAATTTTTTTTAATTTTGTTTTTTGTTTTAATTCCATTTTCGGGTGGGCCGGTTTGTACCTCGTCAAGGGAACGGTCAAGCGGTCCAGCCGGTCGGCCCGTACCGTCAGGCCCAACGGCACCCAACGAGATCGGCCCGTCTTCGCGTTTGCCGGATCTCGCTCCACGTAAATATAGCTTATGATTGCGCGTCTCCTATCGGGTTCGATCATACCAGCACTAAAGCACCGGATCCCATCAGAACTCCGCAGTTAAGCGTGCTTGGGCGAGAGGAGTACTAGGATGGGTGACCTCCTGGGAAGTCCTCGTGTTGAACCCCTTTTTTTTTGCGCTGTCAGATATCGCGCATCCGATTTGCCGATTCGGGGTTATCTCCGCTTGGGCTGAAATTTGGTGAGCTTGAAGCGAATGACCTAAACATCAGGATACATTGCTTCGCCATGTAGTCCATGGATTTTAGCCAAATTCCATCGTTTAGGCGACTTTTCCAATTTTTTTTAATTTTGTTTTTTGTTTTAATTCCATTTTCGGGTGGGCCGGTTTGTACCTCGTCAAGGGAACGGTCAAGCGGTCCAGCCGGTCGGCCCGTACCGTCAGGCCCAACGGCACCCAACGAGATCGGCCCGTCTTCGCGTTTGCCGGATCTCGCTGCACGTAAATATAGCTTATGACTGCGCGTCTCCTATCGGATTCGATCATGCCAGCACTAATGCACCGGATCCCATCAGAACTTCGCAGTTAAGCGTGCTTGGGCGAGAGGAGTACTAGGATGGGTGACCTCCTGGGAAGTCCTCGTGTTGAACCCCTTTTTTTTTTGCGCTGTCGAATATCGCGCATCCGATTTGCCGATTCGGGGTTATCTCCGCTTGGGCTGAAATTTGGTGAGCTTGAAGCGAATGACCTAAACATCAGGATATATTGCTTCGCCATGTAGTCCATGGATTTTAGCCAAATTCCATCGTTTAGGCGACTTTTCCAATTTTTTCTAATTTTGTTTTTTGTTTTAATTCCATTTTCGGGTGGGCCGGTTTGTACCTTGTCAAGGGAACGGTCAAGCGGTCCAGCCGGTCGGCCCGTACCGTCAGGCCCAACGGCACCCAACGAGATCGGCCCGTCTTCGCGTTTGCCGGATCTCGCTCCACGTAAATATAGCTTATGACTGCGCGTCTCCTATCGGGTTCGATCATGCCAGCACTAATGCACCGGATCCCATCAGAACTGCGCAGTTAAGCGTGCTTGGGCGAGAGCAGTACTAGGATGGGTGACCTCCTGGGAAGTCCTCGTGTTGAACCCCTTTTTTTTTGCGCTGTCAGATATCGCGCATCCGATTTGCCGATTCGGGGTTATCTCCGCTTGGGCTGAAATTTGGTGAGCTTGAAGCGAATGACCTAAACATCAGGATACTTTGCTTCGCCATGTAGTCCTTGGATTTTAGCCAAATTCCATCGTTTAGGCGACTTTTCCAATTTTTTTTAATTTTGTTTTTTGTTTTAATTCCATTTTCGGGTGGGCCGGTTTGTACCTCGTCAAGGGAACGGTCAAGCGGTCCAGCCGGTCGGCCCGTACCGTCAGGCCCAACGGCACCCAACGAGATCGGCCCGTCTTCGCGTTTGCCGGATCTCGCTGCACGTAAATATAGCTTATGACTGCGCGTCTCCTATCGGGTTCGATCATGCCAGCACTAAAGCACCGGATCCCATCAGAACTCCGCAGTTAAGCGTGCTTGGGCGAGAGGAGTACTAGGATGGGTGACCTCCTGGGAAGTCCTCGTGTTGAACCCCTTTTTTTTTGTTCTGTCAGATATCGCGCATCCGATTTGCCGATTCGGGGTTATCTCCGCTTGGGCTGAAATTTGGTGAGCTTGAAGTGAATGACCTAAACATCAGGATACTTTGCTTCGCCATGTAGTCCATGGATTTTAGCCAAATTCCATCGTTTAGGCGACTTTTCCAATTTTTTTTAATTTTGTTTTTTGTTTTAATTCCATTTTCGGGTGGGCCGGTTTGTACCTCGTCAAGGGAACGGTCAAGCGGTCCAGCCGGTCGGCCCGTACCGTCAGGCCCAACGGCACCCAACGAGATCGGCCCGTCTTCGCGTTTGCCGGATCTCGCTCCACGTAAATATAGCTTATGACTGCGCGTCTCCTATCGGGTTCGATCATGCCAGCACTAATGCACCGGATCCCAGCAGAACTCCGCAGTTAAGCGTGCTTGGGCGAGAGCAGTACTAGGATGGGTGACCTCCTGGGAAGTCCTCGTGTTGAACCCCTTTTTTTTTGCGCTGTCAGATATCGCGCATCCGATTTGCCGATTCGGGGTTATCTCCGCTTGGGCTGAAATTTGGTGAGCTTGAAGCGAATGACATAAACATCAGGATACTTTGCTTCGCCATGTAGTCCATGGATTTTAGCCAAATTCCATCGTTTAGGCGACTTTTCCAATTTTTTTTAATTTTGTTTTTTGTTTTAATTCCATTTTCGGGTGGGCCGGTTTGTACCTCGTCAAGGGAACGGTCAAGCGGTCCAGCCGGTCGGCCCGTACCGTCAGGCCCAACGGCACCCAACGAGATCGGCCCGTCTTCGCGTTTGCCGGATCTCGCTGCACGTAAATATAGCTTATGACTGCGCGTCTCCTATCGGGTTCGATCATGCCAGCACTAAAGCACCGGATCCCATCAGAACTCCGCAGTTAAGCGTGCTTGGGCGAGAGGAGTACTAGGATGGGTGACCTCCTGGGAAGTCCTCGTGTTGAACCCCTTTTTTTTTGTTCTGTCAGATATCGCGCATCCGATTTGCCGATTCGGGGTTATCTCCGCTTGGGCTGAAATTTGGTGAGCTTGAAGTGAATGACCTAAACATCAGGATACTTTGCTTCGCCATGTAGTCCATGGATTTTAGCCAAATTCCATCGTTTAGGCGACTTTTCCAATTTTTTTTAATTTTGTTTTTTGTTTTAATTCCATTTTCGGGTGGGCCGGTTTGTACCTCGTCAAGGGAACGGTCAAGCGGTCCAGCCGGTCGGCCCGTACCGTCAGGCCCAACGGCACCCAACGAGATCGGCCCGTCTTCGCGTTTGCCGGATCTCGCTCCACGTAAATATAGCTTATGACTGCGCGTCTCCTATCGGGTTCGATCATGCCAGCACTAATGCACCGGATCCCAGCAGAACTCCGCAGTTAAGCGTGCTTGGGCGAGAGCAGTACTAGGATGGGTGACCTCCTGGGAAGTCCTCGTGTTGAACCCCTTTTTTTTTGCGCTGTCAGATATCGCGCATCCGATTTGCCGATTCGGGGTTATCTCCGCTTGGGCTGAAATTTGGTGAGCTTGAAGCGAATGACATAAACATCAGGATACTTTGCTTCGCCATGTAGTCCATGGATTTTAGCCAAATTCCATCGTTTAGGCGACTTTTCCAATTTTTTTTAATTTTGTTTTTTGTTTTAATTCCATTTTCGGGTGGGCCGGTTTGTACCTCGTCAAGGGAACGGTCAAGCGGTCCAGCCGGTCGGCCCGTACCGTCAGGCCCAACGGCACCCAACGAGATCGGCCCGTCTTCGCGTTTGCCGGATCTCGCTCCACGTAAATATAGCTTATGACTGCGCGTCTCCTATCGGGTTCGATCATGCCAGCACTAAAGCACCGGATCCCATCAGAACTCCGCAGTTAAGCGTGCTTGGGCGAGAGCAGTACTAGGATGGGTGACCTCCTGGGAAGTCCTCGTGTTGAACCCCTTTTTTTTTTGCGCTGTCAGATATCGCGCATCTGATTTGCCGATTCGGGGTTATCTCCGCTTGGGCTGAAATTTGGTGAGCTTGAAGCGAATGACCTAAACATCAGGATACATTGCTTCGCCATGTAGTCCATGGATTTTAGCCAAATTCCATCGTTTAGGCGACTTTTCCAATTTTTTTTAATTTTGTTTTTTGTTTTAATTCCATTTTCGGGTGGGCCGGTTTGTACCTCGTCAAGGGAACGGTCAAGCGGTCCAGCCGGTCGGCCCGTACCGTCAGGCCCAACGGCACCCAACGAGATCGGCCCGTCTTCGCGTTTGCCGGATCTCGCTCCACGTAAATATAGCTTATGACTGCGCGTCTCCTATCGGGTTCGATCATACCAGCACTAAAGCACCGGATCCCATCAGAACTCCGCAGTTAAGCGTGCTTGGGCGAGAGGAGTACTAGGATGGGTGACCTCCTGGGAAGTCCACGTGTTGAACCCCTTTTTTTTTGCGCTGTCAGATATCGCGCATCCGATTTGCCGATTCAGGGTTATCTCCGCTTGGGCTGAAATTTGGTGAGCTTGAAGCGAATGACCTAAACATCAGGATACATTGCTTTGCCATGTAGTCCTTGGATTTTAGCCAGATTCTATCGTTTAGGCGACTTTTCCAATTTTTTTTTATGTGGTTTTTTGTTTTAATTCCATTTTCGGGTGGGCCGGTTTGTACCTCGTCAAGGGAACGGTCAAGCGGTCCAGCCGGTCGGCCCGTACCGTCAGGCCCAACGGCACCCAACGAGATCGGCCCGTCTTCGCGTTTGCCGCATCTCGCTCCACGCAAATATAGCTTATGACTGCGCGTCTCCTACCGGGTTCGATCATGCCAGCACTAAAGCACCGGATCCCATCAGAACTCCGCAGTTAAGCGTGCTTGGGCGAGAGCAGTACTAAGATGGGTGACCTCCTGGGAAGTCCTCGTGCTGAACCCCTTTTTTTTTGCGCTGTCAGATATCTCGCATCCGATTTGCCGATTCGGGGTTATCTCCGCTTGGGCTGAAATTTGGTGAGCTTGAAGCGAATGACCTAAACATCAGGATACATTGCTTCGCCATGTAGCCCATGGATTTTAGCCAAATTCCATCGTTTAGGCGACTTTTCCAATTTTTTTTAATTTTGTTTTTTGTTTTAATTCCATTTTCGGGTGGGCCGGTTTGTACCTCGTCAAGGGAACGGTCAAGCGGTCCAGCCGGTCGGCCCGTACCGTCAGGCCCAACGGCACCCAACGAGATCGGCCCGTCTTCGCGTTTGCCGGATCTCGCTCCACGTAAATATAGCTTATGACTGCGCGTCTCCTATCGGGTTCGATCATGCCAGCACTAATGCACCGGATCCCATCAGAACTCCGCAGTTAAGCGTGCTTGGGCGAGAGCAGTACTAGGATGGGTGACCTCCTGGGAAGTCCTCGTGTTGAACCCCTTTTTTTTTTGCGCTGTCAGATATCGCGCATCCGATTTGCCGATTCGGGGTTATCTCCGCTTGGGCTGAAATTTGGTGAGCTTGAAGCGAATGACCTAAACATCAGGATACATTTCTTAGCCATGTAGTCCATGGATTTTAGCCAAATTCCATCGTTTAGGCGACTTTTCCAATTTTTTTTAATTTTGTTTTTTGTTTTAATTCCATTTTCAGGTGGGCCGGTTTGTACCTCGTCAAGGGAACGGTCAAGCGGTCCAGCCGGTCGGCCCGTACCGTCAGGCCCAACGGCACCCAACGAGATCGGCCCGTCTTCGCGTTTGCCGGATCTCGCTGCACGTAAATATAGCTTATGACTGCGCGTCTCCTATCGGATTCGATCATGCCAGCACTAATGCACCGGATCCCATCAGAACTTCACAGTTAAGCGTGCTTGGGCGAGAGGAGTACTAGGATGGGTGACCTCCTGGGAAGTCCTCGTGTTGAACCCCTTTTTTTTTGCGCTGTCGAATATCGCGCATCCGATTTGCCGATTCGGGGTTATCTCCGCTTGGGCTGAAATTTGGTGAGCTTGAAGCGAATGACCTAAACATCAGGATACATTGCTTTGCCATGTAGTCCATGGATTTTAGCCAGATTCTATCGTTTAGGCGACTTTTCCAATTTTTTTTTATGTGGTTTTGTGTTTTAATTCCATTTTCGGGTGGGCCGGTTTGTACCTCGTCAAGGGAACGGTCAAGCGGTCCAGCCGGTCGGCCCGTACCGTCAGGCCCAACGGCACCCAACGAGATCGGCCCGTCTTCGCGTTTGCCGGATCTCGCTCCACGCAAATATAGCTTATGACTGCGCGTCTCCTATCGGGTTCGATCATGCCAGCACTAAAGCACCGGATCCCATCAGAACTCCGCAGTTAAGCGTGCTTGGGCGAGAGCAGTACTAAGATGGGTGACCTCCTGGGAAGTCCTCGTGTTGAACCCCTTTTTTTTTTTGCGCTGTCAGATATCTCGCATCCGATTTGCCGATTCGGGGTTATCTCCGCTTGGGCTGAAATTTGGTGAGCTTGAAGCGAATGACCTAAACATCAGGATACATTGCTTCGCCATGTAGCCCATGGATTTTAGCCAAATTCCATCGTTTAGGCGACTTTTCCAATTTTTTTTAATTTTGTTTTTTGTTTTAATTCCATTTTCGGGTGGGCCGGTTTGTACCTCGTCAAGGGAACGGTCAAGCGGTCCAGCCGGTCGGCCCGAACCGTCAGGCCCAACGGCACCCAACGAGATCGGCCCGTCTTCGCGTTTGCCGGATCTCGCTGCACGTAAATATAGCTTATGACTGCGCGTCTCCTATCGGGTTCGATCATGCCAGCACTAATGCACCGGATCCCATCAGAACTCCGCAGTTAAGCGTGCTTGGGCGAGAGCAGTACTAGGATGGGTGACCTCCTGGGAAGTCCTCGTGTTGAACCCCTTTTTTTTTGCGCTGTCAGATATCGCGCATCCGATTTGCCGATTCGGGGTTATCTCCGCTTGGGCTGAAATTTGGTGAGCTTGAAGCGAATGACCTAAACATCAGGATACTTTGCTTCGCCATGTAGTCCATGGATTTTAGCCAAATTCCATCGTTTAGGCGACTTTTCCAATTTTTTTTAATTTTGTTTTTTGTTTTAATTCCATTTTCGGGTGGGCCGGTTTGTACCTCGTCAAGGGAACGGTCAAGCGGTCCAGCCGGTCGGCCCGTACCGTCAGGCCCAACGGCACCCAACGAGATCGGCCCGTCTTCGCGTTTGCCGGATCTCGCTCCACGTAAATATAGCTTATGACTGCGCGTCTCCTATCGGGTTCGATCATACCAGCACTAAAGCACCGGATCCCATCAGAACTCCGCAGTTAAGCGTGCTTGGGCGAGAGGAGTACTAGGATGGGTGACCTCCTGGGAAGTCCTCGTGTTGAACCCCTTTTTTTTTGCCCTGTCAGATATCGCGCATCCGATTTGCCGATTCGGGGTTATCTCCGCTTGGGCTGAAATTTGGTGAGCTTGAAGCGAATGACCTAAACATCAGGATACATTGCTTCGCCATGTAGTCCATGGATTTTAGCCAAATTCCATCGTTTAGGCGACTTTTCCAATTTTTTTTAATTTTGTTTTTTGTTTTAATTCCATTTTCGGGTGGGCCGGTTTGTACCTCGTCAAGGGAACGGTCAAGCGGTCCAGCCGGTCGGCCCGTACCGTCAGGCCCAACGGCACCCAACGAGATCGGCCCGTCTTCGCGTTTGCCGGATCTCGCTGCACGTAAATATAGCTTATGACTGCGCGTCTCCTATCGGATTCGATCATGCCAGCACTAATGCACCGGATCCCATCAGAACTTCGCAGTTAAGCGTGCTTGGGCGAGAGGAGTACTAGGATGGGTGACCTCCTGGGAAGTCCTCGTGTTGAACCCCTTTTTTTTTGCGCTGTCGAATATCGCGCATCCGATTTGCCGATTCGGGGTTATCTCCGCTTGGGCTGAAATTTGGTGAGCTTGAAGCGAATGACCTAAACATCAGGATACATTGCTTGCCATGTAGTCCATGGATTTTAGCCAGATTCTATCGTTTAGGCGACTTTTCCAATTTTTTTTTATGTGGTTTTGTGTTTTAATTCCATTTTCGGGTGGGCCGGTTTGTACCTCGTCAAGGGAACGGTCAAGCGGTCCAGCCGGTCGGCCCGTACCGTCAGGCCCAACGGCACCCAACGAGATCGGCCCGTCTTCGCGTTTGCCGGATCTCGCTCCACGCAAATATAGCTTATGACTGCGCGTCTCCTATCGGGTTCGATCATGCCAGCACTAAAGCACCGGATCCCATCAGAACTCCGCAGTTAAGCGTGCTTGGGCGAGAGCAGTACTAAGATGGGTGACCTCCTGGGAAGTCCTCGTGTTGAACCCCTTTTTTTTTTTGCGCTGTCAGATATCTCGCATCCGATTTGCCGATTCGGGGTTATCTCCGCTTGGGCTGAAATTTGGTGAGCTTGAAGCGAATGACCTAAACATCAGGATACATTGCTTCGCCATGTAGCCCATGGATTTTAGCCAAATTCCATCGTTTAGGCGACTTTTCCAATTTTTTTTAATTTTGTTTTTTGTTTTAATTCCATTTTCGGGTGGGCCGGTTTGTACCTCGTCAAGGGAACGGTCAAGCGGTCCAGCCGGTCGGCCCGAACCGTCAGGCCCAACGGCACCCAACGAGATCGGCCCGTCTTCGCGTTTGCCGGATCTCGCTGCACGTAAATATAGCTTATGACTGCGCGTCTCCTATCGGGTTCGATCATGCCAGCACTAATGCACCGGATCCCATCAGAACTCCGCAGTTAAGCGTGCTTGGGCGAGAGCAGTACTAGGATGGGTGACCTCCTGGGAAGTCCTCGTGTTGAACCCCTTTTTTTTTGCGCTGTCAGATATCGCGCATCCGATTTGCCGATTCGGGGTTATCTCCGCTTGGGCTGAAATTTGGTGAGCTTGAAGCGAATGACCTAAACATCAGGATACTTTGCTTCGCCATGTAGTCCATGGATTTTAGCCAAATTCCATCGTTTAGGCGACTTTTCCAATTTTTTTTAATTTTGTTTTTTGTTTTAATTCCATTTTCGGGTGGGCCGGTTTGTACCTCGTCAAGGGAACGGTCAAGCGGTCCAGTCGGTCGGCCCGTACCGTCAGGCCCAACGGCACCCAACGAGATCGGCCCGTCTTCGCGTTTGCCGGATCTCGCTCCACGTAAATATAGCTTATGACTGCGCGTCTCCTATCGGGTTCGATCATACCAGCACTAAAGCACCGGATCCCATCAGAACTCCGCAGTTAAGCGTGCTTGGGCGAGAGGAGTACTAGGATGGGTGACCTCCTGGGAAGTCCTCGTGTTGAACCCCTTTTTTTTTGCCCTGTCAGATATCGCGCATCCGATTTGCCGATTCGGGGTTATCTCCGCTTGGGCTGAAATTTGGTGAGCTTGAAGCGAATGACCTAAACATCAGGATACATTGCTTCGCCATGTAGTCCATGGATTTTAGGCAAATTCCATCGTTTAGGCGACTTTTCCAATTTTTTTTAATTTTGTTTTTTGTTTTAATTCCATTTTCGGGTGGGCCGGTTTGTACCTCGTCAAGGGAACGGTCAAGCGGTCCAGCCGGTCGGCCCGTACCGTCAGGCCCAACGGCACCCAACGAGATCGGCCCGTCTTCGCGTTTGCCGGATCTCGCTGCACGTAAATATAGCTTATGACTGCGCGTCTCCTATCGGATTCGATCATGCCAGCACTAATGCACCGGATCCCATCAGAACTTCGCAGTTAAGCGTGCTTGGGCGAGAGGAGTACTAGGATGGGTGACCTCCTGGGAAGTCCTCGTGTTGAACCCCTTTTTTTTTGCGCTGTCGAATATCGCGCATCCGATTTGCCGATTCGGGGTTATCTCCGCTTGGGCTGAAATTTGGTGAGCTTGAAGCGAATGACCTAAACATCAGGATACATTGCTTTGCCATGTAGTCCATGGATTTTAGCCAGATTCTATCGTTTAGGCGACTTTTCCAATTTTTTTTATGTGGTTTTGTGTTTTAATTCCATTTTCGGGTGGGCCGGTTTGTACCTCGTCAAGGGAACGGTCAAGCGGTCCAGCCGGTCGGCCCGTACCGTCAGGCCCAACGGCACCCAACGAGATCGGCCCGTCTTCGCGTTTGCCGGATCTCGCTCCACGCAAATATAGCTTATGACTGCGCGTCTCCTATCGGGTTCGATCATGCCAGCACTAAAGCACCGGATCCCATCAGAACTCCGCAGTTAAGCGTGCTTGGGCGAGAGCAGTACTAAGATGGGTGACCTCCTGGGAAGTCCTCGTGTTGAACCCCTTTTTTTTTTTGCGCTGTCAGATATCTCGCATCCGATTTGCCGATTCGGGGTTATCTCCGCTTGGGCTGAAATTTGGTGAGCTTGAAGCGAATGACCTAAACATCAGGATACATTGCTTCGCCATGTAGCCCATGGATTTTAGCCAAATTCCATCGTTTAGGCGACTTTTCCAATTTTTTTTAATTTTGTTTTTTGTTTTAATTCCATTTTCGGGTGGGCCGGTTTGTACCTCGTCAAGGGAACGGTCAAGCGGTCCAGCCGGTCGGCCCGAACCGTCAGGCCCAACGGCACCCAACGAGATCGGCCCGTCTTCGCGTTTGCCGGATCTCGCTGCACGTAAATATAGCTTATGACTGCGCGTCTCCTATCGGGTTCGATCATGCCAGCACTAATGCACCGGATCCCATCAGAACTCCGCAGTTAAGCGTGCTTGGGCGAGAGCAGTACTAGGATGGGTGACCTCCTGGGAAGTCCTCGTGTTGAACCCCTTTTTTTTTGCGCTGTCAGATATCGCGCATCCGATTTGCCGATTCGGGGTTATCTCCGCTTGGGCTGAAATTTGGTGAGCTTGAAGCGAATGACCTAAACATCAGGATACTTTGCTTCGCCATGTAGTCCATGGATTTTAGCCAAATTCCATCGTTTAGGCGACTTTTCCAATTTTTTTTAATTTTGTTTTTTGTTTTAATTCCATTTTCGGGTGGGCCGGTTTGTACCTCGTCAAGGGAACGGTCAAGCGGTCCAGCCGGTCGGCCCGTACCGTCAGGCCCAACGGCACCCAACGAGATCGGCCCGTCTTCGCGTTTGCCGGATCTCGCTCCACGTAAATATAGCTTATGACTGCGCGTCTCCTATCGGGTTCGATCATACCAGCACTAAAGCACCGGATCCCATCAGAACTCCGCAGTTAAGCGTGCTTGGGCGAGAGGAGTACTAGGATGGGTGACCTCCTGGGAAGTCCTCGTGTTGAACCCCTTTTTTTTTGCCCTGTCAGATATCGCGCATCCGATTTGCCGATTCGGGGTTATCTCCGCTTGGGCTGAAATTTGGTGAGCTTGAAGCGAATGACCTAAACATCAGGATACATTGCTTCGCCATGTAGTCCATGGATTTTAGCCAAATTCCATCGTTTAGGCGACTTTTCCAATTTTTTTTAATTTTGTTTTTTGTTTTAATTCCATTTTCGGGTGGGCCGGTTTGTACCTCGTCAAGGGAACGGTCAAGCGGTCCAGCCGGTCGGCCCGTACCGTCAGGCCCAACGGCACCCAACGAGATCGGCCCGTCTTCGCGTTTGCCGGATCTCGCTGCACGTAAATATAGCTTATGACTGCGCGTCTCCTATCGGATTCGATCATGCCAGCACTAATGCACCGGATCCCATCAGAACTTCGCAGTTAAGCGTGCTTGGGCGAGAGGAGTACTAGGATGGGTGACCTCCTGGGAAGTCCTCGTGTTGAACCCCTTTTTTTTTTGCGCTGTCGAATATCGCGCATCCGATTTGCCGATTCGGGGTTATCTCCGCTTGGGCTGAAATTTGGTGAGCTTGAAGCGAATGACCTAAACATCAGGATACATTGCTTTGCCATGTAGTCCATGGATTTTAGCCAGATTCTATCGTTTAGGCGACTTTTCCAATTTTTTTTTATGTGGTTTTTTGTTTTAATTCCATTTTCGGGTGGGCCGGTTTGTACCTCGTCAAGGGAACGGTCAAGCGGTCCAGCCGGTCGGCCCGTACCGTCAGGCCCAACGGCACCCAACGAGATCGGCCCGTCTTCGCGTTTGCCGGATCTCGCTCCACGCAAATATAGCTTATGACTGCGCGTCTCCTATCGGGTTCGATCATGCCAGCACTAAAGCACCGGATCCCATCAGAACTCCGCAGTTAAGCGTGCTTGGGCGAGAGCAGTACTAAGATGGGTGACCTCCTGGGAAGTCCTCGTGTTGAACCCCTTTTTTTTTGCGCTGTCAGATATCTCGCATCCGATTTGCCGATTCGGGGTTATCTCCGCTTGGGCTGAAATTTGGTGAGCTTGAAGCGAATGACCTAAACATCAGGATACATTGCTTCGCCATGTAGCCCATGGATTTTAGCCAAATTCCATCGTTTAGGCGACTTTTCCAATTTTTTTTAATTTTGTTTTTTGTTTTAATTCCATTTTCGGGTGGGCCGGTTTGTACCTCGTCAAGGGAACGGTCAAGCGGTCCAGCCGGTCGGCCCGTACCGTCAGGCCCAACGGCACCCAACGAGATCGGCCCGTCTTCGCGTTTGCCGGATCTCGCTGCACGTAAATATAGCTTATGACTGCGCGTCTCCTATCGGATTCGATCATGCCAGCACTAATGCACCGGATCCCATCAGAACTTCGCAGTTAAGCGTGCTTGGGCGAGAGGAGTACTAGGATGGTTGACCTCCTGGGAAGTCCTCGTGTTGAACCCCTTTTTTTTTGCGCTGTCGAATATCGCGCATCCGATTTGCCGATTCGGGGTTATCTCCGCTTGGGCTGAAATTTGGTGAGCTTGAAGCGAATGACCTAAACATCAGGATACATTGCTTTGCCATGTAGTCCATGGATTTTAGCCAGATTCTATCGTTTAGGCGACTTTTCCAATTTTTTTTTATGTGGTTTTGTGTTTTAATTCCATTTTCGGGTGGGCCGGTTTGTACCTCGTCAAGGGAACGGTAAAGCGGTCCAGCCGGTCGGCCCGTACCGTCAGGCCCAACGGCACCCAACGAGATCGGCCCGTCTTCGCGTTTGCCGGATCTCGCTCCACGCAAATATAGCTTATGACTGCGCGTCTCCTATCGGGTTCGATCATGCCAGCACTAAAGCACCGGATCCCATCAGAACTCCGCAGTTAAGCGTGCTTGGGCGAGAGCAGTACTAAGATGGGTGACCTCCTGGAAAGTCCTCGTGTTGAACCCCTTTTTTTTTGCGCTGTCAGATATCTCGCATCCGATTTGCCGATTCGGGGTTATCTCCGCTTGGGCTGAAATTTGGTGAGCTTGAAGCGAATGACCTAAACATCAGGATACATTGCTTCGCCATGTAGCCCATGGATTTTAGCCAAATTCCATCGTTTAGGCGACTTTTCCAATTTTTTTTAATTTTGTTTTTTGTTTTAATTCCATTTTCGGGTGGGCCGGTTTGTACCTCGTCAAGGGAACGGTCAAGCGGTCCAGCCGGTCGGCCCGAACCGTCAGGCCCAACGGCACCCAACGAGATCGGTCCGTCTTCGCGTTTGCCGGATCTCGCTGCACGTAAATATAGCTTATGACTGCGCGTCTCCTATCGGGTTCGATCATGCCAGCACTAATGCACCGGATCCCATCAGAACTCCGCAGTTAAGCGTGCTTGGGCGAGAGCAGTACTAGGATGGGTGACCTCCTGGGAAGTCCTCGTGTTGAACCCCTTTTTTTTTGCGCTGTCAGATATCGCGCATCCGATTTGCCGATTCGGGGTTATCTCCGCTTGGGCTGAAATTTGGTGAGCTTGAAGCGAATGACCTAAACATCAGGATACTTTGCTTCGCCATGTAGTCCATGGATTTTAGCCAAATTCCATCGTTTAGGCGACTTTTCCAATTTTTTTTAATTTTGTTTTTTGTTTTAATTCCATTTTCGGGTGGGCCGGTTTGTACCTCGTCAAGGGAACGGTCAAGCGGTCCAGCCGGTCGGCCCGAACCGTCAGGCCCAACGGCACCCAACGAGATCGGCCCGTCTTCGCGTTTGCCGTATCTCGCTCCACGTAAATATAGCTTATGACTGCGCGTCTCCTATCGGGTTCGATCATGCCAGCACTAAAGCACCGGATCCCATCAGAACTCCGCAGTTAAGCGTGCTTGGGCGAGAGCAGTACTAGGATGGGTGACCTCCTGGGAAGTCCTCGTGTTGAACCCCTTTTTTTTTGCGCTGTCAGATATCGCGCATCCGATTTGCCTATTCGGGGTTATCTCCGCTTGGGCTGAAATTTGGTGAGCTTGAAGCGAATGACCTAAACATCAGGATACATTGCTTAGCCATGTAGTCCATGGATTTTAGCCAAATTCCATCGTTTAGGCGACTTTTCCAATTTTTTTTAATTTTGTTTTTTGTTTTAATTCCATTTTCGGGTGGGCCGGTTTGTACCTCGTCAAGGGAACGGTCAAGCGGTCCAGCCGGTCGGCACGTACCGTCAGGCCCAACGGCACCCAACGAGATCGGCCCGTCTTCGCGTTTGCCGGATCTCGCTCCACGTAAATATAGCTTATGACTGCGCGTCTCCTATCGGGTTCGATCATGCCAGCACTAATGTACCGGATCCCATCAGAACTCCGCAGTTAAGCGTGCTTGGGCGAGAGCAGTACTAGGATGGGTGACCTCCTGGGAAGTCCTCGTGTTGAACCCCTTTTTTTTTGCGCTGTCAGATATCGCGCATCCGATTTGCCGATTCGGGGTTATCTCCGCTTGGGCTGAAATTTGGTGAGCTTGAAGCGAATGACCTAAACATCAGGATACTTTGCTTCGCCATATAGTCCATGGATTTTAGCCAAATTCCATCGTTTAGGCGACTTTTCCAATTTTTTTTAATTTTGTTTTTTGTTTTAATTCCATTTTCGGGTGGGCCGGTTTGTACCTCGTCAAGGGAACGGTCAAGCGGTCCAGCCGGTCGGCCCGTACCGTCAGGCCCAACGGCACCCAACGAGATCGGCCCGTCTTCGCGTTTGCCGGATCTCGCTCCACGTAAATATAGCTTATGACTGCGCGTCTCCTATCGGGTTCGATCATGCCAGCACTATTGCACCGGATCCCATCAGAACTCCGCAGTTAAGCGTGCTTGGGCGAGAGCAGTACTAGGATGGGTGACCTCCTGGGAAGTCCTCGTGTTGAACCCCTTTTTTTTTGCGCTGTCAGATATCGCGCATCCGATTTGCCGATTCGGGGTTATCTCCGCTTGGGCTGAAATTTGGTGAGCTTGAAGCGAATGACCTAAACATCAGGATACTTTGCTTCGCCATGTAGTCCGTGGATTTTAGCCAAATTCCATCGTTTAGGCGACTTTTCCAATTTTTTTTAATTTTGTTTTTTGTTTTAATTCCATTTTCGGGTGGGCCGGTTTGTACCTCGTCAAGGGAACGGTCAAGCGGTCCAGCCGGTCGGCCCGTACCGTCAGGCCCAACGGCACCCAACGAGATCGGCCCGTCTTCGCGTTTGCCGGATCTCGCTGCACGTAAATATAGCTTATGACTGCGCGTCTCCTATCGGGTTCGATCATGCCAGCACTAATGCACCGGATCCCATCAGAACTCCGCAGTTAAGCGTGCTTGGGCGAGAGCAGTACTAGGATGGGTGACCTCCTGGGAAGTCCTCGTGTTGAACCCCTTTTTTTTTGCGCTGTCATATATCGCGCATCCGATTTGCCGATTCGGGGTTATCTCCGCTTGGGCTGAAATTTGGTGAGCTTGAAGCGAATGACCTAAACATCAGGATACTTTGCTTCGCCATGTAGTCCATGCATTTTAGCCAAATTCCATCGTTTAGGCGACTTTTCCAATTTTTTTTAATTTTGTTTTTTGTTTTAATTCCATTTTCGGGTGGGCCGGTTTGTACCTCGTCAAGGGAACGGTCAAGCGGTCCAGCCGGTCGGCCCGTACCGTCAGGCCCAACGGCACCCAACGAGATCGGCCCGTCTTCGCGTTTGCCGGATCTCGCTCCACGTAAATATAGCTTATGACTGCGCGTCTCCTATCGGGTTCGATCATGCCAGCACTAATGCACCGGATCCCATCAGAACTCCGCAGTTAAGCGTGCTTGGGCGAGAGCAGTACTAGGATGGGTGACCTCCTGGGAAGTCCTCGTGTTGAACCCCTTTTTTTTTGCGCTGTCAGATATCGCGGATCCGATTTGCCGATTCGGGGTTATCTCCGCTTGGGCTGAAATTTGGTGAGCTTGAAGCGAATGACCTAAACATCAGGATAGATTGCTTCGCCATGTAGTCCATGGATTTTAGCCAAATTCCATCGTTTAGGCGACTTTTCCAATTTTTTTTAATTTTGTTTTTTGTTTTAATTCCATTTTCGGGTGGGCCGGTTTGTACCTCGTCAAGGGAACGGTCAAGCGGTCCAGCCGTTCGGCCCGTACCGTCAGGCCCAACGGCACCCAACGAGATCGGCCCGTCTTCGCGTTTACCGGATCTCGCTGCACGTAAATATAGCTTATGACTGCGCGTCTCCTATCGGGTTCGATCATGCCAGCACTAATGCACCGGAACCGATCAGAACTTCGCAGTTAAGCGTGCTTGGGCGAGAGGAGTACTAGGATGGGTGACCTCCTGGGAAGTCCTCGTGTTGAACCCCTTTTTTTTTGCGCTGTCGCATATCGCGCATCCGATTTGCCGATTCGGGGTTATCTCCGCTTGGGCTGAAATTTGGTGAGCTTGAAGCGAATGACCTAAACATCAGGATACATTGCTTTCCCATGTAGTCCATGGATTTTAGCCAGATTCTATCGTTTAGGCGACTTTTCCAATTTTTTTTTATGTGGTTTTTTGTTTTAATTCCATTTTCGGGTGGGCCGGTTTGTACCTCGTCAAGGGAACGGTCAAGCGGTCCAGCCGGTCGGCCCGTACCGTCAGGCCCAACGGCACCCAACGAGATCGGCCCGTCTTCGCGTTTGCCGGATCTCGCTCCACGCAAATATAGCTTATGACTGCGCGTCTCCTATCGGGTTCGATCATGCCAGCACTAATGCACCGGATCCCATCAGAACTTCGCAGTTAAGCGTGCTTGGGCGAGAGGAGTACTAGGATGGGTGACCTCCTGGGAAGTCCTCGTGTTGAACCCCTTTTTTTTTTGCGCTGTCGGATATCGCGCATCCGATTTGCCGATTCGGGGTTATCTCCGCTTGGGCTGAAATTTGGTGAGCTTGAAGCGAATGACCTAAACATCAGGATACATTGCTTTGCCATGTAGTCCATGGATTTTAGCCAGATTCTATCGTTTAGGCGACTTTTCCAATTTTTTTTTATGTGGTTTTTTGTTTTAATTCCATTTTCGGGAGGGCCGGTTTGTACCTCGTCAAGGGAACGGTCAAGCGGTCCAGCCGGTCGGCCCGTACCGTCAGGCCCAACGGCACCCAACGAGATCGGCCCGTCTTCGCGTTTGCCGGATCTCGCTCCACGTAAATATAGCTTATGACTGCGCGTCTCCTATCGGGTTCGATCATGCCAGCACTAAAGCACCGGATCCCATCAGAAATCCGCAGTTAAGCGTGCTTGGGCGAGAGCAGTACTAGGATGGGTGACCTCCTGGGAAGTCCTCGTGTTGAACCCCTTTTTTTTTGCGCTGTCAGATATCGCGGATCCGATTTGCCGATTCGGGGTTATCTCCGCTTGGGCTGAAATTTGGTGAGCTTGAAGCGAATGACCTAAACATCAGGATAGATTGCTTCGCCATGTAGTCCATGGATTTTAGCCAAATTCCATCGTTTAGGCGACTTTTCCAATTTTTTTTAATTTTGTTTTTTGTTTTAATTCCATTTTCGGGTGGGCCGGTTTGTACCTCGTCAAGGGAACGGTCAAGCGGTCCAGCCGGTCGGCCCGTACCGTCAGGCCCAACGGCACCCAACGAGATCGGCCCGTCTTCGCGTTTGCCGGATCTCGCTCCACGTAAATATAGCTTATGACTGCGCGTCTCCTATCGGGTTCGATCATGCCAGCACTAATGCACCGGATCCCATCAGAACTCCGCAGTTAAGCGTGCTTGGGCGAGAGCAGTACTAGGATGGGTGACCTCCTGGGAAGTCCTCGTGTTGAACCCCTTTTTTTTTGCGCTGTCAGATATCGCGCATCCGATTTGCCGATTCGGGGTTATCTCCGCTTGGGCTGAAATTTGGTGAGCTTGAAGCGAATGACCTAAACATCAGGATACTTTGCTTCGCCATGTAGTCCATGGATTTTAGCCAAATTCCATCGTTTAGGCGACTTTTCCAATTTTTTTTAATTTTGTTTTTTGTTTTAATTCCATTTTCGGGTGGGCCGGTTTGTACCTCGTCAAGGGAACGGTCAAGCGGTCCAGCCGGTCGGCCCGTACCGTCAGGCCCAACGGCACCCAATGAGATCGGCCCGTCTTCGCGTTTGCCGGATCTCGCTGCACGTAAATATAGCTTATGACTGCGCGTCTCCTATCGGGTTCGATCATGCCAGCACTAATGCACCGGATCCCATCAGAACTTCGCAGTTAAGCGTGCTTGGGCGAGAGCAGTACTAGGATGGGTGACCTCCTGGGAAGTCCTCGTGTTGAACCCCTTTTTTTTTGCGCTGTCAGATATCGCGCATCCGATTTGCCGATTCGGGGTTATCTCCGCTTGGGCTGAAATTTGGTGAGCTTGAAGCGAATGACCTAAACATCAGGATACTTTGCTTCGCCATGTAGTCCATGGATTTTAGCCAAATTCCATCGTTTAGGCGACTTTTCCAATTTTTTTTAATTTTGTTTTTTGTTTTAATTCCATTTTCGGGTGGGCCGGTTTGTACCTCGTCAAGGGAACGGTCAAGCGGTCCAGCCGGTCGGCCCGTACCGTCAGGCCCAACGGCACCCAACGAGATCGGCCCGTCTTCGCGTTTGCCGGATCTCGCTCCACGTAAATATAGCTTATGACTGCGCGTCTCCTATCGGGTTCGATCATGCCAGCACTAAAGCACCGGATCCCATCAGAACTCCGCAGTTAAGCGTGCTTGGGCGAGAGCAGTACTAGGATGGGTGACCTCCTGGGAAGTCCTCGTGTTGAACCCCTTTTTTTTTGCGCTGTCAGATATCGCGGATCCGATTTGCCGATTCGGGGTTATCTCCGCTTGGGCTGAAATTTGGTGAGCTTGAAGCGAATGACCTAAACATCAGGATAGATTGCTTCGCCATGTAGTCCATGGATTTTAGCCAAATTCCATCGTTTAGGCGACTTTTCCAATTTTTTTTAATTTTGTTTTTTGTTTTAATTCCATTTTCGGGTGGGCCGGTTTGTACCTCGTCAAGGGAACGGTCAAGCGGTCCAGCCGTTCGGCCCGTACCGTCAGGCCCAACGGCACCCAACGAGATCGGCCCGTCTTCGCGTTTACCGGATCTCGCTGCACGTAAATATAGCTTATGACTGCGCGTCTCCTATCGGGTTCGATCATGCCAGCACTAATGCACCGGAACCGATCAGAACTTCGCAGTTAAGCGTGCTTGGGCGAGAGGAGTACTAGGATGGGTGACCTCCTGGGAAGTCCTCGTGTTGAACCCCTTTTTTTTTGCGCTGTCGCATATCGCGCATCCGATTTGCCGATTCGGGGTTATCTCCGCTTGGGCTGAAATTTGGTGAGCTTGAAGCGAATGACCTAAACATCAGGATACATTGCTTTCCCATGTAGTCCATGGATTTTAGCCAGATTCTATCGTTTAGGCGACTTTTCCAATTTTTTTTTATGTGGTTTTTTGTTTTAATTCCATTTTCGGGTGGGCCGGTTTGTACCTCGTCAAGGGAACGGTCAAGCGGTCCAGCCGGTCGGCCCGTACCGTCAGGCCCAACGGCACCCAACGAGATCGGCCCGTCTTCGCGTTTGCCGGATCTCGCTCCACGCAAATATAGCTTATGACTGCGCGCCTCCTATCGGGTTCGATCATGCCAGCACTAATGCACCGGATCCCATCAGAACTTCGCAGTTAAGCGTGCTTGGGCGAGAGGAGTACTAGGATGGGTGACCTCCTGGGAAGTCCTCGTGTTGAACCCCTTTTTTTTTTGCGCTGTCGGATATCGCGCATCCGATTTGCCGATTCGGGGTTATCTCCGCTTGGGCTGAAATTTGGTGAGCTTGAAGCGAATGACCTAAACATCAGGATACATTGCTTTGCCATGTAGTCCATGGATTTTAGCCAGATTCTATCGTTTAGGCGACTTTTCCAATTTTTTTTTATGTGGTTTTTTGTTTTAATTCCATTTTCGGGAGGGCCGGTTTGTACCTCGTCAAGGGAACGGTCAAGCGGTCCAGCCGGTCGGCCCGTACCGTCAGGCCCAACGGCACCCAACGAGATCGGCCCGTCTTCGCGTTTGCCGGATCTCGCTCCACGTAAATATAGCTTATGACTGCGCGTCTCCTATCGGGTTCGATCATGCCAGCACTAAAGCACCGGATCCCATCAGAAATCCGCAGTTAAGCGTGCTTGGGCGAGAGCAGTACTAGGATGGGTGACCTCCTGGGAAGTCCTCGTGTTGAACCCCTTTTTTTTTGCGCTGTCAGATATCGCGGATCCGATTTGCCGATTCGGGGTTATCTCCGCTTGGGCTGAAATTTGGTGAGCTTGAAGCGAATGACCTAAACATCAGGATAGATTGCTTCGCCATGTAGTCCATGGATTTTAGCCAAATTCCATCGTTTAGGCGACTTTTCCAATTTTTTTTAATTTTGTTTTTTGTTTTAATTCCATTTTCGGGTGGGCCGGTTTGTACCTCGTCAAGGGAACGGTCAAGCGGTCCAGCCGTTCGGCCCGTACCGTCAGGCCCAACGGCACCCAACGAGATCGGCCCGTCTTCGCGTTTACCGGATCTCGCTGCACGTAAATATAGCTTATGACTGCGCGTCTCCTATCGGGTTCGATCATGCCAGCACTAATGCACCGGAACCGATCAGAACTTCGCAGTTAAGCGTGCTTGGGCGAGAGGAGTACTAGGATGGGTGACCTCCTGGGAAGTCCTCGTGTTGAACCCCTTTTTTTTTGCGCTGTCGCATATCGCGCATCCGATTTGCCGATTCGGGGTTATCTCCGCTTGGGCTGAAATTTGGTGAGCTTGAAGCGAATGACCTAAACATCAGGATACATTGCTTTGCCATGTAGTCCATGGATTTTAGCCAGATTCTATCGTTTAGGCGACTTTTCCAATTTTTTTTTATGTGGTTTTTTGTTTTAATTCCATTTTCGGGAGGGCCGGTTTGTACCTCGTCAAGGGAACGGTCAAGCGGTCCAGCCGGTCGGCCCGTACCGTCAGGCCCAACGGCACCCAACGAGATCGGCCCGTCTTCGCGTTTGCCGGATCTCGCTCCACGTAAATATAGCTTATGACTGCGCGTCTCCTATCGGGTTCGATCATGCCAGCACTAAAGCACCGGATCCCATCAGAACTCCGCAGTTAAGCGTGCTTGGGCGAGAGCAGTACTAGGATGGGTGACCTCCTGGGAAGTCCTCGTGTTGAACCCCTTTTTTTTTGCGCTGTCAGATATCGCGGATCCGATTTGCCGATTCGGGGTTATCTCCGCTTGGGCTGAAATTTGGTGAGCTTGAAGCGAATGACCTAAACATCAGGATACTTTGCTTCGCCATGTAGTCCATGGATTTTAGCCAAATTCCATCGTTTAGGCGACTTTTCCAATTTTTTTTAATTTTGTTTTTTGTTTTAATTCCATTTTCGGGTGGGCCGGTTTGTACCTCGTCAAGGGAACGGTCAAGCGGTCCAGCCGGTCGGCCCGTACCGTCAGGCCCAACGGCACCCAACGAGATCGGCCCGTCTTCGCGTTTGCCGGATCTCGCTCCACGTAAATATAGCTTATGACTGCGCGTCTCCTATCGGGTTCGATCATGCCAGCACTAAAGCACCGGATCCCATCAGAACTCCGCAGTTAAGCGTGCTTGGGCGAGAGCAGTACTAGGATGGGTGACCTCCTGGGAAGTCCTCGTGTTGAACCCCTTTTTTTTTGCGCTGTCAGATATCGCGGATCCGATTTGCCGATTCGGGGTTATCTCCGCTTGGGCTGAAATTTGGTGAGCTTGAAGCGAATGACCTAAACATCAGGATAGATTGCTTCGCCATGTAGTCCATGGATTTTAGCCAAATTCCATCGTTTAGGCGACTTTTCCAATTTTTTTTAATTTTGTTTTTTGTTTTAATTCCATTTTCGGGTGGGCCGGTTTGTACCTCGTCAAGGGAACGGTCAAGCGGTCCAGCCGTTCGGCCCGTACCGTCAGGCCCAACGGCACCCAACGAGATCGGCCCGTCTTCGCGTTTACCGGATCTCGCTGCACGTAAATATAGCTTATGACTGCGCGTCTCCTATCGGGTTCGATCATGCCAGCACTAATGCACCGGAACCGATCAGAACTTCGCAGTTAAGCGTGCTTGGGCGAGAGGAGTACTAGGATGGGTGACCTCCTGGGAAGTCCTCGTGTTGAACCCCTTTTTTTTTGCGCTGTCGCATATCGCGCATCCGATTTGCCGATTCGGGGTTATCTCCGCTTGGGCTGAAATTTGGTGAGCTTGAAGCGAATGACCTAAACATCAGGATACATTGCTTTGCCATGTAGTCCATGGATTTTAGCCAGATTCTATCGTTTAGGCGACTTTTCCAATTTTTTTTTATGTGGTTTTTTGTTTTAATTCCATTTTCGGGAGGGCCGGTTTGTACCTCGTCAAGGGAACGGTCAAGCGGTCCAGCCGGTCGGCCCGTACCGTCAGGCCCAACGGCACCCAACGAGATCGGCCCGTCTTCGCGTTTGCCGGATCTCGCTCCACGCAAATATAGCTTATGACTGCGCGTCTCCTATCGGGTTCGATCATGCCAGCACTAATGCACCGGATCCCATCAGAACTTCGCAGTTAAGCGTGCTTGGGCGAGAGGAGTACCAGGATGGGTGACCTCCTGGGAAGTCCTCGTGTTGAACCCCTTTTTTTTTGCGCTGTCGCATATCGCGCATCCGATTTGCCGATTCGGGGTTATCTCCGCTTGGGCTGAAATTTGGTGAGCTTGAAGCGAATGACCTAAACATCAGGATACATTGCTTTGCCATGTAGTCCATGGATTTTAGCCAGATTCTATCGTTTAGGCGACTTTTCCAATTTTTTTTTATGTGGTTTTTTGTTTTAATTCCATTTTCGGGAGGGCCGGTTTGTACCTCGTCAAGGGAACGGTCAAGCGGTCCAGCCGGTCGGCCCGTACCGTCAGGCCCAACGGCACCCAACGAGATCGGCCCGTCTTCGCGTTTGCCGGATCTCGCTCCACGTAAATATAGCTTATGACTGCGCGTCTCCTATCGGGTTCGATCATGCCAGCACTAATGCACCGGAACCGATCAGAACTTCGCAGTTAAGCGTGCTTGGGCGAGAGGAGTACTAGGATGGGTGACCTCCTGGGAAGTCCTCGTGTTGAACCCCTTTTTTTTTGCGCTGTCGCATATCGCGCATCCGATTTGCCGATTCGGGGTTATCTCCGCTTGGGCTGAAATTTGGTGAGCTTGAAGCGAATGACCTAAACATCAGGATACATTGCTTTGCCATGTAGTCCATGGATTTTAGCCAGATTCTATCGTTTAGGCGACTTTTCCAATTTTTTTTTATGTGGTTTTTTGTTTTAATTCCATTTTCGGGAGGGCCGGTTTGTACCTCGTCAAGGGAACGGTCAAGCGGTCCAGCCGGTCGGCCCGTACCGTCAGGCCCAACGGCACCCAACGAGATCGGCCCGTCTTCGCGTTTGCCGGATCTCGCTCCACGCAAATATAGCTTATGACTGCGCGTCTCCTATCGGGTTCGATCATGCCAGCACTAATGCACCGGATCCCATCAGAACTTCGCAGTTAAGCGTGCTTGGGCGAGAGGAGTACCAGGATGGGTGACCTCCTGGGAAGTCCTCGTGTTGAACCCCTTTTTTTTTGCGCTGTCGCATATCGCGCATCCGATTTGCCGATTCGGGGTTATCTCCGCTTGGGCTGAAATTTGGTGAGCTTGAAGCGAATGACCTAAACATCAGGATACATTGCTTTGCCATGTAGTCCATGGATTTTAGCCAGATTCTATCGTTTAGGCGACTTTTCCAATTTTTTTTTATGTGGTTTTTTGTTTTAATTCCATTTTCGGGAGGGCCGGTTTGTACCTCGTCAAGGGAACGGTCAAGCGGTCCAGCCGGTCGGCCCGTACCGTCAGGCCCAACGGCACCCAACGAGATCGGCCCGTCTTCGCGTTTGCCGGATCTCGCTCCACGTAAATATAGCTTATGACTGCGCGTCTCCTATCGGGTTCGATCATGCCAGCACTAAAGCACCGGATCCCATCAGAACTCCGCAGTTAAGCGTGCTTGGGCGAGAGCAGTACTAGGATGGGTGACCTCCTGGGAAGTCCTCGTGTTGAACCCCTTTTTTTTTGCGCTGTCAGATATCGCGGATCCGATTTGCCGATTCGGGGTTATCTCCGCTTGGGCTGAAATTTGGTGAGCTTGAAGCGAATGACCTAAACATCAGGATACTTTGCTTCGCCATGTAGTCCATGGATTTTAGCCAAATTCCATCGTTTAGGCGACTTTTCCAATTTTTTTTAATTTTGTTTTTTGTTTTAATTCCATTTTCGGGTGGGCCGGTTTGTACCTCGTCAAGGGAACGGTCAAGCGGTCCAGCCGGTCGGCCCGTACCGTCAGGCCCAACGGCACCCAACGAGATCGGCCCGTCTTCGCGTTTGCCGGATCTCGCTCCACGTAAATATAGCTTATGACTGCGCGTCTCCTATCGGGTTCGATCATGCCAGCACTAAAGCACCGGATCCCATCAGAACTCCGCAGTTAAGCGTGCTTGGGCGAGAGCAGTACTAGGATGGGTGACCTCCTGGGAAGTCCTCGTGTTGAACCCCTTTTTTTTTGCGCTGTCAGATATCGCGGATCCGATTTGCCGATTCGGGGTTATCTCCGCTTGGGCTGAAATTTGGTGAGCTTGAAGCGAATGACCTAAACATCAGGATAGATTGCTTCGCCATGTAGTCCATGGATTTTAGCCAAATTCCATCGTTTAGGCGACTTTTCCAATTTTTTTTAATTTTGTTTTTTGTTTTAATTCCATTTTCGGGTGGGCCGGTTTGTACCTCGTCAAGGGAACGGTCAAGCGGTCCAGCCGTTCGGCCCGTACCGTCAGGCCCAACGGCACCCAACGAGATCGGCCCGTCTTCGCGTTTACCGGATCTCGCTGCACGTAAATATAGCTTATGACTGCGCGTCTCCTATCGGGTTCGATCATGCCAGCACTAATGCACCGGAACCGATCAGAACTTCGCAGTTAAGCGTGCTTGGGCGAGAGGAGTACTAGGATGGGTGACCTCCTGGGAAGTCCTCGTGTTGAACCCCTTTTTTTTTGCGCTGTCGCATATCGCGCATCCGATTTGCCGATTCGGGGTTATCTCCGCTTGGGCTGAAATTTGGTGAGCTTGAAGCGAATGACCTAAACATCAGGATACATTGCTTTGCCATGTAGTCCATGGATTTTAGCCAGATTCTATCGTTTAGGCGACTTTTTCAATTTTTTTTTTATGTGGTTTTTTGTTTTAATTCCATTTTCGGGTGGGCCGGTTTGTACCTCGTCAAGGGAACGGTGAAGCGGTCCAGCCGGTCGGCCCGTACCGTCAGGCCCAACGGCACCCAACGAGATCGGCCCGTCTTCGCGTTTGCCGGATCTCGCTCCACGCAAATATAGCTTATGACTGCGCGTCTCCTATCGGGTTCGATCATGCCAGCACTAATGCACCGGATCCCATCAGAACTTCGCAGTTAAGCGTGCTTGGGCGAGAGGAGTACCAGGATGGGTGACCTCCTGGGAAGTCCTCGTGTTGAACCCCTTTTTTTTTTGCGCTGTCGGATATCGCGCATCCGATTTGCCGATTCGGGGTTATCTCCGCTTGGGCTGAAATTTGGTGAGCTTGAAGCGAATGACCTAAACATCAGGATACATTGCTTTGCCATGTAGTCCATGGATTTTAGCCAGATTCTATCGTTTAGGCGACTTTTCCAATTTTTTTTTATGTGGTTTTTTGTTTTAATTCCATTTTCGGGAGGGCCGGTTTGTACCTCGTCAAGGGAACGGTCAAGCGGTCCAGCCGGTCGGCCCGTACCGTCAGGCCCAACGGCACCCAACGAGATCGGCCCGTCTTCGCGTTTGCCGGATCTCGCTCCACGCAAATATAGCTTATGACTGCGCGTCTCCTATCGGGTTCGATCATGCCTGCACTAATGCACCGGATCCCATCAGAACTCCGCAGTTAAGCGTGCTTGGGCGAGAGCAGTACTAAGATGGGTGACCTCCTGGGAAGTCCTCGTGTTGAACCCCTTTTTTTTTGCGCTGTCGGATATCGCGCATCCGATTTGCCGATTCGGGGTTATCTCCGCTTGGGCTGAAATTTGGTGAGCTTGAAGCGAATGACCTAAACATCAGGATACATTGCTTCGCCATGTAGTCCATGGATTTTAGCCAAATTCCATCGTTTAGGCGACTTTTCCAATTTTTTTTAATTTTGTTTTTTGTTTTAATTCCATTTTCGGGTGGGCCGGTTTGTACCTCGTCAAGGGAACGGTCAAGCGGTCCAGCCGGTCGGCCCGTACCGTCAGGCCCAACGGCACCCAACGAGATCGGCCCGTCTTCGCGTTTGCCGGATCTCGCTCCACGCAAATATAGCTTATCACTGCGAGTCTCCTATCGGGTTCGATCATGCCTGCACTAATGCACCGGATCCCATCAGAACTTCGCAGTTAAGCGTGCTTGGGCGAGAGGAGTACTAGGATGGGTGACCTCCTGGGAAGTCCTCGTGTTGAACCCCTTTTTTTTTGCGCTGTCGCATATCGCGCATCCGATTTGCCGATTCGGGGTTATCTCCGCTTGGGCTGAAATTTGGTGAGCTTGAAGCGAATGACCTAAACATCAGGATACATTGCTTTGCCATGTAGCCCATGGATTTTAGCCAGATTCTATCGTTTAGGCGACTTTTCCAATTTTTTTTTTATGTGGTTTTTTGTTTTAATTCCATTTTCGGGTGGGCCGGTTTGTACCTCGTCAAGGGAACGGTCAAGCGGTCCAGCCGGTCGGCCCGTACCGTCAGGCCCAACGGCACCCAACGAGATCGGCCCGTCTTCGCGTTTGCCGGATCTCGCTCCACGCAAATATAGCTTATCACTGCGCGTCTCCTATCGGGTTCGATCATGCCTGCATTAATGCACCGGATCCCATCAGAACTCCGCAGTTAAGCGTGCTTGGGCGAGAGCAGTACTAAGATGGGTGACCTCCTGGGAAGTCCTAGTGTTGAACCCCTTTTTTTTTGCGCTGTCACATATCGCGCATCCGATTTGCCGATTCGGGGTTATCTCCGCTTGGGCTGAAATTTGGTGAGCTTGAAGCGAATGACCTAAACATCAGGATACATTGCTTCGCCATGTAGTCCATGGATTTTAGCCAAATTCCATCGTTTAGGCGACATTTCCAATTTTTTTAATTTTGTTTTTTGTTTTAATTCCATTTTCGGGTGGGCCGGTTTGTACCTCGTCAAGGGAACGGTCAAGCGGTCCAGCCGGTCGGCCCGTACCGTCAGGCCCAACGGCACCCAACGAGATCGGCCCGTCTTCGCGTTTGCCGGATCTCGCTCCACGTAAATATAGCTTATGACTGCGCGTCTCCTATCGGGTTCGATCATGCCAGCACTAATGCACCGGATCCCATCAGAACTCCGCAGTTAAGCGTGCTTGGGCGAGAGCAGTACAAGGATGGGTGACCTCCTAGGAAGTCCTCGTGTTGAACCCCTTTTTTTTTGCGCTGTCAGATATCGCGCATCCGATTTGCCGATTCGGGGTTATCTCCGCTTGGGCTGAAATTTGGTGAGCTCGAAGCGAATGACCTAAACATCAGGATACATTGCTTTGCCATGTAGTCCATGGATTTTAGCCAAATTCCATCGTTTAGGCGACATTTCCAATTTTTTTTAATTTTGTTTTTTGTTTTAATTCCATTTTCGGGTGGGCCGGTTTGTAGCTCGTCAAGGGAACGGTCAAGCGGTCCAGCCGGTCGGCCCGTACCGTCAGGCCCAACGGCACCCAACGAGATCGGCCCGTCTTCGCGTTTGCCGGATCTCGCTGCACGTAAATATAGCTTATGACTGCGCGTCTCCTATCGGGTTCGATCATGCCAGCACTAATGCACCGGATCCCATCAGAACTTCGCAGTTAAGCGTGCCTGGGCGAGAGGAGTACTAGGATGGGTGACCTCCTGGGAAGTCCTCGTGTTGAACCCCTTTTTTTTTGCGCTGTCGAATATCGCGCATCCGATTTGCCGATTCGGGGTTATCTCCGCTTGGGCTGAAATTTGGTGAGCTTGAAGCGAATGACCTAAACATCAGGATACATTGCTTTGCCATGTAGTCCATGGATTTTAGCCAGATTCTATCGTTTAGGCGACTTTTCCAATTTTTTTTTATGTGGTTTTTTGTTTTAATTCCATTTTCGGGAGGGCCGGTTTGTACCTCGTCAAGGGAACGGTCAAGCGGTCCAGCCGGTCGGCCCGTACCGTCAGGCCCAACGGCACCCAACGAGATCGGCCCGTCTTCGCGTTTGCCGGATCTCGCTCCACGTAAATATAGCTTATGACTGCGCGTCTCCTATCGGGTTCGATCATGCCAGCACTAAAGCACCGGATCCCATCAGAACTCCGCAGTTAAGCGTGCTTGGGCGAGAGCAGTACTAGGATGGGTGACCTCCTGGGAAGTCCTCGTGTTGAACCCCTTTTTTTTTGCGCTGTCAGATATCGCGGATCCGATTTGCCGATTCGGGGTTATCTCCGCTTGGGCTGAAATTTGGTGAGCTTGAAGCGAATGACCTAAACATCAGGATACTTTGCTTCGCCATGTAGTCCATGGATTTTAGCCAAATTCCATCGTTTAGGCGACTTTTCCAATTTTTTTTAATTTTGTTTTTTGTTTTAATTCCATTTTCGGGTGGGCCGGTTTGTACCTCGTCAAGGGAACGGTCAAGCGGTCCAGCCGGTCGGCCCGTACCGTCAGGCCCAACGGCACCCAACGAGATCGGCCCGTCTTCGCGTTTGCCGGATCTCGCTCCACGTAAATATAGCTTATGACTGCGCGTCTCCTATCGGGTTCGATCATGCCAGCACTAAAGCACCGGATCCCATCAGAACTCCGCAGTTAAGCGTGCTTGGGCGAGAGCAGTACTAGGATGGGTGACCTCCTGGGAAGTCCTCGTGTTGAACCCCTTTTTTTTTGCGCTGTCAGATATCGCGGATCCGATTTGCCGATTCGGGGTTATCTCCGCTTGGGCTGAAATTTGGTGAGCTTGAAGCGAATGACCTAAACATCAGGATAGATTGCTTCGCCATGTAGTCCATGGATTTTAGCCAAATTCCATCGTTTAGGCGACTTTTCCAATTTTTTTTAATTTTGTTTTTTGTTTTAATTCCATTTTCGGGTGGGCCGGTTTGTACCTCGTCAAGGGAACGGTCAAGCGGTCCAGCCGTTCGGCCCGTACCGTCAGGCCCAACGGCACCCAACGAGATCGGCCCGTCTTCGCGTTTACCGGATCTCGCTGCACGTAAATATAGCTTATGACTGCGCGTCTCCTATCGGGTTCGATCATGCCAGCACTAATGCACCGGAACCGATCAGAACTTCGCAGTTAAGCGTGCTTGGGCGAGAGGAGTACTAGGATGGGTGACCTCCTGGGAAGTCCTCGTGTTGAACCCCTTTTTTTTTGCGCTGTCGCATATCGCGCATCCGATTTGCCGATTCGGGGTTATCTCCGCTTGGGCTGAAATTTGGTGAGCTTGAAGCGAATGACCTAAACATCAGGATACATTGCTTTGCCATGTAGTCCATGGATTTTAGCCAGATTCTATCGTTTAGGCGACTTTTTCAATTTTTTTTTTATGTGGTTTTTTGTTTTAATTCCATTTTCGGGTGGGCCGGTTTGTACCTCGTCAAGGGAACGGTGAAGCGGTCCAGCCGGTCGGCCCGTACCGTCAGGCCCAACGGCACCCAACGAGATCGGCCCGTCTTCGCGTTTGCCGGATCTCGCTCCACGCAAATATAGCTTATGACTGCGCGTCTCCTATCGGGTTCGATCATGCCAGCACTAATGCACCGGATCCCATCAGAACTTCGCAGTTAAGCGTGCTTGGGCGAGAGGAGTACCAGGATGGGTGACCTCCTGGGAAGTCCTCGTGTTGAACCCCTTTTTTTTTTGCGCTGTCGGATATCGCGCATCCGATTTGCCGATTCGGGGTTATCTCCGCTTGGGCTGAAATTTGGTGAGCTTGAAGCGAATGACCTAAACATCAGGATACATTGCTTTGCCATGTAGTCCATGGATTTTAGCCAGATTCTATCGTTTAGGCGACTTTTCCAATTTTTTTTTATGTGGTTTTTTGTTTTAATTCCATTTTCGGGAGGGCCGGTTTGTACCTCGTCAAGGGAACGGTCAAGCGGTCCAGCCGGTCGGCCCGTACCGTCAGGCCCAACGGCACCCAACGAGATCGGCCCGTCTTCGCGTTTGCCGGATCTCGCTCCACGCAAATATAGCTTATGACTGCGCGTCTCCTATCGGGTTCGATCATGCCTGCACTAATGCACCGGATCCCATCAGAACTCCGCAGTTAAGCGTGCTTGGGCGAGAGCAGTACTAAGATGGGTGACCTCCTGGGAAGTCCTCGTGTTGAACCCCTTTTTTTTTGCGCTGTCGGATATCGCGCATCCGATTTGCCGATTCGGGGTTATCTCCGCTTGGGCTGAAATTTGGTGAGCTTGAAGCGAATGACCTAAACATCAGGATACATTGCTTCGCCATGTAGTCCATGGATTTTAGCCAAATTCCATCGTTTAGGCGACTTTTCCAATTTTTTTTAATTTTGTTTTTTGTTTTAATTCCATTTTCGGGTGGGCCGGTTTGTACCTCGTCAAGGGAACGGTCAAGCGGTCCAGCCGGTCGGCCCGTACCGTCAGGCCCAACGGCACCCAACGAGATCGGCCCGTCTTCGCGTTTGCCGGATCTCGCTCCACGCAAATATAGCTTATCACTGCGAGTCTCCTATCGGGTTCGATCATGCCTGCACTAATGCACCGGATCCCATCAGAACTTCGCAGTTAAGCGTGCTTGGGCGAGAGGAGTACTAGGATGGGTGACCTCCTGGGAAGTCCTCGTGTTGAACCCCTTTTTTTTTGCGCTGTCGCATATCGCGCATCCGATTTGCCGATTCGGGGTTATCTCCGCTTGGGCTGAAATTTGGTGAGCTTGAAGCGAATGACCTAAACATCAGGATACATTGCTTTGCCATGTAGCCCATGGATTTTAGCCAGATTCTATCGTTTAGGCGACTTTTCCAATTTTTTTTTTATGTGGTTTTTTGTTTTAATTCCATTTTCGGGTGGGCCGGTTTGTACCTCGTCAAGGGAACGGTCAAGCGGTCCAGCCGGTCGGCCCGTACCGTCAGGCCCAACGGCACCCAACGAGATCGGCCCGTCTTCGCGTTTGCCGGATCTCGCTCCACGCAAATATAGCTTATCACTGCGCGTCTCCTATCGGGTTCGATCATGCCTGCATTAATGCACCGGATCCCATCAGAACTCCGCAGTTAAGCGTGCTTGGGCGAGAGCAGTACTAAGATGGGTGACCTCCTGGGAAGTCCTAGTGTTGAACCCCTTTTTTTTTGCGCTGTCACATATCGCGCATCCGATTTGCCGATTCGGGGTTATCTCCGCTTGGGCTGAAATTTGGTGAGCTTGAAGCGAATGACCTAAACATCAGGATACATTGCTTCGCCATGTAGTCCATGGATTTTAGCCAAATTCCATCGTTTAGGCGACATTTCCAATTTTTTTAATTTTGTTTTTTGTTTTAATTCCATTTTCGGGTGGGCCGGTTTGTACCTCGTCAAGGGAACGGTCAAGCGGTCCAGCCGGTCGGCCCGTACCGTCAGGCCCAACGGCACCCAACGAGATCGGCCCGTCTTCGCGTTTGCCGGATCTCGCTCCACGTAAATATAGCTTATGACTGCGCGTCTCCTATCGGGTTCGATCATGCCAGCACTAATGCACCGGATCCCATCAGAACTCCGCAGTTAAGCGTGCTTGGGCGAGAGCAGTACAAGGATGGGTGACCTCCTAGGAAGTCCTCGTGTTGAACCCCTTTTTTTTTGCGCTGTCAGATATCGCGCATCCGATTTGCCGATTCGGGGTTATCTCCGCTTGGGCTGAAATTTGGTGAGCTCGAAGCGAATGACCTAAACATCAGGATACATTGCTTTGCCATGTAGTCCATGGATTTTAGCCAAATTCCATCGTTTAGGCGACATTTCCAATTTTTTTTAATTTTGTTTTTTGTTTTAATTCCATTTTCGGGTGGGCCGGTTTGTAGCTCGTCAAGGGAACGGTCAAGCGGTCCAGCCGGTCGGCCCGTACCGTCAGGCCCAACGGCACCCAACGAGATCGGCCCGTCTTCGCGTTTGCCGGATCTCGCTGCACGTAAATATAGCTTATGACTGCGCGTCTCCTATCGGGTTCGATCATGCCAGCACTAATGCACCGGATCCCATCAGAACTTCGCAGTTAAGCGTGCCTGGGCGAGAGGAGTACTAGGATGGGTGACCTCCTGGGAAGTCCTCGTGTTGAACCCCTTTTTTTTTGCGCTGTCGAATATCGCGCATCCGATTTGCCGATTCGGGGTTATCTCCGCTTGGGCTGAAATTTGGTGAGCTTGAAGCGAATGACCTAAACATCAGGATACATTGCTTTGCCATGTAGTCCATGGATTTTAGCCAGATTCTATCGTTTAGGCGACTTTTCCAATTTTTTTTCTATGTGGTTTTTTGTTTTAATTCCATTTTCGGGTGGGCCAGTTTGTACCTCGTCAAGGGAACGGTCAAGCGGTCCAGCCGGTCGGCCCGTACCGTCAGGCCCAACGGCACCCAACGAGATCGGCCCGTCTTCGCGTTTGCCGGATCTCGCTCCACGCAAATATAGCTTATCACTGCGCGTCTCCTATCGGGTTCGATCATGCCAGCACTAATGCACCGGATCCCATCAGAACTCCGCAGTTAAGCGTGCTTGGGCGAGAGCAGTACTAGGATGGGTGACCTCCTAGGAAGTCCTCGTGTTGAACCCCTTTTTTTTTGCGCTGTCAGATATCGCGCATCCGATTTGCCGATTCGGGGTTATCTCCGCTTGGGCTGAAATTTGGTGAGCTCGAAGCGAATGACCTAAACATCAGGATACATTGCTTCGCCATGTAGTCCATGGATTTTAGCCAAATTCCATCGTTTAGGCGACATTTCCAATTTTTTTTAATTTTGTTTTTTGTTTTAATTCCATTTTCGGGTGGGCCGGTTTGTAGCTCGTCAAGGGAACGGTCAAGCGGTCCAGCCGGTCGGCCCGTACCGTCAGGCCCAACGGCACCCAACGAGATCGGCCCGTCTTCGCGTTTGCCGGATCTCGCTGCACGTAAATATAGCTTATGACTGCGCGTCTCCTATCGGGTTCGATCATGCCAGCACTAATGCACCGGATCCCATCAGAACTTCGCAGTTAAGCGTGCCTGGGCGAGAGGAGTACTAGGATGGGTGACCTCCTGGGAAGTCCTCGTGTTGAACCCCTTTTTTTTTGCGCTGTCGAATATCGCGCATCCGATTTGCCGATTCGGGGTTATCTCCGCTTGGGCTGAAATTTGGTGAGCTTGAAGCGAATGACCTAAACATCAGGATACATTGCTTTGCCATGTAGTCCATGGATTTTAGCCAGATTCTATCGTTTAGGCGACTTTTCCAATTTTTTTTCTATGTGGTTTTTTGTTTTAATTCCATTTTCGGGTGGGCCAGTTTGTACCTCGTCAAGGGAACGGTCAAGCGGTCCAGCCGGTCGGCCCGTACCGTCAGGCCCAACGGCACCCAACGAGATCGGCCCGTCTTCGCGTTTGCCGGATCTCGCTCCACGCAAATATAGCTTATCACTGCGCGTCTCCTATCGGGTTCGATCATGCCTGCACTAATGCACCGGATCCCATCAGAACTCCGCAGCTAAGCGTGCTTGGGCGAGAGCAGTACTAAGATGGGTGACCTCCTGGGAAGTCCTCGTGTTGAACCCCTTTTTTTTTGCGCTGTGAAATATCGCGCATCCGATTTGCCGATTCGGGGTTATCTCCGCTTGGGCTGAAATTTGGTGAGCTTGAAACGAATGACCTAAACATCAGGATACATTGCTTCGCCATGTAGTCCATGGATTTTAGCCAAATTCCATCGTTTAGGCGACATTTCCAATTTTTTTTAATTTTGTTTTTTGTTTTAATTCCATTTTCGGGTGGGCCGATTTGTACCTCGTCAAGGGAACGGTCAAGCGGTCCAGCCGGTCGGCCCGTACCGTCAGGCCCAACGGCACCCAACGAGATCGGCCCGTCTTCGCGTTTGCCGGATCTCGCTCCACGTAAATATAGCTTATGACTGCGCGTCTCCTATCGGGTTCGATCATGCCAGCACTAATGCACCGGATCCCATCAGAACTCCGCAGTTAAGCGTGCTTGGGCGAGAGCAGTACTAGGATGGGTGACCTCCTCGGAAGTCCTCGTGTTGAACCCCTTTTTTTTTGCGCTGTCAGATATCGCGCATCCGATTTGCCGATTCGGGGTTATCTCCGCTTGGGCTGAAATTTGGTGAGCTTGAAGCGAATGACCTAAACATCAGGATACATTGCTTCGCCATGTAGTCCATGGATTTTAGCCAAATTCCATCGTTTAGGCGACTTTTCCAATTTTTTTTAATTCTGTTTTTTGTTTTAATTCCATTTTCGGGTAGGCCGGTTTGTACCTCGTCAAGGGAACGGTCAAGCGGTCCAGCCGGTCGGCCCGTACCGTCAGGCCCAACGGCACCCAACGAGATCGGCCCGTCTTCGCGTTTGCCGGATCTCGCTCCACGTAAATATAGCTTATGACTGCGCGTCTCCTATCGGGTTCGATCATTTTAGAACTAATGCACCGCATCCCATCAGAACTTCGCAGTTAAGCGTGCTTGGGCGAGAGGAGTACTAGGATGGGTGACCTCCTGGGAAGTCCTCGTGTTGAACCCCTTTTTTTTTTGCGCTGTCGGATATCGCGCATCCGATTTGCCGATTCGGGGTTATCTCCGCTTGGGCTGAAATTTGGTGAGCTTTAAGCGAATGACCTAAACATCAGGATACATTGCTTTGCCATGTAGTCCATGGATTTTAGCCAGATTCTATCGTTTAGGCGACTTTTCCATTTTTTTTTATGTGGTTTTTTGTTTTAATTCCATTTTCAGGTGGGCCGGTTTTTACCTCGTCAAGGGAACGGTCAAGCGGTCCAGCCGGTCGGCCCGTACCGTCAGGCCCAACGGCACCCAACGAGATCGGCCCGTCTTCGCGTTTGCCGGATCTCGCTCCACGCAAATATAGCTTATCACTGCGCGTCTCCTATCGGGTTCGATCATGCCAGCACTAATGCACCGGATCCCATCAGAACTCCGCAGTTAAGAGTGCTTGGGCGAGAGCAGTACTAGGATGGGTGGCCTCCTGGGAAGTCCTCGTGTTGAACCCCTTTTTTTTGCGCTGTCAGATATCGCGCATCCGATTTGCCGATTCGGGGTTATCTCCGCTTGGGCTGAAATTTGGTGAGCTTGAAGCGAATGACCTAAACATCAGGATACATTGCTTTGCCATGTAGTCCATGGATTTTAGCCAAATTCCATCGTTTAGGCGACTTTTCCAATTTTTTTTAATTTTGTTTTTTGTTTTAATTCCATTTTCGGGTGGGCCGGTTTGTACCTCGTCAAGGGAACGGTCAAGCGGTCCAGCCGGTCGGCCCGTACCGTCAGGCCCAACGGCACCCAACGAGATCGGCCCGTCTTCGCGTTTGCCGGATCTCGCTCCACGTAAATATAGCTTATGACTGCGCGTCTCCTATCGGGTTCGATCATGCCAGCACTAATGCACCGGATCCCATCAGAACTTCGCAGTTAAGCGTGCTTGGGCGAGAGGAGTACTAGGATGGGTGACCTCCTGGGAAGTCCTCGTGTTGAACCCCTTTTTTTTGCGCTGTCGGATATCGCGCATCCGATTTGCCGATTCGGGGTAATCTCCGCTTGGGCTGAAATTTGGTGAGCTTTAAGCGAATGACCTAAACATCAGGATACATTGCTTTGCCATGTAGTCCATGGATTTTAGCCAGATTCTATCGTTTAGGCGAATTTTCCATTTTTTTTATGTGGTTTTTTGTTTTAATTCCATTTTCAGGTGGGCCGGTTTGTACCTCGTCAAGGGAACGGTCAAGCGGTCCAGCCGGTCGGCCCGTACCGTCAGGCCCAACGGCACCCAACGAGATCGGCCCGTCTTCGCGTTTGCCGGATCTCGCTCCACGCAAATATAGCTTATCACTGTGCGTCTCCTATCGGGTTCGATCATGCCAGCACTAATGCACCGGATCCAATCAGAACTCCGCAGTTAAGCGTGCTTGGGCGAGAGCAGTACTAGGATGGGTGGCCTCCTGGGAAGTCCTCGTGTTGAACCCCTTTTTTTTGCGCTGTCAGATATCGCGCATCCGATTTGCCGATTCGGGGTTATCTCCGCTTGGGCTGAAATTTGGTGAGCTTGAAGCGAATGACCTAAACATCAGGATACATTGCTTCGCCATCTAGTCCATGGATTTTAGCCAAATTCCATCGTTTAGGCGACTTTTCGAATTTTTTTTTATTTTGTTTTTTGTTTTAATTCCATTTTCGGGTGGGCCGGTTTGTACCTCGTCAAGGGAACGGTCAAGCGGTCCAGCCGGTCGGCCCGTACCGTCAGGCCCAACGGCACCCAACGAGATCGGCCCGTCTTCGCGTTTGCCGGATCTCGCTCCACGCAAATATAGCTTATGACTGCGCGTCTCCTATCGGGTTCGATCATGCCAGCACTAATGCACCGGATCCCATCAGAACTCCGCAGTTAAGCGTGCTTGGGCGAGAGTAGTACTAGGATGGGTGACCTCTTGGGAAGTCCTCGTGTTGAACCTCTATTTTTTTGCGCGGTCGGATATCGCTCATCCGATTTGCCGATTTGGGGTTATCTCTGCTTGGGCTGAAATTTGGTGAGCTTGAAGCGAATGACCTAAACATCAGGATACATTGCCAAATTCCATCGTTTAGGCGACTTTTCCAATTTTTTTTTATGTGGTTTTTTGTTTTAATTCCATTTTCGGGTGGGCCGGTTTGTACCTCGTCAAGGGAACGGTCAAGCGGTCCAGCCGGTCGGCCCGTACCGTCAGGCCCAACGGCACCCAACGAGATCGGCCCGTCTTCGCGTTTGCCGGATCTCGCTCCACGCAAATATAGCTTATGACTGCGCGTCTCCTATCGGGTTCGATCATGCCAGCACTAATGCACCGGATCCCATCAGAACTCCGCAGTTAAGCGTGCTTGGGCGAGAGCAGTACTAGGATGGGTGACCTCCTGGGAAGTCCTCGTGTTGAACCCCTTTTTTTTTGCGCTGTCCGATATCGCGCATCCGATTTGCCGATTCGGGGTTATCTCCGCTTGGGCTGAAATTTGGTGAGCTTGAAGCGAATGACCTAAACATCAGGATACATTGCTTCGCCATCTAGTCCATGGATTTTAGCCAAATTCCATCGTTTAGGCGACTTTTCGAATTTTTTTTATTTTGTTTTTTGTTTTAATTCCATTTTCGGGCGGGCCGGTTTGTACCTCGTCAAGGGAACGGTCAAGCGGTCCAGCCGGTCGGCCCGTACCGTCAGGCCCAACGGCACCCAACGAGATCGGCCCGTCTTCGCGTTTGCCGGATCTCGGTCCACGCAAATATAGCTTATGACTGCGCGTCTCCTATCGGGTTCGATCATGCCAGCACTAATGCACCGGATCCCATCAGAACTCCGCAGTTAAGCGTGCTTGGGCGAGAGTAGTACTAGGATGGGTGACCTCTTGGGAAGTCCTCGTGTTGAACCTCTATTTTTTTGCGCGGTCGGATATCGCTCATCCGATTTGCCGATTTGGGGTTATCTCTGCTTGGGCTGAAATTTGGTGAGCTTGAAGCGAATGACCTAAACATCAGGATACATTGCCAAATTCCATCGTTTAGGCGACTTTTCCAATTTTTTTTTATGTGGTTTTTTGTTTTAATTCCATTTTCAGGTGGGCCGGTTTGTACCTCGTCAAGGGAACGGTCAAGCGGTCCAGCCGGTCGGCCCGTACCATCAGGCCCAACGGCACCCAACGAGATCGGCCCGTCTTCGCGTTTGCCGGATCTCGCTCCACGCAAATATAGCTTATGACTGCGCGTCTCCTATCGGGTTCGATCATGCCAGCACTAATGCACCGGATCCCATCAGAACTCCGCAGTTAAGCGTGCTTGGGCGAGAGCAGTACTAGGATGGGTGACCTCCTGGGAAGTCCTCGTGTTGAACCCCTTTTTTTTGCGCTGTCAGATATCGCGCATCCGATTTGCCGATTCGGGGTTATCTCCGCTTGGGCTGAAATTTGGTGAGCTTGAAGCGAATGACCTAAACATCAGGATACATTGCTTCGCCATCTAGTCCATGGATTTTAGCCAAATTCCATCGTTTAGGCGACTTTTCGAATTTTTTTTATTTTGTTTTTTGTTTTAATTCCATTTTCGGGCGGGCCGGTTTGTACCTCGTCAAGGGAACGGTCAAGCGGTCCAGCCGGTCGGCCCGTACCGTCAGGCCCAACGGCACCCAACGAGATCGGCCCGTCTTCGCGTTTGCCGGATCTCGGTCCACGCAAATATAGCTTATGACTGCGCGTCTCCTATCGGGTTCGATCATGCCAGCACTAATGCACCGGATCCCATCAGAACTCCGCAGTTAAGCGTGCTTGGGCGAGAGTAGTACTAGGATGGGTGACCTCTTGGGAAGTCCTCGTGTTGAACCTCTATTTTTTTGCGCGGTCGGATATCGCTCATCCGATTTGCCGATTTGGGGTTATCTCTGCTTGGGCTGAAATTTGGTGAGCTTGAAGCGAATGACCTAAACATCAGGATACATTGCCAAATTCCATCGTTTAGGCGACTTTTCCAATTTTTTTTTATGTGGTTTTTTGTTTTAATTCCATTTTCAGGTGGGCCGGTTTGTACCTCGTCAAGGGAACGGTCAAGCGGTCCAGCCGGTCGGCCCGTACCATCAGGCCCAACGGCACCCAACGAGATCGGCCCGTCTTCGCGTTTGCCGGATCTCGCTCCACGCAAATATAGCTTATGACTGCGCGTCTCCTATCGGGTTCGATCATGCCAGCACTAATGCACCGGATCCCATCAGAACTCCGCAGTTAAGCGTGCTTGGGCGAGAGCAGTACTAGGATGGGTGACCTCCTGGGAAGTCCTCGTGTTGAACCCCTTTTTTTTGCGCTGTCAGATATCGCGCATCCGATTTGCCGATTCGGGGTTATCTCCGCTTGGGCTGAAATTTGGTGAGCTTGAAGCGAATGACCTAAACATCAGGATACATTGCTTTGCCATGTAGTCCATGGATTTTAGCCAAATTCCATCGTTTAGGCGACTTTTCCAATTTTTTTTAATTTTGTTTTTTGTTTTAATTCCATTTTCGGGTGGGCCGGTTTGTACCTCGTCAAGGGAACGGTCAAGCGGTCCAGCCGGTCGGCCCGTACCGTCAGGCCCAACGGCACCCAACGAGATCGGCCCGTCTTCGCGTTTGCCGGATCTCGCTCCACGTAAATATAGCTTATGACTGCGCGTCTCCTATCGGGTTCGATCATGCCAGCACTAATGCACCGGATCCCATCAGAACTTCGCAGTTAAGCGTGCTTGGGCGAGAGGAGTACTAGGATGGGTGACCTCCTGGGAAGTCCTCGTGTTGAACCCCTTTTTTTTTGCGCTGTCGGATATCGCGCATCCGATTTGCCGATTCGGGGTAATCTCCGCTTGGGCTGAAATTTGGTGAGCTTTAAGCGAATGACCTAAACATCAGGATACATTGCTTTGCCATGTAGTCCATGGATTTTAGCCAGATTCTATCGTTTAGGCGACTTTTCCATTTTTTTTATGTGGTTTTTTGTTTTAATTCCATTTTCAGGTGGGCCGGTTTTTACCTCGTCAAGGGAACGGTCAAGCGGTCCAGCCGGTCGGCCCGTACCGTCAGGCCCAACGGCACCCAACGAGATCGGCCCGTCTTCGCGTTTGCCGGATCTCGCTCCACGCAAATATAGCTTATCACTGCGCGTCTCCTATCGGGTTCGATCATGCCAGCACTAATGCACCGGATCCCATCAGAACTCCGCAGTTAAGAGTGCTTGGGCGAGAGCAGTACTAGGATGGGTGGCCTCCTGGGAAGTCCTCGTGTTGAACCCCTTTTTTTTGCGCTGTCAGATATCGCGCATCCGATTTGCCGACTCGGGGTTATCTCCGCTTGGGCTGAAATTTGGTGAGCTTGAAGCGAATGACCTAAACATCAGGATACATTGCTTTGCCATGTAGTCCATGGATTTTAGCCAAATTCCATCGTTTAGGCAACTTTTCCAATTTTTTTTAATTTTGTTTTAATTCCATTTTCGGGTGGGCCGGTTTGTACCTCGTCAAGGGAACGGTCAAGCGGTCTAGCCGGTCGGCCCGTACCGTCAGGCCCAACGGCACCCAACGAGATCGGCCCGTCTTCGCGTTTGCCGGATCTCGCTCCACGTAAATATAGCTTATGACTGCGCGTCTCCTATCGGGTTCGATCATGCCAGCACTAATGCACCGGATCCCATCAGAACTTCGCAGTTAAGCGTGCTTGGGCGAGAGGAGTACTAGGATGGGTGACCTCCTGGGAAGTCCTCGTGTTGAACCCCTTTTTTTTTGCGCTGTCGGATATCGCGCATCCGATTTGCCGATTCGGGGTAATCTCCGCTTGGGCTGAAATTTGGTGAGCTTTAAGCGAATGACGTAAACATCAGGATACATTGCTTTGCCATGTAGTCCATGGATTTTAGCCAGATTCTATCGTTTAGGCGAATTTTCCATTTTTTTTATGTGGTTTTTTGTTTTAATTCCATTTTCAGGTGGGCCGGTTTGTACCTCGTCAAGGGAACGGTCAAGCGGTCCAGCCGGTCGGCCCGTACCGTCAGGCCCAACGGCACCCAACGAGATCGGCCCGTCTTCGCGTTTGCCGGATCTCGCTCCACGCAAATATAGCTTATCACTGTGCGTCTCCTATCGGGTTCGATCATGCCAGCACTAATGCACCGGATCCAATCAGAACTCCGCAGTTAAGCGTGCTTGGGCGAGAGCAGTACTAGGATGGGTGGCCTCCTGGGAAGTCCTCGTGTTGAACCCTATTTTTTTGCGCTGTCAGATATCGCGCATCCGATTTGCCGATTCGGGGTTATCTCCGCTTGGGCTGAAATTTGGTGAGCTTGAAGCGAATGACCTAAACATCAGGATA
The DNA here is from genome assembly GCA_034222035.1 of Acacia crassicarpa. Taxonomy (NCBI): domain Eukaryota; kingdom Viridiplantae; phylum Streptophyta; class Magnoliopsida; order Fabales; family Fabaceae; genus Acacia; species Acacia crassicarpa. The sequence continues at coordinate 1,558,664 of JAWXYG010000021.1, read as the reverse complement.
CATTGCTTCGCCATCTAGTCCATGGATTTTAGCCAAATTCCATCGTTTAGGCGACTTTTCGAATTTTTTTTTATTTTGTTTTTTGTTTTAATTCCATTTTCGGGTGGGCCGGTTTGTACCTCGTCAAGGGAACGGTCAAGCGGTCCAGCCGGTCGGCCCGTACCGTCAGGCCCAACGGCACCCAACGAGATCGGCCCGTCTTCGCGTTTGCCGGATCTCGCTCCACGCAAATATAGCTTATGACTGCGCGTCTCCTATCGGGTTCGATCATGCCAGCACTAATGCACCGGATCCCATCAGAACTCCGCAGTTAAGCGTGCTTGGGCGAGAGTAGTACTAGGATGGGTGACCTCTTGGGAAGTCCTCGTGTTGAACCTCTATTTTTTTGCGCGGTCGGATATCGCTCATCCGATTTGCCGATTTGGGGTTATCTCTGCTTGGGCTGAAATTTGGTGAGCTTGAAGCGAATGACCTAAACATCAGGATACATTGCCAAATTCCATCGTTTAGGCGACTTTTCCAATTTTTTTTTATGTGGTTTTTTGTTTTAATTCCATTTTCGGGTGGGCCGGTTTGTACCTCGTCAAGGGAACGGTCAAGCGGTCCAGCCGGTCGGCCCGTACCGTCAGGCCCAACGGCACCCAACGAGATCGGCCCGTCTTCGCGTTTGCCGGATCTCGCTCCACGCAAATATAGCTTATGACTGCGCGTCTCCTATCGGGTTCGATCATGCCAGCACTAATGCACCGGATCCCATCAGAACTTCGCAGTTAAGCGTGCTTGGGCGAGAGCAGTACTAGGATGGGTGACCTCCTGGGAAGTCCTCGTGTTGAACCCCTTTTTTTTTGCGCTGTCCGATATCGCGCATCCGATTTGCCGATTCGGGGTTATCTCCGCTTGGGCTGAAATTTGGTGAGCTTGAAGCGAATGACCTAAACATCAGGATACATTGCTTCGCCATCTAGTCCATGGATTTTAGCCAAATTCCATCGTTTAGGCGACTTTTCGAATTTTTTTTTATTTTGTTTTTTGTTTTAATTCCATTTTCGGGTGGGCCGGTTTGTACCTCGTCAAGGGAACGGTCAAGCGGTCCAGCCGGTCGGCCCGTACCGTCAGGCCCAACGGCACCCAACGAGATCGGCCCGTCTTCGCGTTTGCCGGATCTCGCTCCACGCAAATATAGCTTATGACTGCGCGTCTCCTATCGGGTTCGATCATGCCAGCACTAATGCACCGGATCCCATCAGAACTCCGCAGTTAAGCGTGCTTGGGCGAGAGCAGTACTAGGATGGGTGACCTCCTGGGAAGTCCTCGTGTTGAACCCCTTTTTTTTTGCGCTGTCAGATATCGCGCATCCGATTTGCCGATTCGGGGTTATCTCCGCTTGGGCTGAAATTTGGTGAGCTTGAAGCGAATGACCTAAACATCAGGATACATTGCTTCGCCATGTAGTCCATGGATTTTAGCCAAATTCCATCGTTTAGGCGACATTTCCAATTTTTTTTTATTTTGTTTTTTGTTTTAATTCCATTTTCGGGTGGGCCGGTTTGTACCTCGTCAAGGGAACGGTCAAGCGGTCCAACCGGTCGGCCCGTACCGTCAGGCTCAACGGTACCCAACGAGATCGGCCCGTCTTCGCGTTTGCCGGATCTCGCTCCACGCAAATATAGCTTATGACTGCGCGTCTCCTATCGGGTTCGATCATGCCAGCACTAATGCACCGGATCCCATCGGAACTCCGCAGTTAAGCGTGCTTGGGCGAGAGTAGTACTAGGATGGGTGACCTCTTGGGAAGTCCTCGTGTTGAACCTCTATTTTTTTGCGCGGTCGGATATCGCTCAACCGATTTGCCGATTTGGGGTTATCTCCGCTTGGGCTGAAATTTGGTGAGCTTGAAGCGAATGACCTAAACATCAGGATACATTGCTTCGCCATGTAGTCCTTGGATTTTAGCCAAATTCCATCGTTTAGGATACCTTTCCTATTTTTTTTAATTTTGTTTTCTGTTTTAATTCCATTTTCGGGTGGGCGGGTTTGTAGCTCGTTTAGGGAATGGGCATGCGGTCCAGCTGGTCGGCCCGTATCGTCAGGCCCAATGGCAACCAACGGGATCGGCCCATCTTCGCGTTTGCCGAATCTCACTGCATGCAAATATGGTTTATAACTGCGCGTCTCCTATCGGGTTCGATCATACCAGCACTAATGCAACAGATCCCATCAGAACTCCGCAGTTAGGCATGCTTGGGCGAGAGTAGTACTAGGATGGGTGACCTCCTGGATAGTCCTCGTGTTGAACCCCTCTTTTTTGCGCGGTCGGAGATTGGGCTTCGGATTTGCCGATTGGGGTTTATCTCTTCTTGGGTTGAAATTTGTTGAGCTTGATGCGAATGACCTAAACATCAGGATATATTGCTTCGCCATGTAGTCTTTGGATTATAGCCAAATTCCATCGTTTGGGGGACTTTTCCTATTTCTTTTTATTTTGTTTTATGTTTTAATACCATATTTGGGTGGGCCGGTTTGTACCTCTTAAAGGGAACGGGCTTGCGGTCAGCCGGTCGTCCCGTAGCGTCAGGCCCAGCGGCACCCATCGAGATCGGCCTGTCTTCCCGTTTGACAGATGTCACTGTAAGAACCGGCTGTCACCCAAGAGGGGGGTGAATTGGGTGTTAGATTAAAACTTAAGTTACTTTGAATATCTTTTCGACACTAAATGAAATCAGTTTGAATGATAAAACTAATTTATAAAACAATAATCAATCATTCAAACATGTCTGGATATTCAAATGTATATGCTGGAAATATAAGAGATAAGGGAAGAGAATATGCAAACGGATTTATAGTGGTTCGGCCCAATCCTTGACCTATGTCCAGTCCCCAGGCACCTCCTGAGATTTCAATCCACTATCTCACTCAAGCTTTAATCGGGTACTTGACAACCGTTACAATCCCACAAGTTTAGCCGGGCACTTGTGCAGCCTTTTACAAATTTCTTACTGAGATACTCCCCCTTACACACCGTAAGGATACACCGCTTGATCACACACTCTGTACTCGAAGTAATCCTCACTCTAGGATTCACTCCCCTTACAAGCTGTAATCAACACAATGTGTTTCCTACTCAAGATCACCCAATCTTGAGTAACTCACAGATGGAAGGATAAGATGTTTACAATAAATCTTTTCTCTCTCAGAAGTAAATGAATAAACACTGAAGCACAATACAAATCATTTCACTCTCAATGATAAGCTATGTAAGCATTGAAAACAGAGAGTAAAAGATATGCAAAACAAAGTATTAGCATGTCGAGGATGTAGGCATGTGTGCTGCGTTTTTCTGCTGTGTGTTCTCTATTTGGAGACTTCAAATCTTCATGTATTTATGCTAACTGAAGCTTGTGACCGTTGCAATTCGTTGAGACTTGAACCCATTTGAAAATATAGCTGTTAGAAACTAGCTGTTGGAACTTTTGCACAGTTTTTGATGTTCTGACATCACTTTTGCTTTTGTCTTAAACCTTCAATAAACTTTCTTTGATTTGTCTGAAACTCACCAAGAAAGTGGTTAAACATGTCTAGGAACACTAGAGATTAATCATGGGAAGTATTAAGATCAAACAAGAAGGCATTGCAAATTCGTCATATTTGAAATTCTGAATCAGCGTCGCGAACTCGAGTTCAGTTCTTGCAGGCTCGAGTTCGAGGCTTCAGTGTTCAAAACTAAGTAAGTTCAAAAAGTGTGAACCTAAGGTTTGTATTCTAAACCTGAGGTTCTTAAGTCATTGACAGTCCAAAAAGCTCTCGGGTTGAAATGAACCTGAGGTTCGCAATCTAAACCTGAGGTTCGCAACTCATTGAAAAGTTACATTGCTCTCTGTCTGAGATGAACTCGAGTTCGTTCACTTATAGACTCGAGTTTGGCTTTTCCCAAATGTTCATTTCTTCTCTGGAACTCTCGAGCTCGAGTTTGTGACTGATGAACTCGAGTTTGTAAGTTAATTTGTGACTTGGTTGATTCTGACTTGGCCTGGTTCGAGTTTGCAACTTCATCAACTTTCAAAGACCATATCTCCCTGGTCTGAACTCCGTTTTGGTCCGTTCAAAGCTTGATTGAAAGCCCTTTGAGTCTATTTTCATATGCCACTGATTTCAGCTCAATCGGATTTGTCGTTTGTGAGATACACCCAAAATACCGAAGGTGGGTCTGGACTGTGACGTTGATTCTTGTGGTAACTTGTAAAAATCATAGCTCCTTGATCTGAACTCCTTTTGGCTTGAATTTTATATCAAAATGACGCATTGGGAGTCTAGTTTCATATGCTTTTGGTTTCGTCTCAATCCAATCTCTAGTTTGGGAGATATCTTTGAATTACCAGACCTCGCCCAAGCTAAACGTGAAACAGAGTGGAGCTGAAGTGCTGATGACCACTGTGAACTCGAGTTTGCACTTACAGGCTCGAGTTTGCCTAGTCCAGAGACACCAGAAATGCTGAAGACACTTATAGGCTCGAGTTTGCACTTGTAGGCTCGAGTTTGCTTAGTCCAGAGACACCAGAAATGCTGAAGACACTTATAGGCTCAAGTTTGTGATTCTAAACTCGAGTTTGAGGTCCTAAACTCGAGTTTGGGGTCCTGAACTCGAGTTTGCTCATCCAGAAGCTAATTTTTGTTGACTTTAACTCTGAATTGAGTTATTCCAACTTCCATATGATCTTGGAGGCTTCTAGCTTCAGCATAAGAACTTGAATAACTATATCTTCATTCCATTCATCAAGTTCTTCCTTCTTCCATCTCCCAACTTGATCATTCTTCTTCATTTAACTTGAGCTCATCATTCTTTACAGCTTCTACCTTCTTCAATATCCATAAAGTGATGAAACTTCATTCCAACTTCTGCTTATCATAGAGACTTCCAGTATCACATATAAGAATATATATGCATGTTCTTTATTTGGTCTCTTCTCTTCTACTTGGTTATCACCAAAACCCATTGATAACATCTTGCTTCCTTGATAACCTCTGCAAATACTTCTTTCTTTGAATTCTTATCTCCTTCTTGATTAATCTCTATAATTCAACTTGGATTAATCTACATTAAATACAACAATTAGTCAATGTAGGAGATAACTATATTACTCAATCTTTTTGCTTATAACAATGGCAATGACATCTATATAAGACATCATCAAAACTAATCATAACCAACATTCAATGGCATCTATATAACACATCATCAAAACTAATCATAACCATGACTACGCGTCTCCTATGGGGTTCGATCATACCAGCTCTAATGCACCGGATCCCATCAGAACTCCGTAGTTAAGCGTGCTTCGGCGAGAGTAGTACTAGGATGGGTGACCTCCTGGGAAGTTCTCATGTTGATCCCCTCTCTTTTGTGCGGTCGGAGATCGTGCCTCAGATTTGCCGATTGGGGTTTATCTCTGCTTGGGGTGAAATTTGTTGAGCTTGATGCGAATGACCTAAACATAAGGATATATTGCTTCGCCATGTAGTCTTTGGATTTTAGCCAAATTCCATCGTTTAGGCGACTTTTCCTATTTCTTTTGATTTTGTTTTTTTTAATACCATTTTCGGGTGGGCCGGTTTGTACCTCTTAAACGGAACGGGCTTGCGGTCCAGCTAGTCGTCCCGTACCATCAGGCCCAACGGCACCCATTGGGATCGGCCTGTCTTCGCATTTACCGGATTTCGCTGCGTTCAAATATAGCTTAATACTATGCGTCTCCTATGGGGTTCGATCATACCAGCACTAATGCACCATATCCCATCAGAACTCCGCAGTTAAGCATGCTTTGGCGAGACTAGTACTTGGATGGGTGACCTCCTAGGAAGTCCTCGTGTTGAACCCCTCTTTTTTGCGCGGTCGGAGATCAGGCCCTCAGATTTGCCAATTGGGGTTTATCTCTGCTTGGGTTGAAATTTGTTGAGCTTGAAGCGAATGACCTAAACATCAGGATATATTGCTTCGCTATGTAGTCTTTGGATTTTAGCCAAATTCCATCGTTTAGGGGACTTTTCCTATTTCTTTTTATTTTGTTTTCTGTTTTAATACCATTTTCGGGTGGGCCGGTTTGTACGTCGTAAAGGGAACGGGCTTGCGGTCCAGCCGGTCATCCCGTAGCTTTAGGCCCAGTGGCACCCATCGAGATCGGCCCGTCTTCACGTTTGACGGATTTCGCTGCACGCAAATATAGCTTATGACTACCACTAGTGCAAAAAAGGCTCTTTAGACCGCCTTATTTAGAGAGGACTATCGACGCCCCGGTCTTAAAAGTATGACCGGTGGCATTTTTGTAAATATAAAGAACTTCTTGGACCGGATCCTTTAGTGATTGGTCTTAAATATATTATTCAGACCGCTTCAAAAAGCAACCGGTCTTAAAAATGTTATTTAAAAAATTGAAATATAAAATTTCTTTATAGAGAAATCTCAAACAGGGCGACTTATTTTTCTGCGGTCCAAAATAATAAGGAAAAAATTAAATAAAACTTTTAAGACCGGATATATATAACAGGAGGTCTTAAAGATTATACTTTTAAGCCGGACATAAATCGTGCCCGGTAGAAATACTTTTAAGACCGGAGTTTAACAAAGGATGGTCTTAAAACTTAACCTTTAAGACCTTCGTTTTTGTTCATCCGGTCTTAAAAATAAACCGCCAAATATATCTTCGCGCGAAACGTTACCTTAAGACTTACGTTGTACCTCTGAACTCTGAAACCCCTCTTCTTGTTGTGAAGCCACTCTTCCTGTTGCATTACCACTCTTCCTCGCCCACGCATCATTAGCCTCTCTTACTCTCTCATTTGCTCAGGCATTCCTCTCTTACTGTCTCGAAATTGAATGATGAGGACGATTCCATTCATGTTCCGGGAATTCCAGTTAATGGTGTGAGTTAGAACGAACCCTCTTCATCTGACAATGTGCCTCGTAACCGCCCTGCACACCGTGGTAGAAGAGGCACACGAATGATGGATGTATCTCTAAGTCGGGCTTCTGGGTCAAGGCTCGACATTCAGTTTGATGAAAAGTTGCGACCTTTCGGTCCTAATAAAACCAAATATAATAGTTTTGTCGCCTATCTTGCACGCAGCAAGGTTAGCATCTTGATAGATGAGTGGAAAAGTGTTGACCTTGACAAAGTAAATGTTAGTTCTCTATGTGTTTTGATGATAATCAACAATTGTAAACATGTTTTGAAGTTTCCACATTTGCTAAAAATCAACTGTCAAATGGAAACTCGAGTATTGGTATGAATACTCGAGTATTGACTTGACAGTGAATTGCTCAAATCCATTTTTACAAAGCAATACTCAAGTATTGGAATCAATACTCGAGTATTGGAGCTACAGAGAGCAATCAAGTTTTCACCTTGGATGAATACTCGAGTATTGGACTTACAGAGAGTACTCAAGTTTTTTAGCCTGAGTCAATACTCAAGTATTGGAAACAATACTCGAGTATTGGACTTACAGAGAGCAATCAAGTTTTCACCTTGGGTGAATACTCGAGTATTGGATTTGAATACTCGAGTATTGGTCTTACAGAGAGCCTTCAAACTTTTACAACTTATGGAAACTCGAGTATTGGTTTTACATACTCGAGTATTGGGCTTTTACAAAGATTTTCAACTTAACACCTATTTATGAATACTCAAGTATTCATTTGAATATTCAAGTATTGACATGGAAAAACTTCACAAATTTTTCAAGAGAATCGATACTCGAGTATTGGTTTTGGAAACTCGAGTATTGGGCATACAGAGAGGTTATCCACTTGTCAATGATTTGAATACTCAAGTAAAGAAATGGATACTCAAGTATTGAGGTTTTGAACTTAAACTCATTTCTTACAAAAGGTTCAAAACTCGAGTATTGACTTACATACTCGAGTATTGACCTGTGTTTTCAAAGTTCAAGTCACGATGGTTCCTCTCTGGAAGTATCATACTCGAGTATCAGCCTGGATACTCTAGTATTGACTTAAGTGCACAATGACAAACTCAAGTATTGAAGAACATACTCGAGTATTGGGCGTTGAAACTGATTTTCAAATCAGACGAATATGTGAAACACTTTCTTTTGATCTTAATGCTTCCATTTATCATTCTTATATGTTCTTAGCTATGTTTAACCACTTTGCTAAGTGAGTTTCAGTTGACTTAGAGGATGATTAATGAAGTCCAAGGCAAAAAGCATAAAGTGCTCAGAACATTAAATGCACTTCTGAAAAATAGCCTCTTTTTGGCTAATCCAACTGAGCACGCATACAGAACGGTAAAGAATGTTTTCTACAACAAGCAAACACTTCTCCAACGGACAAATCCACAGAGAGACACCTCAGAACAATTATACATATGGATTAAGTGGAGATTAGAGAGAGAAGTTGACCAAAGTTATCACTAATCACCTCCAACGGTTTGATTCATCTTACAACGGACGTTTAATGCTCTCTAAGTATAAATAGAGTGCATTCAAGACTTCTCAACAACCAAAACATCTGGAAACGAACAAGCATTCAAGTTTCACAACTACCTTCAGTTTTCACTTGTATTTTGTCTTTTGACATTATAAGCCTCATTGTTTATCATCATCTACTCTTAGAGAGAGCTTTCTTTGATTATTGATTATTGATTGTAAAGAACCACAAGTCAAGGGACTTGGTGGTTGGGATCAGTGATTACAACTTGTAAGGGGGAGTGAGTTCTAGTGAGAGAATCACTTCTTGAGTGCAGAGTGTGTAATCTTTGATATAGTGGAAATCCCAGTGAGGCTGGGGACTGGACGTAGGTCAGTGGTTAAGACCGAACCAGTATAAATCTTCTTGTGTCTTGCTATTCTTCCCTCACTCTGGATTACCTTGTTTTTATAGTTCAAAAACGGAGCACCTAGTCAAAAATTTGATAATACCCAATTCACCCCCCTCTTGGGTATTTAGCTCCATTTACATTTGGTATCAGAGCCTGGTTATCTCAAAAGAGGTTAACACCTTGAGATAAGATCAACATGGAAGGTATATTGCCTGATGGAGCCTTTATCAACAAACCTCCAGGTTTCAGTGGTCAACATTATTCCTTCTGGAAGGCCAAATTCAAAGTTTTCGTCATGGTTTCTGAGTATGGGCTATGGAGAGTGTTCGAGGTTGGAGATTATGCACCAACTGTGGAGGAAAATGGTCGCAGAATTCCAAAGCCAGAAGAAACCTATGATGAGAATGACCGAAGAAATGTTACTCTTAATAGCAAGGCCATTCTCATGTTGCAAAGTGCTCTTAGTCAACAAGAGTATTTTAGAATCTGCACTTTGCCATCAGCAAAGGCTATGTGGGATGCTCTAGAAATAGCTCATGAAGGAACCACTAGAGTCAAGGAGAATAGGGTCAATACACTCATGACAGAATACGATCTTCTTCGCATGAAATCTGGTGAATCCATTATTGATTTTCAATTAAGATTTACTCATCTGATCAATCAACTCGCTGCCTTAGGAAAAACTTATGATCAATCGGTTCAAGTGAGAAAAATCCTTAATGTACTCAGCAAGGAATGGGAAGCGAAAGTAACGGCTATTGAAGAAGCTCGAGGAGAATCGATGAGCTCGGTAGCTGCTTTGTTTGGAAGCTTGTCAGAATATGAAGGAAAACTAAAGTTCAGAAAAGAGCTTAAGGAAGTAAGTGGCAAAAACAAAGGAGTAGCTCTCAAGGCAATAAAGGAAGTCAAATAATCAGATGATGAGGAAGAAGAAGATGAAGATGAAGAATTGGGAATGATGGTTCGAAGATTCAAAAAATTCTACAAGAAGGACCAAGGCTTCAGGAAGTTCCACAAAGGGAGTTCCAGTTTTGAATCAAAGAAGCCTATCATTTGTTATGAATGCGAGAAGCCTGGTCATATCAAATCAGAGTGTCCTCGGTTGAAGAATCAAGAGAAAGAAAAGAAGAAATTCAACAAGTTCAAAAAGAAGGCATATGTTTCAGCCATATGAGGAGATAGTTCATCCGATGAAGATGAAGCTGAAGAAGAAGAAAAAGCAAACATATGCCTGGTAGCTCAAGAACAACAAGATGATAGTGAGGTATATGAATCTCAACCTTCCTATGATGAACTATTTGCTGAATACAATCTTGTGCAAATGGAATTTGAAAAACTTGCTGAAAAGTATTTGGTTTTGAAAAGGAAAAACACCACTCTTGAGTTACAAATTGAAAGACTTTCTTCTCCTGAAATTCTAGTCTATGATGAATGCCCTGTTTTGGAGAAAAAGAATTTACAATTGACAAAAGCCCTCGAGAAATTCACTAAGGGAAGTGAAATGCTCGATGTGATTCTAAAACAACAAAGATTTATAAATGATAGATCGGGCATAGGTTACAGACCAGATTTCGATAAGAAGAAAGGCAAGAAAAAGAATGGTAAAAAATCATATATGAGTTATTTTACCAAATCAGTTCACTCTTCTAACCCATTTGCACATTGTAACTATTGTAATAGGAAGGGTCATTCTACTTCATCTTGTTTTCATAGAAAAGAAAGAAAGTTTAAACCTACTGGCAATTACCAATGGGTACCGAAAGGAACTTATGTTCCCAAGGTCAAATCTAACCCAAAAGGACCCAAGAAAAGGTGGGTACCTAAAACTTGATCATCTGTGATCTGCAGGTATGTCTTAAAGCATCAAAGCCCAACAAATGGTATATTGATAGTGGATGCTCAAGACATATGACCGGAGACAAATCCAAGTTTCTCACAATCAAGCCTAAGGATGGTGGCAAAGTCACTTTTGGAGGAGATCAATCTGGAAAGATAGCTGGCATTGGTGAGATTGGTGACAGGGAAGGTCCACTCATCAAAGATGTATACCTTGTTGAAGGTTTATGTCACAATCTCCTTAGTGTGAGCCAAAGCATCGACAAGGGTAACCTTGTTATTTTTGATTCTAATGAATGTTTAATTGTGAAAAAGGATTTGCTTCCTCTAGAATGTTTGAAATCAAAAGCTTTATTTATGGCACCTAGAGATGGCAATTGTTACACTCTTAACATCTCTAACCATGCTACAATTTCTGAAAAATGTTTTGTAAGTAATTTAAGTGAAAGTTGGCTGTGGCACAAGCGTTTAGCTCATGTCAACATGTTCCAACTTGATAAATTACTTAAAAAGGATTTAGTAATTGGCATTCCCAAGCTAAGTTTTAAAAATGATTTGACTTGTGAAGCATGTCAAAAGGGAAAGCAAACTGATAATCATTGAATTCATATTATTTTAAATGCAAAAAGAAGCTATAAACTCTGTCGTTATCATGCTTTAATGGAACAATTAGTCAAATATGTGATTTCATCTTCATAAGGAGTTTTTAGATTTTATTTGCATTAATCTTGGTCACATCTTGAGTTTGGACTCAAAATTGGACTTTTGTCACATTCTTACTGCAGTTGGGTCATGAACACTGTTCGGTATTTTGGGAATAACTTGAGTTATGTAAACCCAATTGATCCCCAATTTGCATTTCCAGAAAGCTAAGAGGAAGCCCTACAACTCCTATGAAGAGCCCAAAAGCGAAATCAGACGTTTAGAGGGCCAAAATTGGACTGGAAACCGAAACAGGCTGCTTTCACTGGACTCTGGAATGACGTTCGGTATTTGGCTCATATCTGGAGCTACAGACCTCCAAATGGGGCACCGTTTGAACGACTGGAAAGCTGACATCCGGGACTACATTTCATATTAAGATCACATGGCCAGATTCGGATGATTTCGTGGCCTAACATGGGCAGGAAAAGAAGACACGGTTTTGGAGCTGTAAAGTGATTCAAAGATGCTTCCAAGTTGGCCACTAACTAAAGTGACGAATTTGAGTTGTAAAGTGCATGGATGAGATGCTCCTAGCTGCCTATAAATAGAAGAGTGTTGTGAAGAGCAAGACACACCTTGGAGAAGACCAAGATCTCTCCCATTCTTTCCTTCTTGAATTTCTTGCCTCCTACATGGAAGGCTTAGTTTTTCTTTATTAGTTTCATGTATTGTCTTTAATTCTTGTCTTTAATTTCTTGCCTCCTACATGGAAGGCTTAGGTTTTAATCTTTCCTTTTAATTATTTTATTTTGATTTTATGTTCTTCATCTTTTTCTGTATGGATTCACTATGTTGTTGAGATTTATTTTGGAATAGAAGCTTTCATTTTCTTTAATTGTTCTTCGTGTTCATGATGAACTTGTTCATGTTCTTCATGGTCATGATGAACATCTTTATTTCTGCATTTTCATTTTACAAAGCCATGCTTGGCTAAGTTTCTGTGATCGACCCATGAGTTGAGGATTCCATGGTGTCATCCGGAGGACTTGCGCTTTAATCAGTAACTGACTTGTTTCTATTAATTTTAATCGGATCCGATTATAATTATGGATTGGGTATTAGATTTAATATCCAGATTGAAATCCCAAGGACTTAGGTCGGACCGGGTTTCAGAGAGCGTTGTGCGATCGTACAACGAGCTCACCACGTGTTCGATCAAATGCTAGGCGATCGTCTAGTCGAGGGAGTTTCTGGTCAAATGCAGAGATTTCGGTTTGTCTAGAATCAATCACAAGTTCAGTTATTCTATTTTTGTTCGATGATGGAAGGTCTTGGAATCCCAATTCTGGGTTGATCTATCTTAATTTGATTAATCTCGCTTTTTTCCATTCGGTTTTCTTTTAATTCTTGTTCTAATTCCAACAAAACCCAATCCCCCCTTGTTTTCATTTCATTTGCATGACATCTAGATTACTTAGGATTCAATAAAAGGCTCCTCGAGAAGAGAGAACGATCCTTGGTTTGCCTATACGCAATCCTTGGTTAATTGTTGATTGTGGACCCCAAGGCTAATGACAAAAGGTCCTCATCAAATGGCGCCGTTGCCGGGGAGCTAAGTAATTGGCTCCCTAGGTAATCTAATTGTCAAATTTACTTTTGACAAAGGGTTTCTCGTGTGAAGCTTGTTAGTTTTGCATTGTTGATTTTTCATTGCATATAGTTTAGGATTTTTGCATTTAAGTAGCATTCATTGCATTATTGCATTGTCTTGACTTGGTAGCTTCTGTGTGGTGTGATAGTGTCAGATTCGATATAATTTTGAGCTCAATTGTTTAAATTCACCATGTCTCCAAGTTAATTCATAGCATGTTTGCATATTCTATCATTTTGAAAAACAAAAAAAAAAAAAAATCTTTTCTTTTTCACTTGCATTGGTATTTTCTTAAATTTCTTTTCTTAGTTTTATAATTTATAGTTAGATAGTCATCTTGTAATTCCTTGGGAATTAATTGTAGTGAAATTTCATGGCTTGGTTTTATGATAATCATAATCTACCTTTCAATTCTCACTCTTTTGTAGGCAATCAAGAATGTGATGGCTTATTCCACCAATACCATGAACCATACCAACAACCTCCATTCCAACAATATCATCAATCCTCTCCATTCCAACAATATCATCAACCCTCCTCATTCCAACAATATCATCAACCCTCTCACTTACCTTACCATCCTTCATTCCATCCCATTCCCATACCATGCCATCCATCTCATGAATCTCTATACCCATTTGAGCCACCTTATGAACCTCATTCTCAACCATGTCTGCCCAACCCAGATCCTTCATTTTGTGAAGTCATTGGAGATTTCCACAATCAAACGACTTGGGCTATAAATGAGGAGTGGTCACATAAGGATGACTTTCATCAACAAATGGACTCTATGCTTAGAATGATGGAACAACAAGCGAAATCAACTGAGAAATTAGCAAGGAAAATTGAGCAGCAAGCACAAGTTTTAAAAATGAGTTTTCCTTTTATCATGGGCACACATGCACAAGAAGTGAGACAAGTACAAGAGCACATTGAAGAATCTTCTCACCCATTTGGTAATGATCATACCCTTATAGAAGTAGACTCTCCTACTACTTTGATTAATGAAGCAATTCATGATTTGAGCGATAATGATATGGACGAGGAAATCATTGTTGAATCCCCTCAATTATTTGCACATGTAATTGCTCAACCAATTGGCTTTAGTAGTAGTGATTCGATTGTACTTGTTGATGAGTGTGTTCCTATTCTTTCATGTGATACTTTAACTGATGAAAATGCTTCTCTTCATAGTACTAGTGATGATTGCAATCAATTGAATGACATATTTTCATGCTCTTGTGAGGAATATCAAATGTGTGTGGATTGTTATCATGAAAAATGTCATTTACATGTTGAGCTTCAAAAGAAAGCATTTAGTGAAGTGGTTGATTCTACCATTGATCAAAATGCACTGTCTTGTACTATTGAAGATAGTAAGCATGTCAATTCTAAAACAGTTGAATCAAGCATGGATGCCAATGTTGTTGATGATGTTCTTGCTCAATGGTATGTTGATTATCCTGATTTTGCATGGACAAGTAATTCTGCCAATTGTGCATGTTTTGATAATGAACGGTGCCCTATTTGCACTGAGATTCATGCTGCATTATTTGGTGATTCTGAATTGCTTAGTGATTCTGCATTACTTGTGGATTCTGTTGTTGATATGAGTGAGAAAGATCATAGCCTGGAACGCCAGATGCATAAAATTCCCATTGGATTACCTCCTTGTAGTCTTGTTGGTGACAAAGATTCTGAAATTTTGATTGATAAAATCCTGCATGTCAATGAATCTTTCCAACAAGTACTTTCTTGTGATTTGCCACCTGATTTAGAAAAACAAGATAATTGTTTTGAATCTTTACACATTCCAGGTGGTGGTGATTTGAAAAATTCTTTTCATTCTTCCACTCTTTCCCCTTCCATCTCTTGTGATTGCGACAATGATGTGGTGTACTCTAACACTAAGTTGGATTCTATACCTTCCATCTTGCAACCACAAGAGAATTTTCACAATATAATTGGTACCTTGACTCCTACTGATGGGAGTATCATTGATTTCCTTGGATGTGATAGTTACTTGGAGAGTTTGGAACTTAACATGCCTTTAATTCACTTGAAACTTCTCCATGTTTCTATTTTTGGATGGGATACTGCTGGTTGCTTGTCTTCTTTGCAGGCACATTCTTGGAAAGGTCCTCGATGGAACCAACATCCACTGTACATTCTTGGACCTCTTCCAATGGATCCTGAACCACCTCCACCAAGGAAAATCAATGTGGGAGAAGATGTTTTAATAGACAAATGCATGATTCTCATCCGAGATGAGAACTTCTCCTTTAAGCGACTCAAGATCTTCTAACCCAGGTTGTCTCTTTCCTCACTTATTTTCTTCCTAATTTCTATAAATTTTTGGGCTTAATTGTTGTATGAGGAAGACAAGTGTGGGGGAGGGACACAATCCAGTAGAAAAAGTAGAAATAATGTAGTTTATTAAATAGAATAAGAACAATACATTCTCTCATTCTATGATTGCAACATATTATGCACTTGGACACTTTGGTTTTGATGGATCATTCTGTTTTGATTGATATTTTGAACTCTTGGATTATAATATCTTGGTAGTTGATTCTATGATGCTCATTGCAACCTTTGTGAGATTTTGGGCCTACATGAATGGAATTCATCTTTTACCATTCTTTCTTTCTTGTGTGCATCTGCTCATGATTTGCGTTCTCTAGAACTTGCTCCTTTTCTTTTTGAAACTACATTTTTCACTTATGTGCATAGGTATGATGGAAGCTTGTTTTTGTTTCCTTTTGTTTTCCCCACTTTGGCCAAATAGCCTTTCCCATGCATTATTATTCCTTTGGTAACCCCTTTGTGCCTTTTTGTCCATTCTGTTCTAAGCCACGTTACAAGTCTAAGAGTAAAACCATTTTATTCCGCACCATGAAAAATTATTGAGCATTGGTTTACCTTGGTTTTGTGTTTAAGTCTGAGGGTTGCTCAGGAGTGCAACAGTTTAAGTGTGGGGGGAAGATATTTGATTTTGCCATTGTAATTATATATATAGTACAGTTCAAAAAAAAAAAGAAAAGAAAGAAAGAAAAAAAAAAGAAGAAAAAAAAAGATAAAGAAAAAAAAAGGGGTGTAAAAAAAAAAAACATAGAAAGAAAGGAGGTATTTGAGTTATATAAAAGTTTACATACATAGAATGATTGTGTTAATCAGTGCTCGATTTAATTTCTTTGGTGCTTAGCCTCTCATTCCATACTTTTACCTATCTTCACCCTAACCCCATTACAACCTGTAATAACAAGCTCTCTTGATTTGTGCAAGCATGTGTTATCAGTAGTGGAGAAGTAGAACTTGAGCAAGCTTATGGTAGAACAATTTCATTGAGCAGAATTTGAGTGATACACTGATTAACCATATACACTTGAGAGATTGATTGAGGGCATCATTTGAGAGACTATTTTGTGTGATCAGCATCATTGAATGATACTGCCATGATTAGTAATTTGAGATGAAGAGATTTCTGTCTTGAATGGTTAATCTTTTGAAGCTTTTGTGATCCTTGTTGAGCTTTGAAATTTCAGCAATTGTTAGAAAAGAGAAATTTCTCTTGTTCCTTACTTTTTAATTTTGCTCAGGAGTGCAAAAGGATAAGTGTGGGGGAGTTTGATAATCATTGAATTCATATTATTTTAAATGCAAAAAGAAGCTATAAACTCTGTCGTTATCATGCTTTAATGGAACAATTAGTCAAATATGTGATTTCATCTTCATAAGGAGTTTTTAGATTTTATTTGCATTAATCTTGGTCACATCTTGAGTTTGGACTCAAAATTGGACTTTTGTCACATTCTTACTGCAGTTGGGTCATGAACACTGTTCGGTATTTTGGGAATAACTTGAGTTATGTAAACCCAATTGATCCCCAATTTGCATTTCCAGAAAGCTAAGAGGAAGCCCTACAACTCCTATGAAGAGCCCAAAAGCGAAATCAGACGTTTAGAGGGCCAAAATTGGACTGGAAACCGAAACAGGCTGCTTTCACTGGACTCTGGAATGACGTTCGGTATTTGGCCCATATCTGGAGCTACAGACCTCCAAATGGGGCACCGTTTGAACGACTGGAAAGCTGACATCCGGGACTACATTTCATATTAAGATCACATGGCCAGATTCGGATGATTTCGTGGCCTAACATGGGCAGGAAAAGAAGACACGGTTTTGGAGCTGTAAAGTGATTCAAAGATGCTTCCAAGTTGGCCACTAACTAAAGTGACGAATTTGAGTTGTAAAGTGCATGGATGAGATGCTCCTAGCTGCCTATAAATAGAAGAGTGTTGTGAAGAGCAAGACACACCTTGGAGAAGACCAAGATCTCTCCCATTCTTTCCTTCTTGAATTTCTTGCCTCCTACATGGAAGGCTTAGTTTTTCTTTATTAGTTTCATGTATTGTCTTTAATTCTTGTCTTTAATTTCTTGCCTCCTACATGGAAGGCTTAGGTTTTAATCTTTCCTTTTAATTATTTTATTTTGATTTTATGTTCTTCATCTTTTTCTGTATGGATTCACTATGTTGTTGAGATTTATTTTGGAATAGAAGCTTTCATTTTCTTTAATTGTTCTTTGTGTTCATGATGAACTTGTTCATGTTCTTCATGGTCATGATGAACATCTTTATTTCTGCATTTTCATTTTACAAAGCCATGCTTGGCTAAGTTTCTGTGATCGACCCATGAGTTGAGGATTCCATGGTGTCATCCGGAGGACTTGCGCTTTAATCAGTAACTGACTTGTTTCTATTAATTTTAATCGGATCCGATTATAATTATGGATTGGGTATTAGATTTAATATCCAGATTGAAATCCCAAGGACTTAGGTCGGACCGGGTTTCAGAGAGCGTTGTGCGATCGTACAACGAGCTCACCACGTGTTCGATCAAATGCTAGGCGATCGTCTAGTCGAGGGAGTTTCTGGTCAAATGCAGAGATTTCGGTTTGTCTAGAATCAATCACAAGTTCAGTTATTCTATTTTTGTTCGATGATGGAAGGTCTTGGAATCCCAATTCTGGGTTGATCTATCTTAATTTGATTAATCTCGCTTTTTTCCATTCGGTTTTCTTTTAATTCTTGTTCTAATTCCAACAAAACCCAATCCCCCCTTGTTTTCATTTCATTTGCATGACATCTAGATTACTTAGGATTCAATAAAAGGCTCCTCGAGAAGAGAGAACGATCCTTGGTTTGCCTATACGCAATCCTTGGTTAATTGTTGATTGTGGACCCCAAGGCTAATGACAAAAGGTCCTCATCACAAACTAAATAATCTTTCAAAGCTAAAAATGAAATCTCTACTAATAGACCACTACAATTGCTTCATATGGATCTTGTGGGTCCAGCAAGGGTGAGGAACCTTGGTGGCAATTTGTACACATTGGTTATTGTAGATGATTTCTCAAGATTTTGTTGGACCATTTTCTTGTCCTCAAAAGATGACACATTTGATCAATTTGTTGTGTTTGCCAAGAAGGTCCAGAATGAGAAAGGATTCTCTATTTCAGGTATAAGAGCTGATCATGGAGGAGAGTTTGAAAACAATGCGTTCGCTGAATATTGTGACAACATGGGGATAGATCACAACTTCTTAGCCCCAAGAACTCCTCAACAAAATGGTGTTGCAGAAAGAAAGAATCGAGTTCTAACCGAGATGGCAAGGGCAATGCTGAATGAGAACAATACTTCCCAAGTATTTTGGGCTGATGCAATAAGCACCACTTGCTACATCTCAAATCAGGCATATCTACGGAAGAAGTTGAACAAGACTCCATATGAGTTGTACAAAGGAAGGAAGCCCAATCTAAGCCATTTGCATGTATTTGGTTGTAAGTGTTTCATTCATAACAATGGTAAAGAGAATTTGGGTAAGTTTGATTCTAAGGCTGATGTTGGTATATTTATTGGTTATTCAAATAGGAGCAAAGCATATATAGTCTTCAATACTAGAACTAAAGTGGTAGAGGAGTCTATACATGTTGTGTTTAGTGAAGAAGAAACTGATAAATTCTTGAACGATGAGGAAGAGATCATTTTCAAAAATCAATTCTTTTCAAAAACTACTCCTACTCCTACTGAAAATTCTGAAAATATTTTTGAGGCTGATCCTGAAAACAATTTTGAAAACATAGATCAGTCTCAGCCTAGAGCTTGGAGATTTATAAGAAATCATCCTTTAGACCAAGTTATAGGTGATGTAAATCAAGGAGTAAGGACTACGAATAGTCCTCTAAATGAAGTAACCTTTTCTGCATTTATTTCGCATGTAGAACCCTCTAAGATAGATGAAGCCCTTTCAGACAATGATTGGGTGATAGCTATGCAAGAGGAGTTACATCAATTTGACAGAAATCAGGTTTGGGACTTAGTACCTAGACCCAAGGACCATCCGGTTATTGGGACAAAATGGGTATTTAAGAACAAACGTGATGAATCTGCAACCATTGTCCGTAATAAGGCAAGACTGGTTGCAAAAGGTTACAATCAAGAGGAAGGCATAGACTATGAGGAAACTTATGCTCCAGTGGCAAGATTGGAGGCCATAAGAGTTCTTCTAGCCTTGCTTGTGTTAAAGGTTTTAAACTTTTTCAAATGGATGTGAAAAGTGCATTTCTAAATGGTTTTATACAAGAGGAGGTATATGTTGAGCAACCTCCCGGTTTTGAAAATGATCAATTTCCTGATCATGTTTATCAATTTAAGAAAGTTCTATATGGTCTTAAGCAAGCTCCTAGAGCTTGGTATGAAAGATTAAGTCAATTCCTGCTTGATCAAGGATTTATCAGAGGAAAAGCTGACACAACTTTGTTCATAAAAAGAAATAAGTTAAATGAAATTCTGATTGTTCAAATTTATGTTGATGATATAATCTTTGGTGCTACTAATGATGCTTTGTGTAAGGAATTCTCTAAGATTATGCAGGGAGAATTTGAGATGTCAATGATGGGAGAACTCAATTATTTTCTTGGGCTGCAAATCAAGCAAAGAAAGGATGGGATCTTCATTTCCCAAACAAAGTATCTCAATGATTTGCTGAAGAAGTTTGGGATGGACCAATGCAATGGAGCTAACACTCCAATGAGTACAACCACTTCATTGGATGCTGATGAAGAGGGCAAAGATTTCAACATCACAAAGTATAGAGGAATGATTGGATCATTGCTCTATCTCACTGCGAGTCGCCCGGACATCCAATTCAGGTCGGAATGTGTGCAAGGTTTCAATCCGCTCCAAAGGAGTCTCATGCTGAACATGTGAAGAGAATATTCAGATATCTGGCAGACACAAAGTCACTAGGATTGTGGTTTCCCAAAGGTCAACCGAAACACTTGGTGGCATACTCAGATTCAGATCATGCCGGCTACAAAACTGATAGGAAGAGCACAAGTGGCCAATGTGAGTTCTTTGGCAACTCACTTGTGTCTTGGTTCAGCAAAAAGCAAACAAGTGTAGCCGTCTCATCCATTGAAGCTGAATATGTGGCCGCATCAAGTTGCTGCGCTCAAGTATTATGGCTTAAACAACAGCTTGCTGACTTGGGAGTACATCTAAAAGAAATCCCGATATTGTGTGACAACACAAGCACAATAAGCTTGGCAAAGAATCCAGTTCAACATACCCGGACCAAGCATATTGATGTGAGGCATCATTTCATAAGGGATCATGTTCAGAAAAGAGATGTCAAGGTCATGTTCATCCCAACTCATCTTCAACTTGTTGATATCTTCACAAATCCTCTAGCCAAGGAACAATTCAATTTTATAAGAAGAGAATTGGGAATGGTAAATCCCAATGAATTGTAAGCAATTCTCACTCAATTTAATGTTATGTTTTTGATGATTAATCTTTACTAATTTAAGCATCGGAGTGTATAATTGTAGTTTTTGTAGGATGTTTTGAGATTTTAGAAGATGAATACTCAAGTATTGGTTGCAATACTCGAGTATGGAGGTGCCAGAGAGCATTACTGAAGTTGTGAAGAGCAATACTCGTCTATGGGACATCAATACTCGAGTATCCACAAGGCAGAGAGCAACCTGATGAAGAAGGGGCTCAATACTCGAGTATGAGAATGCAATACTCGAGTATTCACAAGACAGAGGCCAAACATGAGTTGAAGAGTTTTGACTACTTGAGTATACAAGTCGAATACTCGAGTATTGGTGTCGAGGATTCAAAAGTTCACCACACACTTTTGAAGTCCAGGTTAGTACATTTCCTTCAATACTCGAGTGTGTAAGTAGATACTCAAGTATTCAATACTCGAGTATTGGGGTCAATACTCGAGTATTGGTGCGCGGCTATATATACTGAAACTGTTCATGTTCATTACTCACACCGAAACTCAAGTTTGTCCTAAACGTTCCCTCTTCCTCTCTCACTTTCTCTCTGAAACCCACATCTCTTTCCCCAAACTTTCTATCTTAGCTTCCAAAATGGCTTCCAAATCCTCCTCTCAACCAAACCCTAGCGCACAAACAAGCAAGGAACCGGAGAAATCCATGGAAGCAGCTCCTTCTCAACCTCAACGGTCTGTGAGGATGAAATCCATCCCCACTCGATTGTGTCACGACATTGATCGCTCAATCAGAGGAGTGAGCCAGAACATTCCCGAAGCTGCTTCTTCTCCTAACCCTAAGAAGAGAGGTGTGTCAGTCAGAGAGCCAATTCCTTCTCCACCAAGGAAAAAGAGAACCGTTGCTGAGATGAGTAAGGCAAAAGGGAAGAAGAAGGTGACTCCAAGGAAGGCTAGAACAAAGAGAGCATCTACAACCGTCACTTCTTCTGATGCTACCGCTTCTTCTTCTGACACCGAGCCTGAAGGTGTTCCTCCGGTGATCGCCAATGCCATTGAGGAAATCAAGCTACACAAGTCTGCACCTGAGGGATTTACTATAGCCACTGTGCCTCTCTTGCCTGAACTTAGTGTCAAGTTCAAGGACTAATACACCAACCGAGGCTTCTGTGCTGTGGTGTCAGTTGATTTGGTGTCTATTCACCAAGAATGCAACATCGATCTCTCGCCTTGGTTTGCACCGTATGAAACTTTCGTTTCTGTTGCTGCACCCTTTTATCCCAATCTTGTTAAATTGTTTTACTTTAACATGGTATCTGACAATATCCTCAACTCGGATGGCGAGTTAGTTGAGGAAAGGGTGTCAACTACGATCAAAGGAGTCAAATTCACTTTGTCAGCCTCTATACTCAACACCATTTTGAAAGTCACCAATCCTCCTCCTATCACCACACCTACTTATACCAATGAGGAAGTCTCCACCACATTGGTCCCCAACACAGATTTCCTTGAAAACCAGAGACACAACCTATCCTTCAAGCCTACAGCTATGCCTCCCCTCAACAGAGTGATATGGTATATCTACTCTCGTAACTTCGTTCAGAAAGGGGGTAGCTTCACTCACTTCTCACAGAGGGATTACAGATTCTTCACTGCTTTTGTCAAGAAGCATCCTCTGAACATCGGGCATTGGGTCTTCCAAGAGATGAGCCAGTTCAAGTTTTCGTCCAGGAAGTCTTCACATATACCATTTCCATCGCTTGTGTCCCTGATTCTATTTTACCACAAGATTTGGTATGTTGGACCTCCTGAGAGCATGAAGTATCCTCCGGCTTTTGGGATGAACCAGCTCAATTTCATGAAGATTACTTTTGAAGCTGAGGGATCCGGACAATCACGAGCACCACCTCGATCCCAGGCCAGAGCATCTTTCTCTAAGGTTCATGATGCTCAGTCCACTCCACCTCCACCTCCACTGAACTTTGACTTGTGTGTCAAGGAGGCAGTTGATGCTGCCATTACTTCTTTATCGATTCGATTTCAGTTTGAGATTGACAAGCTGGGTGCTGACATCAAGATTGGCCTGAATGAGGTGGTTGCTGCTCAAGAAGGGATGAAGATCTAGTTGGAACAGATCAAGGAGCAGACTGAGAGGAAGCAAGATGAAATCTTCGATCAACTCATTGATCTGGACGCAAGGCTATCCACTATCTTGATCACTACTGCTGCTGCTCGAGATAACATTGACAAAGTGATCCAGCATTTCAACATTGGTTCATCCTCTTCCACTTTTGGGTTCACTATTGCCCCTACCTCATCCACTACCATGCCTGCATCTCAGCCATCCTCTCCATCATTTGCATTTCCCAGTCCACTACACCCATCTTCATCTCCCATATCCACTTCCACTCCGGCTACTGTGATTCTCCCTTTCCCCTCCACTCCATCCACTGTAGTGTTGCCTTCATCCACCACTCCTCCAACTGAACTCCTACCCTTTCCCCTTCCATCTCCAGATACTCCTACCACTGAGCCCTTCCATCTTTCCCCATCAGCTGAGCCTCCCCGTTTTGAAGATGACAAAGGGGGAGAAGCAGAGAAGGATGCTTAGTTTAGGCGAATTTGAGTTTTGGGGCTAGGAAGGATAGTTTTTTTGAGTGTTGTGTAAATTTCAGTTTAAGTGTGTATGCATTTCAGTTTGGTTTTGAATTTCTAGTTGTATTTGATCTGATATCAGAATATTTGAAGCTTGTATTTTCAATTCAAATGAAATGCTCTTGTTTGATACTTCTGCTGTTAATCTCTGATTCATTCTTTAGAAGTTAGTTTAAGAGTTCACAAAGTTTTTTTTTAAAACAAACCATCACTTTTTGACCAAGTTATGAAATTCTGGAATTCTTTGAAATAATATCAGAAAATCTCATTTCAAAAGCAAACACTCTCTCAAATTCTTGAAAGTATTAGTTTACAAGTGTTGTCATCATCAAAAAGGGGGAGAATGTTAGTTCTCTATGTGTTTTGATGATAATCAACAATTGTAAACGTGTTTTGAAGTTTCCACATTTGCTAAAAATCAACTGTCAAATGTGAAGATTGGAGCTAAATACCCAAGAGGGGGGGTGAATTGGGTATCTTTATAAAATTAAAGAGTCTACTCTGTTTATGACTAATGAACACAGGGTAAAACAGAGGAGAGAGGGAGAGAAGCAATGCACCACAAGATTTATACTGGTTCGGTCCTTTCTCTGACCTACATCCAGTCCCCAAGCCTCACCTGGGATTTTCAATCCACTATAATCAAATATTGATTACACACTCTGTACTAAGAGCTGTTCTCTCACTAGAACACACTCCCCCTTACAAGTTGTAATCAATACACCCTAACTACCAAGTCCCCTGACTTGTAGTTATCACAATCAGTAAATGATTTACAAGATGATAACTCTCTCAAAGAGTAGATAGAATAAACACTGAAGTACTAAGTATCAAAATGATACAATACAGATGAAAGCTTGATACAATAAATGACTCAATAAATTTTCGCTCTAAGTAGTTGTATCAGCTTGAGAAGAAGTTAATGCTCTCTATTTATAGGTAGAGAACATTAAATGACCGTTGTAGGATGATTCCAACCGTTGGAAGTGATTAGCTTGGGTTCTGGTCATCTTCTCTCTCTAAACTTCTGCTAATCCAAGACTTTGATGAAGTCTGATGTGGCTTTCTGAGGATTTGCCCGTTGGAGATAACTTTACTTGTTGTAGTAAGTATACTTTAACGTTTAGAAGGCGTGCTCAGATGGATTAGCTGAGAATAGGTTGATTTGCAGAAGTGCATTTAATGCACTGTACACTTTTTGCTTTATGGCTTTGACCTTCATTGATCTTCATCTGTGATTGCTGAAATTCACTCAACAAACTTGTTAAACATAGCTAGGAATATGATTGAATGAATTATGGAAGCAATAAGATCAAACAATAATGATTTGCAAATTCGCGTAATTCAAAAACCAATTTTGACCGTTGTATACTGCAGTATGTTCCTCTATACTGGAGTATGGCACTTGTGCATAAGTGTCCATACTGCAGTATCCAAAGTCATACTGCGGTAAGCAACTTCCAGAGACAAAAACATCGTGATTGATTTTGAAACATATGCTCTATACTGCGGTAAGCAACTAACATACTGCAGTATGCGAGTTTTTGTCAAAGTTGAGAGTCCCCGTGATTGCCCAATACTGCAGTATGAAAACCTATACTGCAGTATGCAATAGTTATAAAATTTTGAGAGCTTTCTGTAAGAGCCTATACTGCAGTATCCAAATACATACTGCGGTATTGACTTGGGTGAGAAAATTTGATTGCTCTCGGGTTGGCCCTATACTGCAGTATACATGCCTATACTGCGGTATTGGCTTGACTTAGAAATTTAGTTGCTCTCTGGATGTCCCTATACTGCACTATACATAGCTATACTGCGGTATTGGCTTGTTTTGAAAACACGGTTGCTCTCTGGAAGTCCAATACTGCGGTATGTCATCCTATACTGCAGTGTTGACTTTACTTCAAAAATTTGCTTGCCTTCTGTAAGTCCAAATACTACGGTATAGCATTCCATACTGCAGTATTGACTTAACTAGAAAAATTGGATTGTTCTCTGGAAGTCCAATACTGCGGTATGTCATCCTATACTGCAGTATTGACTTAACTTCAAAAATCTGATGACCTTCTGTAGGTCCAATACTGCGGTAAAGAAACCTATACTGCAGTATTGATTTAACTTGAAAGATTATTTCCTTTCTGGAAGGCCCTTTACTGCAGTATGCAGACCCATACTGCGGTAAGCAACTATCAAATGATTTTTAAACATCTTGGAAACTTCAAAACATGTTTTACACTTGTTGTTAATCATCAAAACACATTGAGAACTAACATTCTCCCCCTTTTTGATGATGACAACACTTGTAAACTTTCTTTTTAAAGAATTTGAAAGATGTATTCTGTTTTGAATTGAAGTTTTCAGAAAGCAATGTGAAGTTATCAGAAAACAATCAGTTTTGCATTTTCAAGCATGAAAGGCAGAGATTGGCATCAGATATGAATTTGAGAACATAAACAACTTGAAATATATTCATAAAATATGATGCATACAAGTGGAGCTGATATCAGAAAAGATGAATACACTGATAATGACTGATATCAGAACACAATCTACATAAATATCAAAATACAGATCTAAACACTAATACAAATCTAGACACTAGACATCTACATCTTTCTCTCCTTCTCCCCTTTTGTCATCAACAAATTCGGGGTCAAGAACAAAGACAGGAGGAGAATAGAGCACCATGGCGGTGTTTGGATCAAAGGAGGGATCATGGGGCTCTGCATATGGAGAAGGTGTAGGGAAAATCTCAGTAGATGGAGTAGGTGGAGATGGGAATGGGCCAGGAAGAATCTCTGTGGTAGGGGTGACGGGGGAAGATGTGGTGTGGGGTGGGCTATGAGGTGGGCTAGGAAATGAGAAAGTGGGTGATGATGGTGGTGAGAAGTGAGGTTCTGGTGAGTTTGGGGAAGGCTGAGATACGGGTATAGATGGTTGGGCTTCCGGAACAGGAGTCGAAGAGGATGGACCAGTGGTGAAGCCAAATGAAGATGAAGATGAGCCACCAAGTCCAAAGTGCTGAAGGAGTTGCTGAGCCTTGTCTCTGGCATCTGAGGCTGCAGCTAAGGTGACTGACAATGTAGAGCCCAAGTTGAGCCCTTGATCATCAATAGCATCTTTCACCTTGACCAGTTCAGAGAGGACCTGTGACTGAGCCACGATCACATCCATAACCCCCAACTTGATGTCAGCCCGAATCATATCAAACTCTGCCTTCATCATAGCTCGGTGAGATACAAGTGCAGCATCCACAATTGCTCTAATCCGCTCATCAAAATCTGAAGGTAGTGGTGGTGGAGCAGACTGGGCCTCATGTGCAACTGACTGAGATGCACGAGTCTGAGACCGCGGTGGAGCTCTCGACTGCCCAGATCCTTCCGGCTCGAACTGAATCTTCATCAAGTTGAGCTGAGTCTTGCCGAAGGTCGGAATAAACTTCATCTGCTCGGGAGGACCCACATACCATATCTTATGGTAGTACATTATCAGTGAAACCAGGGATGCAAAGGGCATGTAGGATCCTTTGCGGGACACAAACCTGAAGTGGCTAATCTCCTTGAACAGCCACTGCCCAATATTGAGCGGATGCTTGCGGATGAAGGCAGTGAAGAAACGATAGTCCTTCTGCGTGAAGTGAGTGTAGCTCCCGCCCTTTTGCACAAAGTTACGTGAATACACGTACCATATCACGCGGTGCAAATGTGGCATCTCCGAGGGTTTGAAAGTCAAGTGGACCCTCTGATCATTCGGTATGTCCTGACCGGGTAAAAGTGTGGCATATACCTCCTCATTTGAATATTTCGGTGTGGATGCCTCTGGAGGATTAACCACCTTGAGAATCTTGTTGAGAATGGCGGCAGACAGTGTGAATCGTACTCCTCTGACTGATGTTGTGACCCTTTCCTCAATCAGTCTTCCTTCCGAGTCCAAGATGTGATCGGTCGCCATGTTGAAGTAGAACATCTTGACCAACTCAGGACAATAGGCAGCCTCGATGGAAACGAGCGTAGCATACGGCCCGAACCATGGTGAGAGATCCACGTTGCACTCTCGGTAGACTTGTTCCAGATCAACAGAAGTGACAGTGCAGAATCCTCGGCTCCCAAAAAGATCTTTGAACTTGGCATTTAAACTGGGAGGAAGTAGGACAGGAGTAACCTTGAATCCCTCTGGCGCATTCTTGTGAATTTTGATCTCCTCAACTGCATTTGCTACCACAAGAGAGAAATCTTGCTTAGACTCAGTTTCTGACGAAGAGCCAGAAACCTCAACAGACGAAGGAGAGGAAATGACAGTCGTGGAAGCTCTCTTGGACCTTGCCTTTTGAGGAACAACGGTCCTCTTCCCTTGTTCCTTGCTCGACTCTCCGGTCTTCTTCTTCTTTGCGGCTGAAGATGGGATAAATGTTCTGGATGAAGTTCCCCTCTTCTTGGGATTCGGCGAAGATGCCTCTGGGATAGTTATACCAATTCCAGGAATATGACGATCAATGCCGGTATCTAATCTCCTTGGAATTGATTTCGACCTCGGTGCTCTGAGTGGAAGAGAAGAAGTGGGTTGTTTGGAGAGAGATTGATCTTTGGACATTTTGACGCTAGGGTTTGGGTGAGAATGAGATTGGGAAGGAAATGAGAGAGATTTGGTGAGGATTTGTGAGGATTTGACGAGGATTTGTGACGGTTTCAGAGAGAGATGGAAGAGAGAGATGCGATACTGCTAGGTCTTACTGTGGTATAGACACGAGTATGAAAGAACACGGCGTTTCAGTATATATAGACAGACCTCTATACTGCAGTAAGGTTTTTGCATACTGCAGTATAGCATACTTTCATTTACATACTGCAGTAAGGATGGAAGTATACTGACCTGGACTTCAAAAATGTTGAGAGAATTTTTGAAAACCCGATGGTCATACTGCAGTATAGCACTTACATACTGTAGTATGCCTCTTGCATACTTGAAACTTCGTTTCTGTCTGACCCCATACTGCAGTATACCTCTTGCATGTCTGAAACTCTGAAACCCCGATGGACATACTGCAGTATACCACTTACATACTGCAGTATGCATCTTGCACAGTTGGAGATTTGGCCTCTCACACACCCTATACTGTGGTCTAGCATTTGCATGCACAAAAGGTTTTAAACTCTATCAAATGGATGTCAAAAGTGCTTTTCTAAATGGTTTCATTCAAGAGGAGGTGTATGTTGAACAACCCCCAGGTTTTGAAAATGAACACTTTCCGGATCATGTTTTTAGACTTAAGAAAGCCTTGTATGGTCTTAAGCAAGCTCCTAGAGCTTGGTATGAAAGATTGAGTCAATTCTTACTCAATCAAGGATTTATTAAAGGAAAGGCTGATACGACATTGTTTATCAAGAAAAATAAATTGAATGAAATTTTAATTGTACAGATATATGTTGATGATATTATTTTCGGTGCTACTAATGACTCTTTGTGTGAGGAATTTTCCAAGTCTATGCAGGGTGAATTTGAGATGTCAATGATGGGAGAGCTCAATTACTTCCTTGGACTGCAAATCAAACAACGTAAGGATGGGATATTTATATCTCAAACCAAGTATTTAAATGATTTGCTGAAGAAGTTTGGAATGGACAAGTGCAATGGGGCTGACACACCAATGAGCACAACTACTTCTTTGGATGCTGATGAAGAGGGCAAGGATTTCAACATCACCAAGTATAGAGGAATGATTGGATCATTGCTCTATCTCACCGCAAGTCGCCCGGACATCCAATTCAGTGTTGGAATGTGTGCTCGGTTTCAATCCGCTCCTAAAGAGTCACATGCTGAAAATGTGAAGAGGATATTCAGATATCTCTCTGATTCGAAGACTCTTGGGCTATGGTTTCCTAAAGGTCAGTCGGAGCATCTTGTGGCATATTCAGATTCGGATCATGCTGGCTATAAGACGGATAGAAAGAGTACAAGTGGGCAATGCGAGTTCTTTGGCAACTCACTTGTCTCTTGGTTTAGCAAGAAGCAAACTACCGTGGCTGTGTCCTCAACAGAAGCTGAATATGTGGCTGCCTCAAGTTGCTGTGCTCAAGTGTTGTGGCTGAAGCAACAACTTGCTGACTTGGGACTTTTATAGGTAGAGAAGAGTCTGTGACCGTTTTTGACCATTGAAGAATGAATCAGACCGTTGTAGTTGATTATCATTAAGTGTGGTCTGCTTCTACATCATTCTCACTCTGTTTTTCATATCTAAATAGCTTAAGAGTGTGAAATGAATTGTGTCTGTACTTCAGTGTTTATTTATCCATTCCTTTGAGAGGAAACTCATTGTAAACACATTATCCTTCTGAGAGAAACTCAAGATTGGGTAATCTTGAGTGGGTTATACATTGTGTTGATTACAACTTGTAAGGGGGAGTGAATCCTAGAGAGAGAGGATTACTTCGAGTACAAAGTGTGTGATCAAGCAGTGTATCCTTACGGTGTGTAAGGGGGAGTATCTCAGTAAGAGATTTGTAAAAGGCTGCACAAGTGCCCGGCTAAACTTGTGGGATTGTAGTGGTTCTCAAGTACCCGATTAAAGCTTGAGTGAGATAGTAGATTGAAAATCCCAAGTGAGGCTTGGGGACTGGACGTAGGTCAGAGAGGGCCGAACCAGTATAAATCTGTTTGCAAGCTCTTCTTCC
Source organism: Acacia crassicarpa (assembly GCA_034222035.1). Taxonomy (NCBI): domain Eukaryota; kingdom Viridiplantae; phylum Streptophyta; class Magnoliopsida; order Fabales; family Fabaceae; genus Acacia; species Acacia crassicarpa. The sequence goes on along the minus strand of JAWXYG010000021.1, from coordinate 1,528,563 downwards.
TTATCTTTTGCATTCCCAGCATTTACATTTGAGCAATTATCAATTGTTTGAAAACTTACTTTTGTTACTCAAGATGAAAACACTGAATTGCGAAAATGTTTTAAAGAGTGGAAATTTTTCTACTTCACCCAATTCACCCCCCCTCTTGGGTGATAGCCGGAACTTACAAAATGGAAACTCGAGTATTGGTATGAATACTCGAGTATTGACTTGACAGCGAATTGCTCAAATCCATTTTTACAAAGCAATACTCAAGTATTGGAAGCAATACTCGAGTATTGGAGCTACAGAGAGCAATCAAGTTTTCACCTTGGATGAATACTCGAGTATTGGATTTGCATACTCGAGTATTGGACTTACAGAGAGTACTCAAGTTTTTCAGCCTGAGTCAATACTCAAGTATTGGAAACAATACTCGAGTATTGGGCTTACAAAGAGCAATCAAGTTTTCACCTTGGGTGAATACTCGAGTATTGGATTTGAATACTCGAGTATTGGTCTTACAGAGAGCCTTCAAACTTTTACAACTTATGGAAACTCGAGTATTGGTTTTACATACTCGAGTATTGGGCTTTTACAAAGATTTTCAACTTAACACCTATTTATGAATACTCAAGTATTCATTTGAATACTCAACTATTGACATGGAAAAACTTCACAAATTTTTCAAGAGAATCAATACTCGAGTATTGGTTTTGGAAACTCGAGTATTGGGCATACAGAGAGGTTATCCACTTGTCAATGATTTGAATACTCAAGTAAAGAAATGGATACTCAAGTATTGAGGTTTTGAACTTAAACTCATTTCTTACAAAAGGTTCAAAACTCGAGTATTGACTTACATACTCGAGTATTGACCTGTGTTTTCAAAGTTCAAGTCACGATGGTTCCTCTCTAGAAGTATCATACTCGAGTATCAGTCTGGATACTCTAGTATTGACTTAAGTGCACAGTGACAAACTCGAGTATTGAAGAACATACTCAAGTATTGGGCGCTGAAACTGATTTTCAAATCAGACGAATATGTGAAACACTTTCTTTTGATATTAATGCTTCCATTTATCATTCTTATATGTTCTTAGCTATGTTTAACCACTTTGCTAAGTGAGTTTCAGTTGACTTAGAGGATGATTAATGAAGTAAAAGGCAAAAAGCATAAAGTGCTCAGAACATTAAATGCACTTCTGAAAAATAGCCTCTTTTTGGCTAATCCAACTGAGCACGCATACAGAACGGTAAAGAATGTTTTCTACAACAAGCAAACACTTCTCCAACGGACAAATCCATAGAGAGACACCTCAGAACAATTATACATCTGGATTAAGTAGAGATTAGAGAGAGAAGCTGACCAAAGTTATCACTAACACCTCTAACGGTTTGATTCATCTTACAATGGTCGTTTAATGCTCTCTAAGTATAAATAGAGTGCATTCAAGACTTCTCAACAACCAGAACATCTAGAAACGAACAAGCATTCAAGTTTCACAACTACCTTCAGTTTTCACTTGTATTTTGTCTTTTGACATTATAAGCTTCAGTGTTTATCATCATCTACTCTTAGAGAGAGCTTTCTTTGATTATTGATTATTGATTGTAAAGAACCACAAGTCAGGGGACTTGGTGGTTGGGATCATTGATTACAACTTGTAAGGGGGAGTGAGTTCTAGTGAGAGAATCACTTCTTGAGTGCAGAGTGTGTAATCTTTGATATAGTGGAAATCCCAGTGAGGTTGGGGACTGGACGTAGGTCAGTGGTTAAGACCGAACCAGTATAAATCTTCTTGTGTCTTGCTATTCTTCCCTCACTCTGGATTACCCTGTTTTTATAGTTCAAAAATAGAGCACCTAGTCAAAAATTTGATAATACCCAATTCATCCCCCCTCTTGGGTATTTAGCTCCATTTACAGTAAAGAAACCTATTTAGGACACTATCCGGCTCACATACACTGTCCCTGACTCTGAGGAGTTGAAAGACAAGACATTGTCTTATTGTGCTGATCGGTGGAGGAAGTTTAAGACCTCTCTCGCTAACGTATATTTTTGCTGAGATTCCGCCTGCCAAACAGCCTTGGGAACAGTACACATTTATTGATGAACGAATTTGGTGACAATTTGTTCTGCTGCGGACCACTCCTGAAGCTCTGGTGAGTCTATATTTAGTTTTGTTTGCTTATATAACCTGTGAGCTTATATTTGTTCATCTAATCCTTTTAGTTAAATTGTTTGGTGTGTGAATAGAAGTATACATTTCCTGCCTTTGTTTATGCAAGTCTGATATGTAAACCCTGAAAAGGTAAAATACTAAGGAGGTAATTGTGAAATGGTTTGTCTTGCAAAGGAGGAAATAAATAGTCTTAAAAGGGGGAAACTTTATATACCCAATTGTTACTATCTAATGTGGACTGATGATCCCACTGGATACCTTAAAAAGGATCAAGTTTGTATTATTCTGTAAGCATAATTCTCTTTTGTTTCTTGTTATTCTATCTACATAGTAGTACAAAACATAGCTCTTTTGTAAGCATAATTCTCTTTTGTCGCGGCCAAGTGGAAGAGATTGGAAGATGAAGCAGAATCCAATCCTTCTACGGTACATGGTCCGCCATCTCCAAAACATCGCGAGGAGTTGTCGTTGCACATTCGGCAAAAGCCAAGTGGCGCCTACACGAGTGAACAAACTCGTGTAGTTGCTGAAAAAATTGTAAGTATCGTTATTATTGTTATTTTTTAGTTACTAAACATGTTTCGTTACTAAGCTTCTCGTTATCTATACCTTACAGGAAGATCTTAAGAAGAAAGAAGCGAAGGGATCTTTCGTGTCGTCCGGTAGGAGTGATGTTCTCACTGTTGCCACTGAAAAACCGAACCACTGTGGGCGTGTAAGGGGGGTTGGAGGACGGGTAGGCCTGAAGGTATTCTTTGGTTCATCCGCCAAACGCCATAGGAAAGAGGTGATTACCCGGGAGGAGATGGAACAGACAGTGGCCAAATTAAATAAGGAAGCAGCAGCTAAAGAAGCAAAGTATCAATCTGATATGAGCTAGTTGAGGGAGGAGCTGAATCAGGTGAAGCTGCTTTTGAGCTCACGTCCAGAGACCAGTGTTCCCTTCACACACTCACCTGCAACTATGCAGCAGAGCACTCGAGGGAGCTGTATTGTTGGACAGTCAGAGCAACCTTGTGACCTTTATGTGGATGATCCTGATCATTATGATAGACTACTATTGGTTGCAAAAGGGACTGTCCACAACTTATTGGGATCAACTGTACACCACCAACAAATGTCTGATGATGAAGTCAGAGTGTCAGTTGAAAAGATGATCATTGATGCACCTCTCCCTCTCCCAACTGATGAACTGAAGATTGTGAGTGATGTCAAGGGAACCTTCATCTCTTGGCCAGTGAAGCTTGTACATGTCTGTACTCCTGCTGAAGCTTCAACCCCTTGTCCTCAAGTTCCATCCCCTTGTCGACCTCCATCGCCTCCTCAAGCCGAATCCCCAACTACTAAGTTGACTGGCCGCAAAAAAATAACCGATATGGTGAAAAGTGGAGGTTTTAAAGATAATTCGTGGCCTGTCAATGTAGTAGGCGTCCCTCATCCCCTACCAGTCCAAGTTGACACCGTTGATATTGACTCCCTGCTGCTTCCTAGACAGGAGCTTAATGATGCAATTATTCGAATTTGGATGAAGTAAGTATGTTCTTCTATGAGTACATAATTTAAATGCATCGTTTAGACACACATACATATACTAATTCCCTGATCGATGTAATTATTATAGGTTCTTGCATCAAGAATTGGAGAATAAGGGCAGGAGCGAAGATTTTGGATTCTTGTGCCCACAGTATTCAAGTCAAACAACTATGGAGGAAAGACAAGAGTACATATCAAGGAGGTTGTGTAATGTGAGAAGAAAGGTGTACTTTTTGCCATTCTTCCACAGGTAGATATCACAAATCTTTTCTACAATTTACTTAATTCTGCTACATATATATATCACTAAGTGAGATTTACTGCTGTGAATTTTCAGTCGCCACTAGCAGTTGGTCATCATGTGCATGGAAGAAAATAAAGTTATCTTCTTATGCTCCACTCACAGCCTGCTAGTGCCTACGTTGACGCAGACCATCAACGAGTAAGCATGTCATTTTGATTCTCTTGTTAGAAATCTCTGCTGTGAATTTTCAGTGAACATTGATAAATATGCATTTTTGATGATAGTGCCATGAGGACCTTCCAAATCAACACACTCCAAAGGCGTCCTCCTCAGGCCAAAGTGCCTAAATGGCTCAGACCAGAGGTTGGTACAATATTTGTATACTTGGCACACTGCCTTGCGAACTTGGTCAGTAAGATATATATTACTTATATATATTTCTTGTTCTTTTTAGACTCGTCGGCAACCAACGGAGTCCAACCTATGTGGCCAATACGTCATGAAACACATGTATGATATTGTCACTGAAGGAAATACTAAATTATTTTCAAAGGTAAATATTTGATGTTACATATTATGCACGCAAGTTAATTCAGTTTCTGGCTTAATGTTACATATGAAATATGCACGCAAGTTAATTCAGTTTCTGTCTTTGTTGTTACAGATGTTTCACAGCCCTGCCCCCTTTTCGGATGCTGAACTCGAGCACATACACAGTTTGTTTTGTCAATATCTGTATGACCTAATCTTAAGTGATCAGGGACAATAATTAATGATGTCATTCATTTGTAAATATTCTGTAGCAACAATAATATTCTGTAAATTTGATTATTTTTTCGAACAATTTGTAAATAATACACAGGCAATGTAAAATTCAATAGATAAATTTGTTTAATTTTTCGAACAATTTTCTTGTGTCCATTTTGGGTATTTGAAATTGGATGGTGGATATAGCTATTTAGTGCTTGAAATTTGAGGTTCAGTATGCTGTAAATAAGCAAGAGTTCGCGACTTTAGGACCGTATATGGGTAAACTTCCAGTCCTAAAAGTTTTCGGTTAAATAATATGAGACTTTTAGGACCGCATATTTTAAACTTCTGGTCCTAAAAGTTTTCGGTTAAATAATATGAGACTTTTAGGACCACATATTTTAAACTTCAGGTCCTAAAATTATTCGGTCTAAATAATATGAGACTTTTAGGACCGCATATTTTAAACTTCCGGTCCTAAAAGTATTCGTCTAAATAATATGAGACTTTTAGGATTGCATATTTTAAACTTCCGGTCCTAAAAGTATGCACTAAATAACATGACACTTTTAGGACCGCATATTTTAAACTTCCGTATATTGTAAAATTCCGGTCCCAAGAGTATTCCACTAAATATTGGTGAGACTTTTAGGACCGTATAGTGTAAAATGACGGTCCTAAAAGTATTCGAGACTTTTAGGACTGTATCTCTTTTTACCGTCCGCTCCTAATAGTCTTCCTTTAAATAGAGTTTGACTCGCTTTTCGGACAAATTAATTAGGGTTCAAGGCAACGTAACAGAGGTTCTGGTGCTCTGATCAAGCTCGGACCCTCATTGTCGTCATTTTTACCTCTCCTGTTTTAGAGTAGCGACATCGTTGTCCCTTTTTCCTTGTCTCTTTTCTTTTTGTCGAAAAAAGAAAAGAGAAAAAGAAAAGGACACTTTGTTCCAAATCAGGGTGAGGTAAAACTGACGACAATAAGGTCCAACCTTGACAAGAATTGTCACTGTGTTTGTTTTAATTCGAATAAGGTAAACGATCTTTTTGTTTTGTTGGTCTGATCTTAACTGTATATTGTTGGATTTTTTAATGTGCGAGTTTTTAATGTTGATCATATACACACGAGGACAATGTTTTGTTTTTTTCCTTCTTGTCGGAAACAGAAAGAATCTTTTGTTGGATCTTAACTATATATCGTTGGATTTTTTAATGTGCGAGTTTTTAATGTTGATCATACACACGAGGACAATGTTTTGTTTTTTTCCTCCTTGTCGGAAAAAGAAAGAATGTACTGAGAAGGACAAGGGCGATCGAAATAAAGCATGTAACATTTAATTATTATAGATTTTTTAATGCTGCCCCGTGGGGGGTAGCGCAGTACATGATAAAAAAAGAAAAAAAACATAAAAATATTTACTCCTCCCCATCGTTGTCGGAGGGGAGGGACTCGTCGGAGAGGTCGGTGATGTCATCATCGAACGGATTGTACTCAACGTCCTGGGCGTCGAGTATCACGTTGATCTTGTTGTTGACGGCATGGTAGACCAGAAAAAGATGGCCCTGTCGTTGATCTATATGATCGGCGCGGGCCATGAGGTGCCACAGTAGCTGTTTGGTGGTCGGGTTCGGAGGAAGAGGAGGAGGGTAAGGATTGTTAAGCCCAGCGGGAGGAGGAAAAGGAGGACCTCGTGGTGGTGGAGGACCTTGGGGTGGTGGAGCAGCCATTGTAGAAGTGATGATGAAGAATGTAAAGAAAGTAAAGTAACAATGGGTTTAAATAGAGAACCCATCCGGAGTGAACCGTCGGAACCATTAATGAGTAGACGCATAGTTCATCAGAATACGAGGAGACGCCTAGTTACGTTGGGAAGTTTATCTGGAAGCCGAAGAGATCCTCTGATAGAGTGTAAGGATACGACGCTGCTATCGGAATTTGAAATAATGAACTTTTTTTACGAAATTAAATCTTACTTTAAAAAATATGAAAAATAAATAAATGAATTTTAGGACCGGAAACTGATAAAAGATCGGTCTTAAAAGTAATTTAATTGACTAAAAAAATAAATAATATACTTTTAGGACCGGAGAAATGATAAAAGGTTGGTCTTAAAATTAATTCATTTTAAAAAATAAATTATATACTTTTAGTACAGGAGAAATGATAAAAGGTCGGTCTTAAAATTAATCCATTTAAAAAAATAAATAATATACTTTTAGGACCGGAGAAATGATAAAATGTCGGTCTTAATATTAATTCATTTTAAAAAATAAATAATATTTATAAAACTCGCTCGTAAAGTGTAGACCATTCGTCTGCTCTTTACCTCTCTGTCCTTAACACTCCTTATTAACTCCGCACTACCTCATAACTCCAAACTACCTCTAGCTCTACCTTTATTAATAAACGCCTCATACCTCTTTACGTCAACGTACTGCTCAAACCAGGGTTAGATACAAGATAACCGCTCGTAGGGGTACTCTTACTCGTGATGCTCATGCCTTCCGTCGATCGTTATACGGTGCGCCTCCTCCATCGAGAGTGCGTTCGATTGAAATAGAAGAGTCTCGGGTCGTTGGACCCATTGTTATTTCTGATGATGAAGACATTGTCCCACTCCCCCTCCAGCCTTCCGACCATGAAGAGGTTCCTGCTCCACCTCTCCAACCAGTTGGCCCCAGCGCGCCGACCGCTGACCCTCGTCCTCTTTCCTCTAATGACCTGATACGAATAAGACGGGAACTTGCTGATATCCGGTGAGAAATTAATGCTGCTCAAGCCGATATTGCCTGGGCTTTGAAGGATAATAAGCTTTGATAATTTTTTTTTTATTGCAATGTGTACGACAATATTCAAGTAATTAATAATAGCATTAATTAAGAACCATAAGCTTGTCTCTTTTTAATTTTTTTCAAGTAATTAATAATAGTATTAATTAAGAACTATAAGCTTGTCTCTTTTTAATTTTTTGTTCAAGTAATTATTAATAGCATTGATAATTTTCTACGCTCGCCAAAACCAATACTTTTTTCTTGAAAAAAATAATTGGGAATTTATTTTCTTAGTTTTCAGATAAAGTTATATATTTAGGACCGTCTACTAATAATTAACCAATCTTGATAAAATCTACGAATGAATAATAAAAACTTAGGTCCGGAGTATTATAAAACTGCGGTCTTAAATATTTAGGACTGGGCTGAATAATAATTCGGTCTTAAAAGTAATACTTAAAAGTTTATTAAAAATATTTAGGACCGGATGCTTTATAATTAATCGGTCTTAAAAAATTCCAAATACAAAAACATGTCTCTGTCACGCGGAAAATTAAATTTCCCTCTCTGAATTTCTCTTGTCGCGCCGAAAGTGATTACTGAGGAGGTTCTGTCTCCAGTGTTTGTGTGTTGCTCCGTCAGTGCTTCGCGTTGCTCTCTCGACAATCACTTTCTGGTTCCTCAGCTAAACGTATATAGTCCAAGCTGTAAGAGCTGTTTCGGTTATATAACTTCATGGTTTTCCTACTTATTGTTCTGGGTTTTTCATGGGTTGAACGAAAATGATGAAATGCTATTGTGGGTTTCTCTGTTGTTAATGAATATTCTATTTTGAAGATTATATTTGCACTTGAGACCTACCCAACTGACCAACAAATGTTTTTAGGGTACTCTTGCTGTCTCCAACATCAACGTTCATGGCGGGAGATTAGGGACTCTTATTTCGTATTTGAGCTACAGGTGAGTCCTCAAGACCTTCATGCGAAGCATTTAATTTCCTCGTCATGCATTTATTTTGCTTTGTGATATTTTATTTTGGATTCATTGTGATATGTAAGACAACCAAAAGTGATTCTTCGTTATGCATTTACTTGTGCCTTATTTTACGTATGCTAAATTTTTCCGTCCATAGGAATTCTACTATGGATCGTTGTTGGATAAATGCTTTACGAACGAGTGTTGAATATCAGAATGGGGTGAGGGGCTTTATTGAATTTGCTAAACAAAATGGAAGTGATGATAGTGGGAAGTTTTATTGCCATTGTGTAAAATGTTTGAATAATAGGCGACTAAGTCCTGAAGTTATACGCACACATTTAATTTGTCATGGATTTTGTAAGACTTATACAGTATGGGTATGGCATGGTGAAAAAATACCAAGTGGGTCTCAAAATGAGGAAGTGGCCTTTGATGATAATGACACAGAAATGGATGATCACATAGAGGACATTATTCGTGATGTAGGAGAAGAGGCCTTTCAACAATCACATGCATATGGTAATATGTGCAGTGATGCGGAGACCCCGCTATACCCTGGGTGTCAAAGATACCAATTGTTGAACGCTGTATTGAAATTGGTAAGCTTGAAGGCACGTCATGGATGGAGCGACAAGAGTTTTTCTGAAATGCTTGAGGCTTTTAAGGACATGCTTCCAAATGATAATGTGTTGCCGCATCGATACTATGATGCTAAGAAAATACTTTGTCCACTAGGGATGGAGTACAAAAAGATCCATGCATGCCCTAATGACTGTGTATTGTATAGAAAAGAGTTTGAAGAGAAGCAGAATTGTCCGATATGTGAAACCCCAAGGTACAAGTCAAATAAGGGGCCTGCAAAAGTGTTGTGGTATCTTCCAATCATACCAAGGTTCAAGCGGTTGTTTGCGAATGAAAATGATGCAAAAAATTTGTGGTGGCATGCAGATGAGAGGATTTCTGATGGAAAGCTTTGTCATCCAGCCGATTGTTCTCAATGGAAGAAAATCGATCAATTATTTCCCAACTTCAGCGAAGAACCTAGGAACCTTAGGCTTGCCCTTACCATGGATGGCATGAATCCATATGGAAGCCTTAGCAGCGTACAAAGTTCATGGCTTGTACTCCTCATTATTTACAACTTATCTCTTATGTTATGCATGAAACGAAAGTACATCATGCTTTCTATTTTGATTTCGGGACCAAAACAACCCGGAAATGACATTGATGTTTACCTTCAACCCTTGATCGAAGACTTGAAGGAGTTATGGGAAGAAGGTGTTGATGTTTTTGACTCTTTCAAGAAGGAGGTCTTCAAATTGCGAGCCATGATATTCTGTACTATAAACGACTTCCCAGCATATGGTAACTTGTCAGGGTATAGTGTAAAGGGCCATAAAGCATGTCCGGTTTGTGAAGAAGGCAAATGCTACCATCAACTCCAACATGGAAGAAAGACGGTTTATCTTGGACATAGGAGATTTCTTAGACGGGGCCACCCATATCGTCGATTAAAGAAAGCTTTCTTTGGTGGCCAAGAATATGAAGATACTCCGGTGCCATTGACTGGGGAGCAAGTTTATGAGAAGGTGAAAAATATCAATGTCATCTTCGGCAAGACAACCAAGAGTAGAAAAGATACAAATATATGGAAAAAGAGATCTGTATTCTTCGATCTTCCCTATTGGCGCAATCTTGATGTGAGACACTGTATCGATGTCATGCATGTGGAGAAAAATGTATGTGATAGTATTGTTGGCACGCTTCTCAACATACAAGGCAGTTCCAAGGATGGTGTGAAGGCAAGATTGGATTTGCAAGCAATGGGAATACGTGAAAAGTTACATCCAAGGCCATATGGGAAGAGAACTTATTGTCCCCCGGCTTCTCATACTTTGTTTAAGGATGAGAAACGAAGTTTTTGTGAGTGTTTACATGGCACAAAAGTTCCATCGGGGTATTCTTCAAATTTTAAACGGCTTGTATCAATGAAGGACTTGAAATTAGTAGGCCAAAAATCTCATGATTGTCATGTCTTGATGCAACAGCTACTCCCAATAGCTATTCGAGGCATCATCGAATATGATCTTCGGGTCGTTTTGACTAGACTTTGTGTCTTCTTCAATGCGGTTTGTGGTAAAGTTTCTGACATCGAAAAGTTGGATGAATTGGAGAATGAAGGATATCTTATCTTGTGCCACCTTGAGAAGCTTTTTGTTCCTACATTTTTTGACATCATGGTTCATCTAATTGTTCATCTAGTGAGGGAGATAAAGTTGTGCGGCCCTATCCATTTACGGTGGATGTACCCAATTGAAATATCTATGAAATCCCTTAAAGGGTACGTGAAGAATGCATACCGTCCAGAAGCCTCGATTGTTCAGAAATATGTTTCTGAAGAAGCCATGGAATTTTGTCAAAATTATTTGGCCAAAGTAAGACATATTGGGCTTCCAAAACGTCAGCATGCTGAGGGGGGTAGGCTAGGGGCTTCAATAAAGACTGTGGATCCTGATGAATTGTCACAAGTCCACTTATACATCTTGAATAATGTTGATAAAGTTCAAGCCAAGATAGCTGCACATAAAGAAGCTGTGAGGAAAGAAAATCCTCGAATGACTGAACAAAGGTTGATTAGGGAGCATAACATAACTTTTGCACACTGGTTCAAACGAAAGGTCGAGGGAGAGGAATGTGTTTCTGATATCCTCAAATGGTTAGCACGTGGTCCTGAGGTTGATGTCATAAGTTGGAATTCGTATGTGATCAATGGTTATACATTTTACACGAAGTCCCTAGATGATAGGAGCACAGTCCAGAACAGTGGTGTTATGTTAAAGGCTGAATCTATGCACTTCTCCAGTTCGAAAGACAAGAGCCCTTTATTGGCAATCATGCCATATTATGGGGTTATTGAAGAGATATGGGAGGTAGACTATGTCAAAATTAGATTTCGCACTTTCAAATGCAAGTGGGTTAATGTCAATAATGGTGTTCGGATCGATTAGCTAGGATTTACATTAGTCAATGTCAATGGTAGAAGTTTTGGAGATGAACCTTTTATTATGGCAGACCAGGCGAAACAAGTGTTCTATATCACCGATCAAGAAAATAAAATGTGGTCTGTAGCTCTCCAAGGAAAGAGGGCCATTGATATTGATGAGGAAATGAATTTTTATTATGGTATTCCTGAGAGTACTCCTTTTTCAAGGGGTCTACCGGACATGAACGAAGAAGATGAAGTGGATAATGAACCCGGCATAAGAAGTGATCATCAAGAAGGGATATGGGAAGATATCACTTTATAAAAGAGTCAATTCATAAGGTAATATTCATATATATGTAGCTTTCTTTGAAAACTACTTTAAGTCTTTAATTATAACACTTATTCCTTCTATGTTACATTCATCATGTCTTTGACTACGAAGTTTGTTCCTTGTTTTATTTTTGTGGCAGGATCCGATCCAAAGGGGCATGTTGAACTGGAGGGAGCTGGATTGTTGAACTGAATCAGAGGAAGGCATGGTGAATATTATTTTGGGCGCATGTATATTTGTAACTTATTGTATTTGTAAGTAAGTTATCTTATTGTATGAATTAATTTAGGTGTTGTAGACATAGTATAATCATTAAGGCCAAATAACTCATGGTGAATAAATATTTCTATCATTTTTATTCAATTTATTTAAATAATTGTTCATAGCTTGTAGCTTAAAAGTATCGACTTTTGTGTGCTGGATTGGGTATGTGATTTGTGTGTAATATAATCATGAAGAACAGAACAGGGAAAAATTCAGGAAAATTTAGACCGCAAATAAATTTTCCGGTCTTAAAAGTTGAGATTTTAAGACCGGATGTATTTATATGTCCGGTCTTATAAGTCGCTATGTTTATGACCGCGTATAATTAGTCGGTCTTAGAAGTCGCTAAGTTTAAGACCGTATTTATTTTTGTCCGGTCTTAAAAGTCATATCTTTTAGGAGCGGCCAATTTTTAGCTGATCTTAAAAGTTGATATTTTAAGGCCGGATGTATTTATATGTCCGGTCTTAAAAGTCGCTATGTAACAGACCACGTATAATTAGTCGGTCTTAGAAGTCGTTAAGTTTAAGACCGTATTTATTTTTGTCCGGTCTTAAAAGTCATATCTTTTAGGAGCGGCCAATTTTTAGCCGGTCTTAAAAGTTGAGTTTTAGGACCGAACAAAAAGTTAGTCCCTGATCTGTTTAGTACGACTTTTAAGACCGCAAGTTTAATTGTCCGGTCTAAAATAGATTCTTTAAGACCGGTCATAGTCCGGTCTTAAATGTCTACTTTTAATACCGGTTGATACAAGACCGGTCGCGTGTCCGGTCTTAAAAGCCTTTTTTCCACTAGTGTACGCGTCTCCTATGGGGTTCGATCATACCAGCACTAATGCACTGGATCCCATTAAAACTCCGCAGTTAAGCGTCCTTGGGCGAGAGTAGTACTAGGATGGGTGACCTCCTAGGAAGTCCTCGTGTTGAACCCCTTTTTTTGCGCGGTTGGAGATCGGGCTCGGATTTGCCGAGTGGGGTTTATCTCTGCTTGGGTTGAAATTTGGTGAGTTTGAAGCGAATGACCTAAACATCAGGATACATTGCTTCGCCTTGTAGTGTTTGGATTTTAGCCAAATTCCATCGTTTAGGCGACTTTTCCTATTTTTTATTTATTTTTTTCTGTTTTAATTCCATTTTTGGGTGGGTCGGTTTGTACATCCTAAAGGGAACGGGCATACGGTCCAGCCAGTCAGCCCGTAGCGTCAGGCCCAGCAGCACCCATCGAGATTAGCCCGTCTTCACATTTGTCGGATGTTGCTGCGCGCAAATATAGGTTATGACTACGCGTCTCCTATCGGGTTCAATCATACCTGAACTAATGCACCGAATCCCATCAGAACTCCATAGTTAAGCGTGCTTGGGCAAGAGTAGTATTAGGATGGGTGACCATCTGGGAAGTCCTCGTGTTGAACCCCTCTTTTTTGCGCGGTCAGAGATCAGGCTTCAGATTTGCCGATTGGGGGTCATCTCTGCTTGGGCTGAAATTTGGTGAGTTTGAAGAGTGAGAGAATTACGAAGCATGAGGACTCTAAGAGAACCCATCATCCTTCCTTGTAGTTAGACGGAGTGAAGAAGACGTAGAGTTGTGACGTGACATAGCTTCTTCCACGCCGTTGGAACCTCGATCAAGCTTTCTATTTGTTTTCCTTTGTTTAATTCCAGTCAATCTTTTTGTCATGGGTTATTCTGTAGTACTCTGTTTTGTGATTCCCTCATCAATCATGAGCTAACATCCTGTGGCTGAACGAGGATGATTTTCTAAGTATAGAATGAACCCAGTTGCTAGTTCTTAATTTAATACATTTAGTTTGCTGATTAGTGATTTATTTTCTTGTAGATTAGTGAGAGCTAAGGGCTAGATTAGTGGCATCGGCTTACTGAGAGGGAGTCAGGGTTAGACGTCTGAGAAACAGTGATTGCTAGGCAAGCTAATGCAAGGCTTGACCTATTATTGTAGGCTTCAGGAATGGGTCTACCGCTCATAACCATAACACCTTGATTTGTAATGACAATTCAACTAGAAAAATCGCCATAGACATATGGGAAAAGTACTGAATAAGATTGTATGTATTGGACGCGAAAGCTTCGTAAATTAATGTGGTGGGTTAACTAAATAACATTGTAAAGGGTGTTTTTGCTGTAGCATTTGTGAGAGCTGTACAGCTTGAATGCTATAGCAATGCGTATAGGCAGCTAGGCGATTGATATGCCTAGAAAGGATTCCAAGTTTAGTCTATCTTTTTACTGATATCTTTTTACGACTACGATCATTTAGTAATTTTCCTGTTTATTAGTATAGCTATCAAACATCTCAAACAAATCAGATTTATTCTCTTGTCAAACACAACTAATTCTGCAATTCGGTGTCATCATTTGGTATCCCAGTCTTTGTGGGATGATACTCTACTTACTCTTTATTACTTGTTCGAATGGTTCACTTGCTATCAAGGAAATTGACCAACATATACTCTCTCAAGTAGATAATGGGACTAAGGTAGAACTTGAAGAAGTTCAAGACCTATAGGAACAGATAATAGAGCTTGAGTCGGTTGATCCGGTTATCCTTAACATAAGGCAGTAGACACCCAGCTCTGAAGGACTTCTATGGTTAGTCATCCATCTAAGAGGTATAGTTTTATGATTGAGGGTCAACAGACCATTAAGGATGACGATCCTACTTACTCTTTATTACTTGTTCAACTAGCTCACTTTCCATAAGTGGATTTTGACCAACAAGTTTTTGGCGTCGTTGTTGGGAACTGAAAATACCTTTATGCTTGTAAGTTTTGTCTTGAATAGTTGCATTTGCGTCACTTCTCTTACTCTCTCTAATTCTAATTTTTAAGCACCTTCTTTAGTGTATGTGCAACTCGTCCTTTGCCGATCTTGAGCTGTACAATCCTGAGATTGAACGAACCTATAAATAGAGGCACCAAAGATAGGGATAGAGGAGTTGCCTTGGTGACTCTACACACATGGAAGGAGCACAAGGAAAATTGAATCTACATTGAGAGGAGCAAATCCTCCCTCCACTACCAAATAGTAACAATGATGATCTGAATCGAGCTATTATGTAATTTAGAATTCTAAATCTAGATGGACTCAACTCTGCAGTAACCCTACTAGACATCACTGTAGTATAGTTTGATCTGAAACTAGTCATGTTCCAAATGCTTAACTTAACAGTACAATTTGTCGGACTGCCATCAGAAGACCCTCATCTTCATCTCAAAATGTTGATGGAGGTCTATGATGCATTTGTGATCCTCAGAGTGCCAGCTGAAGCCCTCAGAATAAAATTGTTCCCATTCTCACTCTGGGATAAGGTTAGAATGTGGCTGAACACTCTTCCAACCCACTCAATCACCTCTTGAAATGATTTGGGTGGAAAATTCCAACTGAAGTTCTTTCCACCAATGAAGAATGCCCAATTGAGAGAAGATATCACCGGCTTCCAACAAAGATCTGGCAAATCTACCTATGAAGCTTGGGAACGACTCAAGGATTTGTTACGGAAGTGCCCACAACATGGACATGTACCATGGGTGAAAATGGAAATGTTTTACAAAGGCCTAGGTGCTCAGACATGGTCCACAATTGATGCCTCTAAAAGTGGATCCATTATGATGAAATCTTATAATGAGCCATATGAACTGCTAAAGCAATGGCCATGAACAGTCACCAAAGGCCGGCAGACATAATGCCTTCCACCAGAATTGTGGTTGGAGTTCATGAACTCGAAGCTATAACTACTCAAGTGTCTTTACTAACAAATATGATCAAGTCAATGAGTCTCCCTACCAGCACTTCATCAATACAACCAGCACAAGTAGCTTGTGTTTACTGCGGAGGCGAACATCCTTATAACAAGTGTTCCGCTAACTCTGAATATGTTAACTATGTGAACAATTACAACAAGGGCAGTATCACCGACCACCCGTAGTCAAACACTTACAATCCAAGGTGGCGAGAGCACTTAAATTTTTCTTGGAATCCATAAGGACAGAAGTCTGTAGTTCCTTCGTATTCTAATAGACCACCAATTCCCCTTGGGTTCAATCAGCAAACAATGCAGTCAAGTATGGATCCACCTCCTCATTCCTCTATAGAAAGCCTACTCAAGGAGTATATAGCTAAGAACGATTCCATCATACAGAGCTAGCAAGTGTCCCTTCAGAATCTCAAAAATCAAGTTGGAGAGCTTGCTACTGTACTTAACAACAGACTATTAGGCTCTTTACCTAGCGACATTAAAGTCCCTAGGAACCATGGAAAAGAGCAAGTAAAGGCAACAAAACTAAGGTGCACAAAAATGTTGAGCAACTGAAGGTCACAAAATGGCCTATTGAGGACACCGAACTAATGTCGTTGCAGACCAAGAAACGATGAGAAGCCGCTAAGGTCGGATAAGAAACAGACCAGTACACTACTATGTTGTAGCATGGTACTAGTGATACCAATGCTACAACCCTTCCAACTTATGGTATTTCAGAAATGCACATTCCTGAGAAATCCAGGGATGCTATAACATAACCATCTTAGCATGCTACCGATCCAAGTCGTTCACGAGTGTTAAACCTCTCTGTTAAGCAATGTGCGCTAAGTGAGCTTGTTTAGGGCTCGATCTAATTTGTAAGCTACATGAATGAGTTTACCTCAAATAGCCAAAACACCTAGGTTAAATTTGTTGGGATCCGTACATGCAGCGGAAGGATTTCATCCTTTAAAACTCACAAATCCCATAGGAGGATCTATCAACGACGTTTAAATCAGGTTTGAAAAGAACCCTACCTTTTAAGCTCGTGAGCGTCTCGTTCAATTCGAAGTCGTGCGCGTCTTACTCGATCAACAGGAACCGACTCTACAAATCCACTCCCTCTACCGGTATCCACACCAAACAGCACTCCAACATGGATGGCAGCGTGCTAGTGATAAGCACAATTCATACCATGTTTTTCCCTATATTTCATGACTAAATTGAATGGTAAAAATAAGCTTAACTGTGAATTAAACAAGCAAAAAGGCATGTATTCATGATGTAGGGACTGAGGGATAGAAATCATCTACATGTGCTAAGAACGGAGTAATCTGCGTTGTTTTTAAGGGAAACTATGTAGAAGAGTTGATACGATGCTATAGCATTTTGACAGTAACCCGAAGTGCAATACAAGGCATCACAAATGTTATAGCAAAGTAGAGGACGCAATGCTATGCGGCATGTTTTCTGACCCTTTTACCCAAATGATTTCAGGAATTAAAGAAAAGGGTGATAATGACAGGTGGATTGATGACACGACGGAATAGAAGATGTGGAGGATCGAAACTAAAAGATTTGAAGAATCCCGCAGGATCAGCAGAATCAATCTACTTGGATCTAGAGATATGATAGATCTCGACAAATTAGGAAAGGCACTGCAACTTGCGCCGCAAGAAAGCCCGAATATAAAAGATGGCAGGGACATTTAGGATAAATTATTCCATTCTCACTCATAACTCCAAACCACATTTAATATGCTTTAGTTTCGTTTTCAAACATGTTTTCTCTCCGTTTTCTCTCATATTTCTATGTTTTCTCAAAGAGGTTAAGTGTTTGAAGAAGGTAAGTGTTTTTCAACTAGATCAAATATGATGATTATCAAAATATTTCTCTTTTCTTCTACCTTTGTGATTCTAATTTTTGTTAATTTAAAATTGTACGAATATTTTTCAACTTTCTTTTCACTTTCACATACATTATTTCATCTAAATTCACTCACATTATTTTTAGAATTGAATATTATTTCAATCAACTCATAATTAGTTGTTATTAAAGCTGCATATTCTCATTGTTTTACACCTATATAATAACCATATGTAATCAAATATCATATTTTAATATAATTTATTTTCACTAAAAATATAAATTAATGATAAAACAATATTTAGTTAATTAATATATGTTTAATTAATTTTTTTATAATTTTATATATTTATAGCGGTTAATAAAATGCTACAAATATGAACAAAAATTTGATAAACTTTTGCAAAAAATTGACGCGAATATTTTGTTATCAAAAAATTTGAAAAAAGGCGGCAAAACTTTTTCCCTTAAAAAATGGCGGGAATATATCATAGCGTTTTACAATTGCTACAAATATGAAAAAGAATTAAAATTGGCGGCAAAACTTTTTTTCTAAAATATGGTGGCAATATTTTGTAGCGGTTATATAACCGCTACAAAATAATTTTAAAGTTTGGCGCATTTTTTATATAATTAGTAGCAGTTTACTAATCGCTAAAAGTTTGGTCAATTTTCAATGTGTACTACTAATGTCTCGTACACGATGTCAGTGTAGCCTCATATAATGGCGGTCTTTTAAAACTGCTACAGATACCGTAGCAATCAAGCCATATGTAGTAGGGTTTCTTGTAACAGCTAAAAATCGGCTTGCAACGGTGTATTTTGTAGCGGTTTCTGTAACCACTATGAATGCCATTTGTTGTGCATAAAACCGCTACTAATACGTAATTTTAACCGCTACAAATGATCTCTCTTTTTTTTGTAGTGTTATTTACTTTAAATAAAAGCTATACACAAATACGATAAAGACAAAAGATGTTAGTTCCATATGTGTTTTGATGATTAACAACAATTGCAAACATGTTTTGAAGTTTCCAAATCTGCTTAAAAACCATCTGATAATTGCATACTCGAGTATAGGCATGCATACTCGAGTATGGGATTGATAGAGGGTTGCTCAAATGCATTTTACAAGTCAATACTCAAGTATGGAAATGCATACTCGAGTATTGAAGTCACTGAGAGCAATCAAGATTTGAAATTAGGTGCATACTCGAGTATAGGAATGGCATACTCGAGTATAGGCCATCCAGAGAGCAACCAAACTTTTCAAATTGAGTCAATACTCAAGTATAGGAAGATATACTCGAGTATTGGCCTTACAGAGAGCAAACAACTTTTCACCAAGAATGCATACTCGAGTATAGTATTGACATACTCGAGTATTGGTCTTACAGTGAGCCCCCAAAAATTTTGTAACTGATGCATACCCGAGTACAGGTTTTGTATACTCGAGTATTGGGCTCCTACATTTGTTTTCAACCTGACACCTGATCTTGTATACTCAAGTACTGATTTTGTATACTCAAGTATTGACATGGAATAACTTCACAATTTTTGAAAATTGAGGTGCATACTCGAGTACAAATATGCATACTCGAGAATAGGACCACACAAAAGGGAAATCCATTTGTCAAGGACTTGCATACTCCAGTATAGAAATGGATACTCAAGTATAGAGGCTTTTGAACTTAAAATTTTTCACACAAACAGTTGCATACTCGAGTACAGTACTAACATACTCGAGTATAGACTTTGGTGTTCAAGTTCAAGTCACGATGGTTTGCCTCTGGAAGCTGCATACTCGAGTATCTGTTTGCATACTCCAGTATTGACACTTGTACACAGTTCCATACTCGAGTATAGATGAACATACTCGAGTATACAACAGTAAAAACTGACTTTCAAATCACACGAATTTGCAAAACACTATTGTTTGACCTTATTGCTTACATAGATCATTCACTTATGTTCCCAGCTATGTTTAACAAGTTTGTTAAGTGAATTTCAGTTAGAACAGATGAAGATTAATGAAGATCAAAACAAAAAGCAAAAAGGTGCTCAGTGCATTTATTGCACTTCAGCTAATCAACCTCTTTTTGGTTAATCCACCTGAGCACGCATTCTCAACGGTCAAAAATGCTTTCTTCATCAAGTAAACTCTTCTCCAACGGGCAAAACACCAGAGAGCCACATTAGATCATATTAATACTTGGATTAGTTGGAGTTTAGAAAGAGAAGATGACCAGACTTAATGCTAATCACCTACAACGGTTCGATTCATCATACAACGGTCAATTAATGCTCTCTACCTATAAATAGAGTGCATTGAAGTCTTCTCAAGCTGATACACCAACTGAAAGCAAAAATAATTAAGAGTTCATTTATTACATTCAGCTTTCATCTGTAATAGTATCTTGTGATACTTGAGCTTCAGTGTTTATCTTATATACTCATTGAGAGAGTTATTCTTGTAATCATTCATTGATTGTGATAACCACAAGTCAGGGGACTTGGTGGTTGGGTGTATTGATTGCAACTTGTAAGGGGGAGTGAGTTCTAGTGAGAGAACTACTCTTAGTACAGAGTTTGTAATCAATTGTTGAGTATAGTGGATTGAAAATCCCAAGTGAGGCTTGGGGACTGGATGTAGGTCAAGGATAAGACTGAATCAGTATAAATCATATTGTGCAAGCTTTCTCTACTCTCCATCTCTGTTATACCCTGTTTTACCTTACTAAAAACAGAGCCTATTCTTTAAATTTTTAAAGATACCCAATTCACCCCCCTTTTGGGTATCAAGCTCTAATCTTCATTTGGTATCAGAGCAAGGTCTTCTCAGAAGAGTGTAACAACTCGAGAAGGATCATTATGGAAGGAATTCTTCCCGATGGAGCTTCTATTAATAGACCCCCTGGTTTCAATGGATAGCACCACTCCTTCTGGAAAGCAAAGTTCAAAGTCTTTGTAAATGCTACTAAGTATGGACTTTGGAGGGTGTTCGAAAGAGGTGACTACATGCCAACTGTTCTTCAAGATGGAGTGAGAGTTTTGAAGCTAGAAGAAGACTACGACGACAATGATCGAAGAAATATCATTTTGAATAGCAAGGCTATTCTACTTCTTCAAAGTGCACTGAGTCAACAAGAATATTTTCGTGTTTGCACTCTTCCATCTGCTAAAGCCATGTGGGATGCCTTGGAAATCGCTCATGAAGGCATAGCCGGTGTGAAGCAAAATCGTGTAAATACTCTTATGACAGAGTATGATCTTCTTAGAATGAAGCCCGGTGAATCTATTGGAGAATTTCAACTGAGGTTCACTCATCTTATCAATCAACTCGCTGCTCTTGGGAAGGAATATGACCAGCCGGTTCAAGTGAGAAAGATTCTAAACATTCTTAATAAATAATGGGAGGCTAAGGTCACAGCAATAGAGGAAGCGCGAGGAGAATCAATGACGTCTGTGGCTGCTCTCTTTGGAAGCTTGTCTGAGTATGAAGCTGAGCTAAAGTTCAAGAAGGGCTTGGATGAAGTGCATGGGAAGAACAAAGGAATAGCCCTCAAGACTACCAAAGAAAGCAAGGATTCAGACGATGATGAGGAAGATGAGGATGAAGAGATTGGGATGATGGTCCGGAGATTCAAGAAGTTCTACAAAAAGGATCAAGGCTTCAAGAAATTTCAAAAGGGTAGCTCCAGCTACGAATCAAAGAAGCCTATCATATGCTACGAATTCGAGAAGCCCAGACACATCAAATCAGAATGTCCTCAGCTGAAGAACCAAGAGAAAGAAAAGAAGAAATTCAAGAAGTTCAAGAAGAAGGCATATGTTTCAGCCATATGGGGAGATAGCTCATCCGATGAAGATGAAGCTGATGAAGAAGAAGAAGAAAAAGCAAACATATGCTTAGTTGCTGAAGAAGAAGAGCAACATGATGAAAGCAATGAGGTATATGAATCAAAACCTTCCTATGATGAACTTTTTGATGAATACAATCTTGTGCAAAAGGAATTTGAAAAACTTGCAGAAAAATACTTTGCTTTGAAAAAGAAAAATACTACTCTTGAATTGCAAGTTGAAAGACTCTCTTCTCCTGAAATTGTAGTTTGTGATGAATGCCCTATTTTAGAGAAAAAGAATTTACAATTGACAAAAGCACTTGAGAAATTCACTAAGGGAAGTGAAATGCTCAATGTGATTCTTAAACAACAGCGATTTATAAATGATAGATCGGGCATTGGTTATAAACCAGATTTTGATAAGAAGAAACGCAAGAAAAAGAGTGGTCAAAAATCCTATATGAACTATTTTACAAAATCGGTTCACTCTTCAAATCCCTTTGCACATTGTAATTATTGTAATAGGAAGGGTCATTATACTTCATCATGTTTTCATAAAAATGAAAGAAAAGCTAAACCTGTAGGAAATTATCAATGGGTACCGAAAGGAACTTATGTTCTCAAGGTCCAAGCTAACCCCAAAGGACCCAAGAAAAGATGGGTACCTAAAACTTGATCCCTTGTGATTTGCAGGTGTGTCTTAGAGCATCAAGGCCCAACAAATGGTACATAGACAGTGGGTGCTCAAGACATATGACTGGAGACAAATCCAAATTTATTTCAATCAAGCCTAAAGATGGTGGTAGAGTCACATTTGGAGGTGACCAATCGAGAAAGATTGCTGGCATTGGTGAAATTGGCAACAATGAAGGTCCACTCATCAAAGATGTCTACCTTGTAGAAGGATTGTGTCACAACCTTCTAAGTGTGAGCCAAAGCACCGACAAGGGTAACCTAGTTATCTTTGATTCAGATGAATGCTTTATTGTTAAAAAGGATTTGGTCTCCATAAATGATTTGAAAAATAAAGCTTTATTTAGAGCACCTAGAGATGGAAATTGCTATACTCTCAATCTCTCTAGTAGTGCTTTAGTTTCTGAAAATTGTTTTGTAAGTAATTTGAATGAGAGTTGGTTATGGCATAAGCGATTAGCTCATGTGAATATGTTTCAACTTGACAAGTTACTGAAAAATGATTTGGTAATTGGTATTCCTAAATTGAATTTAAAAAATGATATGATCTGTGATGCTTGTCAAAAAGGAAAACAAACCAAATCTTTTTTTAAAACAAAAAATGAGATTTCAACTAGTAGACCTCTTCTTTGGGCAAAAAAAAAAAAAAAACTAGTAGACCTCTTCAATTACTTCATATGGATCTAGTTGGACCAGCTAGAGTAAAAAGTCTTGGTGGAAATCTTTATACTTTGGTCATAGTTGATGATTATTCTAGATTTACATGGACAATATTTTTATAATCTAAAGATGAAACGTTTGATCAGTTTGTTGCCTTTGCCAAGAAGGTCCAGAACGAGAAAGGTTTCTCAATTTCAGGTATATGGACTGATCATGGTGGCGAGTTTGAAAACAACGCCTTTGCTGAGTTCTGTGACAATATGGGGATCAACCACAACTTCTTAGCTCCAAGGACCCCTCAACAAAATGGTGTTGTTGAGAGGAAGAATAGAGTGCTCACTGAGATGGCAAGAGCAATGTTGAACGAGTACAACACTTCTCAAGTGTTTTGGGCCGACGCGATGAGTACGGCTTGCTACATCTCCAACAGAGCTTACTTGAGGAAGAAGCTAAACAAGACTCTATACGAGCTCTACAAAGGAAGGAAGCCAAACCTCAGCCACCTACACGTCTTTGGATGCAAGTTCTATGTGCACAATAATAGTAAAGAAAATCTTGGTAAATTCGATTCTAAAGCTGATTTAGGTATATTTATTGGCTATTCAAACAGAAGTAAAGCATATAGAGTCTTTAATACTAGAACTAAGGCTATAGAAGAATCTATACATGTTGTGTCCAGTGAAAATGATTCTGATAAATCCTTGGATGATGAGGAAGAGACCATTTTCAAAAACCAATTCTTTTCGAAAACTACTCCTTCTCAATCTGAAAGTTCTGAAAATATTTTTGAGGCTGATCCTGAAAATAATTTGGAAAATCATGATCAGTCTCAGCCTAGAGCTTGGAGATTTATAAGGAATCATCCTTTAGACCAAGTTATAGGTGATGTAAATCAAGGAGTAAGAACTAGAAATAGTGCTTTGAATGAAGTAACCTTTTCAGCATTCATATCGCATATAGGACCCTCTAAAATAGAAGAAGCCCATTCAAACAATGATTGGGTGATTGCTATGCAAGAAGAGTTACATCAATTTGACAGAAATCAGGTTTGGGACTTAGTACCTAGACCCAAGGACCATCCGGTTATTGGGACAAAATGGGTATTTAAGAACAAACGTGATGAGTCTGCAATCATTGTCCGTAACAAGGCAAGATTGGTTGCAAAAGGTTACAACCAAGAAGAAGGCATAGACTATGAGGAAACTTATGCCCCAGTAGCAAGGTTGGAGGCCATAAGAGTCCTACTAGCCTTTGCATGCACTAAAGGTTTTAAACTCTTTCAAATGGATGTGAAAAGTGCATTTTTAAATGGTTTTATTCAAGAGGAGGTATATGTGGAACAACCTCCAAGTTTTGAAAATGATCAATTTCCGGATCATGTTTTTAAGCTAAAGAAAGCTTTGTATGGCCTTAAGCAAGCTCCTAGAGCTTGGTATGAAAGATTAAGTCAATTTCTACTTAATCAAGGATTTATTAGAGGAAAGGCTGACACAACATTGTTCATCAAGAAAAACAAATTAAATGAAATTTTAATTGTCCAAATATATGTTGATGATATCATATTTGGTGCTACTAATGATGCCTTGTGTGAGGAATTTTCCAAGACTATGCAGGGTGAGTTTGAGATGTCAATGATGGGAAAGCTCAACTACTTCCTTGGGCTACAAATCAAACAACGAAAAGATGGGATATTCATTTCCCAAACCAAATATCTGAATGATTTGCTGAAGAAGTTTGGGATGGACAAGTGCAATGGGGCTAACACACCTATGAGCACAACAACCTCATTGGATGCTGATGAAGAGGGCAAGGATTTCAACATTACAAAGTACAGAGGAATGATAGGTTCATTGCTCTATCTCACCGCAAGTCACCCGGACATCCAATTCAGTGTTGGGATGTGTGCAAGGTTCCAATCCGCTCCAAAGGAGTCCCATGCTGAACTTGTGAAGAGGATATTCAGATATCTCTCTGACACGAAGACTCTTGGACTATGGTTTCCCAAAGGTCAGCCGGAGCACTTGGTGGCATACTCAGATTTAGACCATGCTGGTTACAAGATAGATAGGAAGAGCACAAGTGGCCAATGTGAGTTCTTTGGCAACTCACTTGTGTCTTGGTTCAGCAAGAAGCAAACAACGGTAGCCATGTCATCCACCGAAGCTGAATATGTAACTGCCTTAAGTTGTTGTGCTCAAGTGCTATGGTTGAAGCAACAACTTGCTGATTTGGGAGTACACTTGAAGGAGATCCCAATACTGTGTGACAACACAAGCACAATAAGCTTGGCCAAGAATCCGGTGCAACATACAAGGACCAAGCATATTGATGTGAGGCATCACTTCATCCGGGATCATGTCCAAAAAAGAGATGTGAAAGTAATGTTCATCCCAACTCATCTTCAACTTGCTGACATCTTCACTAAGCCTCTAGCCAAGGAACAATTCACCTTCATAAGGAGAGAATTGGGAATGGTAAATCACAATGAATTGTAAGCAATCATCTCTCAATTTAATGTTAGTTATGTTTTTGATGATTAATCTTTACTAACTTAAGCATCGGAGTGTATAGCCATTGTTTTTGCAGGATGTTTTGAGGTTTCAGAGGTTGCATACTCAAGTATAAGCCATAGTACTCGAGTATGGAAGTTTCAGAGAGCAAAACTGAAGTTCAGAAGTGCTATACTCGAGTATGGGAGTGGATACTCGAGTATCCAGAAGGCAGAGAGCAAAGTATTGAGAAAGTGTCTCAATACTCGAGTATGTAAGTGACATACTCGAGTATGGCCATCGTGGGTTCAAAAATTCAGTTTACATTTTTGAAGTCCAGGTCAATATACTTCCTTCAATACTCGAGTATGTTAGTGAAAGTATGCTATACTCGAGTATACAAGTGCTATACTCGAGTATAGGTGCTCGTCTATATAAGTTGCGTATGTTCATGTTCCTCATTACTTGCACTCATACTCCAGTAAAGCCCTAACGGTCGTGTCTTTCTCTCTTCTTTCTCTCTGAAACCGTCGTGTTTCCCCAAGTTTCTTCTTTAAATCCTCTCAAAATCACTTCCCAATCTCATTTTCGCTCAAACCCTAACCTCCCAATGTCGAAAGAGCAAAGTAAATCCGATCAACCGGTTTCTTCTCAACCACAGAGGCCACCACGAATTAAGTCAATTCCGAAGAGGTTGCAGACCGACATTGATCGTTCGATTCAAGGAGTAAGCGATAATATCCCTGAGGCTACTTCTCTTAACCCCAAGAAGAGGGGTATATCGATTCAAGAGCCGACACCGTCTTCGGCAACTAAGAAGAAGAAGACTACCGAGCCGAGCAAAGACAAGGGAAAGCAGAAGGTTGTTCACCGGAAGACGAGGTCCAAGAGAGCCTCCACTACTGTCATTTTTTCTCTGTCCACGGTCGAGGTCACCGGTTCAGTTTCAGAGATCGAGTCAGAGGAAGAAGTTTCACCATTTATCGCCAATGCCGTGGAAGAGATTAAATTACACAAGTCGCCGCCTGAAGGATTCAAGATCGCCCCGGTTCCTCTCCCGCCTGGTCTGAACGCCAAATTCAGAGACTAGTATTCATCTCGCGGCTTTTGTGCCATAGTATCAGTTGACTTGGCCCAAGTCCAGCAGGAGTGCAATGTGGACTTGTCACCATGGTTCGGGCCATACAAGACGTTTGTGTCCATTGAGGCGGCCTACTTCCCAGAGTTAGTTAAGATGTTCTACTTCAATATGGTTGCGGACCATATTTTGGACTCAGATGGCGCATTGGTCGAGGAACGAGTCACTACCACTGTCAAAGGTGTCCAATTTACATTGTCTGCTGCCATCCTCAATCGGATTCTGAAGGTCACCAACCCTCCTCCGGCTATCACTCCCACATACACCAATGAGGAGGTGTACTCTACACTTGTTCCAGGAAAGGAAATTCCCGATGATCAGTGAGCTCATTTGACCTTCAAGCCATCTGACATGTCTCCAATCAACCGTGTCATTTGGTATGTCTATTCAAGGAACTTCGTGCAGAAAGGAGGCAGCTTCACTTACCTGACACAGAAGGACTACCGGTTCTTCACAGCATTCATCAGGAAGCATCCACTGAACATTGGCCAATGGATTTTCAAGGAGATGAGCCACTTCAAATTCATGGCCAGAAAATCAGCCTACATACCTTATCCCTCTTTGGTGTCTTTGATACTGTTCTATCACAAGATCTGGTATGTCGGGCCTCTGGCAAACATGAAGTACATCCCAGCCTTCAGCAAGACTCAATTCAACTTCATGAAGATCTCATTTGAGCCAAAAGGTTCCGGTCAGTCTAGAGCCCCACAGAGGTCACAGGCCCGTGCATCTCAGTCTGTTGCACACGAGGCACAGTCGGCTCCACCAACACCACCATTGGACTTTGATCAGAGGGTCAGAGAGATTGTGGATATTGCTCTTCTGTCTTTGTACTTGAAGCTACAATTTGAGTTCGGCAAGCTGACAGCCGATCTCAAAATTGATCTGAACGAGGTGATCGTTGGTCAGCAGGAGATGAGGACTCAATTGGCTCAGATGAAGCCGTTCGGAAAAGAAGCAAAGCGAGATCTTCGATCAGCTTATAGACCTGGATGCCCGGCTCGCCCTCACTTCGGATACTGCTTCTAATGCCCGGGACAAGGTTGACAAGTTGGTCAAGCATTTCGACGTTGGTGCCTCATCTTCTACATTTGTCTTCTCTACCGGTCCATCCACATCCACATCCATTCCAGAAGCCCAGCCATCCACTATACTAGAGACTCAGCCTTCCCCACCTTCCTCACCATCCTTCGCCTTCCCTAGCCCACCTCACACCACATCATCCCTAGCCTCCACATCCACTCCAGCCACCGTTGTCTTGTCCTCACCAATCACTCCCTCCACAGAGGTCTTACCCGATCCTCTTCCATCTCCACAAACCCTCTCCACTGAGATTTTCCATCTACCTTCTCCCATTGCCACCTCTTCTGTCCTTTTGCCTGCCACACCAGCTATTATCCTACTTCCTCCACCTCCCTCTGCCTCTGATATTCCTCCTCCCCACATTGATGATGATGACAAAGGGGGAGAAGCAGAGAAAGACGCTTAGGCTTTAGGGAGTCTGTATAGTTAGGAAGAATGTGAGTGTGGTTGTGTCTTTGATGTATGCACAAATGTTGTGTTTTTGGTTGTATAGGTTGCATCTGTTCTGATATCAGTAAATTATAGTTTGTTTTTATCATTTCTGATATCAGTATGTAATGCCTTTATCAATGAATATGAATATGCTCTTTTTATGTATAATGAATCAGTTTGATTTCTGCTGCTATACTTTGAGTTGTTTGCAAGATCATGTATGCACAAATGTTGTTAAGAACACCACTTGCACAATTTCTTACACATTTTGAACTAGCTTTTGAAAACCTTAATTCAAAAGGAATTACTCTCTAAAATTCTTGAAAAGTTAGTTTACAAGTGTTGTCATCATCAAAAAGGGGGAGAATGTTAGTTCCATATGTGTTTTGATGATTAACAACAATTGCAAACATGTTTTGAAGTTTCCAAATCTGCTTAAAAACCATCTGATAATTGCATACTCGAGTATAGGTATGCATACTCGAGTATGAGATTGACAAAGGATTGCTCAAATGCATTTTACAAGTCAATACTCAAGTATGGAAATGCATACTCGAGTATTGAAGTCACTGAGAGCAATCAAGTTTTGAAATTAGGTGCATACTCGAGTATAGGAATGACATACTCGAGTATAGGCCATCCAGAGAGCAACCAAACTTTTCAAACTGAGTCAATACTCAAGTATAGGAAGATATACTCGAGTATTGGCCTTACAGAGAGCAAACAACTTTTCACCAAGAATGCATACTCGAGTATAGTATTGACATACTCGAGTATTGGTCTTACAGTGAGCCCCCAAAAATTTTGTAACTGATGCATACCCGAGTACAGGTTTTGTATACTCGAGTATTGGGCTCCTACATTTGTTTTCAACCTGACACCTGATCTTGTATACTCAAGTACTGATTTTGTATACTCAAGTATTGACATGGAATAACTTCACAATTTTTGAAAACTGAGGTGCATACTCAAGTACAACTATGCATACTCGAGTATAGGACCATACAGAAGGGAAATCCATTTGTCAAGGACTTGCATACTCCAGTATAGAAATGGATACTCAAGTATAGAGGCTTTTGAACTTAAAATTTTTCACACAAACAGTTGCATACTCGAGTACAGTACTAACATACTCGAGTATAGACTTTGGTTTTCAAGTTCAAGTCACGATGGTTTGCCTCTGGAAGCTGCATACTCGAGTATTTGTTTGCATACTCCAGTATTGACACTTGTACACAGTTCCATACTCGAGTATAGATGAACATACTCGAGTATACAACGGTAAAAACTGACTTTCAAATCACACGAATTTGCAAAACACTATTGTTTGACCTTATTGCTTACATAGATCATTCACTTATGTCCCCAGCTATATTTAACAAGTGTGTTAAGTGAATTTCAGTTAGAACAGATGAAGATTAATGAAGATCAAAACAAAAAATAAAAAGGTGCTCAGTGCATTTATTGCACTTCAACTAATCAACCTCTTTTTGGTTAATCCACCTGAGCACGCATTCTCAACGGTCAAAAATGCTTTCTTCATCAAGTAAACTCTTCTCCAACGGGCAAAATACTAGAGAACCACATCAGATCATATTAACACTTGGATTAGTTGGAGTTTAGAGAGAGAAGATGACCAGACTTAATGCTAATCACCTACAACGGTTGGATTCATCATACAACGGTCAATTAATGCTCTCTACCTATAAATAGAGTGCATTGAAGTCTTCTAAAGATGATACACCAACTGAGAGCAAAAATCATTAAGAGTTCATTTATTACATTCAGCTTTCATCTGTAATAGTATCTTGTGATACTTGAGCTTCAGTGTTTATCTTATCTACTCGTTGAGAGAGTTATTCTTGTAATCATTCATTGATTGTAATAACCACAAGTCAGGGGACTTGGTGGTTGGGTGTATTGATTGCAACTTGTAAGGGGGAGTGAGTTCTAGTGAGGGAACTACTCTTAGTACAGAGTTTGTAATCAATTGTTGAGTATAGTGGATTGAAAATCCCAAGTGAGGCTTGGGGACTGGATGTAGGTCAAGGATAAGACTGAACCAGTATAAATCGTATTGTGCAAGCTTTCTCTACTCTCCATCTCTGTTATACGCTGTTTTACCTTACTAAAAATAGAGCCTATTCTTTAAATTTTTAAAGATACCCAATTCACCCCCCCCTCTTGGGTATCAAGCTCTAATCTTCAAAAGATGCTCAATTTTATTAATCATGAAATACTAAATAGAAATAGGTGTTCCTCTGTCAAAACAGATTGTCTCTAGAACACCTATTTACTAACAGTATAGAGTTTAAATTTTTGATCCTTTTCTTCGTTTCTTTAGGTTAATTGGAATATTCTTAAATTGGAATGAAATTATATAAAAATAACTACTTTGACATTAAATCCGGAGGAATTCATCATCATTATTATTATAAGCAAGTATAACCGGCTGCGGATTGGGTTTTGGAAGATATCAGAGAAAATGGACCCCGATGAAAAGTTTTTCCACGAAGAGATGGCTTCAATTGATTCGTATAGCATCACTCTAATGGTTTCACGGCGATTTCATCCTTAAATATAATTATAATTAATATAATCCTTCTCGACAAATAGTTTTTACATGGATCTTTTAATTTCCTATAAATTAACTCCACCTGTAAGCATCGAAATCGTTAGGTACATATAATATAATATATTTAAATACAACAAGCTAACCACAAAAACTACAATAGTAGTTGTTCCTAACAGTAGTAATTATAAAATATTAAAAAGAATATATTTCTTCCGCCCAAAAGATAAAAGATCATGTTGTTGACTTTTTTTGTAAGAAAGTAAATAAAACCTTATTCAATCAAGAATCTGCAACCCTGCTATTTAAAATCTTTAAGAATTCAAAATATTGAGGGAGACAGGAGTTCTTCGGGAATTATGAAATGAACTAGATCTTGAAGTACAAGGTTTTTCGTTATAGTACAACAGACCAGTACTACTATATTACAAAAGAAGGGTTATATTGCCAACGAGTGAAGTAACAAATTGGTAGTACGAAGTAACGAATTGGTAGTACGACAAATCAACAAAGGTTGTTGGTGTACTACAATGTCTCCAGGTTCGTTTTACTTTTACGATTTCACATACATATGTGTGTGCGGGTGTTCATTAATTCCCCAAACCAAAAGATAGTGAAAGAGATTTGTGTGGAAAAATTGATGTAAGAGTTTGCCCAGAATGGAGAAACATCATTGAGTGCAGCGTTGATGACGATCAATTCTTTAACAACCTCGCCGCCGAATTTGCTGTGCGATGGATCACCTTCATCGACGCTGCACTCAATCATGTTTCTTGTCGTTGTGGGATGCTGCTGATTCTGGGAAATGCCTATAAATTCTTGATGATGAGCAGATATACCAGGTTATACGTACTATACATGTTTCACTTTCTCTGTAATCCTAATTAGTTTTTCGCCCTTGAACTTCGATGTTTTTTTTTTCTCTTTCACCCTACAATTTTTTACCTCCTCCAATCTTTAATGTACAACTTCAATATAATAACTAATTTGCAAGGATTTAATTATGCATAAAAAATGTCTGTTGATTTCCCAATAATATTAACGTTAATAATTTGTATTAGAAAGACTCCCTTAATGTTGTATCTTTCTAGCTAAGCAATGAAGCTTATGCCAAAAAATAGGCCGGGATAGTATGAAACTGAAGAAAGTATGACATTTTAACTTGTCTATCTATCTTATGGGTTCTGAAGAATGTTACTATGTTTTGTCTGATATCATAAAATGATGCGAGAAATTAATGACCATCACTACTACAAAACTGGGATACGGAGTCCTATTTTTTGTACTTTTGACGTCCTTTTCCGTAGGGACATATATCTGGGGGGCTCAAAAAATTGGAGACATACGGAGTCTAATTTTTTTTTTTTTCAGACGTCTTAAGTATTTTTTTTTTAAAAAACAAAACAGATGAGGACGGTGTCGGTGACGGCGTTAAACATAGATCTGAAAATTTTCAGATCTGGGAAAAAAAATCCAGAAAACATCTTTGAATATCAAAGTAAAATTAAACATGATGAACAGAGGCGAGGGAACTGAGAATCGGGGCAACACCATAGCTGGACGAGCAGCCATTTGCATTTATTTGCAAAACAAAATAGAACCCCAAAAAAAAAAACCATTAGGAATTGATAAAATCAAATGAGGAAAAAGGTAAAAGAAGAAGATGAATGTATAAATACCAAAAGGTCGAAGAGGAGATCGATGCAGCTACAGAACTGGACGGATGAAGAAGAAACAAACAGTGCCATGGGAGAAAGAGTGACCTCGAGCGAACAACCAGAGCAAGCGACGTCGGGCGAGACAAGCAAACGACTGCCGGTGAGGTGACGGTGGACAGGCGAGCGGATGAGCAACGATGCAAGCAGTTGGTGAGAGGGGTGAGAGATTTCATGAGGTTTAGAGAATGGGTAATGTTCTGAGTTTCTGAGAGTGGATGAATAAAAATGCGTGAAAAGTGATAGTTTTTCCCACTATGATTTTCGTTTACCGCATTTGTTCTCTTTTTGATTCACTTTTGGAGTCTAAGTTCTAAACTTAGACTCCAAAAGTCATGCTTTTGGAGTCTAAGTTTTAAGTTTAGAATTTAGACTCCAAAAGTGTCTCTCGTGGGCCCCACACATAACCCCCTGCTGCATGATGTGACCCTCTGCTACACGACGTGACCTTCTTTTATGCTATACGACGTAACTTTTAGAGTCTAAGTCGAAAACTTAGACTCTAAAAGCTTGACTTTTGGAGTCTAAGTTTAAAACTCAGACTCCAAAAGCCATGCTTTTGGAGTCTGAGTATAAAACTTAGACTTCAAAAGTCAATTTTTATCACATATAATTACAAAAATGCCACTACCTTTATTTTTCACTTCCTTTTATAAAAATAGGATGTTTTTCTGAGACGCCAAAACGGTTTTTTGTAGTAGTGCATCCAAGTTGATTGTAAAACAATAATGCCATCAAATAAGACTTTTCAAATTATAGGATGATGATGTAAAAGTTAGAATCTTAAACTTAATTTAAATAGGAGTAGTTATTACGTCCTTATTTGACATGGATTGCCACTCGATTCATAAAATGAGAAATGATAAAAAGGAGTATACACTTTACAGGTGGATCATGACTACGGGTAACAATTGATCTTTCTGATTTCTGATCTTTTATTTAATGTCATTTTGATGTTAATTGAATTATGAACGGAATTATAACAATGCAAAAAGTAAATGAAGTACTACTATACCACATGACTTGAATTTTTTTTTTTTGGGGAACTAAAAACATGACTTTGATTAAATACAATCACTGCACATGAATAAATTTAAACTACATCAATTATATAATTAAAAACTATTTTCTGAAATTTTCCTTTCAATAATAAAATTTATAATGAGCCCGTTTGGGTTAGCAATGGGAAAAGTGATTTATTTTCTATATGTCTTTTGTAGAAGCTAAATTAGATAGGAAAAAAAGTCATATTGTAAATATGATTTGTGTTCGAATTGACGGTGGCAAAAGTGACTTTTTTCCAAATGGCAACATGTTTGGATGATTATTTGAAAAGCTACTTGAGATAGAAAATGACTTAAAAACATATTGACTACTATATATATATATATATATATATATATATATATATATATATATTAGTTGTATATATTGTGATAATTGAAAATAAAATTTAAAGTTAAATTATTATTAAAAATTTAAAAACACTAAAGTGCTTAAATTAATATATATTTAATAGATAAATCATATATAAATTAGAATACATACAATTGTACATAAACATATGGATAGTAGATAACAGTACATTGCTGATTAGATCACCTATCCCTAACAAGTGATCTTTGATTCTATCATGAACATAATTTATTTGCCCCAATTTTGACGATGTGGATGTTTTGCCACATCATCATCATTTTTTGTTTGAGAAGGTTGATTTAATTTGCCACACATTATGCCCCTCTATTCTAGCCTCTTCTTGACACACGAGGATAGAAAAACAATGGAAGAGAAAGAGAGAGAAATTAAAAAGGATGAGTCATAGTAGTCCCTTTGTGAACTGAGTGATCAACTCTTCCTCTTCCTGCCAAATTGAGTGATCGAGTGAGTGCGACGAGGATAGGTGATAGAGGATGGGCAAAGTGAGAGACGACGATGGAAGCACAATTTCTAGGGACATGACCAACGAATATAGCCGGTATGGGTCTGTGCAAAGCAGAGGAAGGCCGACGAAGCTCCAATGAGAAGGTGGTGTGGAGTAAGAAGATTGATAGTAAGGAAGAAGTTTTGATCTCTCTGTTCCTTAAGCTTCACACCAAAGCTTTAAGGCGCCTATTTATCACAGCTTCACTGCCTAATGCTATACAACGATCAAGTAAGTCGCATCCGAAAAGAAGGACCGTTTTTGGCATAAGTCCAATGGGTGAAAAGCCACCACAAATACCTCCAATCTGGCTTTTTATTCTCTACTGATAAAGCCACTATATTTTTTGCCCTAAATGCTCACCCAACGAGGTTCCCAAACACATTGAATGTAGTAGCTCCTAATTTTTTCTTTTGATAAGCATGTAGGCCAATGAGTTGCCCTTTTGTTATGGGAAAACTTTGCCTAAAGGAGAGACTATCTGTAATACCCCATTGGTATATCAGCAATCAGAGTATTATCACGTAGTTCATGTTGGAAATTATGCCTTAGAGGCTAATCATTGTACTTTAAACATTATTGTTATTTAAAGTATTTCTCCATTTTGTTGTCATATCATTTGCATGTTTATTACGATGACTGTATCCTTGGATGTATCATAAAGATTGTCCTAAATGCCCTTGGTCAATCATCTATACGAGAGCAATGATGAAATAAGACTAGTATGACTTTGATAAGGTATGGAGATACAAATCAAAGTCTTAGGCACTTGTAAGAGTACAAGATGCTGGACTGATCTACTATGAGAAAACTACTTGAATTAAGTCATAAGCTTATCTCATGTATAACCATGTCACAATGTCCTTTGACCTGAGATCATCATGGATTCCTACATAAGAGTCGCTAATCTTTGACCAAGTCAAAAGTCACCTTTGATCAGGTGATGATAAAGGCTTCGATCGGGATTAGTGGTTTTCATGTAGAGGAATGTGAATGGCCAAGATGGGAGTTGTCCCTCACATTTGTAAAGAGATATTAGTAGGCCTCTCGATGAGTAAGTCTAAGAAAAGTATGACCATACTACGATGGAAAGGAGTTTCCACTTCAATTGTTAGACTACTCAAGAATCGATAAAGTAATGGTCAAGAACAAGAGGATGACGCTATCCATGCTTCATCCTTGACCAAATTATCGCGTGACAAAAGGGACATGGCATGATTGTATGATAGGTTGCATCGTATCATCAATCCTCATATGAATTGGGTAGTCGTAATGTCTTACTAGAGGCCGCTTGCGACTTGTAAGTTGGTACAGTGTTGGCCCGCTGCCAATTTCATGTGGGCCTACAGGGTCACACACAAGAATAGCCCAACATGAGCTATAATGTCTAGATTCATTGAATCTAAGATATGTCTAAGATTTAATGAATACAACGTTAATCTAGGGGTGGATGGATATATATATATATATAAAGATCCAATAATGATTGGATGAAGATAGGAGAAATAATAAATGAGGATTGAATTAAAAGTGATTTTAAATTTAGTTTAAGAGATGAATGTGATTCATCTTCTTAAATTATTATTCAATTAATCAATTAAGATATAAATGTGATCTTTCATCTTAAATGGTTGACTCAATCAATCAATCAAGAAATTAATGTGATCCATCATCTTAAATGATTGACTCAATCAATAAATGAAGAAAACGTGATGTGTGTGTGCATGAGAAATGCAAGGGGAGGGAGAGATTTGATCAATTTTATGTGTGTATATGTGTTTAAATGTGTGTGTGCCAAGTGTCATGGTTGCATGTGAGACAAGTGTTTGTTTGCATGTGTGTTGAGTTCATATTTTGCCAAGTGTCCATGTAGGGGAGTGTGTATATTGAGCCTTTTCACACCACTCATTGGGCCATATACTTTGGGCCTCCAATAAGGGTCCTTTATGCCTTCTTCATTCTTGTTTTGGGCCTTGATAACTAGGCTTCCTCCAAGGGTCCAAATCATTTTCCAATTCTTCTTGATTTGGGCCTAACTCCTTAATCCAATATAAAGCTCGATTGCCCTTTTCCTTTGCTCTTACTTTTGGGCTGAAAACCTTGGGCCTTCTCTAAAGGGCTAATTGGTTTTTCTTTCTCCTTTATTTTGAACTGAAGTCCATGAACTAAATAAAAACCCACCTTGACACAAGGTTTTGTGGTCTTCTTTGACCAATTCCATCCATATGAGCAACAATCAATAATCTAGCCATCCCTGATAAGCATTCAACCTTGTCATTTTGTTAAATATTTTATAATGTATAGGGTCTCTAGTAAAAACAAAATCAGGACATTACAATAAAGAATGGATAGATATCCAATAAAGATTGAAAAACATCCAATAAGATTAGAAAAAGATCCAATAAAGATTGGATAAGGATTGGGTTTCTTGGAAGGCACCATTCTCGGATTGAGCCTTTCTAGTTGAACTAGGTCTTTCTAGTTAGACTAGGCCTTCCTTATATACACTAAACCCTAATTTTGGTGGCTGATTTTGGCAGCCAATTTTTGTATACATTTTTTTGAAAAGAAGGCACAACTCTTGAAGGTTTCAAGAAGGCAAAAAGGCACCACTTTTTCACATGCATACCGCCAATACAAGAAAGGAAAATCCTCCTATCATGCTCCATAACCAACCTCAAGAAACCATTACCTTCTTGAGGAAAAGAAAACCCAAGAACTTGAATCCTTAACCTTGCCATCGCCTAGCAAGCATCTAAGGAGAAGGAGGAATCAAGGAGAAGAAGATCTTGAGGCAATCGGGAGATAGTCCTATGGATTAGCGTTAGAGGACGTCATCTCAATTTGTGAGGGAAGATGACTGCACAATATCCAAAATTTGAAAGGTAGATCACTTGATCAACTCAATTAGTACTGGGCTGCAAGTATTGCTAGTGTCTTATGTGATTATTATATAATTTATGTCCGTTAAAGAAGTTTTAATTGGTCCAAATTTATTTATGTCAGTGAGTAATTGGGCCTAATGGGTCACACACAAATGTTATTCCCGATTGCTTAAAATTAGCAAGTTTGGGCCAATAACCTTTATTGGGCTTTATCAAGAGTAAATGTGTGATTGGGTTGAAGTGAGACTCCAAACCCAATAGTAAAAATGGTGCCATATTTGAGCCCCTAGTGGGAAATCAGTTTCTCTATAAAAAGGCCCAAATGTGTTAGAAGACCAAACGGGGTCTTTGGCCAAGTTGAATTTGGATTTTGGATTTTGAATTTTGAATGTAAGTTTGAAATTTAAATTTAAATTTTAAATTCAAGAGGTTAGATTATGAAAGATAATTATAAATTATACATACATACATACATATATGTATGCATGCATACATACATACACACACACATGTGTGTGTGTGTTTATATATATATATATAATAAAGGTTCAATAGTAGAAATAATGAATAAATATCAATTTTAAAAAGGATGATCTTAAATTTTCATTCAAGACATAAATTAATGAAATGGATATGATCCATGATCTTGAATTTAATTAAAGATATGAATGTGATCTATTATCTTAAATTTTTTATTCAATCAAATAATCAAGATATGGATGTGATCTATCATCTTAAATTTTGATTTAGTCAAATAATCAAGATATGGATGTAATCAATCATCTTAAATTTTTTATTCAATCAAGTAATCAATCATCTTAAATTTTTGACTCAATGAAATAATCAAGATATGGATGTGATCCATCATCTTAAATTTTTGATTCAATCAAATAATCAAGATATGGATTTAATTTATCATCTTAATGATCTGGATAATACCAAGTAATTGGCCTATCATCGAAAACCCTATTTTTAGTATCGTGGCTAAAATATCCAAGACAATTAGGTGTTGGAATTTTTAGCCTACCAAGGATATTTAAAGGGGAGCTAGCCGAAATTCATGTACACTCTTACTCTTGAGAATTTCGGCCAACTACTAAGAGGTAGAAAAAGAGGCACTATCCAAGAATGGTAAAGATCCAATCTTGTTCATCCTATCTTCAACCAAATCTCAAAAAACCACCATCTTCTTTAAAAGAGAAAAACCCAGGAAATTGAAACCTCAACCTTGTCATCGCTTAGCAAGCATCCAAGAAGTGGGAGGTATCAAGAGAAAGAGTTCTCATTGCAATCGAGAGAAAGTTGTGTTGATCAACGTTGGAGGGACATCAACAATATTGAAGTTGTTGAGTGATCCAAGGTAATCCTAATCCCCTATAGTTGTTTTTAACAAGTAATCCTAATTCCTAATAGTTGTTTTAACGAGTAATCCTAAAACTCATTAGTATCATAAAGTGATACAAGTTCTCATGAGTATCATAAAGAGTTACGGATTATGAATATAATAATAATAATAATAATAATAACTAATTAGTTTAATAAGTTAAGGTTAATAAATCATGAGGACCATAAGGAGTCACGAGTTTCCGCAAAGATTAACAAAGATTTTATTTTCATCCTCATGAGACTTTTCATGAAAGTCATGCAATATCCCAAATTAACCGACAAGTGGTATCCGAGCCAAGCTTGTTATCATAAACAAATGGGGTACTATTATTGAATTCGACTCAATGATAATTTAGGATTTACATAATTGTCTGCATGTGTTTTTCTAACCATTTTGTAGGTATAAAAAAAGGGATGGTCATGATGCCTCGAATGAATGATTTAAATTTTATTTTTTTGGTAAATGAGATTGTTTTGTCTTGATTTACATTTAAATTTATTTTCTTATTTTTTGTAAATGGGATTGTTTTGTCCCAGTTTATATATTGCAAAGAAAATTGTAATTGGAATAAAAATGTAAAATTTTAGATTGTGGACCTATACAAGAAGATTTCACCTAGAGATTATCCGAACATGTTGATGTTTTGCATCAATAATTGGAAGGCACCATGATCATTGTTGGTCAATTTCCTTGATGGCAAGTGAATCAGTCGAACAAGTAATAAAGAGTAAGTAGAGTATCGTCCCACAGAGACTGGATACCAAATGGTGACATTGAATTGCAGAATTAGTTGTGTTTGACAAGAAAATAAATTTGATTGGTTTGAGAGTTTTGATAGCTATACTAATAAAAAGGAAAATAACTAAATGATCGTAGTCATAAGAAGGTATCAGTAAGAAGATAGACTGAGCTCGAAATCCTTTCTAAGCATATCATTCCCCCAGCTGCCTATACGCAATGCTATAACATTCATATTGTACAGCTCTTGCAAATGCTATAGCATGAACACCCTATGCAAACTTATTCAGTTAACCACACCACGTTAATCTACCGAAGCTCTCGCACCCAATACGTACAATCATAGTCTGTACTTCTCCCATATGTCTATGGCCATTTTTCTAGTTGGATTATCAATACAAATCAAGGTGCATGGTTATGAGAGGTAGATCCATTCCTAAAGTCTACGTAATAGGTCAAGCCTTGCACCAGCCTGCCTAGCAATCACTACTTCTCAAATGTCTAACCCCGACTCCCTCTCAGTAAGCTGAGCCACTGATTTAGCCCTTAGCTCTCACTAATTAACAAGAAATTAAATCCCTGATAAGCAACTGAATATATTAAATTAGGAACTAGCTATTGGGTTCATTCAATGCTTAGAAAATCATCTTCATTCAACCTTAGGAAGTTAGTTCATGACTGACGAGGGAATCACAAAACAGAGTACTATAGAATAGTCCATGATAAAAGATTGACTAGAATTGAAATAAAGAAACAGAAAGCTTGGTGGAGGTTTCGACGGCATGGAAGAAGCTCTGTCACGTCACAACTCCACATCTTCTTCACTCCGTCTCTTTGCAAGGAAGGATGTTGGGTTCTCTTAAAGTCCACGTGCTTCGCGATTCTCTCACTCTTCTTTCGAGTCTGGCCGTATAGGATTGGTCTCTGACTCTCAAGACTTCCGACTCCTTTTAAGGTTGGCTGTTGTTTCCTTATATAGTTTGGTCTTCTTGCAGCATATGTTTCAACGAAGTGGGCCTTTCCTAATCTATCGAGGTCCCATCGTATCTTTCTTTCCAAATCATGGTAAATTGATTCTACTGATCCTATGGGATTCTTCAATTCTTTAGTTTTGATCCTCCACATCTTTTATTTCAATATGTCAGCAATCTAACCATTATTCTCGCCCTGCAATATATTTCATGCAACAACCTTGACAAAAGAGCAGGATATATGCCGCATAGCACTACGTCATTTACTCTGCTATAACTTTAGGGATGCATTGTATTGCACTTCGGTAAAGCTGACCTGATGATATAGCATAGCATCGGCTATGCTATGAGACTTTCTTACAAACCTTCAAAACTTGTTCTTTCTTAGCACATGTTTAGGATGTGAGTGAAATTTATCCTTAAGTTCCCTGTACAATGAATTAATGCCTTTTTGCTTAGATTGAATGTCGTTAAGCTCATATTCACCATACAATTCAGTCATAAAATACAGGGAAAACATGGAAAAATTGGTGCTCATCAATCATCCATAAAATACATGAATTATTATTATTATTATGCATAGATATATTACGACTATTTTGCATGATAATAGTAAACGCGATCATTACACGACTAGCATGCATGATAGATATGAGCAGTTTAAAAATTAAACTATGTGATAGAAGTTTTATATGTATGTCTAAATTATGCATGCAAGATAAAATCCATTCTAGCTTAGAAATTAACTAAATGCTAGTTAATTTATTAGTTAGTAATTTAGGCTGGGACCGAACCTTCAAAAATTATCTAGCGCGTTGGTTTACCTCCCATGATCGGTGGTGCTTAAAAATCCTTTGACATGGTAGCGCTCTCTTAGTCAACTAAGACCTATTTATTTTGAAGGGTAACGGTGCCATTCAAAGTGTATAACACTTAGGATGATGGTTTGTGCTAGACTAGATGAATAGTTTGCAGGCTCGGTCTAGTCTATACATTTAGGGCAAAGATGTCAAGTTGTTACATAGTGATGTGACACTAAGTGACAAAGTGCTGTCAACCTGATGATCTAAGAGAAGACATGGAGATGTTGTTGATCAAGTCAACCTACTGGATAAGTTAGTTTTGCAGGCTCAGTCAGAAACAAATGATTCCAGTCGTTCTCTTAGCCCACTACAAATACCCTTTTGAAGGATAACCTTAAAATCAATATCTGAGGGTTTTTTATTCTAGAGAAAATATTGGGAGGGATACATACGTTTCAAAAAGTCTCCATCTATGGTTCATGGAATTCTTATAAGTCCTATTTTTTTCAGCATTTAAGTCATGACCGGGGAATGTTAATCTACGCTCGATTATGGATGCTAACAAATTAACTAGTCCTAACATCAAGGACTGGTATTGGAATGCAAAAATAGTTCTATGTTTTGAGAAAATCGCATATATTTTAGATTCTCTGATACCTATTGCCCTTATAGAATGGAAAGATGGCTATGATCAGTTTGACTGGAAGCCCATAAATAACACCTAGCAGACAATGAGCTAGCAGTCTGCATTTTGCTTACATCTATGTTTGCGGAACTCTAACGTTAGCATAAGCATATGGTGCTCCCTCTACTATCTTGCATTTGCAAGAGCTTTAAGACAAGCAAGGGAAGGCTGAGCGCATCGAGACCTCCAAGAAGTTGTTTAGCTGTAAGATGGCGTGGTCATGTCAGTTG
Source organism: Acacia crassicarpa (assembly GCA_034222035.1). Classification (NCBI taxonomy): domain Eukaryota; kingdom Viridiplantae; phylum Streptophyta; class Magnoliopsida; order Fabales; family Fabaceae; genus Acacia; species Acacia crassicarpa. The sequence continues at coordinate 1,486,678 of JAWXYG010000021.1, read as the reverse complement.
GATCGCACGTCCTCAAGATGATTGGACTGATAGAGAAGCTTACTTCTCTGGGTTTTATCATGGACCATAAGCTAAGTATTGACTTGGTCTTGCACTCTTTGTCGCAATCATATAATGGCTTTGAGGTCAATTATTATATGAATAGGGTAGAGTCAGCACTCCCTGAGTTGTTGAGTCTGCTAACCACTACAGAAGGTGCTATTAAGAAGAACCGAACCCAAGCTCTTCTAATTGGTGGATCTTCCAAGGCTAAGGGCAAGGGCCAGTCTATGGCAACAAATAAACTCAAGCCCAAAGCCAACCCCAATAAGAAGGGTAAGGACAAAGAAAAGGGGAAATCTAAAGACACTATTGTTTGCTTCCATTGTCAAAAGGAAGGACATTGGAAGAGGAACTACCCATTATACCTCAGACCCTCAAGGTAAAGAAGCATGGTGATGCTTCTACCTCTAGTATGTTCACTATAGAAATTAATTTTTCAAATTGTTTTTAAGCTTCATAGGTATTATACACCGGATGTGGTTCTCACATCTGTAATTCGTTGCAAGTACTACAGAATCCTAGGAAGTTGAAGATATATGAGGTAAATCTCCATATAGGGAATGAAGTAACAATTGCTACATTAGCCATAAGGGATGTAGACCTCAAGTTGCCTATGGGCTTTTCCTTGAGTTTGACAAATAGTCTTCATGTTCCTTCTATTTTATGAAACATTTTTTCCATTTCCTATTTAGGATAATTTGATTTATTTTTATAATAAAGAATGACAAGTTTTTGTCATTATGAATGATATTGTTTATACTTGCGCATCTCATGCAATTGGATTATATGTTTTAGATTTAGAATTGAATAATGAACTTCTTAGCATTCATGTTAATAAACCATGAATAGGTAATCAATTTTTTCTTTCGCACCGTAGGTTTGGACAAATAAATGAGACAAGATTGTCTAGACTCCATCATGATCTAGGTTACGTTGATTTCAAATCCTATGAACCTTGTGAATCTTGTTTGACTGGTAAGATGACGAAGATAAAGCTTGAGACGCCTGTAAGGCACAAAGCAAATGAGTTATCGGAACTCATTCATTCGAATGTTTGTGGGCCCATATCTACTCAGGCTAGTGAAGGATACTCCTACTTTATCACCTTTACTGATGATAAGTCTAAAGAATTTGGGAATGTAGTAGAAAAACAACTTGGCAAGATGATTAAGACAGTTGGAGAGGGTCACTAGAAAGCCGTAAAGACATTCCTAAAGTACTTAAGAAGAACTAAGGATTTGTTTCTTGTTTACGGTGGTAGTGGTGAGCTAAAACTAAAAGGTTTCACTAATGCCAGTTTCTAGAATGATATGGAGGGCTCACTTTTGGCTCACCACTACCACCATAAACCATAAATTGTTCACTTTTAGGTTGCCACTACCTCAGTAAACGAGAAACAAATTCTTAGTCCTTCTTAAGTACTTTAGGATTGTCTTTATAGCTGTCCAATGACCCTTTCCAAGGTCAACCGGGTATCGGCTCGTAATGGTTAAAGCATAAAAGACATCTAGTCTCGTACATAAAATGGCATACATAATAGATCCAATTGCTAATGCATATGGAATCCTTTCCATGCGTTCCCTTTCAGCCAGTGTCTTGGGACACAGCCTTAGAAAGATGAATGCCATGACTGATAGGTAGGAGACTCCTTTTCAAACCATCCATGCTAAATCTCTTTAGCATTTTGTCTATGTACGTGGATTGGGATAAACCCAGCAACCTTTTGGATCTATCTTTATAGATCTTTATACCAAGTATGTAGGATGTTTCTCCAATATCCTTTATGGTGGAGTTTTCTAATAACCATATCTTTGTGGACTTCAATAAGGGAATGTCATTTCCAATGAGCAAAATGTCATCCACTTACAGCACAAGGAAAACAATAGCACTCCCACTAACTTTCTTGTAAATACATGGTTCATCTTCATTCTTGATAAAATTGTTTCCTTTGACAACTTCATCAAAACAAAGATTCCAGACACTTACTTCGGCCAGAGAACCCTAAAGAAGTCGGAGAGCCTTAGACAGAAATTTATCTTCGGCAGTCTCCCGAGAAGAGCGAGGAGAATCACAGAGCTTACAATCTTCAGGAATAACCCAGCGTCCTTCCCTTGAGTTCGGCGGAGAGAAGACGTCGTGGAGCAGCAACGTGATAGGGCTCCTTCACACTTTAGAACTCCGTTCAAGCTTTCTGTTTTCTTTGTTATTTTTGTATTTCAATCATAAGTCTTTCTGTTGATGTTTGTTTTGCGTTCTCCTCATCAGTCATGAACTAACTTTTTGATGGCTGGATGAGGATGAGTCCTTAAGTGTTGAAAGAACCCAGTTGCTTGATTTCAATTCAATAAATTTGGTTTGCTATCATTGTTTTAATTACTAGTCGGTTAACAGAAGTTAAGGGCTAGATCAGTGGCTTCACTTACAGAAAAGGGAGTGGAGTTAGACTTACGCCTCACCAGACGCTTGCTAGGAGGCCCGTGCACGGCTTGGCCTATACTGTAGACTTCAGGAATGGGTCTACCGCTCGTCACCCTGAACACCCTATGCATAGCAAAGATCTATACTCGAACGTTACCATAGGAATATGGAATAAGTACAGGTAGCATCCTATGTACCGAACGGGGAAGCTTTAGACAAGAGAGGTGGGGTAACCAAATAGCCTTATGAAGAACAACCATGCCGTAGCATGCGGAAGCTGCACAGTATGATTGTCGTAGCATTGTGTAAACGCAACTGGGGGACTAAAGCACTTAAGGATGACTCCGAGTCCAGTCTAATCTCTTACTGATATCTTCTCTCGTTATTGTCATTTTGCTAGTAGCATAGTACCTAACTCCCACAATCATATTATTTAATTTCCGTTTCACGACTATTATAGCAACCGTGCGTCAATCTTTGGTATCTCAGTCTTTGTGGGACGATACTCTACTTACTCTTTATTACTTGTTCGACTGATTCGCTTGCCATAAGGGAATTTGACCAACAGGTACCTAGGCCTAAGGACCTTTCGGTCATTGGCACTAAATGGGTATTCAAGAACAAACGAGATGAATCAGCAATCATTGTCCGTAATAAGGTAAGATTGGTTACTAAAGGCTATAATCAAGAAGAAGGAATTGATTATAAAGAAACTTATGCTCTAGTGGCAAGATTGGAAGCCATAAGAGTTCTTCTAGACTTTGCTTGTGTCAAAGGATTCAAGCTCTATCAAATGGATGTAAAAAGTGCTTTTCTAAATGGTTTTATTCAGGAGGAGGTTTATGTTGAACAACCTCCAGGTTTTGAAAATGATCATCATCCAGATCATGTTTATCGTCTCAAGAAAGCCCTTTATGGTCTTAAACAAGCTCCTAGAGCTTGGCATGAGCGATTAAGTAAATTCTTTCTTGGTCAAGGTTTTATTAGAGGAAAAGCAGATACAATGTTACTGTTGGGATCCGTACACGCAGCGGATTAAAATTTCTTACGAATCTCGTCCCGAGGATCACTCAGGTGCGTTTAATCAGAGTTAAGAAACCCGAATCGTACCTTGTAGAATTCGGAATCATTTGGAGCCAGAGGTTTTCCTTTGATTTTAGCAAACTAGTAGCTCAAGAATCTACACAAAACTTTGCGCACATTTTCTCATTGTGATTAAGAAAACCCAAACTGTAGTGAATTCGTCCGTGTCTCGTTCTCTTTGAACTGGTGGGCTACCTTCTTGATCAGTAGAAGACGACTCTTAGAATCGGCTTTCTCTACCGGTATCCACACGAACAATCTCCGAACACGGACGTGGCAGCGTGCTAGCGCCTCGAACTGTGAGTCTCTCTCTTTTTGCTCTAGGGTTTCTCGCAGCTTTTTAATACACTCGACTAAAACTCCCGTAGGTTTTTCTAAACCCGATAGGCGTATTATATAATCAAAATTAATCTTTATTAATTTTGAAATTCGAATTTTGAATCTGGATAATATATTAATTAAATCTATCTAATAGATCTAATCTAATATATTTATTTAATCCGAATTAAAACCAGATCTGAAATTCGAATCTTGAATTTAGATTAAATCTAAATTAAAAGCCTTCTGATTTAATTTATCTCTATAAATTAAATCCGAGAAATGATATCTATTTATTTAATTAAATCTGAGATACAATGTCTCAATTTAAATCAAATAGATAATGATATCTTTATTCGAAAATTAAATGAGATAAAATATCTCTATTTGTTTTAGATATTTAATTTATCAAATAAATTAAATATAAAACAAATATTATATAATAATATTATAATCTCCATTAAATAATATTATATTATTTTCGAATTTAAATATATACACATATATATATTTACCCCAGATTAAATCCAGTATTCATTAAATCTCAGATTAATCTGAGATTCAATGAATCTAGACACTTTTACCCGTGTTGGATTATTCTTGTGTGCGACCTTGCAGGCCCATATGAGATTGGCAGTGGGCCAAGACTGGATCAGTCCACAAGTCACAAGCGGCCTCTAGCAAGACATTGCGACTACCCAATTCACATGGGAATCGATGACACGATACTACCTATCGTACAACCATGTCACGTCCCTTTTGTCACGCGATAATTCGGTCAAGGATGAGGCATGGATAACGTCAACTTCCTTTTCTTGACCTTTACTTTCTCGATTCTCGAGCAGTCTAATAAGTGAAATGGAAACTCCTTTCCATCACAATATGGCCATACATTTCTTAGACTCACTCATCGAGGGCCCCAGTATTATCTCTCTACAAATGTGAGGGACAAATTCCATCTTGACCATTCACATTCCTCCGCATGAAAACCAATGATCCCGATCCCAGCTTTTATCATCACCCGGTCAAAGGTGACTTTTGACCAGGTCAAAGACCAGTGACTCATCATGTAGGAATCCATGATGATCTCAGGTCATAGGGCGTTGTGACGCGGTTATACATGAGATAAGCTTATGACTCAATCCATGCAGCTTTCTCATAGTGAGTCGGTCCAGCACCTTGTACTCTTACAAGTGCCCATGACTTTGATTCGTATCTCCATAACTCATCAAAGTCATACTGGTCTTATCTCATCTTTGCTCCCACGTAGATGACCGACCAGGGACATTTAGGATAATCTATGAGATATATCCAGGGATATAGTTATCACCATAAACATGCGTATGAAGTGATAACTTAATGGAGAACAATGACTTTCCCCTAGGGCATAATTTCCAACAGTTACACCCCTACCGGCCTCGCCCTTTCGGGTGGCAGGTTAGAGGGATCCTTTCCACTTATTACTTTCCTTCGTTAAATAGTCACTTTAAATTATTATCAGAGTGTGCGTGGCAGAGCATAGGATCAGTTTGGACAACTTACAATATATTGTAAAGGTACAAACATTTACATGAAACAATTCCTGAAGGGTTAAGAGTACAATTGTCCAATGTAAGTACTGGGCAATGAGTAAGTTCATACAGTCATATAAAAATACAAAATGGGATATGGTGTTCCATACATCTTCAATCTTCAGCTTCGTCGCTCTTACCCTTATCTTTCCACAGTCCAACCAATCTGTCGCCTTACACCTGTATCTTATAAGCCAGTCTGGAGTTCAGAGTTGAACCCCAGAGTAACTGTTAGACTCATATACAATATGTACACAATGCATGCAATGCTAATCACAATTAGGAAGTACAAATAAACCTGCCTCTGTCACAACAAACTGACATGTAGCGACTCCGCAGGACCACCTGGTCAAGACAAGCCCCCGGAACCAGCGCGCAAAGGGCCTCAGTAGTCAGGGAGCGACTCCAACCACCTAACCTAGGGCCTCAGTGGACACCTATAAACACACAGTCATATAGGCTCCACCTACCCCACATACCTCGGTACTGCAACAATACCCTAAGGATACACAATCCAATAGGTAACGCAGCCCGATTCTACATGCCCTCGGTACTGTAGCAGAAACCCTAAGGACACACAGTCCAATAGGTACTGCAGCCCGATCTCGGTACTGCAGCAGAGGCACTACAGCCCGATGTCCTATATCATGATAAAACACACATGCAAAAGCAACATAGAGTATGCAAGTCAACAGTTACTACCTGGCACGCCTTGCAAAATAACAAACTCTTCCCTTGGTGTTTGGAAATATGATCCACACGTGCAAACACCCTAGATACAGCCAAACATCATGCTTTTAGCCATATTAACACACTTTGCTTCAAGTTTTATGAAATTCGCACAACACCAGAATTTCCAGAATTTATGACCCAACTTCACCGATTTTTAATAAATTCTAGAAAAATCATTTTGACATGGGATCAGTGGCCTTAGAACCCTTAGAATGTCTATTTTACAGGAAAAATAATTACCAAAGTCATATGGGTTCAAAACTCGTCCTTACGCCCAAGTACTAGCCACTGGTCCGAGAGTAACATCCAGTTTTTAGGTTATTTTCAACTTAAGAGAACTCTTAGTTGGAAACTCCAAATGACACAAAATATTATATTACAGTCATCCCACGGATGTCTCCTTTCACCATGAAAAATTTCAGAGCAATCAGATTCCATTTACTATTTCAAAACTACCGATTAAACTTCGCTGCCCAGAAACCGTAAGAACCGACAGATTTTCGTATAACAAAGACTTAAGCTTTTAGGGTTTGGAAAAAGGTAATCCAACATGTCCCCACAAAAAAATACCATCTGGACTCAATGGAAACATTAAAAATACCAAAATCCTACTTTAACTCCACGAAAAACATCATAGGGCAGAAGCAAGGGTTCCAAGTTGTCGGTTAGGGGCTTACCTTAGGATGTCGGTTGCGTATGACCTTCTTCTTCTCCTTGGACCAAGACCTTGCTGCCCAATCCTTCCTTCCTCACCTTGAGCACGAAATAGGCAGCAGAAAATGGCCAAGGGGAGTGTCCTATTTATAGGCCCCAAGTTCCCAATTTTGCCCCTAGATATTTTTAGTTGTGGGTTTTAGGGTTAGGGGTAAATTGGTCATTTTGCATTGTTCATCTTCCAAAGCATGGGGACCACGAAATCAGATCTTCTAGGGTCTTCCAAGGGCAGAAAATAATGCATTCCCATGCCAAAAATAGGGTTCCAGTTTTGCCCCTAGGTGGCCTTAGGTGTAGGTTTAAGATGTAGGGGCAAAATGGTCATTTTGCGTCGTTCTTCTTCCAAGGCTAGGGGGCCCACGAAATATGCCCAAAAATATGCTATAATTACTCTTGCCAAGTCATAATTACATGTCACTTCAATTTTGAATTGTGTGGTCCAGATTTAACCGGGTTATTTTATTCATTCTCCCTCTTCATTATGACTTTGATGTGACAATCTCTCTTCATAATTACATAGCAAGATATTTTCTCTCTCTTCTGGGCCCACTGGAATTCACCCTCTATCAGTATCCTGGGCCTGGGCCCGACTCCAGAAAGTCCTATCCGGCCCTGCTCAGCTCCCGGTTGCCGGTCCCACCTTACTTCGTAATGCGCGCCCCTCAACTGGACTTGTGTGGGCCCGGATCATCAGTCACTTTTCCCAGACCACAAGTGGACAAGGCATACTACCTTGGGGATCAAGAAACCTTTATTCTAGTACCCCAGATCTACCTCGTAATGCGTGCTACTCGGTAATCCAACTTCTAGCCTCAAAATGCCACGTATTCGACGAGCACCACCACCACTGACTTCCTCTTCTATAATGGGTCCAGACACATGTCCTCTCTCTCTTCCCTTCTTATTTCCTTAAAAAACGCAGAGCTCCCGCCCTGAAAATGACGTATACTTACCTGTACTGGCATATTTTCACTCAACCAAGTGTCCTATACCTTAGGACATAGTTGGGCGGCATCTTTTCCGATTAGACTTACATCGTATACATCTTCTGTGCCCATTTTACATTAGCACCTTAATTCCACGGCTTCAACATACTAGGTCCACTGACCCGTATAGCCGAGTTACTTAGTTCCAAAGAGGCTTCCCATGCCTTGACCTCCTTGGGATTCTTCCCGAACTAGGCCTAGTCGTCTGCCTATTTCAGGCTTGTTCTTAATTATTAAGGTCCAAAATTCAGGGTATTACATACAACTCTCTTCATAAAGAGTAATAAGCTTAATGAAATTTTAATTGTTCAAATATATGTTGATGACATTATATTTGATGCTTCTAGTGATGCTTTGTGTGAAGAGTTTGCTAAGATATGCAAGGAGAGTTTGAGATGTCTATGATGGGAGAACTCAATTATTTCCTTGGTCTGCAAATCAAGCAAAGGAAGGATGGAATCTTCATATCTTAGACCAAGTATCTTAATGATCTGCTGAAGAAGTTTTGGATGGATTAATGCAATGGAGCTGACACTCCAATGAGCTCAACTGCTTCATTGGATGCTGATGAAAAGGGCAAGGACTTCAACATTACAAGATATAGAGGAATGATAGGTTCATTACTATATCTGACCACAAGCTGTCCTGACATCCAATTCAGTATGGGGATGTGTGCAAGGTTACAATATACTCCCAAGGAGTCTCATGTTGAGCATGTAAAGAGAATCTTCAAATACCTTGCTGACACGAAGACACTTGGATTGTGGTTTCCCAAAGGTCAACCTGAACATTTGGTGGCATATTCATATTCAAACCATGCTGGGTACAACAAAGATAGAAAGATTACAAGCGGCCAATGCCAATTCTTTGGTAGTTCACTTGTGTCCTGGTTCAGCAAGAAGTAAACCAGTATGGTTGTATCTTCTACTGAGGCTGAATATGTAGCTGCCTCAAGTTGCTGTGCTCAAGCGTTATGGCTCAAGCAGCAACTATCAGACTTGGGAATCAACCTGAAGGATATCCCAATATTGTGTGACAACACAAGCACAATAAGCTTGGCAAAGAATTCAATGTAACATACTCGGACCAAGCATATTGATGTGAGGCATCATTTCATAAGGGATCATGTTCAGAAGAAAGATGTCAAAGTCATGTTCATCCCAACTCATCTTCAACTTGCTGACATCTTCACCAAACCATTAGATAAGGAGCAACTCAATTTCATAAGAAGAGAATTGGGAATGGTAAATCCCAATGAGTTGTAAATATTTCTCACTTAATGTTAGTTATGGTTTTGATGATTGATAATTACTAACTTAAGCATCGGAGTATCTAGTTGTGTTTTATGCAGGATGCTTGAAATTATGATGTTTGCTGTCGAGAAGAGCAAACTCAAGTTTTGGGAACAAAACTCGAGTTTTGTCAAGGATTGTCGGGGTCGGAGAGCAACCTTGTTTTTGGAGGAAGCTGAAAACTTGAGTTTGTAAGTTGGAAACTCGAGTTTCCATCAGACAGAGAGCAACCAAGTTTTGAAGAATGGTGAAAACTCAAGTTGGTAAGTAGAAACTCGAGTTTTGGTCACAAAAGTTCAAAGGTTCACCCTACACCTTTGAAGTCCAGGTTAGTAACCATTTATCAAAACTCAAGTTTTGTATTGAAAACTCGAGTTTTAGTTGTACCTATATATATGAGTTACTGTTTAAGTTCTTCAAAACTCAAGTTTTGCCCTAGTTCTCTACTGTGTATTTCGCACTAATCTTCCCAATCTCTCTGATTTACCTCTTTCTCGACCAAATTTCTTCTCCTAATCACTAAAGATGGCCTAGAATGGACCTCCTAAGCCAACATGCGATGAGTCTAACCCTAATATCAACTCCAATCCGTCAACTACCCCAGTTGAGCGTCCAGTAAGATTGAAGACGACTCCTAGACACTTCCACTATAGAGTTGATCGCTCAAATAAGCCCAGGCAGGGGAGAATACCTGGTGAATACAGAGGAAAGTATGGAAAAGACGCACTTTTGGACCCGGTGGGACCCGATAGGGACCGGTAGACCCAGAATTTGACTGATAAAGTGGGAAAATGGAATTAATTAATGGGGATCAGTTTTTGTGGGACCCCCTAGGCGCATATGACCCCTTCTTATCTATAAAAATCTGATTTGAAGAAGAGTTAAGCTTAGTCAATCCAATTATTCACGTGTGGGCCCCACCGGTAAGTTAAAATAGCATTTTGAGTCAAATTAAGTAATTCCCATCAAATTAAAAGATGGAATTTGATTAAATGGGCTGGGAACACGCCATATAAACCTCCTAGAAGCCTTTGAAATTTGCACATGAGAAAAAGACTAAGTAAGGTCAATTGGTTACCAACTAAACAAGAAATTTACTTAGTTACATTGGAACTAGTTGGTTACTTTTTCTATTATTATATATACATGTTTTCTCTCTCCTTGACCAAGGGGAGAACGAAATTTGCAGAGGAAAGAGAGAGTGTTCAGCCAACCTCCATAGCCAAGATCAAGCTCCAAGCACCTAGGATCATCAACCCAACTTCCGATTCAGGTAAACACCGAAACCCCACACCTTTGGAACTTAAACATGTGATTTTCGTCCAACTGGTTGGAGCTTGGTGTTTAGGTCTGAATTTGGAGTTTTTGATGGTCGCAAAGGGTTTAAAACGTTATTTTGTATGGGGTTAGGTTGTAGTTTGAATTTCCTAACTTGAAATCACCAAAAAAGCCTTCAAAGCAAGCTTGTGTCTTGATTCTGGAAATTCTGGTAGTGGACCTTCAAGTGAGTTCTAAAAATAGTAAATAAATTTATTTTTGGCTGAAATTTTACAGATGAAAATTAAACATCCTAAGGTTCATTGTGATTTATAATTTTATGATTTTTGGATTTTCCTACTAAGAGATAAAAATTGGTGAAGTTGGCTCTATGTGCAACAGGGCGAAATCTGACCCAGGTGTGAAAAGGAAGCAACACGCCAAAATAAAAGTACTTTCAGGGTCTGGAAATATTTTTCATGAAAAATATACATTTCAATGGTTCAAATGGCGCTGGAAGCATGCGAAAATGATTTTTTTTAAGAATTTATTAAAAATCCCACAAGTTGGGCCAGAATCACTGAATTTCTGGAAACTTTGGATTGGGCTCGGTTTTGACAAGAAAAACGTGATGGCATTTTTGTAAATACTGAATAATTGTATTTTAATGATATATAGGTCAAAGGAACCCTTGGAAAGTCATCGGGCCCACTAAAATATTAAGAACAATATTTACCACACCAGATAGTAACCGTTTTACTCAGATATCTTCATGTGTTTTGTTGTATGTTTGTGTTTGCCATATGTATTTTTCCTTGTATATGTTGTGCCAAATATGCATACAGTGTTGTGTGATTCCTAGCGCTGAGGATGATCAATCCGAAGCCGGCCTTGGTTGGCAGCTGTACGGGTTGAGTTTCAGTGAGACTGAGGCTTGCCTTGGTAAGGCAGCTGTACGGGTTCTTGGATGGTGTTATGTACTTTACTATGGTATGGTCTGGATGCATATTTGGTACGTACTTGGCATGTTCTTATATATCTGTCTAGCATGGTAGCTCACATACTCCTTACACATTTAATATTTGAGTATTGACGGTTACTCTGGGGGCCACTATCGGACCCCATACTCTTCTGTAGTCACAGGGAGACGTGTCTGATGTGAAGAACCCTTTTCGGGATGATAAGTGCTTATCGGTACAGACTGAAGAATAGGGAATGCCCTATCATGTTTGTACATATATTTGAGATGACGATATGTTTTGTTTCGGTATTTATTATGAATAACTGTACCCTTTACTCTTCGAGGACTTTTATTTTCTGTTTATTTTACTTTTACCAATTCAGTAGATAGTCCAAACCGGTTGAATACTCTATTGCGCTCACTCTGATACATGTTAATGGAGCCTGATAATGAAGGAATGGTAATCTGTAAAAGGAATCCCTCTAACCCGCTACCCGAGAGGGTGAGGCTGGTAGGGGTGTAACACTTGGGTGGTCACTCCTTTCTCTTGTAAAAATTTCACACCTTGTAGTCAAGAGAGAGAGAGAGTTTATGTCCTTTAATAATAGTCCAAAGGAATCTGAACAGTCTAAATTAACTGGAATAAATTCTTGTCCAGTAATTAGTAAATTTGATCTGGCTTTCTGACTTACGCTCCAAATATTTCTAGAGGCTTCTAGAGGAGGAGGTTGAATTAACTGGAGTAAATTCTTGTCCAGTAATTAGTAAATTTGATCTGGCTTTCTGACTTACCCTCCAAGTATTTCTAGAGGCTTCTAGAGCAGGCCATGTGGCACCTCACCCTTCATGTAATTCAAATTTTATTTTTCAAATGGCTAAAATTACTTATTTTGGCCCAAACACCTTTTTGTACAAGTGGGGCCCACATCTTGACTTTTGGATTGATTTTACTTTTCTTTTTCTCCAAGCCAATTTTTAATAATTATGGGAGGTAGGTGGCTCCATTTGGCTCCCACCAAATCTGTCCTCATGCTTTTCATCTGACTTTTACACTTTATCAAGTCCAATCTCTTTCCACCGGTCCTTGTTGGGTCCCGCTAGGTAGGTAGATCACATTCCTCGGAGGAAAGGTTTATGCCGATCAAATGGTTTAAGAAGGAAGAAGAAGAGTTTCGTCGCGCTATATTTGTAACTGAAAAGGTATTTTTTATTTTATTTTATTTTTTTTGCAGCTTTTCTAATCTGACCAATTTTGCAACTTTTCCACATCACATGTCGTGTGATGTGCACATCCTGAATCAACAATCCAATCTTTTTTATAATCAATTTCACCAGATATTAAATTACCATCTCCGTTTGTAGGAGCAAATGATGTCTTCAAAGCTCTGCGGCCTTATTCAAGGCAAACATGATTATCCCTCCTTTAATCCACCGTTCATTGCCGTCTTTGGGTATAGAACTCTCACAAAGCTAGAAAAGATGGTCCCTCAATTTCACTAGGCTCTGAAGGTAGAAAAGAAAAGGAAAAAACTACTGGAGAATTTTATTAATCTTCAAGTAAACATTATATACTAGGGTTAAACCCTACTTTTGGTCGTTTACTACGACTTGGATTTTGGTCCTTTTAAGTTTTAAAATGATGGTTTTTATTCCTCAAGTTTGCTTCGTTCATAACCGTTAATCCCTGTAATTTTTCAGCTGTCACTTGTTTGCTCCGGGATTCTTTGATGGTCTAACACGTTGAAGTTACTTAAGATAACATTAATCGAACCACGTCCCTTCATGATGGGAGAATATTTGTCGAGTTCTTTGTGGGCCGGGTTGACATGGGCATATCAAGTTGAATAAAGTCCTTCATTGGATTCTTTTGCTTGGGCAGGACACGATGGGAGGAAAATAGCGGTTGACGGTGAAGATGAGAGTTAGAGAAAACGGAAGGGTGTGTTTTGCATGGGAGGGGCTATTATATTTTTCTCCCTTAATTTAAAATAAATGGACGCACCGATAATTTTATTGCCATATGAAAGGAAGAGATTTATTTCAATTTTCTAATACCTATTTATTAATTATCACGTAAGACAATCATATTAATAATTAAAGTGGTGCATGGACATTTACTTATTTTTACATTGATTTCGATTGTAGTCAAAGAAAAAAAAATCAATAAAAATCAACACACGCGCTTGAATTTAAATTTTTAAGTTAGTTTTTATCTCATTATATATATGTATATATATTCAATTAATTAATGCATATCACAATGTTTGATAAAAGGGGCGACCTTCCTGGCATTATTAGGCAAGTTTTTCATATGCATGTTATGAAATCTGAGGAGGCTCTGACCAAAAAAAAAAAAAAAAATCTGAGGAGGCACATGCATGTATGTCTTCATGAAGAAGACATGCCATATTAAAATTTTAATACGCATAAGCATGGTTCAATTTGATTAATTCACTGTAGGGTCAAAATTCTTTTTTTTTTTTTTTAAAAAAGATAAATTTAGAGATTGATCGAGTCGCCTAGTTGAAAGTCAAATGACTAAATAAACAATTTCCTCTTAATTTTATTAAACTGTGAATATAATGATTATAGTTTACATGAATACGTGACATGATATAAATAATTTCATGCTTTATATATACATCATCAAAAATTAATAGATGTGTCTAATTTACAACCAAAATCTCTCCCTGCAAGGAAAAAAGTCTTACTTAATTCTCACGTAGAAAAATGCATTAAAAAAAAAGAGCAAATTAATACCTATTCAATTATTTTGACTGAAAATATAGTTAAATCAAATTATTGTCATTTTTTATTTTAATTATTTGATTACATATTAATAATACCTATTTAATAATAAAAGTAAATTCTTATTAGTTTGCGATTAGATACAAGTTTATATCATTGTTAGAGCACGATGATGAAGAAGATTTGTTTTCCAAACCCAAGCTAAACCGATGTCTAGGGAAGAAGTATGGTGGCCTATTAATCGTCATCATTCCCTCGCCTCGGACTCTTCTTCATCATCGTGCTCACTTTTTTATTGTCCTTCTTCTCAACTTTGTCCAAGATTAGGTTTAGGAATGCCAAAATCAATAAACGGTAAATGAAAGGTTTGAGCCATTTCCCTTTATTTATCATGTAAACTCATGTGTTTTAGGCTTTAGATTACTTATGCTTTCTTCTCTACTCATACTCATGCTTCTTCTGTTGAGAATTTGTAAGAATTTGATTAATGTGCTTGTTTGATGATGAATGAACAAGTGACGCTTCTCCTAAATTAGCTTAGAGTGATTGCATCATTTTTTTTTTGCGCAAATGTTTGATGTCTTTTGAATCTTTTTGGAAAGATTAGGCTATTACCGTAATAATCCTGCCAACTAAATCAATATGAGATGCAGGTATCTTTTGTTTTTTGTAAAAAAAAAAAAGAAAAGAAAAAAAGCTGAATGCAAATTATTAGCCTGAGAATTGTTTCTAATTTGTTGACATCAACAGACATTTAAGATTTCGCTGGGAAAAGGAACTTTTGGCATAAGCTTGTAAAATGTGATATGGTGTATGCATACCTGGAAATACAGCTTTTTTGGGAAGGATTGTGTGGACTGGAATTATTAAAAGTCTGGCGATCCTGCTTTGTACGTTTACATATAAAGCATAGGATGAAACCAAAAGCTTTCCCGGTGATGTTTGAACGAAAGCCGTCTTTTTATTAATTCCAGGCATAAAAAGGTGGGATGATTTTCTCACTTTTCTTTCATAAAAGAAGTATTTTTAGAGAGAAAATAGATGAAGTGCAATTTGAGGGGAAGGGGATAATCAGGCAAAGATCCATCCTATCAAATTTGCCACAAAACTATGAAAATTACAAATTGCCATGAGACACTACTATTCTTTTTTCTGGCTGAAACTTCAAACTGTGTCAAGAGAGCCATCTACAAGGTCTTATGTAATATCCTAAATTTGTTCTGACAGATTCCATGTATGATGTATTTGCATTTGAAGAAAAGAAATGGTGAATTTTGACTAAAAGGTCAACTTTGCCCAAAATACCCGATTTTGTCAACACCGAAAATTTTAAGATACATGTTTGCACAAAGTGGGATACTTGTGTCACTACTACAAATATTGGATATCATTACCCTAAAAAACGTCCTTATTTCAAATAGGAAGTAAAAAATGAATGTAGTGGCAATCTTGTAAATATATGGAAGAAAAATTAGTCTTTAGGCAACCTGAATTTAATTCAGGTCACCCAAAATGGAGTAAATTTTGTCGCCATACAATTTTTTTGGGTCTAAAATTTATTTCTTTTGGCGCCGTCTGTTTTTTTTAAATTTTTTTAATATTGGCGACCTGAAAAATATTCAGGTCGCCTATTTTTTAATTTAGGCGACCTAAATATAATTCAGGTTGCCCAAATTGGAATGAATTTTGGCGCAATGGGGTTTTTTTTTTTGGTCTAAAACTTATTTTTTGGCGCCATGTGGTTTTTTTTTTTTAAACATTGGCGACCTGAATGAATATCAGGTCGCCATTTTTTCATTTTAGGCGACCTGAATATATTTCAGGTCGCCCAAATTAGAATATTGGCGACCTGAAAATAGGTTCAGGTCGCCACTTTTCAAACATAAGCGACCTGAAATAAAATCAGGTCTCCAATTTTCGAAAATAGGCGACCTGATTTTATTTTAGGTCACTTATGTTTGAAAAGTGGCGACCTGAACCTATTTTCAGGTCGCCTATTTTCAAATTAAATGCCACTCGGATCCACCAAAATCCTCACCCGCGTTATAGAAACCCTCCATCATTTCCCTCTCACGGCACACTTCACATCTCCTCCGCCTTCTTCCCCTTCACATCTTCGCCTTCGAGCCAGCCAAGCCCCTTTTATCTTTTTTTTTTCTCCATTTTCGTTCTCTGCCCTATCTCTTTTTCCCCCATTTCCCTACGTCTGGCTCTCGTTCTCTCTGCCCTATCTCTTTTCCCCCCATTTCCCTGGTTCGCTCTCTCGTCTCCAATTCTCCGTGCAACCATGCTCTCAACGATATATTCTCAATCGATTCTGTATAGGACAATCGATTCTAAATCGATTCGGAATCTTGTGCTTCTCTGTTCTCAATTCTGTAGAGATGCAATTTCATTAAGAAATATTCCTCCTGATTCAATTCTGGAAAAAACTTGAAATTTTAGGATATGAATATGAGAGGTGTTCAACAAATTACTCTCTGTGTGTGTAACAATTGCCTCAAGTGGAACTTGTGTTTTTCCTTCATGTCCTTTTGTTCTTCTTGAATGGGTGGCAACATTAGCAAATTAGAAAGGCTCTTCTTCCAACCTCAACCAATGGTAAGGCTCTTCCCGCGCCAACGGAGGCAACGCCAAAATCGGCGCCTGCTACTAGCACTATGCAAGAGGCAGTAACTTCTCCTGATACAATCTCTGAGTCCAAAGTAGATGCAGCAGCGGAGCCTGTTCCTGAAGTAAATTCAGTACCCAAAGCTGAAGTTAAGGCAGCTTCAGTTCCTGGGATGCAAAGACCACTTTCACCATACCCATATGTAATATCTCTATTTCCTTACTTCATCATTTTTTAACTTTATTGGTTGAATGATATGCTTAGGGTGGCAAATTGCTAGTTTTCTTGGTTCATGTCTTTTCACTTTATAATTTTGGCAGAAGAGAAGCAGAAAAGCATCGACATATAGAGTGTTTGTGAATTACCTACTCTTGTATTGGGTTCCCAATTTACGTCCCAAGTCAACCTATTTGTGGAATATTTAAAGGTGAGTGCTATTTTTACAATGTTATTGTGTTTGTTCATGATGGTTGCTGAAAATATTTGGATCTTTTTATGGACATGATTTATACTCTCAGGTTTCTCATGCACTATTGATTGAAGGAGCTTAATCAAATTTAGTTACTTTTCTCTGTTCTCTTAGTTCAGTTCTGCTTTATCTGTCTCTATAGAGTTCTCTTAATTTCCCCTTACAACTAATTTTCATTGAATTTGGTTTGATGTTTAAAACTTTCCTTAAAAAATTTTTTGAACCCCCGAATGCCACCACTAATTGTGCACCCACAAACCTAAAATCCTGAGTCCGCCACTGCCCTTCATCATTATAGTTAAATATTGTTTTTTTGTTGCTGTGCATTGAACTAGGTAAACTTTGTAGTATTGATAATGATGCTTAGATGTCCATAAGTTATAGTTTATGACTTAGACAACTTAGATATATTTTAGTTTTTTGTATTGAAGAAAGTATTGGATTTAATAGTTGATATTTTTTAAATTGCCTTAGTTAGTAAGTTTTGTTGAATTAAGTTGAAGTGGTTTGTTGTTGAATTTTTGGGATGTCTTACTGTTGAGGTGAAATGCTGCCGAAATTTTTTTTACAAGATTGAGAAAAAAGCATGTCGTTCTTGAAATTGTTATGAACTTGACTGTTGTTGGAAATGTCGTAGGTGGTAATAAAATGGGTCATAGTTGGATGAATATGTTGAGAACTAGTGAAGAATATGAGAATGGGGTGGAAGAGTTTATTGAATTTGCTAGAAGGAATGTGGCTACAAAAAATGGGATGTACTATTGTCCATGTGTTAATTGTTTAAATGGGGTTCGAAGGGATATTGCTGATATAAGGGATCACCTAATTTGTGATGGAATAAACCTTTGATACACAACACGGATATGGCATGGTGAAGAGGTAACTACCAGTGCGTCCCACGAAAATTGTTGGTTCTCTATGTGTTTTGATGATTGCTAACAATTGTAAACAATATGGAGATGTTTTTGTTTAAGACTAAACTGATTTCAACTTGTCAATTTCAAGTAAATACATTCTGGCTAAAACAAACTCGAGCCTGTAATGCCCAAACTCGAGCTTGGTTTTGGCAAAAAGCACAAACCTGATAGTTCAAATTTTAAACTCGAGACTAAACCTGAAGTTTGAGTTTAAGTCTCTTTAAAAGTTTGCTTGAACTCGAGCCTATGCCTTTAAGCTCGAGTTCACCAATGGCAGAGAATTTTTGTTTGTTTAAAACAATTTCAAACCTAACACTTTAAATTTTAAACCTCAGGTTTGCAACTTCCAGAGACAATCCTTGAGATTTTCTAAGCCTTTGAACTCGAGCCTGTCATGGTAAACTCGAGTTCATCTCTGGAGGGAAGAAATTTTCAAACTTAGGGATTTTCCCAAACTCTGCACTGTTTCATTGACTCAAAAGTTTTCCAGTTTGAAGAGTTTACAAGTCTTCCAAACTCGAGCCTATCTTTGGCCGAGAGTTTTTAGAATTTTTCAAAGTTGGTCAAACTCGAGCCTAGTATGTTAAGCTCGAGTTCAAATCTTACAGAGAGCAAAGAACCTTTCAATATATTTTAAACTCTAGAGTTTGCTCTACAAACCTCAGGTTTGTCCTTTCAAGCTAAAACTAAGTTTTGCCCTGAATAGCTTTAAACTCGAGCCTGTCACTAATAAACTCAAGCCTGTCCTTTGAACTTAAAGTCTCCAGTTTTTCAAAATCGCGATAGTCTTCTCTGGATGAAACAAACTCGAGTTCAGAATTAGCAAGCTCGAGTTCATTTCAACCCGAGAGCAATATAACTTTTCAATAACTTAAGAACCTCAGGTTTAGAATACAAACCTCAGGTTTACATATTTTATACTGAAATGATTTTATACATTGAGGCACCAAACTCGAGCCTGCAAGAACTAGGCTCGAGTTCATGACGCAGATTCAGAAATTTGAATCTATCGATTTCAGAAATCAATATTGTTTGATCTTAATCCTTTGCAATATTATACTCTGATATTCCCTGCTATGTTTAACGTATTTATTAGTGGTTTTTAGAGCATTGAAGAATGTTTGGTAAGAAGTTAAAGTATAAAGCAAAAAGCAACTCAGAGCATTTATTGCCATGTCCAGAAAGTTGCTTCTTCTGCCCAATCCGTCTGCACACAACCACAAAGCATTAAAGAATGATTGCTGCAACAAGTAAACTCTTCTCTAACAGATTAATTTGCAGAGAGTCAACTCTGATCTTCTAGTCAGCTGGATTAGGAGTAATCAAGAGAGAGAAAGTCCCTACACCACTTCAGAACACTTGGTCAACTTCTCCAACGGATCTATTTGGAAAGCAACAGTCATTTAATGATCTCTGAGTATAAATAGAAGAGCATTCAAGTCTTTCCAATAACAACAACAACTGAGAGCGAATTTCATTGAAGTTTACATTCATTTCTTTCAGTTTTTCATCTGTATAGTATCATTTGATACAAGAGCTTCAGTGTTCATTTATATCTGCTCTTTGAGAGAGTTTTACTTCTGATTATTCATTCGTTGTAAAAGAATCACAAGTCAAGGGGACTTGGTGATTTGGAGAATCATTGATTACAACTTGTAAGGGGGAGTGAGTTCTAGTGAGAGAATCACTTCTTGAGTGCAGAGTGTGTAATCTTTGATATAGTGGAAATCCCAGAGAGTCTGGGGACTGGACGTAGGTCAAGTGGTTAAGACCGAACCAGTATAAATCTCTTGTGTTCATCTCCTTTTTCCCTTGCTCTGTTCTGCCCTGTTTTAACATTAGGAAACAAAGTTTTCTGTAAAATTTTTAAAACACCCAATTCACCCCCCCTCTTGGGTATTTGGGTCCATTTTCAAAAATGAAGTTGAGGTAGATGATAATGGAATGGAGAGAATGATTCATGATGTTGAGGTTGAATCTTTTGCACAACCGCATGAATATGATAGCGTGCGGAGTGATGCAGAGACACCTTTGTTCCCTGGGTGTACTAAGTATACACAGTTGACTGAGACCTTACATTTGGTCAACTTAAAGGCAACATGTGGGTGGACCAATAGTAGTTTCACGTCTCTACTTGAATTGTTGTGTATATGTTGCCAGACAATAATGTACTTCCAAATCGTATGTATGAGACCAAGAAAATCTTGTCTACGATGGGTATGAGTACGAAAAGATACACAGTTGCCCTAATGACTGCATATTGTACAGAAATGAGTATGAAGGCCTTAGTAATTGTCCGAAGTGTAAATCATCGATTCTTCTTTTAAATGAATTGTTTTCATGTCTGTTAATTTCCATTTTAATGATAGGGGTCTTAGGACATATAGACAGCTTGCTCCAGCATGAGATTAGGGTGGACCGAAGTGGTTTTATCCGAAGGTAAGTAGTTTCAATTCAAGTTTTTTCTGAGACACAGTAGCTTTCATTTTAACAATTTGTTTTTGATTTATAGTGCCATCAACAACCAGGGAACACCGAGCGGGGATACTACGTTATCAGTTGGATGCAATCTATCATTTCCGCTGGACGTACTACTGGCTTTCAAAATGTATGTAATGCTCCGTGATCCTCAAATGATGATATTTTTTGTTGTGGTACTTCAGTTGTTAATTATACCTTGTTTTCCAATTTACAGTTTTTTCGTACTGAGGATCCGTACTCACAGGATGACATCGATTCGATTCGAGACATGTTGGCTAGATATCTTCTTGAACATGGCTCACTGTGAATATATAGGCAAGTCATTACTTGTTAGGGTGATTGTCAATGTGAAACTTATTAAGCTGTGCTAATTTCAGTTTCTCGAATTGTTACAGTATGAAATTCGACATCTACTTGTTTAATTCTGTAAATTATTGGTGCTACTCTTGAATTTGCCACTTTAACTGCTGTGAATCTGAGGTTTGATTTTGGAAATAGATCACTGTCATATGAGGTTTGATTTTGGAATATGAGGTTAGATCACTTGTTTAATTCTGGAAATAGATCACTGTCATATGATGTTTGATTTTGCCATTATACATACTGCATTTGATTTTCCAATAACCAAGACTTGAGAATTTTGTTGAATCATACCAACATAACTGATTTGCTAAAAGTTTTATGTGTGCATCTTGCTTGGGAGGTGTTTGATTTGCTTGTGTGGTACTGTGATTATTACTAGGTGGCTCTCATTCACTTTAGCATTAGAGCTGAGCTAAATTCTGTATGCTGAAACCTTGAAATTCTATTGAGCTTTGTGTACAAAAGTCATTGCTGCTATATATATTTGCCTCTTGTCGCATATCAGTGTTATTGCCAATTGAAGGGAATGTTGATGCTATCTAATTGCTGCATTAAATTGTGAAAGCTGTTGTAAAATTTTGGAGAATAATTGCCTCCAAATGTGAGAAAAATTTGTTGTCATAGTGGTGCTTTGTTTGTTGTTTTGGTCTAGTTTTAGTAACCTAAATCTAGTTCATACCTTCTTTCTTTTCTGCTCTTGAATTTGCTGAAAGTTTCTGACTGCTACACTTTAATTCATTATCAGGTGACTTTGCTAAACTTGTCTTCTTAGGCTCTGCAGTTGAAGTTTTCTCTTGGAGTTGTTGATATTCTTGCATCCTTGTGCTAAATGGTTATGTTGAAAGTTGTGAATTTGATTGATTTTGTTGAACTGAGCTGAATATACAGAACATCTATTGTCATTCTCTTGTATGCTCTTGTATGTATAGCCAATATTCTTTTGTTGAAGTCACTTTTACATGTTCAATTTTCTTATTGAACCGTGCTGGATTATTCATTGTTATTTCACCACCTTCTTTGGATGGAATGCACATACATATAAGTTCATACAGTCATACATATAAGTTCTTATTTCACATTCATTGTTATCTATTGTCATTCACTGCATATGCGCTCATTTTGTGAAGTATTCAGTTTTGCAGCAAATTGGCCAAACACACAGCAAGCATATGTTTTTTTTTTTAAAAAAAAACTAATATAAGGCATCCTAAAAACCAATTCAGGACGCCTCATGATCATAAGAGGCGACCTGAATTGTACTTAGGTCGCCTATTATTATAGAAGAGGCGACCTGAATTGAAATCAGGTCGCCTCCAATGATAAAATAGGCGACCTGAATTGTTTCAGGCCGCCTCATAATAGGTGACCTGAATACAAATCAGGTCGCCTCTTAATGCTCTTCAGGTCGCCTCATAAGATCATAAGGCGACCTGAAAAAATTTCAAGTCGCTAAATATAATCAAAACAACAACACTCTCCCAGACGTCCCGTAGAAAAGGGACGTTAATTGGGTCTTATTTAGGTCGTCTTTTAGGTATTTTGTAGAAGTGTGTCTAACACCCAAATAATTTATTTGGGCAATTATTCTCGACCAAAATGGAATTTATAAAGGTGGATATAGATGGAACTATATAAAGTGAAATTGCCAATTGGTATTTTCCATTTTCTTGCTCTTGCCGTCACAAGTTCTATGGACCATTAGTGATTAAATGATTATATTATTGGTTGAAACATCTCGTACTAATATGCCAAAACGTCAAACCATCCCATCCTCCTAATTATTCATTCCTCCATTTCTCATTTCGGACAGAGAGAAAGAATGGAAAAAGGGGGGGGGGGGGGGAATGAATGCATTTGTGGAATTGTAATTAGGAAGAAGTCACAAGGTCAAATTAAATTCTCCATCCTTTTTGCTCTAGCGAAAATAACCTAAACAAGATTCATTAATTCCCCTCTCATTCTATGTATTCGGTCAAAGAGAATGGAAAAAAGGGATTAGATTACAACTATATGGCATTATCGCAATTAAATTAAAAATTATGTCCAATGATACTTCCCAAGCTCCAACCGACTTAACTCCCTTCAATATCCATTAAATATTGTGTTTTACACGGGTGGAAAAAAGGCTTTTAAGACCAGACAAAAGAGGTACTGTAAGACCGAACTGTTAGTTCTCTGATGGTTTTGATGATTGCCAACAACTACAAACAATTAAAGAGGTTTTGCTCTTAAGTGTCAAAAAGTCTGTTCAAGAGCAAACCTCGAGGTTGGTATTGTAACCTCGAGGTTTGACCTTACAGAAGCTTTAAAAAGTCAAGTGTTTTCATGTTACAAAACTTGGTTTCACAAAAACTATGTGAAACCTCGAGGTTGGAAAGTCAACCTCGAGGTTCTGGTCTTCTTGAAAAACCCAAGTTTTGCATTAACACTTGCAACCTCGAGTATGAAAAGCAAACCTCAAGTTTTAACCCATACAGAAAGGTCATGGTTTTCATCAAGCATGGAAACCTTGAGGCTTATGTTTCAACCTCGAGGTTGGACACTTTGATTTAAAACTTAAGTTTGAAGAAAAACCTGTTGACCTCGAGTATGGTATTACAACCTCGAGTATCATCCTTTACAGAGAGCAACTGGTTTTCTAAAGATTGAAAACCTCGAGGTTAAGATTGTAACCTCGAGGCTGAGCCTTATGTTGATAAAATGAACTTTGCTTTTTCAAAGGCCAACCTCGAGTATGGATTTATAACCTCGAGGTTGTCGGGCTCCAGTGAAAAATGAAGTTTTCGAAACAAGCTTCAAACCTCGAGGTTACTATTGGAACCTCAAGGTTTGTGAGTTACTAAGATTTGCCAGAAGGTTTCTGTTTAAGAGAAACCTCGAGGTTCATATCTCAACCTCGAGGTTACATGTTTTAAAAAGCTGTGTTTGCCTGAAACCTTCAAGCAAACCTCGAGGTTGAATGAACTAACCTCAAGGTTTGTGACCGTTGGTGCAATTTCAAATTTGTGAAATCTGCTATATCTTGTTGTTTGATCTAATTGATTTCATATATCATTCACTCATATTCCCAGATATGTTTAAAAAGTTTGTTGAGTGTTTTTCAGTTAGCACAGATCAAGATAATTGAAGATTTGTGAGAAAAAGCAAAAAGGTGAACAGTGCATTTAATGCACCTGCACAATCTCACCTACTTTCGGCTAATCCATCTGAGCAAGCCTAATGAATGTTAAAGGAAGCTTACTACATCAAGTAAAATCAATTCCAACGGGCAGAAACACAGAGAGCCACATCAAACAACATAAAGCCTTAGATTAGCAGAAGTTTAGAGAGAGAAGATGACCAGAACTTAAGCAAATCACTTCCAACGGTTGGAATTATCTCACAACGGTCATTTAATGTTCTCTACCTATAAATAGAGAGCATTAACTTCATCTCCAGCTGATACACCTACTCTGAGCGAAAATCTTCTAAGTTCATTCATTGTGTATTAGTTTTTCACTTGTAATAGTATCATTTTGATACTTTGAGCTTCAGTGTTTATTCTATCTACTCTTTGAGAGAGTTTCACTTGTAAAATCATTTATTGATTGTATCAACTACAAGTCAGGGGACTTGGTAGTTGGGGTGTATTGATTACAACTTGTAAGAGGGAGTGTGTTCTAGTGAGAGAACAACTCTTAGTACAGAGTGTGTAATCAACTTCATTGACTTAGTGGATTGAAAATCCCAAGTGAGGCTTGGGGACTAGATGTAGGTCAGAGAAAGGACTGAACCAGTATAAACTGCATTGTGTTAAGCTTCTTTTCCCTACTCCTCTGTTCTGCTCTGTTTTAAGTGTTCAAAAACAGACCAAGGTTTGAAAATTATATAGATACCCAATTCACCCCCCCTCTTGGGTATCAAGCTCCAACTTTCACGAACACGACACCGGTCTTGTTCTAGCCGGTATTAAAAATCTGTAACTTTTAAGACCACATTTGAATCGGTCTAAAAGAAAATTTTTTAGACCGGACATTTAAAAAGTTAGGTCTTAAAATTCACAGTATATAGCCCTTATACGTATTATGGTCGATCCTAAAACTCAACCTTTAAGGCCGGCCCAAAACAAAGACCGGTCTAAAAACATCGAATTTTTTAAGACCGGACAAAAGCAACTCCGGTCTAAAAAATACCAACTTCTAAGACCAGACGCCTAACTAATCCGGTTCTAAAATTAATTAAATTTAAGACAGGGTACTTTCTATATCTGGTCTTAATAATTGAACTTTTAGACCGATCTTAATAAACAACGGTTTTAAAAAACCAATTGTTATAAGATCGACATTTACTTTTAAGACCGGACATATAAATTCATCTGATCTTAACATTTGTACTTTTAAGACCGGCGTTATTAATTCCCGGTCTAAATTTTCCAGAATTTTTCCCTGTTCTGTTCTTCCTAATCATATATAATATATACACACATCCAGCACCCAATCCAGCACAAAAAATTCGATACTAGCTACAAGCTATGAACAATCCATTATGAATAAATTGAATTGGGAAAGAAAACAAATATTATTCACCATGAGTTATGTGGTCTCTTAATTTATACTATGGTACAACACCTTAATGAATATATATATACAATAAGATAACTTACAAATAAAATTATGATGAGTTACAAATACAGCACCATGCCTTCATCTGATCCCACCTAACAACGTAACATATCCCCTTTTATAACATATATATCGGATCCTGCCACAAAAATTAAACAAGAAAAAAGCTTAACAATCAGCGCTAGTGACATTATTGCTTAAGAACATAGAAGGAATATATATAGTTAAAACCTGAAGAAAGTTTTCAAAGAATTTATGCATGCATATGAATATTACCTTATGAATTGACTCTTTTATAAAGGGATATCCTCCCATATCCCTTCTTGATGATCAATTCTTATTCCGGGTTCATTATCCTGTTCATCTTCTTCGTTCATGTCCGATAGACCCCTTGAAAAAGGAGTACTCTCAGGAAGACCGTAAATTGAATGAATTTCATCGTCAATATCAATGACCCTTTTTCCTTGGAGAGCTACAGACCACATTTTATTTTCTTGATCGGTGATATAGAAAACTTGTTTCACCTGGTCTGCCATAATAACAGGTTCATCTCCAAAACTTCTACCATTGAGATCGACTAATGTAAATCCTAGCTGATCGATCCAAACACCATTATTGACATTAACCCACTTGCATTTGAAAATGGGAAATCTAATTTTCACATAGTCCACCTCCCAAATCTCTTCAATAACCCCATAATATGGCATGACTGCCAATTTAGGCCTCTTGTCTTTCGAACTGGAGAAGTGCATAGATTCAGCCTCTAACATAACACCACTGTTCTGGACTGTGCTACTATCATCTAGGGACTTCGTGTAAAATGTATAACCATTGATCACATACGAATTCCAACTTATGACATCAACCTCAGGACCATGTGCTAACCATTTGATTGTATCAGAAACACATTCCTCTCCCTCGACCTTTTGTTTGAACCAGTGTGCAAAAGTTCTGTTATGCTCCCTAATCAACCTTTGTTCTATCATTTGATGATTTTCTTTCCTCACAGCTTCTTTATGTGCAGCTATGTTGGCTTGAACTTCATCAACATTATTCAAGATGTATAAGTGGACTTGTGACAATTCATCAGGATCCACAGTCTTTACTGAAGCCCCTCGCCTACCCCCTTTCAGCATATTGACGTTTTGGAAGCCCAATATGTCTTACTTTGGCCAAATAATTTTGATAAAATTCCATGGCTTCTTCAAAAACATATTTCTGAACAATCGATGCTTTTGGCCGGTATGCATTCTTCACGTACCCTTTAAGGAATTTCATAGATCTTTCAATTGGGTACATCCACCGTAAATGGATAGGGCCGCACAACTTTATCTCCCTTACTAGATGAACAATTAGATGAACCATGATGTCAAAAAATGTAAGAACAAAAAGATTCTCAAGGTGGCACAAGATAAGATATCCTTCATTCTCCAGTTCATCCAACTTTTCAATGTCAAAAAATTTACCGCAAACCGCATTGAAGAAGATACAAAGTCTAGTCAAAATGACCCGAAGATCATATTCGGCGATGCCTCGAATAGCTATTGGGAGTAGCTGTTGCATTAAGACATGACAATCATGACATTTTTGGCCTACTAATTTCAAGTCCTTCATCGATACAAGCCTCTTAAAATTTGAAGAATACCCCGAGGGAACTTTTGTGCTATGTAAACACGCACAAAAACTTCGTTTCTCATCCTTAGACAAAGTATGAGAAGCCGAGGGACAATAAGTTCTCTTCCCATATGGCCTTGGATATAACTCTTCACGTATTCCCATTGCTTGCAAATCCAGTCTTGCCTTCACACCATCCTTGGAACTACCTTGTATGTTGAGAAGCGTGCCAACAATACTATCACATACGTTTTTCTCCACATGCATGACATCAATACAGTGTCTCACATCAAGATTGCGCCAATAGGGAAGATCGAAGAATACAGATCTCTTTTTCCATATATTTGTATCTTTTCTACTCTTGGCTGACTTACCGAAGATGACACTGATATTTTTCACCTTCTCATAAACTTGCTCCCCAGTCAATGGCACCGGAGCTTCTTCATGTTCTTGGCCACCAAAGAAGGCTTTCTTTAATCGACCATATGGGTGGCCCCGTCTAAGAAATCTCCTATGTCCAAGATAAACCATCTTTCTTCCATGTTGGAGTTGATGGTAGCATGTGCCTTCTTCATAAACCGAACATGCTTTATGGCCCTTTACACTAAATTCATTTTTTTTGTATTACAGGCATAAATGGTGTAGATCATGATTTAAGAGTTAAGTTTATATATTTATTGTTTAAAATAATAGATTTATAAAATAGTAAATCTGGACCATCTATTTTTTTAAATATGACGGTGAAGATAAGATACTGAGAAGGAAAGGATTTTTCGAACAGTGATTTAGTGACTCTACGGTCCTAAAAGATAAGGAAAACATTTATGACCAGTGATTTAGTGACTCTACGGTCCTAAAAGATAAGGAAGATATTTAGGACCGGCGATTTAGTAAATCTACGGTCCTAAAAACACCGCTATTTTTCAAATGAAGACATTTAGGACCGGCGATTTGGTACATCTACGGTCCAAAAACACTTGAGACTTTTAGGACTGGACATTTAGTAAATTTATGGTCCTAAAAGATAAGGAAGACTTTTAGGACCGTTGATTTAGTAAATCTATGGTCCTAAAAACACCGCCATTTTTGCAAAAATAAAACGAAGACTTTTAGGACCGGTGATTTAGTAAATCTACGATCCTAAAAACACTGACATTTTTGCAAAAATTAAACGAAGACTTTTAGGACCGGTGATTTAGTAAATCTACAGTCCTAAAAACACCGACATTTTTGCAAAAATTAAACTAAGACTTTTAGGACCGGCGATTTATAAATCTACGGTCCTAAATTTCTCACAAATTTTTTAAAATTAAGCAATAAATTGTTTTACACGCCATCCAATACATTCATCAGCAACCACTAATGGACACAAGGAAATTGTTTGAAATGAATTAACAAATTATTATTGTATACTATCACAAATTGGACAATTGTTCATTTTACAGACCGAAGATGATTGTTGATACAACATATATTTACTAATGAATTTACAGATCAATTATTTTTCCAACTTTCCGCGATCATCAAATCATACAGATATTCACTTAACGTTATGCGTGTGCGCTCAATATCACCGTCAGGAAAGGGGTTAGCACAGTCAAACTTATGTAGCTACATCAAAGAAAGAAAGAAAGAAAGAAAGAAAGAAATATATATATATATATATATATATATATATATATATATATATATATATATATATATATATTAGTTGTCCTTCCTTGCATCAAAGGGGTCAGCCAACAGGCAAAGTTATGTAATACATTTACCGTTTCAGCAGTGATGGTAGACACTAGTGGCATGACAATATTATACATGTGTGTCAAGACGTAATGCCCACATAAGAGCGAGGCCTTTGGTTGCCGACAGGTCTAAAAATGAACAAGAAATATATAAGAGCATATATTGCCACTGACCAAGTTCATAAGCCAGTGTGCCAGTCCAAATATGTACTAACCTTTGGTATGATCCATGTAGGCTCTTCAACCGCAACCCCAACCCTTTTCTTGACCTTTTGTTGGAATGATTTCATGGACCTATAGTCAAAATCAAAATTTACTCAATAATGTTCACTGAAAATTTTCAGCAGAGATTTCAGACTAGACAATCAAGATGACATATGCTTACTTGTTCAATATCTGCTGCAATGTAGGCATTGGATCATAGTGAAGAGAGCATAACAAGACCACTTTATTCTCATTCGGGCAAATCATGACCAACTGCCAATGGCAACTGAAAGTTCACAATAGACAAGTACTCAGTAATATGTAGCAGTTTTAAGGGAATTGCAGAAAAGAATTATGATATGTACCTATTGTAGTATGGTGCCAAGTACCACTTTCTCTTATTGGTGGACAACCTTGACGTTATGTATGATTGTCTCTCCGCTAGGGGTGGGTGACTTATGTACTATGGGCACAAGAATCCAATATCTTGACTTCTGCCTTGTTGTTTCAATTCACGATGCAGGAACCTACAATGATGATGTCAGGGAATTAGTATATACGTATGTAAGTGTCTCACATTTATGTTATGTACTCATAGAAGAAGATACTTACTTTATAAACATGAGAATCATTGCATCAGTAAGCTCCTGTTTATCAAACAATAGGGACATTATATCATCTTCGTCAACATAAACCGGCTGCTTGTTTTTAAGACCTACTTCTATATTGATAGGCCAATTATTAATTCCAACTTGTTTATTGGATATCATAAGGACAAGCTTGTCCTTGGCACTCAACTTAGCCGTGCCAACCAATTCAGGAGGGGCTGGAGCTTCAGGAGGAGGAGAAACATGTACAAACTTCGCTGGCCACGAGATGAAGGTTCCAATGACATCTCTCACAACCTTCACCTCACTAGTTGGGAGAGGGACAGGTGCATCAATGATGACCTTTTCAACTAACACTCTGAGTTCATCATCAGCCATTTGTTGGTGGTGTATAGTTGATCCCAAGCTGTGGACAGTCCCTTTTGCAACCAATAATCGTCTATCATGATGATCAGGATCCTCCACATAAAGGTCACATGGTTGCTATGACTGTCCAACAATGCAGCTCCCTCTAGTGCTCTGCTGCATAGCAGTTGTAGGTGCGTGTGACAATGGAACACCGGTCTCTGCATGAGAGCTGAGAAGCAGCTTCATTTGTTTCATTTCCTCCTTCATCTGGCTTAGCTGGGAATCAAACATTAACTTCAATGAAGCTTCTTTAGCTGCTGCTTGCTCATTTAATTTGGCCGCCGTCTGTTTCATCTCCTCCCGGGTAACCATACTTTGTTTATGGCATTTGGAAGCACCAAAGTATTGCTTTATGCCTACCCGTCCTCCAATCCCCCTTACACGGCCCGCGTGATCCGGTTTTCCGGTAGCAGTGGTCAGAACATCATTCCTCCCTCTGCTTCTTTCTTTTTTAGATCTTCCTATAAGATACAGATAATGAGAAGCTTAGTAATGAAACATGTTTAGTAACTAAAAATTAACAATAATGATACTTACAATTCTTTCAGCAACTAGACGAGTCTGTTAACTCGTGTATGCGCCGCTTGGCTTTTGCCTAATATACAACCACAACTCCTCGTGACGTATTGGAGATGGCGAATCATGTATCGCAGAAGGATTGGATTCTGCTTCATCTTCCAATCTCTTCCGCTTGGCTGCCATCAATTCTTTTTCAACCTTTTCATATCCGCCGCGAGAAGCCCTATGCGACAATCATTCTTTCTCCCTATCTCCTGTGCTTGTTCCCTTCTTGTCTGTGAATCAGAATTCAAAACAACTATTAATTATGAATTCCAGCCATCTCACTAACAGAAATTATAGAACTTCTGCTTGATATCAACCTCAAAGACAATTATGCTTACAGAATAATACAAACTTGATCCTTTTTAGGGTATCCAGTGGGATCAGCAGTCCCCATTAGAAATTGGGTATATAAAGTTTCCTCCTTTTAAGACTACTCATTTCCTCCTTTACACAGTTAACATACTAACTAACTAATAACAATGTCTAACCACTACCTACTATAAAAGAACTAGCTAAGACTATAATAATGGTTTGGCATCAATTTTTACCTTTGCACAGTTTACATATCAGACTTGCATACAACTAAGACATGCTCCTCTTATGCAGGACAAAGGATTGAAATATATACTTCTATTCACACACCAAACCATCTAACTAACAGGATTAGATGAACACGTACAATAACATTCACATATCCACACAGGTTAATAAGCAAACAAAAGGGCAAACAAAACTAAATATAAACTCACCAGAGCTTCAGGAGTGCTCCGACGCTGAACAAATTGTTGCCGAGTTTGTTCATGAATAAATGTGTACTTGTACCAAGGATAGTGGTCAGGCGGAACGGCAAAAAAAATATACTTGTTAGCTAGATAGGTCTTAAACTTCCTCCACTGATCAGCACAATAAGACAATGTATTGGCTTTCAACCTCGGGCAATCAGGGACATTGTATGTAAGCCGGATAGTGTCCCAAATAGGATCCTTTACTGCGCCAAATTCCACACTTTTCCACTCATCTTCCAAGATGCTAACCTTGCTGCGTGCTAGATAGCCGACAAAACTGACATATTTGCTTTTATTAGGACTGAAAGGTTCCAGCCTTTCATTAAACTGAATCTCGAGCCTTGACCCAGAAGTCCGACTTACGGATACGTCTTTCATTCGTGTTCCACTTCTACCACGCCGTGTAAGGCGGTTACGAGGCTCATTGTGAGATTCGTTCCAACTCACACCAGTCACACCAGTAACTGGCGGTGAATGAACAGGAGAAGAATCGTTTTCTCCATTCATTTTCGAGAAAGGAAGAGAGGTTGAGAGTGGTGGTGCGAAAGAGGAACGCCTGAGAGAGTGAGAGAGTAACAGAGGATGGTGGTGGTGGGCGAGGAAGAGAGGTAATGCAACAGGAAGAGGGCTTTCGCAACAACAACAGGAGTTTCAGAGTTCAGAGAGAACGACGTTAAGATAAACAAATTTCTTATGGAAATTTCATAGAAATGCTTAGATGTTAAGATAAACAAATTATATAAGAGTTATGCACCTACATGATGTGTTTGAAGTTTATGATGGTGAAAATGTTGAAACCCCTGTTTTCGCCCAGCCTATGTTCTGATAGGAAAGAATTGGATTTTGCTTAATCTAATGCTTCCAATGTGTTTAGAAGAGGTTTTTGTGTAGGGTAACACCTTTATCACAAATTTGGAACCATTACAATTAGGAGGAAATGCTGCCCAGATTTTCTGAAAAATGATTATTGAAAACTAGAACAATGATTTTTGGGTGAGGAAGGTCAAGGCATATGACCTCCTTGGAACATAAAATTTTGTGTAAATGTAGTCCACATATTAACCTTTAAATGGGGTCTTAGATCATGTCAATAAGAAGTCTAGAATTCAAGATATGATTTTTCAAAGTTAGGCAACAAAAAACTGTAAAATCCCTATTTCCATAATCAAGTAGTGTTCGTTGTGCGAAATTCTGGGAATGATACAATTCGATATTGGTTTGGTAATTATTTGTCCCTAATATAGACTTACAGAGCCTCGGAAAGTAATCCGTTGTCTGCAATTGTATCGCTATAGGATCCTACGTTGCCTGAGGCGACAAAAAGGACTTGGAGCCAGTTGAATATTGTAAAGCAATCAGGTAGTAACTCTAATTTTACATACTCTGTATAGCTGTGTATGACTATTTCAATCAAATATATGATTGTCCTGTCCCGTATGGGACCAGCACCACTCATGGCTCGATTGAGCGGAAGGGATGACCATGGAGTACCTTCCCGATGGTTAGAACTAGGTGTAGGGTCTAATAGACCGGTGGTTCTTAGGTGGCTATCCTAGTTGCATTCGAGTGACTTGGGCACTTCTGATTGAGAACGCCAGTGGATTTTGGATAGGACTCTAGGTATCTCCCAGTCGAATATTCCTAGTTTGTTCCGATTGAGAACTCCAACATACGGGAGGACTCTCGGTACATGCCAATTCGTTATATCTAGTGCTAGGGGTTGTGTGTTGTGAATTTATGAACTGCATTATCTGAATGTTTTATGATGTGAGGACTATTTACTTTCATTAACCTTAATATGCTATTTATACTTTGTCTGTGAGATTAACATGTTACTCTAGGGTTCAAATTGAATCCCAGATATTCCTAAGGATTCAGGATCAGGACATGGTCAGGTTAGCAGTCGAGGTTTAAAGGGGAAGGTAGCGAGCACAAATTATTAATGGTTGCTGCTTGGATGTTAGATGGAGTTGTAGATCTTATAGTTTAATTTTGTTTAAGTTTACTTTAGACGAAACTTTTGGGCACTGATGTAATGGATAACTGGTTTAAGAACTCTTTATATATTCTTGTACATTACCAAGAATGTTTTAATTATCAATGTACTATTCCTTACCTGTGTTGCTCACTAAAATTTGTTGTGTGACTCTGATAAATGTTGTAATTACAAGGGGTATGTGTAAGTGGAGCTATATACCCAAGAGGGGGGAGAATTGGGTATATTAAAAATTTTCACAAATAACTCTGTTTTCAACCGATAAAAACAGAGATAAACAAAGTAGAGAAAAGAAAAGTTGGACACAGATTTATACTGGTTCGGTCTTAACAACTTGACCTACATCCAGTCCCCAGACTCTCTGGGATTTTCACTATCTCAAAGATTACACAGTCTGTACTTTAGTAGTATTTCGCTTACTAGAACTCACTCCCCCTTACAAGTTGTAATCAATAAACTCCCAAATCACCAAGTCCCCTTGACTTGTGATTCTTTACAATAAATGATTTACAGAAAGAAACTCTCTTTAAGAGCAGATATTGATAATCACTGAAGCTCTATGTATTAGAAGATACTATACAAGTGAAAAACTGAAGAAACTAAATGTAGACTTGAATGCAATTCGATTTCAGCAGTTGTGGTTGTTGAGAAGACTTGAATGCAACTTATTTATACTCAGGAAGCATCAAATGACCGTTGCATCTTGGATAAAACTGTTGGAGATGTTCTGTTTAGGTTAAGAGCAGGTTTGGTCTTCTTCTCTCTCTCTAAAACTTCACTTAATCCAGCTTGGCAGTGGTTCAGAGTTGACTTTCTACAAATAAATCCGTTGGAATAGCAGCTGCTGGAAGTAGAAATCATTCTTTAATTCTTTGTAGACGTGTGTAGATGGATTACCCAAAAGAATGCAACTTTGTGGGTTGAGCATTTAATGTTCTGACATCACTTTTGCTTTTGTCTTAAACCTTCAATAAAATTTCTTTAATCTGTCTGAAACTCACCAAGAAAGTGGTTAAACATATCTAGGAACATTAGAGATTAATCATGGGAAGTATTAAGATCAAACAAGAAGGCATAGCAAAATCGACAGATTTGAAGTTCTGAAGACGTGATGAAACTTGGAGGTTTGTTCCTCAAACTCGAGGTTTTGGAATGTAGCAAGTGAAAGAAGCTTAAGTCCACAACACCAAACCTGGAGGTTTCTCCAAAAACTGGAGGTTTTCAAAGTATCAGAAAAGCGTCATTCTCTCTGTGTCAAAACCTCGAGGTTTTCTCAGAAACCTTGAGGTTTCACTTTGAATGTGAAACCTTGCAAAATTGCGCCAAGAGCAAACCTAGAGGTTTTCCAGAAACCTGGAGGTTTTCAAAGTCAGTGGAAAGGTGCTTGCCCTCTGGATGCCAAAAACCTGGAGGTTTTCTCCAATACTCGAGGTTTCTCTTAAATTTCAAAATTCTCAGTTTTGCGCCAAAACAGAAACCTGGAGGTTTGAGAGAAACCTGGAGGTTTTCAAAGTCAGTGAAAAGCGTTTGCTCTCTGGATGCCAAAAACCTGGAGGTTTTCTCCAATACTTGAGGTTTCACTTAAATTTCAAAATTCTCAGTTTTGCGCCAGAACAGAAACTTGGAGGTTTGAGAGAAAAACGGGATGTTTTGAAAACTTGGAAAAGCGCAGAACCTCTCTGTCTTGACAAACCTCGAGGTTTCCCACAATTTTGAGAAACTTGAGAAAAACCTTCTACGCTCAAACCTGGAGGTTTCCCATAAACCTAGAGGTTCTGAAAACTGGCGATAAACTGAGTTTTCTTTGGAAGGGCAAAACCTCGAGGTTTCTTGCCAAACCTCGAGGTTTCACACAATTTTGTGAAACCCAGATTTTTCAAGTTAAAACAGAACCTTTGAATACTCCTCTGTAAGTCCAAACCTTGAGGTTTCTATGCAAACCTCAAGGTTTGCTCTTATAGTGAGTTTTACACCAATTGAGAGCAAAACCTCATGCTTTGTTTACAATCATTGGAAATCATCAAAAACCCTTAGAGAACTAATAGTATGACATCTTAAGGATCCCAAACAATGCAAGAATGAATAAGCCAGTTTCCCAAGCAGGAAACGTATATTTGGCCAAATAATTTGAGCTCTATATTTGGCATATAATCTTAAACAAGCTGATGGTATATCAAAAAAAATTGCTTAGGCTTAGAATCTGTCCTCGTCTTTATCTAAACATCATTTTAATCCCTCTCACCCATTTCTTTCATCAAAACACAAACATCAAGGTCAAGACTTATGCTGTCTCCTAAAGAAGCGATTGTTTGCCAACCAAGCTTTTAGACAGGAAAATAGTCTTCATGATGAATTCTCTCATTTTGATTAGTTTCTCTGTTCGAGCGTAGGATATATGCAATAAACAGTATCGTAATAATTGAGCTTAAGTAAATAACATATTGGGTGAAGGTGCAGATTTGCCAACCAACTATTACTTGAAGAGCGTCTGGGCCAAATAACTATTGGAGGGACCAAAATTACCAATCAACAATTAAAAAGTGAAAAACAACACCAAATAACTATTAAAAGTGAAAAAAAAACCACCAAATAACTATTAAAAAAACAACTATCACAATTAAGTTAAAATGTGAGGTACTGGCGTAGGATGGTGGCGGAAACGCTGGAGAAAAGAGCGGTTAAGCCTTCTTGTTGGAAAAGGAAAACACCAACAAAGATGGGACCCATGGGAGCAGGCATTGCGGCAGCAGCGGTTGCTACTTGTGGCATCGGAGGGATGGAACCAGGGTGTAAGGTGTATGCCAGTCGAACGCTGTGGACTACTGGATGAGTTCAAGAAGATGAGTGGAACACCCAGCAACAATAGAAGCTTTGGAAATGCCGACGTCACTGACACTATGACAGTCAATGGAAGACGGAGACACCAAGACAGTAACGGGGTAATAGTTCGTTGGCAAATCTGCTCCAAATTGTGTTTTTTTCACTTTTTAATTGTTGATTGGCAATTTTGGTCCCCTCAATAGTTATTTGGCCCAGACGCTCCTCGGGTAATAGTTGGTTGGCAAATCTGCACCTTGACCCTAACATATTTAAGTTAAACAATATAATTGGCATTTTTTAAAAATGAAATCCTTTTATTCATGCATTTATCATTTTCCATACCAAAATGTACTTAGTCTTTTAGATATTGTTTGAAGGATTTGTTTCATTATTCATAATTTATAAATGGGAAACATTGTTAGAGTAATTGCAGCTTCTTTTAATTTTTAATTTGGTACTTGTGTGTGATTTTTTATTATTAATTTTTTATATTTTTTTCTTTTATCACTAGTGCCCCTCTGTTAGCTTCGGTAGCCACAATACATACAAAAGCTTATTGAAACAATAGAAAAATTAAAGAATTTAATAAGAAGAGAAAAACAGACAGTACCAGATTAAAAATTGAAGGAAATTATAAATTGTAATACTGGATCTAGGATTAAAGCAATATATGTATTACAACCAAGAATGGTTTTGAATATTTTTGACATGAAATATTATAAATATATGAATCTTACCTATCTAAGTTTCTCAAAATATATAAAATCATTCCAAACACTCACAAAAAAATGGATTGGTTGAAAGAGAAACAACAAAGCCTTTCTAGAAAATCATTCCAATCGCATAAAACTTTTAACAAACCTCTTCCAAGAGCACACATGCTCTAGCTTAGCCAGGAGGCCACGGGGGAAATTCTCATCAATAAGCATAAGTGAAATGAAATTGCAAGCAAACTCAAATTTGGTTCACTTACATTTCTCTCTTCTCATTTGATATTATTTTCCTTTGGCAATATTATCTGGACAAAAAAGTCTCCAATATTCCACACATCAATTATATTATATATCAATTTTTTAAACCTAACAACAAGATATCATAGATAGGCAGGCCAAATAAAGCTACAAAAATCTGATATTAAAATCTATATGTGCTTACCAATCACAATCCGGGGAAGGGAAGGTTTCGGAATTTCTCTTGGCCACGTGTATTCAGCCTCGATTGTTGGATCCTTTGGACCTCTCGTTGTAAATTTCTATTTCAGGGCGAAGGCAAAGAAACCAGGGAGTTGCTTCATTTGTGTAGCTATCTTCTCATGGAAGGTACTATTAATCAAAGTTTATCTCACCGTGTTTTTCACTTTTGCAGGGATGTGGAGAGGTCTTGGACCCCTCCCCCAACAAATGCAATCCGCATCGATGTGGACGGGTCTATGCGTCAATTTCATCAGGCAACATGCGATGGAGTTATCAGGGATTCGCAGGGGCAATGGATGATGGGGTTTTATAAATCCCTCGGCCTCCAATCTGTTATTGAGGCGGAAATTCAGGCCATCATGCTTGGTCTAAAAGTGGGCCAACAGATAGGTATACCGCATGTGCTTATATACTCTGACTCTCTTGACGCAGTTAACCTCATTATGAGAGATTATTGTCATGTTGACCATCCGCTTAGAGGAATTATGATGGAGATTAGAGACCTTCTCTTCCAAGATTGGGACGTAGAGCTCCACTACACTCCGGGGGACAATAACTCATGTGCCGATTATATGGCCAAACAAGGCCATGATGCTCCTATCGACGCTGATGTGGTCTTAATTCCAACGGCTCCTACAGGATGCATTCAGAGAATTTTGATTGACCGTCTGTCATGTCGCACCTAGTTTTTGCTAGATTGTATATTTAGGATTAGACTTTCTAGCCTAATCCTTTTTTTTCACATTCTCAAGCTTCGGCTTGCCTGTATCGTTTTAAAAAAAAATCTATATGTGCTTACTTTCTAGGTAAAAACTCTAAAGGGCATCAAGTCTCCTAGGGGCCGGCAAACTGTTGTTAACTAATAAAACTCTTTTATATAGCAAAATAGCTCAAAGTAAATTTGCAATGTAATGATTAAGATCTAGAATTAAAACTCTTCAATGTGATTTTTGCCAACTAAAACAAGACTTTCCACATAATTAGGTTCTGTTTGTTACACGTAAGATTTGAGGAAGGAAAGGAAAGGAAGATTAGGAGGGAATATTAAAAATGTGAGCTGTTTGATATACTAGGGAATAGAAATTAGTTAAGGGAAAATGAAATGTTTGAAAATGGAATATCATCTATAGGAGGTTGAATAGGTGATGACAAAAATTCTTTCACAAGGTAGTCAAGAATACTAAAGATAAAGCAGAAAGACACAAGAAGTTATCCTGGTTTGATCTAACTCTTCGACCTATGTCTAGTCCCTAGAACACCTAGGATTTCCACTACTTTCAAAGACAATTACATTGTATTTGGATGATCCTCTCACTAGGATTCACTCCCACTTACAAGCTGTAATTGTGTACACCCACACTTAAGGTTCCGCAACCTTAAGATTTTATAAAACAATAATCAAATAAGTGTTTAAAACTCCTCACGAGTAGATAAATATAAACATTGAAGTACAATGTAATATCTGAAGATATTAGCTCAGTTAATGAAACAACAACACTACAAAAAAAATCCTGTTTTGTTTGATGGAATTTTTCCGTCGCAAAACAGGCATTTTCCATCGCAAAATGCTTTTGCGACGAAATTTGCTACGGATTTCCTCCGTCGCAAAAACCCTTGTTGCAATTGTGACGGAAAATGAAAAATCAATTTGCGACGAAAATACCAATTCCGTCGCAAAACCCATGGGATTTGCGACGGAATTTGTTTCCGTCGCAAATTTTGATTTAAAAAAAATTAAAAATATATAAAATTAAAAGAAAAAACCTATAGACGAAGTAGGTGATTTTGATTTTATATAAAATAAAAAAAATTGTATAAAAAAAATTGTAGGCGATTTTGATTTATTATGCTGCTAGCCAATTATTTTAAATAGGAAAAATTAATCTCACACACACACACACACACACACACACATATATATATATATATATTATTCACAGTTAAAACTAAATTCCTAAATTTTCAATTGATATAATTCATTCCTTTCTGTATTAATGACCACTTAAAATATTGTTAACTACATTTCAAAAAATTATAATTATATATTTCTTTTTAGGGTGAAGGTGCAGATTTGCCAACCAACTATTACCCGAAGAGCATCTGGGCCAAATAACTATTGGAGGGACCAAAATTGCCAATCCACAATTAAAAAGTGAAAAACAATACCAAATAACTATTAAAAGTGAAAAAAAAACCACCAAATAACTATTAAAAAAACAACTATCACAATTAAGTTAAAATGTGAGGCACTGGCGTCGGATGGTGGCGGAAACACTGGAGAAAAGAGCGGTTAAGCCTTCTTGTTGGAAAAGGAAAACACCAATAAAGATGGGACCCATGGGAACAGGCATTGCGGCAGCAGCGGTTGCTACTTGTGGCATCGGAGGGATGGAACCAGGGTGTAGGGTGCCTGCCAGTCGAACGCTGTGGACTACTGGATGAGTTGAAGAGGATGAGTGGAACACCCAGCTGTTGGGATCCGTACACGCAGTGGATTAAAATATTTTACAAATCCCATCCGGAGGATCACTCAGGCACGTTTAAATCAAGGTTAAGGAACCCGAATCGTACCTTATAGAATTCGGAATCATCTGGAGCCGGAGGTTTTCCTTTGATTTTAGTGAACTTGTAGCTCAAGAATCTACACAAACCTTTACGCACATTTTCTTATGGTGATCAAGAAAACCCAAACTGTAGTGAATTGGTCCGCATCTCGTTCTCTTTGAACTGGTGGGCTACCTTCTCGATCAGCAGAAGTCGACTTTTAGAATCATCTTCCTCTACTGGTATCCACACGAATAATTCCTGATCATGGCTACGGCAGCATGCTAGCGCCCTATTGAGTTTTGCGTCCCTCTCAACTTTTCACTCTAGGGTTTTCTCGCGGCTTTCTCTAATACGCTCGACAAAAGGTCCCTAAGTTTTTCTAAACCTGTTAGGTGTATTATATAAAATTAATCCCCATTAATTTTTAAATTCGAATTTTGATCTGGATTAAAATATATTAATTAAATCTATCCCATAGATCTAATCTAATATATTTACTTTAATCCGAATTAAAAGCCAGATCTGAAATTCGAATATTGAATTTAGATTAAATCTAAATTAAAAGCTTTCTAATTTAATTTTCTCTATAAATTAAATCCGAGAAATGATATCTATCTATTTAATTAAATATGAGATACTATATCTCAATTTAATATTAAACAGATATACAATATCTTTATTCGAAATTAAATGATATACAATATCTCTATTTATTTCAGATATTTAATTTATCAAATAAATTAAATACCAAACAAATATTA
Organism: Acacia crassicarpa; assembly: GCA_034222035.1. Lineage (NCBI taxonomy): Eukaryota > Viridiplantae > Streptophyta > Magnoliopsida > Fabales > Fabaceae > Acacia > Acacia crassicarpa. The sequence continues at coordinate 1,445,872 of JAWXYG010000021.1, read as the reverse complement.
TATATATAATATTATAATCTCCATTAATAATATATATATATATATATATATATATATATATATATATATATAATTTCGAATTTGATATATATATATATATATATATATATATATTTATCCTATATTAAATTCAGTATTCATTTAATCTCAGATTAATCTGAGATTCAATAAATCTGGACACTTTTACCCGTGTTGGATTATTCTTGTGTGCGACCCTGCAGGCCCATATGAGATTGGCAGTGGGCCAACACTGTATCAGCCCAGAAGTCGCAAGCAGCCTCTAGTAAGACATTGCAACTACCCAATTCACATGGGGATCGATGACACGATACTACCTATCGTACAACCATGTCACGTCCCTTTTGTCACACGATAATTTGGTCAAGGATGAGGCATGGATAATGTCAACTTCCTTTTCTTGACCATTACTTTCTCGATTCTCGAGTAGTCTAATAAATGAAATGGAAACTCCTTTCCATCATAGTATGGCCATACATTTCTTAGATTCACTCATCGAGGGGCCCAGTATTATCTCTCTACAAATGTGAGGGATAAATTCCATCTTGACCATTCACATTCCTCCGCATGAAAATCAATGATCCCAATCCCATCCTTTATCATCACCCGATCAAAGGTGACTTTTGACTAGGTCAAAGGTCAGTGACTCATCATGTAGGAATCCATGATGATCTCATGTCATAGGGCGTTGTGACGCGGTTATACATGAGATAAGCTTATGACTTAATCCATGCAGCTTTCTCATAGTGGGTCGGTCCAGCACCTTGTACTCTTACAAGTGCCCATGACTTTGATTCGTATCTCCATACCTCATCAAAGTCATACTAGTCTTAACTCATCTTCGCTCCCACGTAGATGACCGACCAGGGACATTTAGGATAATCTATAAGATATATCCAGGGATATAGTTATCACCATAAACATGCATATGAAGTGATCACTTAATAGAGAACAATGACTTGCCCCTAGGGCATAATTTCCAACACCAGCAACAATAGAAGCTTCGGAAATGCCGACGTCACTGACACTATGACAGTCAATGGAAGACGGATACGCCAAGATAGTAACGGGGTAATAGTTCGTTCGTGAATCTGCTCCAAATTGTGTTTTTTTTCACTTTTTAATTGTTGATTGGAAATTTTGGTCTCCTCAATAGTTATTTGGCCCAGACGCTCCTCGGGTAATAGTTGGTTGGCAAATCTGCACCTTGACCCTTCTTTTTAAAACCTGGAGACTAAGACTTTAAATTAATAGAATTATAGGGATTGAGTTAAAATTCAATTACTAAGTTTCAAACAGTTATAAACAAGTCAAGACTATATAAACTAAATGATTAATTTTTCCTTTTAAATAATATAATATAATCCCAACTTCATAAACACATACAAGGCTCATGGTGTTAGTTCTCAAGGTTTTGAGGATAACAAGACTTGAAAGTGTTTAAGGTTTTGAATCATGTTTAATCATATGCATTCATAAGTACTCGAGAATGATATTGTAGTACTCGAGTATGGTTGGTCTAAATATATGTGCTTAAGTGTTTTAGGGATCAATACTTGAGTATTGGTAAGGAATACTCGAGTATTGTCCAAACAGATCAGCTATCGCATACTGGTTCTGATATGATACTCGAGTATGGGTAAGCAGATACTCAAGTATTGGCTAGACGGTTCAACCATTGCAAAGTACTTCTGATATGATACTCGAGTATTGGTTTGTGAATACTCGAGCATGTGACTTCATCACTGACAATACACTTCACATATCAGAGCAATTCTCGAGTATGAAGTAAGAGATACTTGAGTATGGGTAAGGTAATCGAGTATGGGTAAGGCAATTCTCGAGTATGCTTAGTTTCAATGTAATACTTGCTCTCAGGTTGTCTAATACTCGAGTATGAAAGATAGGATACTCGAGTATGTGCATGATACTTAAGTAAGTTGAATTGAATTCCTGAGTATGACCTGCTAATATGTTTCATTTAGTTTATTCATTTCAGCAAAGTATAGGTGCTACTCGAGTATTGAGTTTGAATACTCGAGTATGGTCAAGATCAAAGCCTCTGGCATATTTGAACCACAGAGGTACTTGAGTATTGAGTATAGGCTACTCGAGTATTGACGAGTAATGAGCATTTGACAGGTGTTTCTGCAAAGGCTACTCGAGCATATAAGTATGGCTACTCGAGTATGATATATCAGCAAACACAAATCATCTGTAACTTCATTCGAATGATTTTATTACTTGTTTATATCTTCCTATACATCATTCAATATTATTTGTGATATCATTAATCATCTTCTTGAGTGATTTTCAAATGTTTAACCAATGTTTGAATTTTGAAAAGCTGTCAAGCACCGAGAGTTTCGTGAAACAGAGACAACGTACTGAACCCAATTAAGGCTAGCCCATTCTGCCGAAATAGGGGCGGAGGCTTAAATGCTCTCAACGGACATATTCAAACATTAAAACAGACAAATTCAAACCTGCAACGGTCTTCAATCTTCAACTACTATAAATACTCAAAGGATTGAATTCATCAACAAGAACCAAAGCATTCAAAGCAATCAATTTCTATTCTGTTTATATCTTCGGATACTATTGAGCTTCAGTGTTTATTATTCATCTACTCTGTGAGAAAGTTTTATCATTTGTTTTACATTCGTTCAAATCTCAAGTTAGTGGTATCTTGAGTGTGGGTGTATGATTACAACTTGTAAGGGGGAGTGAGTCCTAGGGAGAAAGGATCATCCTTAGTTACAGAGTGTGCAATTGTACTTGTGAGTTAGTGAAAAAATCCCGGAGTGTCTGGGTACTGGACGTAGGTGATGAGCACAAATAATACCATATTTTCCCTATACTTCATGACTGAATTGGATGGTAAAAAAAAGCTTAACTATGATTTAATCAAGCAAAAAGGCATGTATTCATGATATAGGGACTGAGAGATAGAAATCATCAGTGTGTGCTAATAACAGCGTAATTCGCGATGTTTTTTTTTTTTTAGGAAAACTGTGTAGCAAAATTGATACGATGCTATAGCATTCAGACAGTAGACCGAAGGGCAATACGAGGCACACAAATGCTATAGCAAAGTAGAGGACGCAATGCTATGCGGCTTATATTCTGACCTTTTTATCCAGATGATTTCAGGAATAAAATAAAAGGGCGATATTGACAGATAAGTTGCTGACGTAATGGAATAGAAGATGCGGAGGATCGGAACTAAAAGATTTGAAGAATCCCGCCGATTCAGCAGAAGCAATCTAATTAGAAGATACGACAGATCCCGACGGAGTAGGAAAATCTCAACTCGCTGCAACTTGCGCCGCAAGAAAGCTCAATTATAAAAGGCAGTCAGAGAACCTTAAAGCAGTCGGAGCCCTAGACAGAATTCTATCTTCGACAGACTCAAGAGAAGAGTGAGTAAGATCACAGAGCACGCTATTTCCAGGACAACCCAGCATCCTTCCCTGCAGTTTGACGGAGAAAAGACGACGTGGAGTCATGACTTGACAGGACTTCATCCATGCGCCGGAACTCTGTTCAAGCTTTCTGTTTTCTTTTGTTTATTTCATATGTCAATCATGGGTCATTCTGTTAATGTTTGTTTCGCGTCTTCCTCATCAGTCATGAACTGATTTTTATACGGCTGGACGAGGATGTATCTTTAAGTGTCAAATGAACCTAGTTGCAAGTTTTTAATTCAATAAATTTGGTTTGCGTATCGGTGTTTTATTTACTAGTCGGTTAACGGAAGTTAAGGTCTAGATTTGTGGCCTCAGCTTACTGGCAAGGAGTTGGGGTTAGACCTTTGAGAAACAGTGTTTGCTAGGCAGCCCATGCACGGCTTGACCTATTATTGTAGGCTTCAAGAATGGGTCTACCTCTCATAACCATAACACCCTGAGCATAGCAAAGATCTAATCTGGAAAGTTGCCATAGGAATATGGAATGAGTATAGTTAGCATCCTATGTATCAAACGCAGAAGCTTCAGTAGACTATAAAGGTGGGTTAACCAAATAGCTTTGTGAGTAGCAGCTATGCTGTAGCAACTGCGGAAGCTGTACAGTGTAGATGCTGTAGCATTGGGTAGAGCACCTGGGCGATTAACGCACTTAAGTGTGACTCTGAGTCCATCCTAACCTTTTACTGATATCTTCTCACTTTTACCGTTATTTTGTTTACTTTTGCTAGTAGCATAATCACCACAACCACTCAACCTGAATTTATTTATTTTCTGCTTTCACAACTATCATAGCAATCAAGCGTCACTCCTTGGTATCTCAGTCTCTGTGGGACGACACTCTACTTTCACTTTATTACTTGTTCGACTAGTTCGCTTGCCATAAGGGAATTTGACCAACAATAGGTCAAGGAGTTGGACCGAACCAGTATAATTCCTCTGTATCATTTCTCTTTACTTCTTTACTGCTTTCCTTATTTATCCATCATACCGTGAAAGAATTATTTGAGATCACCTATTCACCCCCTTCTAGGTGATATTTCACCTTCACATGGAACCTCATTTTGGAACAACGTAACATCATAAAAAATAATAATAAATAATCCAAATGATTACCTCCACTATAAACCTTTTCGACTACTCTTGGGTATGAAATAAAATGAAAGCTCAAAGAAGATCTCACACACACGCAATCCAAAGCATTATTGTCACTGATGAAGAAACAGAGGAAGAAAAGTTCAACTTAAAACAAGAAATAGAGACTATGATTCATATTAACAAAGTGGATTGTGTAATTTTACATGTAAAACTTGTAAAAAAAAATGAATTTCTTGTACTAAAAACTACATCTAATGCAAAAAACTAAAAAAAAGTATAGAGACTCACCAGATGACGCTAATGAAGAGGAGGATGAAACCGATGAGAGAGGAGGCTGGAAGGAGTCTGCACGGCGGTCTGAATGTTGGCTGGACGGACGCACTGAGAGAGAGCACGGTGGAGAAGGACAGAACACTAGAAAAATGGGAGAGGAGAGCCCGAAATCAGGCTTAAAATTGCTTGGGATTTGCGATGGAACCATTTTCCGTTGCAACTCGGCTCGACTTTACAATTGTGAGAAGCCATTTTGCCACAGATGTATTTTTCCGTTGCAAAATCAGCCTTTTTTGCGACGGATTTTAAAATCCGTCGCAAAGTTTTTTGGTTTGCGACGGATTTTAAATTCCATCACAAATATGGCAAAATTTGCAACGGAAAAAATTTCGTCACAAAATCTGTCATAATTTTAGTTTTTCCTAGTAGTGCAAGAACTAGTTGAGTAGAATTGATTGGACAGCGTTTCGGTCATTGGTAAATTCAAAGCTTCAGGAATTTATAGTTGATCTCATTTATGGCCGTTGTGAAGCTTGAAGAAATATCTGTTGAGACTCTTTAGTATGTCCGTTAGAGATGAAGCGCGAGAGGTTTGTATAATCGCCAATCACAATATTCTTTAATTCTTTTATTCCTGCGATTATGATCGTTGGAAGCACAACAAAGAGAATGAAATAATCATGCCCAAAACGTCTTTCGGATGCCCAGAGGTATGTCTGTTAGTTGGGAGTCTCAAACAGGTAAGCGCAATAAATGCTCTGACACGTCAGATTGCTTTATTCAAAATCCAAAATTAATCCATATTCTAATCATCTGTAACTCATTAACAAACTGATTAAATGAAGTTAAGAACATCAATGATAGATGATATGAAGAATCCAAAATCATACTGATAGGGGACGAATTCCAGTGGGCCCAGAGGAGAGAGAAAATATTTGGTCATGTAATTATGAGGAGAGAGAATGTCACATCAGAGTCATAATGAAGAGAGAGAAAGAATAAAATAACCTGATTTAATCTAGACCACACAATTCAAATCTGATATGACAACAAAGTGACATGTAATTATGATTTGGAAAGTGTAATTATGGAATATGAAGGGGCAGATTTCGTGGACCCCACAGCCTTGGAAGAAGAATGGCGCAAAATGACCATTTTGCCCCTAGACCTTAAACCTACAACTAAGACCATCTAGGGGCAAAACTGGAACTCTATTTTTAGCCTTGGAATGCGCCATTTTCTGCCCTTGGAAGACCCTAGAAGGCTTCTAGAAGGTGTGATCTGCAAGCAAGAGAAAATAATTAATTAATCGGAAGCACTCTTTTACCCTTGGACAATAACCGAAATTGGATAAAAGCTTGCATCCTTGAGGCCTATAAGTAGGACACTCTCCCCCTCCATTTCTCCACATCAGCCACGAGCTCAAGGAGAGTAGGAGAGTGCTCAGCTGAAGCTTTGGGTCCAGAAGGTGAAGAAGCTCATACGCAACTGACATCCGGAGGTAAGTTCCTAAACCGGCAACTAAGTTATCTTCATCTCTGCCCTATGGTATATCGTGGTGTTGCAGTGGGTTTTTCATATTTTTAAGGTCTTCAATGAGTCCAGAGGGCATTTTTGTGTAGGGTTAAGTTGGATCACTTTGTTTGGAACTCTGAAAACCCTAAATCTTCTTACACGAAAATCTGTCGGTTCTTTCGGTATTTGGGCAATGAAGCTCAATCGGTAGTTTTGAAATAGTAAATGGAATTTTATTGCTCTGAAATTTTTCATGGTGAAAGTCGACATCCTGAGGATGAGTGTGATGTCATATTTCGTGTCATTTGGAGTTTCCAACCAAGAGATATTTAAGGGTAAAGTTAACCTAAAAACTGGACTTTTCTCTCGGACCAGTGGCCAGTATTTGGGAATAAGGACGAGTTTTCAACCTAGATGAATTTGGTAACTCTTTTTCCTATAAAATAGACATCCTAAGGGTTCTAAGGCTACTGATCCCATGTCAAAATGATTTTTTTAGAATTTATTAAAAATCAGCCAAGATGGGTCAGAAATTCTAGAAAATCTGGTGCTATGCGAATTTATGGAACTTGAGGTGAAGTTTGTTCTTGTGACTTAAAGCATAATGTTCTTGCTGTATCTAGGTTTTTAATACGTGTAAGGCATATTCCAAGCACCGAGGGAAGAGTTTGTTATTTGCAAGGCGTTCCAGGTAGTAACTGTTGACTTGCATACTCTATGTTGCTTTTGCATGTGTGTTTTATCATGATGTAGGAGATCGGGCTGCAGTGCCTTTGCTGCAATACCGAGATCGGGCTGTAGTACCTATTGGGCTGTGTGTCCTTAGGGTTTCTGCTACAGTACCGAGGGCATGTAGGATCAGGCTGCGATACCTATTGGACTGTGTGTCCTTAGGGTGTTGTTGCAGTACCGAGGTATGTGGGTTAGGTGGAGCCTATATGACTGTGTGTTTATAGGTGTCCACTGAGGCCCTAGGCTAGGTGGTTGGGGTTGGCCACCCTGACTGCTGAGGCCTCACAGGGTAAGGTAGGGGACTGCAGCCCTAACTACCGAGACCCTTGGCGCCAGTGTTTCCAAGGGCTTGTCTTGACCAGGCGGTCCTGCGGAGTTGCTACATGTCAGTTTATTGTGACAGAGGCAGGTTTATTTGTACTTCCTGATTGTGATTGGCATTGCATGCATTGTATACATATTGTATATGAGTCTAACAGTTACTCTGGGGTTCAACTTTGAACTCCAGTCTGGTTCCAAGAGTTACAGGCGTAAGGTAGTAACGGCTAGAGGACTTGAAGAAGGTAGGGCTTGGTGCGGAAAGACGAAGAGACAAGGGTAAGAGCAATGAAGCCGAAGATTGAAGATGAATGGAAGTCCTTATCTCACTTTGTATATTCTTATGACTGTACGGACTTACTTATTGCCCAGTACATACGTTGGACTATTGTACTCTTAACCCTTCGAGGATTATTTTATGTAATCGTTTGTACCTTTACTAGTATATTACAAGTTGTCCAAACCGATCTTGTGCTCTGCCGCGCATACTTTGATATAAATTCAAAGTGATTATTTGACATAAGGAAGACAATAAGTGATGAGGATCCCTCTAACCTGCCACCCGAAAGGGGCGAGGCCGGTAGGGGTGTAACACATTTAGTGCCAATGACCGGATGATCTTTAGGCCTAGGTACCAAATCCCAAACTTGATTTTTATCAAATTGATATAACTCCTCTTGCATTGCTATCACCCAATCATTGTTTGATAGGGCTTCATCAATTTTAGAGGGTTCAATGTGTGAAATAAAAGCAGAAAATGTTACTTCATTTAAGTTACTATTTCTAGTTCTTACTCCTTGACTTACTTCACCTATTACTAGGTTCAGAGGATGATTTCGAATGAATTTCCAAGCTCTAGGCTGAGATTGATCAGGATTTTCTAAATTGTTTTGTTGATCGACTTCAAAAACATCTTTTGGGTTTTCAATAGAAGTAGGAGTGGTTTTTAAAAAGAATTGGTTTTTGAAAACATTTTCTTGATCATCAGGATCATCAACCTTAGATTCACAGAATACAACATGTATTGACTCTTCAATTACATTAGTACGTTTATTGAAAACTCTATATGCTTTACTTCTATTAGAATAACCAAGGAATATACCTTCATCGGATTTGGGATCAAATTTTCCTAAATTGTCCTTACCATTGTTGTGAACAAAGCACATACAGCCAAAGATGTGAAGATGAGGCAAGTTCGGTTTCCTCCCTTTATAGAGCTCATATGTTCGACTGATCATGTTTATCATCTTAAAAAGGCATTATATGGACTCAAGCAAGCTCCAAGAGCTTGGTATGAGAGATTAAGTCAATTTCTTCTTGATCAAGGGTTTATCAGAGGCAAAGCTGACACGACATTATTTATTAAAAGAAATAAGTTAAATGAAATTTTGATTGTGCAAATTTATGTTGATGACATAATCTTTGGTGCTACTAATGATGCTTTATATGAGGAATTTGCAAAGATTATGCAAGGAGAGTTTGAGATGTCTATGATGGGAGAGCTCAACTATTTTCTTGGACTACAAATCAAGCAAAGGAAAGATGGAATCTTCATCTCCCAAACAAAGTATCTCAATGATCTGCTGAAGAAGTTTGGGTTGGATAATTGCAATGGAGCTGACACTCCAATGAGTACAACCACCTCATTGGATGCTGATGAGAATGGTAAAGATTTCAACATCACCAAGTATAGAGGAATGATTGGATCATTACTCTATCTCACTGCAAGTCGGCCAGACATCCAATTCAGTGTGGGGATGTATGCAAGGTTCCAGTCTGCTCCAAAGGAGTCCCATGCTGAGCATGTGAAGAGAATTTTCAGATACCTTGCTGACACAAAGACACTTGTATTGTGGTTTCCCAAAGGTTAACTTGAACATTTGGTGGCATATTCAGATTCAAACCATGCCGGCTACTAGACTGATAGGAAGAGCACAAGTGGTCAATGTGAATTCTTTGGCAACTCACTTATGTCTTGGTTTAGCAAGAAGCAAACTAGTGTGGCTGTGTCTTCTACAGAAGCTGAATATGTAGCTGCCTCAAGTTGTTGTGCTCAAGTGTTATGGCTTAAGCAACAACTTGCTGACTTGGGAGTCAATCTGAAGGAGATCCCGATTTTGTGTGACAACACAAGCACAATAAGCTTGGCCAAGAATCTAGTTCAACATACACGAACCAAGCATATTGATGTGCGGCATCATTTCATACGGGATCATGTTCAGAAAAGAGATGTCAAAGTCATGTTCATCCCAACACAGCTTCAACTTGCTGATATCTCGAGGTTTGCTAGTGTCTATATATATGTTGCACTATTCATGTTCTTCAAAACCTGACCTAAACCTCTAGGTTTCAAGCTCGTTTTTTCTCTCTTCTCTTTGAATCTCTCATCTCCCAACCAAATTTCTCTTTCTAATCCCTCCAATGGCTTCGAAATCAAAATCCCAAGTTGATTCTACAACTGAATCTAGTCAGGAAGAGACGGAATCGTGGTCTCCTCCTCCTCCACCTCCTCGTCAACCAGTATAGACACCCCCTCTTCCTCCTTCTAAACGCCCAGTAAGGATAAATACCCGCTCTACTCGTCTTCGCTATGGGATCGACGATCAATTAAAGGAGTTCAAGGCGACATCCCTGAAGCTTCATTGCCAAACACTAAGAAGAAAGGGGTTTCTATCAAAGAACCCTCTAAGGCATCGCCAAAGAAGAGGAAGGAACCAGAAGAAGTCGCTAAGTCACTGGCTAAGAAGCAGAAGGAATCAGAACCCAAAGAAAAAGGAAAGAAGAAAGAGCCCAAGGGAAAAGGGAAGGCTGATTAGCACGAATAATACCATATTTTCCCTATATTTCATGATTGAATTGGATGGTAAAAATAAGCTTAACTATGAAGTAATCAAGCAAAAAGGCATGTATTCGTGATGTAGGGAATGAGAGACGGAAGTCATCAGAATGTGTTAGTTCGCGAAGCTTTTTATGGAAAACTGTGTAGCAGAGTTGATGCGATGCTATAGCATTCTGACAGCAGACCGAAGAGCAATACAAAGCACATGAATGCTATAGTAAAGTAGAGGACGCAATGCTATGCGGTGTATATTCTGACCTTTTTATCTAGATGATTTCAGGAATTAAATAAAAGGGCAATAATGATAGATGGATTGCTAATGTAGCGGAATAGAAGATGCGGAGGATCGGAACTGAAAGATTTGGAAGAATCCCGCAGGATCTGTAGATGTAATCTAATCTAATCAGAAGATATTGAAGATCCCGACAGAAAAGGAAAGTCTCAACCACTGCGCCGCACAAAAGCTCGATTATAAAAGGCAGCCGAGAGAACCCTGAAGAAGTTAGAGAGCCCTAGACAGAAATTCTATCTTTGGCAGTCTCTCGAGAAGAGTGAGCAAGATCACAGAGCACGATATTTCCAGGACAACCCAGCATCCTTCCTTTGAGTTCGACGGAGAGAAGACGACGTGGAGCAGTGACGTGACAAGGCTTCATCCACGCTTTGGAACTCCATTCAAGCTTTTTGTTTTCTTTCATTTATTTTGTATTTCAATCATGGGTCTTTCTGTTGATGTTTGTTTTGTGCCTTCCTCGTCATTCATGAACTAATTTCCATATGGCTGGATGAGGATGAATCTTTAAGTGTCGAATGAACACAGTTGCATGTTTTTAATTCAATAAATTTGGTTTTGCTATCGGTGTTTTAGTTACTAGTCAGTTAACGGAAGTTAAGGGCTAGATCAGTGGCTTCACTTACTGGCAAGGAGTAGAGTTAGATCTCCGAGAAACAAATGCTTGCTAGGCGGCCCGTGCACGGTGTAACATCCCCATTTTTCATATGCCTCAATGTGAATTTTATTTGCATAAGTGAATTTTATTTTTATGAGGTCTTGTGTATTAAATTTGATCCAAGGGGGGATGCGAAGAAGGTTACATAAAAATTTATTAGGGATTTTGGACAAGAAAATTTAATTAAAGAATAATTATTAAGGTATGATTTTGGTTTATAAATTTTAGAGGCATTATTTTATGACTTAGAGAAATCAATTGAGGAAGAGAAAATCCTTATACGGAATTAAGGATTTAATTTTTGACATTAATCCAATCTTTGCAACTAGGTAAGCAATGAACTATGTTGCAAATAAAGTCATGTGGGTGATTAAAGGGATCATATTGGTACATGCTTCATAAGATGACGTTAAAACAGCCCTTAGGGATTATTTTCGGTGCATGAACAATTGGAATTAATTAAGGCATGGCAGGTAATTTAGTGAGTTATTAATGTTAAAAAAAAAAAAAAAACATTCCAGCCTGGTCCATATTGCTCAAACCGACCCAAGGAAATCTTTGACTAATAATTGGATGATTTGTCGAACCAATTAAAGAACCAGAACCTTTAATTTCCTTAGGATTCAGCTAGCAATTTCGCTGAATTAGAACTAAATGGCAGAATGTAAAATTGAGGAAGTTGAATTCTGGACTTTAGTACCTTTGCTCAACCGACATGCTAAACCGACGTGCCAAGAATGATTAAATCATGAGATCAATTCTTCTTAACCAATTCGGACAAAACGCTGGGCACACCGAAAATAAAAAAAAAAAAAAAGTGTAAGATGTGAGTAACCGAGAAGAACTTGAAGGAAGAAGAGGTACCGTGAAGACTTGCAATTCAGCGTTTTGATTAAGGTAAGCTTCTAATACTTTGTTCAACACGTATGGTAATTAGGAGGGCATATGAAATTCTGAAAACTTGGTTTTGGATTAAGAAATATTTGAAGCAAGTGGAAAATCATGAATTGAAACTTAGGAGTTTGGTATGTATGTTTGGGTATGAAGAAGGAATGCTATTTTGTTATATTTCCTAGCTGCTTGTCACCGATTGAAGGAGGAAAAATGTTTGGTTATATATATATTCATGCTATTTTGGTCACCGAGGAAAGGAGACTTTCGGATACTTTAATATAAACCTGAATTTTTGGAAGCCAATTTTGAAGAAAGACCCCATATTATGATTGGTGCAATTAAAAGTTATGGACTTTGTTTTTCCCTTGCCTTATTCTTTTCTGTTAGTATAATTTTTCTTTGGAGGAGTTAAAGTTTGGTAGAGTTGATGACTTTATGGTGTTTAAAATGGGAAAATGTATATAGGGTGGGCACGGTTTTGAGGAAATCAAGATAATAAAAGTAGTAGCATTTTTGTAACACTAAGTAAGTGTATTTTAATGGTTGATAGGTTTAAGGAATCCTTGAGAAGTCTATGGACCTACTAAGATATTAAGGACAATAATTATCACAACAGGTAGTAACCGCTTTACCCAAATATCTCTATGTGTTTTGTTGTATGTGTGTATCTGCCATGTGTGTTTTTCCTTGGATATGTTTGTGCCAAATATGCATATAGTATTACGTGATTATTAGCGCTGAGGATGTTCAGTCCGAGGCCAGCCTTGGTTGGCGGCTATACAGGTTGAGTTATCAATCCAAGGCTAGCCTAGAAAGGGCGGCTCTACGGGTTGTGAGTTCAGAGAGTCCGAGGCTTGCCTTGGTAAGGCAGCTGTACGGGTTCTTGGTTTGTGGTATGTGCTTTACTGTGGTATGATCTGGATGCATATCTGGTATGTATTTGACATGTTAATATATTTCTGTTTGCATGGTAGCATACATACTCTTGACACATTTAGTATTTGAGTACTGACGGTTACTCTGGGGCCCGAACCACGGACTCCAGACATTTCTACAGCTGCAGAGGAACGTACTGATAAGTAAAGACCTTCCGTGATAAGGTAGGGCCCGGTGATGTGGTGAAGAGTAGGCGATGCCCTACTGTATTTTGTATCATGCTATTTGGATGATTGTATCCTATACTTAGGGTTTTACTTTCGGATTACTGTACCCTTAACCCTCCGGGGACTCATATTTTCTGTTGTTTTAACTTTTATCAGTACAGTAGTTTGTCCAAACCGATCCTGCGCTCTGTTTCGCGTACTCTGATGCATGCTAAAGGACCTAATAATTAAGGGAAAGGTAATTCGATAAAAGGAATCCCTCTAACCCGCCACCCGGAAGGGCGAGGCCGGTGGAGGTGTAACACACGGCATGGCCTATATTGTAGACTTCAGGAATGGGTCTACCGCTCATCACCATTAACACCCTGTGCATAGCAAAGATCTATACTAGAAAGTTACCATAGGAATATGGAATGAGTATAGGTAGTATCCTACGTATCGGACGCGGAAGCTTCGATAGACAATAGAGGTGGGTTGACCAAATAGCCTTGTGAGAAGCAGCTATGCTGTATCAATTGCAGAAGCTGTACAGTACAGATGCTGTAGCATTGTGTAAGGCACTGGGGGATTGACGCACTTAAGGACGATTCTAAGTCCAGCCTAACTTATCACTGATATCTTCTCTCGTTTATTGTTATTTTGCTAGTAGCATAGTTACCAAAATCTCTCAAACTGATATTATTTATTTTCTGCTTCACGACTATCATAGCAACCGAGCATCAATCTTTAGTATCACAGTCTCTGTGGGACGATACTCTACTTTCACTTTATTACTTGTTCGACTGGTTCGCTTGCCATAAGAGAATTTGACCAACAAAGGCAAAGGCATCTGAACCAACAAGTGGCAAACCTTCTAAACCAGCAAGAAAGAAGAGCGCATCTGTGCCTCAAACTGGGGAATCCTCACGAGGACAAGCTTCAGACCCAGATCAAACTCAAGAAGAAGGTGTGCCTTTAGTCATTGAAGATGCAATTTCAGAAATCTACCGCAATGTCTCTCCACCCAAAGGTTTTAAAATTTCCTCTGCCACTCTTTCCAAAGAAGAAAATGAAAAATTTAGGGAAGCATATTTACATCGACTCTTCTGTCCTATGGTTGCCATTGATCTGAAAGAGTTTCAAAAAGAATGTCATTTTGATTTGTCCCCTTGGTTGAAACAGTACAAGTCTTTCATTTCCATATCTGCTCCTTATACTCCAAACATTGTTCGACTGTTTTACTACAATATGGAGCATGATAATGTACTAGGAGACTATGGTGAAGTGATTGAGGAGAGGGTCACCTCTGTTGTTAAAAATGTCAAGTTCACCCTATCTGCCGATATCCTAAACAAAATCCTGAAAATTAAAGACCCTCCACCTGTTCGTGAGTTCTCTTACAGTAACCAGGAAGTTTTTGAAACACTTAGACCTGGTGAGCCTTTCCCTCCAGACCAACAACTTAGACTCACGTTTAAACCTAGTTCTATGCCTGCTGAGAATCGAGTTTTGTGGTATGTCTACTCTAGGAACTTCATTCCTAAAGGAGGCAATTACACTCATTTCACCCAGAATGACTACAGACCATTTACTGCTTTTGTGAAGAAGGTCCCCTTTAACCTTGGTTACTAGCTTCTCCAGGGCATGACCGAATTCAAATTTTCAAAAAGACAGCTATCTCATATACCATACCCTTCATTGATCTCTGTTATCCTCTATTATTACAAAATCTGGTATGTAGGGTCTATTGACACACTTGAGTATCCCCCCTTCTTTGGAAAGACACAGATGAATCTGATGAAGATCAAGTTTGGGGAGGAAGGTTATGTTCAATCCCAAGCTCCTTCAAGATCACATCCGAGATCACAAGCTCAAGAGGCTCAATCAGCACCTCCACCTCCTCAGACATCACTGCCAGCTGATTTTGCCTCACAAATCAAGCAAATTGTGGATGCTGCTCTTGCCACAATGACTATGCGCATGGAGTTTGAATTGGGAAAGATAAGGGCTGAAATGACTCGTGGGAACGATGGTCTCATTGAGATTCAAGATGCCATGAAGGAGTACCTTGAGGCGGTTTTTGGTCAGTCAGCTGAGATTAGGGAAAAGGATGAAGAGATTGAGGTCAAGATGTCCACTCAGATTATCTCTCATATGGACCTCAGTGAGGAGGTGGACAAGATTGTCAAACACTTGCACATTGGACCTGCTTCACCTAATGGCACGGCTGCTGGTCCAAGCACTTCTGGCCCTGCCTCTGGTTCATCCTCACCTTCCTTCACTTTCCCTTCACCTCAGATTCCTACCACCTCTCTTGATCCATCCACTCCCATAGTTCTTTCTCCAGTAACTGAAGTTGCCACACCAGCCACAGAAATTCTTCCCTCACCATCTACCCCAGCAACTGAAGTTCTCTCTTCTCCATTCTTAGCCACTCCCTTATCTGAAGTTGTTCATCTTACCCCTCCTCCTACGCCCTTGGTCAACCTTAATTTTGAAGATGATAAAGGGGGAGAGAAAAGCAAGAATTAGAAACCTTGAGTAGTTGTAGAGAGTTTTGGAGAACATAATAGAATGTTATTGTGTATTTCATTTTGTTCATGATCTTGTATTTCGTTTTGCTTATGTATTGAATTCACTTTACTGATATGAAATACAAGTCATGGTTACTTTGTTCAAGTTTGCTTTTTGCTGCTCATCTTTGACTGATATGTGTGACAATTACAAATTTTTATCTCAAGTCCCAAGTTTTTCCAAAATAAAAGTTTTCAAAACACTGTCAATTATTAAGTTTGTTTCAAATTAAAAACTCTCTCAAACTCTCAAAGATGTTTGCTTACAAGTGTTGTCATCATCAAAAAAGGGGAGAATGTCAGTTCTCTAAGGGTTTTTGATGATTTCCAATGATTGTAAACAAAGCATGAGGTTTTGCTCTCAATTGGTGTAAAACTCACTATAAGAGCAAACCTCGAGGTTTGCAAAGAAACCTCGAGGTTTGGACTTACAGAGGAGTACTCAAAGGTTCTGTTTTAACTTGAAAAATCTGGGTTTCACAAAATTGTGTGAAACCTCGAGGTTTGGGAAGAAACCTCGAGGTTTTGCCCTTCCAGAGAAACTCAGTTTATCGCCAGTTTTCAGAACCTCCAGGCTTATGGGAAACCTCCAGGTTTGAGCTTAGAAGGTTTTTCTCAAGTTTCTCAAAATTATGAGAAACCTCGAGGTTTCTGGACAAACCTCGAGGTTTGTCAAGGTAGAGAGGTTCTGCGTTTTTCCAAGTTTTCAAAACCTCCAGTTTTTCTCTCAAACCACCAGGTTTCTGTTTTGGTGCAAAACTGAGAATTTTGAAATTTAAGTGAAACCTTGAGTATTGGTGAAAACCTCAAGGTTTTCGGCATCCAGAGAGCAAACACTTTTTCATTGACTTTCAAAACCTCCAGGTTTCTGTTTTGGCGCAAAATTGAGAATTTTGAAATTTTAAGAAAAACCTCGAGTATTGGAGAAAACCTCCAAGTTTCTGGCATCCAGAGAGCAAGCACCTTTCCACTGACTTTGAAAACCTCCAGGTTTTCAGAAAACCTCCAGATTTGCTCTTGGCGCAATTTTGCAAGGTTTCACATTCAAAGTGAAACCTTGAGGTTTCTGAGAAAACCTCGAGGTTTTGACACACAGAGAGAATGACGCTTTTCTGATACTTTGAAAACCTCCAGTTTTTTGGGAAACCTCCAGGTTTGGTGTTTTGGACTTAAACTTCTTTCACTTGCTACAGTCCAAAACCTCGAGGTTTGAGGAACAAACCTCCAGGTTTCATCACGTCTTCAGAAATTCAAATCTGTCGATTTTGCTATGCCTTCTTGTTTGATCTTAGTACTTCCCATGATTAATATCTAATGTTCCTAGATATGTTTAACCACTTTCTTGGTGAGTTTCAGACAGATTAAAGAAAGTTTATTGAAGGTTTAAGACAAAAGCAAAAGTGATGTCAGAACATTAAATGCTCAACCCACAAAGTTGCATTCTTTTGGGTAATCCATCTGCACACGTCTACAAAGAATTAAAGAATGATTTCTACTTCCAGTAGCTGCTGTTCCAACAGATTTATTTGTAGAGAGTCAACTCTAAACCACTGCCCAGCTGGATTAAGTGAAGTTTTAGAGAGAGAAGAAGACCAAACCTGCTCTTAACCTAAACAGAACATCTCCAACGGTTTAATCCAAGATGCAATGATCATTTGATGCTTCTTGAGTATAAATAGAGTTGAATTCAAGTCTTCTCAACAACCACAACTACTGAAAATGAATTGCATTCAAGTCTACATTTATTTTCTTCAGTTTTCACTTGTATAGTATCTTCTGATACAAATAGCTTCAGTGATTATCAATATCTGCTCTTAGAGAGAGTTTCGTTCTGTAAAACATTTATTGTAAAGAATCACAAGTCAAGGGGACTTAGTGATTTGGGAGTTCATTGATTACAACATGTAAGGGGGAGTGAGTTCTAGTGAGAGAACTACTTCTTGAGTGCAGAATGTGTAATCTTTGATATAGTGGAAAATCCCAGAGAGTCTGGGGACTGGATGTAGGTCAAGTTGTTAGGACTGAACCAGTATAAATCTTTGTGTCCAGCTTCTCTTCTCTCTACTCTGTTTATCTCTGTTTTTGCCGGTTGAAAACAGAGTTATTTGTGAAAATTTTTAATATACCCAATTCACCCCCTCTTAGGTACATAGCTCCACTTACAGGGCGATTGCTTCGACCCATTTGGAAACATAGTCAACAGCGACTAGTATGTACTGGTTACCTCTTGACGGAGGGAAAGGACCCATAAAGTCAATCCCCCATACGTCGAACACTTCCACGTCCAAGATAGGTGTTAGCGACATTTCGTGCCTGCGAGATATGTTGCAGGTCCGTTGGCAGTTGTCGCACTGGGACACAAATTGATGGGCATCTTTAAATAGGGTAGGCCAGTAAAACCTAGACTGGAGTACCTTAGCGGCCGTTCGAATCCCTCCATAATGTCCTCCATAGGGTGATGAATGGCAGTGCCTCAGGATATCATCGGATTCATCATATGCAACGTCGAATCATCTGATCCGGGCATTGTTTGAACAGGTATGGTTTATCCCAGAAATACTTCCGGCTATCATAAAGGAACTTTTTCTTTTGGTGATATGTTAAATCCGTTGGGACCTCACTTATGACTAAAAAGTTCGTGATGTCTGCATACCATGGTGTGTTGATGCATGAAATGGCATAGAGTTGTTCATCCGGGAAAAATTCCTGTATTGGGATATTTGACTTATCTAAAGTATGGCCTTCTAATCGCGATAGATGGTCTGCCACTTGATTCTCGGTTCTCTTTTTGTCGTGGATCTCCACGTTAAATTCTTGCAAGAGTAAGAGCCATTTAATTAGTCGTGGCTTGGCGTCCTTTTTCGCCACTAGGTATTTTTATGGCGAAGTGGTTTGTGAAAACTATTACCTTGGCGCCCATTAGGTAGAACCGAAATTTTTCAAAAGCAAACACCACTGCCAACAACTCTTTTTCTGTTGTGGTGTAATTCATTTGGGCGCTGGAAAGAGTTTTGCTTGCATAGTGGATGGAGTGGAACATTTTATCATGTCGCTAACCCAATACTTCTCCAACTACTGAGTCACTGGCGTCGCACATGAGTTCAAAAGGTAAGTTCCAATCAGGAGCTGATATGATTGGGGCAGTGGTAAGCTTCTTTTTGAGGGTTTGGAATGCCTCCAAACAGGCCGCATCGAAATTTAATGGAGCGTTAAGTTCGAGCAGTGCGCATAATGGCTTGGTGATCTTAGAGAAGTCCTTAATGAAGCGTCGGTAAAAACCCGCATGTCCCAGGAAGCTCCTAATTCCCTTGACTGTGGTAGGTGGTGGTAGCTGTTCGATAACGACTATTTTTGCACGATCAACTTCAATTCCCTTCTTTAAAATTCTGTGTCCCAGTGCCACTCCTTCTGTTGTCATGAAATGGCATTTCTCCCAGTTTAGTACTAGATTTGTTTCCTCACAGCGTTGAAGGACTGATTCAAGGTTCTGCAGGCAGTCATCATAAGATTCTCCAAACACTGAGAAGTCGTCCATAAAAATTTCTATGGATTTTTCCACCATATCCGAGAATATTGCCATCATACAACGTTGGAATGTGGCTGGTGCATTACAAAGTCCGAAGGGCATTCTTCGGAATGAAAAAGTTCCATAAGGGCAAGTGAAGGTAGTCTTATGCTGGTCTTGAGGTTCTACAACAATCTGATTATATCCGGAATAACCATCCAAAAAACAGTAGTATTCCTTACCTGCCAGTCTATCTAACATTTGGTCAATAAATGGCAGGGGAAGTGGTTCTTGAGGGTGGATTTGTTCAGTTTCCGGTAATCCATGCATATTCTCCATCCAGTGACTGTTCGTGTGGGAATTAGTTCGTTCTTATTGTTTTCCACTACAGTGATTCCTCCTTTCTTGGGTACGCACTACACGGGGCTGACCCACTCACTATCAGATATAGGGTAAATAATTCCTGCATCCAACCATTTGATAATCTCCTTCCGCACTACTTCCTTCATGATGGGGTTCAATCTTCGTTCAGGCTCAACTGAGTGCCGACACCCTTCTTCCAGGTGTATCTTGTTCATGCATAGGGAGGGGCTGATCCCTTTTATGTCAGCTATTGTCCATCCAAAGGCTCCTTTGAATTTGGAGAGTACTGCCAGGAGTTTAGTTTCTTGATCACTGGTGAGCTGTACAGAGATTATGACTGGCAGAGTTTGATTTTCTCCGAGATAAGCATATTTCAAGTTGTCAGGTAGCAGTTTGAGATCCATAATTGGTGGTACCTCTATGGATGGTTTGACTGGGTGCTTTCGTTGCTGGTCGC
Source organism: Acacia crassicarpa (assembly GCA_034222035.1). Taxonomy (NCBI): domain Eukaryota; kingdom Viridiplantae; phylum Streptophyta; class Magnoliopsida; order Fabales; family Fabaceae; genus Acacia; species Acacia crassicarpa. The sequence goes on along the minus strand of JAWXYG010000021.1, from coordinate 1,425,788 downwards.
TTTGTAATGATTCAAATCTCGCATTATTTGACAGGTTAGGATAAGTATGATCGGTACTATTTAGCATTGCTGTCTGAGTGGGAGCTTCCTCACTTGTTCCTAATTCTAACTCTCCGGGATCCCTATCATACAATTCCTGTAAAGCCTCATGTATGATTTCGTCCACCGCATCCAACGCCAAACACGAGTCTGAATCATCTGTATGTTGCATTGCCTTACATAGGATGAAATTCACTCCCTTGCCGTTTATATTTAGTATGAGTTCTTCTTCATTTGCGTCCATTAATGCTTGTCCCAGAGCTAAGAATGGTCGTCCCAGAACAATTGGCGCCTCATGTACACCATTTTGATCATGGATAATGAAATCCACAGGTAGGACCATTGTTCCGACTTGCACCAAGACGTTGTGGCTTTCACTGGTTGGGTAGATCATTGTTCTGTATGTCAACTGGAAGCCTACTACAACAGTCTGCTCGTTACCGGTGGTCAGCTGTTGAGCAACTAGTGTCGGCATTATATTCACTTGAGAACTCGGTTCACATATTGCCCGTACGGTGGTATGATGATTTATTATGCATGGAATTTCCAGGAACTGGGCGTCTTATAAGTTGACTATTCTTCTTAGCTGGCACGAATTGCTTGAAATCTAAGTTAAGGGAATGATCTGAAATCCCAATCGTTTTCTCTTTGGGGATATGGTGTCTTTGAGGAACTTCACATAGGTGGGCATTTTGTTCAATGCTGCTGCTGGTGCCATGTGAACGTAGGATTGCTGCACGAGCTCTAAGAACTTCCAAAACTGCTGGCTGGAGATTAGTCTGGTGGCTTCATTATGTGCAATTAACTCAGTAGTATCATCCCTCATCATCTTTGGTGTATGCTTGTTTATCATTACTGGTGATGGACATGCTGCAGCATCATCCGATGAGCTATCTGGATGCAAAGTTACCTCTTGCTCGTTACTCTTGGTGGCTGCAATTTTCGTGCTGTGGGGTAGAGGTCCTGGACATTCCTTAGTGAGAGCTGCAATTTGACCGATTTGTTCTTCTAACTTATGAAGTGTCAGCTGCCGACTTAGCATTTCTGAGTGGTGTTCTGCTATGTAGTCCCCGAGCATAGCAATAGGATCCCTTCTCAGATCAGTGTGCGTGCCATCTTTCATACGGTTGTTACAAGTCAATGGATTTTGGAGGTTGGCCTGCACAACAGGACTGAGTAATCCTTCAATAGTAGTAATTAAAGCTGTCACCTGGTTTGTAAGGGTCATTAATGCATCCGTCGTGCTAATACTTGCGACTTCTTTGTAGGGGATCCTGCTGTTGTTGGACCATTGATGACCCTGTTCTGTTATTGTTTCCAATAGTTGGCATGCCTTGTTATATGGGTGTGCGAGGATAGACCCGTTAGCACAGGCGTCCACAAAGGCTCGAGTCTTACTATTCAACCCACAGTAGAAGGTTTCCAATTGAGCCCATTCTTGTAGTCCACTTTGTGGGCATCTGCTAAGTAAATTCTTGAATCAGTCCCAGGCTTCATGAGCTAATTCCTCAGGATTTTGTGTGAAGCTGGCTATATCTTTCCTTAATTGAGCATTCCTTGTTGGTGGGAAAAAGTAGAGCAGAAATCTTCTCCCGAGGTCCTCCTAGGAAGTGACTGAGCCGATGGGTAGATTATTGAGCCACTTTCGAGCCTTGTCCCTCAGGGAAAATGGGAACAATTTAATTCAATTGGCTTCTAATGTTACTTCTGGGATAACAAACGAATCACACACCTCCATGAAGGTTCTGAGATGAAGGTGTAGATTTTCGGATGGAAGTCCTCCAAATTTCCCAGCTGCATTCAGCATCTGAATCATGACACTTTTAATTTCAAAGTGTCCAGCATTGATAGTTGGCGGAGTGATGGCCGAAGTCAGTTTGTTTAGATCTGGAATCCCGAATTCCATAATGGCCTTATTCTCATCTGGGTTTGGTGGTGAAGGTGGAGGGATTTGGTTATCCCTGTGTATCTCTATGCACTCTCGTTGTTCTCGCTCGTGTTCGTCAGGTATATCCGCCATGCTTGCTGTGCCAACGGATTGACTTCTTCGCTTCTGCCTTCTGCGCCTGTGCTTGTAGGTGTGTTCTATCTCAGAGTCGTAAGGCTCTAAATTAGCTGAAGACGAACTGCGCATGCACTACAAACTATACCTGAAAAATCAAGAACAGAGAAGAATGAGCTTGTTACTAGGTAAGTCACAACTATTAAGCAAAGGGGCATCGTCACTAGGGGTATCAGCAGTCCCTGGCAACGGCGCCCAAAACTTGTTGGTCAAATTCCCTTATGGCAAACTGATAATTGAATATTTCATACACTACTTTTTGTCTCTTGATTAATAATTTAGGACTCTTTAGCTAATAAATAATGGCTTTTATATCTGTTTGGGCTTTGGGCCTTTGGATTTATTTTAGCCATTTTTAATAGCAAAAATTCTAGATTTACATTGCTTCACTATTTTCACCATAACTCTTGAACCAGACATCGGATTTGCCTCATTTTTGTTTCATATTTCAGATGATTAAGAGAGCTACAATTGTTATGAAGACATGAAGGGCAAATTCGGACAAGGGGGAGGTTGATTTTGGAGCCGAAGTTATATGTTTATTTCTGAATTTTTATTTTAAATTAAAGCCCATTTTTAGTATTTTCTATTTTGGGCCTGAATTGTGGATTGGAGCCCCATTTTCGTTTTGCCATTTAGGGTTAAGTGTGGCAGCAGCCACAAACACCTTTTCATTCACGTTTTGTTAAAACTTGTGGATCAAAATAGAAGCTTTTATTTTCTCTCAACTGTTCTTCATATGTTCTTCGTGTTCTTGGTGTTCTTCATCTATTCTTCGTTTTTCCTAGTTATATTCGGCTAAATCTCTGTGATTAGCCCACGGATTAAGGATTCTACTGTCCAGAGGATTCGCGCTTAATCGGTAACCGTCTAACTCGTTTCTGTATTCTCTGATCGGATTCGATTTTTGGATTTGGATTGGGTTTTTGATTGAAATCCCAGATCGATATTTCCCAAGGACGTAGTTCGAACTAGGTTAAAGTATATTGTGCGATCGTACAATGATACACCACTGATTCGAACAGATTCTGAACGATTGTTCAGTTGAGGGAAATTCTGGATAAATGCAGAGATCTCGATTTATCTAAAGTCGATCGCGAGTTTGGTTATGAATCTAAAGATGGAGCTAAATACCCAAGAGGGGGGGGTGAATTGGGTATTATAAAATTTTCGAAAGTCCTCTGTTTTTGCACTATGATAACATGGTAAAACAGAGTGAGGGAAGAATAGCAAGACACAAGAAGATTTATACTGGTTCGGTCCTAACCACTGACCTACGTCTAGTCCCCAGCCTCACTGGGATTTCCACTATATCAAAGATTACACACTCTGCACTCAATAAGTGATTCTCTCACTAGAACTCACTCCCCCTTACAAGTTGTAATCAATGATCCCAACCACCAAGTCCCTCGACTTGTGGTTCTTTACAATAAATGTTTGATAATCAAAGAAAACTCTCTCTAAGAGTAGATAATGATGAACACTGAAGCTTAAGTATCAAAAGATGCTATGCAGATGAAAAACTGAAAGAAATGAATGTAAACTTCAATGAAATTCGCTCTCAGTTGTTGTAGTTGTTGGAAAGACTTGAATGCTCTTCTATTTATACTCAGAGATCATTAAATGACCGTTGCTTTCCAATTAGATCCGTCGGAGAAGTTGTTCAATTGTTCTGAAGTGGTTTTGGGACCTTCTCTCTCTTGATAACCCTTAATCTAGCTGGCCAGATGATCAGAGTTGACTCTCTGCGAATTAATCCATTGGAGAAGAGTTTACTTGTTGTAGAAAACATTCTTTAATGCTTTGTAAACGTGTGCAGTTGGATTAGTTGAAAGAGTGAACTTTTTTGGACTACATTTATTGCGCTGACATGCTTTTTGCTTTTGCTGAGATCTTCAATAAAATTTCGTTAATCTGTCTAAAACTCATCAAGAAAGTGGTTAAATATATCTAGGAGCATAGAGGATTAATACTGGTAAGTATTAGGATCAAACAAGACAGATTTATGAAATCGCGAAATTCAAATTTCAAACTCAACACAGAAACCTCGAGGTTTGTTCATCAAACCTCGAGTTTTGGACTTAACATGTGAAACTGATTTTATGTCCAAAATATCAAAACTTGAGGTTTCTAACCAAAACTGGTGGTTTTCAAAACTTTGAAATGCTCGTGGCTCTCTGCCTAGGAAAACCTCGAGGTTTCCACACAAACCTCGAGTTTTCTCTTATGAATGAAAGTTTTGAAAGATTCTGTCAAAACTAAAACCTCGAGGTTTCTAATGAAACCTCGAGTTTTTAAATCAATGAAAAACTTGTTTGCTCTCCGTCTTGCAAAACCTCGAGTTTTCTATACAAAACTCGAGTTTTTATCAAATATGAAAACTTTGTGATTTTGCGCCAAGACAGAAACCTCGAGGTTTTGAAACCTTAGAAAGTTCAGTTGCTCTCTGCTTGGACAAAACTCGAGGTTCGTCCCCAAACCTCGAGTTTTCACATTTTGTGAAAACTTAGAGAGACTTTGCCAAACTCCAAAACTGGAGGTTTTCTCATAAAACTGGAGGTTTTGTATTGAAGAAAAATCTAAGTGTTTTTTGCCTCCACAAAACTTGAGGTTTTGTCCAAAACCTCGAGTTTTCACTCAATGTGAAAACTTTGAGAAAATCTTGTCAAGTTCAAAACTTGAGGTTTTGTGCAAGACTCGAGGTTTTGAAACTTGGATAAAATCTGGTTTTTGCTTGTTAGTCAAAACCTCGAGGTTTCTTGCCAAACCTCGAGTTTTCTCAAAAACTTGTGAAAATTGAAGTTTCAAATCAAAACATAAAACTTGAGGTTTTATTTGAAAACTGGAGGTTTTGAAGTGTTCAGAATCTGGGGGACTCTCTGTATGTCAAAACCTCGAGGTTTTTCCAGAAACCTCGAGATTTGCATTTTCTCAGAAAAGCTTGAGAAGTCTCTGTGTTTGGAAACCTCGAGTTTTCTTTAATCTCAGAAAGCTTGAGATTCTCTTTGTAAGGCCAAACCTCGAGGTTTCTCTGCAAACCTCGAGTTTTGCTCTCAAAGTGAGTTTTACACAATTGACAGCAAAACTTCAAACTTTGTTTACAATTATTGGCAATCATCAAAACCCTTAGAGAACTAACATTCTCCCCCTTTTTGATGATGACAATACTTGTAAAACAAATATCTTTGAGAATTTGAGAGAGTTTTCGTTTTGAATCAAGATTGAGAAAAAAAAAAGTGAAGCCTTTGCATTTTGGAAAAACATAGCATAAATATCAGAATGAAAAACAGCAGAAGCTTAAAACACATATGGGTCATATCAAATTGTATTTTCATATATAAAGTGACAAAATACAGGACCACAAAGTGAAAATACAATGCATAACAGCCAAAATGCTAACCAAAAACTCAAATTCTATCCTATGTCCTATGGTTTCTCTCCCCCTTTGTCATCTTCAAAATTCAATTGCACCAAGGGAGTAGAGGGAGGAGAAAGGTGAACAACTTCAGTTTCTCCAGAAGGATGAAAAACTTCAGTGTGACCAGAAGGATGGAAAATTTCAGTAATGGGGGTAGATGGAGATGGAAGAACAACAGTGGGAGGTGTTGTAGCTGTGACAGGAGATGGGAAAATGGGAGTGGATGGCTCTGGAGATGAGGTAGGAAGCTGAGGGCAAGTGAAGGTAAAAGAAGGTGAGGAGGAACCAAAAGCTGGACTAGAAGTACTGGGACCAGCAGGAGCTCCAAAATGTGGAGTGGACCCAATGTGAAGATGCTGAACGATCTTGTCCACTTTATTACTCAGTTCCATGTTGGAGATAGCCTGTGTGGAGAGTCTGGCATCAATCTCTTCAACCTTCTCCTTCATCTCAGCAAATTGTCCAGAGATCAGTTCTAGATGTTCCTTCATTGCATCTTGGATTTGAATCAATCCATTTGTCCCTCTAGTCATGTCAGCTCTCAGTTTGCCCAATTCAAACTCAACCCGGATAGTCATTGCAGCAAGTGCAGCATCCACAATTTCCTTGATTTGTGCCATGAGATCAGTAGGAGGAGGAGGTGCAGACTGTGCCTCTTGAGCATGTGCTCTAGTTCTCCTAGGCTGTGATCTTGAAGGAGCTCTAGACTGCCCTGAGTCCTCTTCTCTAAATTTGACCTTCATCAGATTCAACATACTCTTGCCAAAGAATGGAGGATATTCCAGAGAATCAGGAGAACCCGCATACCAAATCTTGTGATAGTATAAAATGATAGACACTAGGGAAGGGAAAGGTATGTGAGAGAGCTTGCGACGAGAAAATTTAAACTTAGTCATAGCTTGCAGAAGCCAATGACCAAGATTGAATGGGACCTTCTTGACAAAAGCAGTGAAGGGTTGGTAGTCTTGTTGGGTAAAATGGGTGAAGTTCCCACCTTTCTGAATGAAATTTCTAGAATAGACATACCAGAGTACCCTGTTCTCAGGAGACATAGAACCAGGGGTAAAAGACAACAAAAGTTGTTGGTCAGGTGTAAAAGGCTCTCCAGGTTTAAGAGTTTCAAAAACCTCTTGGTTACTGTAAGAGAAGTCTGGCATTTGTGGAGGATTGGCAATTTTTAAAATCTGGTTGATAATTTAGGCAGACAAAGTGAACTTCACATCTCTTGCTACAGTAGTGACCTTCTCTTCTAGGATCTCACCATCAGGCCCTAACTCATTTGCATATTCCATATTGTAGTAGAATAATCGAACTAAAAGAGGAGTATAGCGGCTGAGATTGAGACAAAATTTTCATATGGTTTCAACCAAGGAGATAAGTCCAAATGGTTTTCTTCTAGAAATTTGTCTAAGTCAACAGAAACCACTGGGCAAAAATCTCTATGCAGATAGGCCTCCCTAAACTTATCATTGGCTTCTCTAGAAGGGAAAGTAGTAGTGGAAATGGAGAAACCTTCAGGAGGGGATATGTTTCTGTAAATATCAGAAATGACATTCTCCATGACTTTTGGCACACGATCCTATTAGTTCTCTTATGGTTTTGATGATTGCCAACAATTGTAAACAAAGAATGAGGATTTGCTCTTAAAGGTTGAAAATTCTGAGTAAGAGCAAACCTCGAGGTTTGCAGTAAAACCTCGAGGTTTGGCCTTGCAAATAAAGTCTCAAGGTTCAGCACTTAATCATTCAAAAACTTGGTTTCACAAATTTATGTGAAACCTCGAGGTTTGTGAGGAAACCTCGAGGTTTTGCATTTCCAGAGAAAATTCAGTTTCACATCAACTCATGAAACCTCGAGGTTTGTGGCAAAACCTCCAAGTTTGTGGTTTGGCGCCTAACTAAAATTTTTGTAAAACAATGTGAAACCTCGAGTATCTTGAGAAACCTTCAGGTTTCTTCATCCAGAGAGCAACTGGTTTTCATTGAACATGAAAACCTCGATTTGTTGCCCGAGTTTCATGGTCTTGCAGGTGAATGTCCTCATAGGCATCTAAAGGAGTTCCATGTGGTATGCAGCACGATGAAACCTCAAGCAATTGATGAAGACCACATTAAGCTAAGAGCTTTTCCATTTTCCCTAGATGGTGTCGCTAAGGATTGGCTATACAATTTGCAACCAGCATCTATTGATAGTTGGGATGATATGCAGAAGTTGTTCCTAGTAAGGTTCTTTCCTTCTTCAAAAGCCATTGCTATTCAGAAGGAGATCAGTAGTGTTAAACAAGTTAATGGGGAGACCATGTATGAGTACTGGGAGAGATTCAAGCGATTGTATGCTAGCTGTCCACACCACCAGATTTCAGACCAGCTTCTAATCACATATTTCTATTCTGGTTTGTTACCGTTGGATAAAAGTTTTGTGGATGCATCTAGTAGTGGAGCCTTAGATAGAAAGACACCTGAAGAGGCCCAAGAGTTGATATCTACTATGGCCGCAAATTCTCAACAATTTGGCACCAGGGCCAATAGTAATCCTGTTTACCAGATTCAAACACCTCCAGTCCAATACGATTCTCAAAGATTAGAGACTAGACTTGATGATCTGACCTCCCTTGTGAAGCAGTTGGCAGTGACACAGACAGTCCAGTCTTCTCCTCCTCAGATTGGGTCCTCATGTGGGTTCTGTTCTGATCCTTATCATCCTTCTGACTCTTGCCCTACCTTGCATGATCCTGCTTATCAAGACCAGTCAGTAGCTGTAGTGGGTGTTTTCTCAGGGAACCCACAATACCAGTAGAACAATGCCTTCTCCAACACCTACAATTCTGGTTGGAGAAATCACCCCAATTTCCGTTGGAACCAGAATCAGGACCAGAGTAACCAATATCAGCAGAATTCTGGGAATCACCAGTAGAGACAGTACAGACCACAGAATTTCCAACATCAGTCTGCACCGCCTTTGCCAGCACCAGCTCCTCGACCAGCCATATGTGCACCCCCACAGGCAGCACAACAGTAAGCTAGTGGTAGTGGTGGTTCCTCACTTCAAGATATGATGAAGCAATTTGTCGCAGCCAATATGCAGTTCCAACAGAAAACCGACAACTCCATTCAGAGTTTGCAAACACAGGTTGGGCAATTGGCAACAACACTGAATCAGCTTCAACCTCAAGGATCCAACACTCTTCCTTCATAAACCATTCCCAATCCTAAGGGGAATGTGAGTGCTATCTCCCTATGGTCTGGCAAACAATTGGAGGAACCTAAACCAACTGCAGATGTGACTTCCACATCAGAAAAAGAGTCAGACAATGTGAAGATTGACTCTAAAAATAAAAAGGCAGTGCAGCAAGGTGAAGAGGAGGACATCCCCATTCCTCTTCCTTTCCCTCAGAGAGCAGTTCAGTCCAAGAAGTTGGCAGAAAAAGCACAAGAGAAGGATATACTTGAGACATTCAGAAGAGTAGAGATCAACATTCCTCTCTTAGATGCAGTCAAACAAATCCCTAAATATGCCAAGTTTCTGAAGGAGTTGTGCACCAACAAGAGGCGATTTAAGGGGAGTGAACGAGTAAGCTTGAACCAGAATGTATCCGCATTCATCCGGCCCACCATGCCTTGCAAGTGCAAGGATCCAGGGACATTTTCTATCCCTTGCATTATTGGTAACTATCGGTTTGATGATTGCATGCTAGATTTAGGTGCTTCTATTAATGTCATGTCTGCATCTATTTATCAATCTCTTGGTCTTGGTCCTTTACTTCCTACTAGTGTTGTTATTCAGTTAGCTAATAGGAGTAATGCTCATCCTTCTGGTGTAGTTGAAGATGTATTAGTCAAAGTTAATGAATTGATATTCCCTGCTGATTTTTACATCTTAGATATGGAGGATGAGTCTTCTAGTAGTAGGTCACCAATCATTGTAGGGAGACCTTTCATGAAAACAGCTAGGACTAAGATAGATGTGCATTCTAGTACTCTTTCCATGGAGTTTGGTGATATATCTGTGAATTTCAATATCTTTGATGCCATGAAACATCCTAGGGACGAGCATTCTGTTTTCTGCATTGATGTTATTGATGATGCTGTGGATGATGTTCTTGCTTATTGGTGTTCTGATTATCCTGATTTATCATCTGAGAGTGATTATGCCATTTGTGCATGTGTTGATAATGAGTGGTGCCCTGTTTGCACTAACTTGGTTAATGCTGCACTATTTGATGATTCTGACTTGCTTGCTGGTTCTACACTACATGTGGATTCTGATATTGATTCTGAGTTTGAGCTTCATCCTGATCCTAATGTGCATCCTGATTCTGATTATGATGAGCTTATCTCTGATTTTGATGAGCTGAATTCTGATGTTAACATTGAGCTGTATAGACACAGTTCTTCTGCTTCTTTGAATGTGATTTCAGGTATTTCCAATGTGATGACAGCAGACTTGTTGCAATAACCACCCAAGCTTCTACCCTCCACTGAACAACCACCCAAACTTGAGTTGAAATCCCTTCCAGATCACCTGAAGTATGCATTTCTGGAGGTGGATGAACAGTTGCCAGTCATTGTGGCCAACAATCTTCTTCCTGACCAAGAAGAGAAGCTGCTAAGCTTATTGAGGGCCAACAAGAAAGCCATTGGGTGGACATTAGCTGAAATTGTTGGCATTAGCCCTTCCATGTATATGCATCAAATTCTGTTGGAAGAAGACTCTAAGCCGGCGAGGCAACCCCAAAGACGCCTTAATCCTCTTATCATTGATGTGGTGAAGAAGGAGGTCACTAAGCTTCTGCAAGCTGGTATCATCTATCCCATTTCTGATAGCCAGTGGGTTAGCCCAGTCCAGGTGGTTCCTAAGAAGTCCGGAGTTACTGTGGTAGCCAATCAGAAGAATGAGCTCATCCCTACTCGAGTTCTGAATAGTTGGAGAGTTTGCATCGACTATAATAGACTCAACCAAGCCACTCGCAAGGATCATTACCCTCTACCTTTCATTAATCAGATGTTAGAGCGATTGGCTGGTAAGTCTCACTACTGCTTCTTGGATGGCTACTCTGGATACTTCCAGATCCATATTGCTCCTGAGGACCAGGAGAAGACGACCTTCACATGCCCCTTTGGAACATATACCTACCGAAGAATGCCTTTTGGCCTTTGCAACACACCTGGCACCTTTCAGCGTTATATGGTAAGCATTTTCTCTGAGTTTCTAGAGGGCTGCATGGAGGTTTTTATGGATGATTTCACTGTATATGGGTCTGACTTTGAAGCATGCTTAGCTAACCTGTCTAGAGTTTTGCATAGATGCATTGAGTCTAATCTTGTGCTGAATTATGAGAAGTGTCACTTCATGGTTGAGTCGTGTATAGTCTTGGGACACATAGTGTCTAGGAAAAGGATTGAGGTAGACCCTGCTAAGATAGATGTAATTACTGCTTTTCCTTACCTCGCATCAGTGCAGGAAGTTCGTTCTTTTCTTGGTCATGCAGGTTTCTATCGGCGTTTCATTCGAGATTTCAGCAAGATTGCCCGACCCATGTCCAACCTTCTGCATAAGGACATTGACTTTGTATTTGATGATGAGTGCAAGGCGGCCTTCGATCACTTGAAGCGTTGCCTGACTACAGCTCCAGTGATCCAACCCCCTAATTGGTGCCTTCCATTTGAGTTGATGTGTGATGCTTCCAACTATGCGGTTGGTGCTATCTTGGGACAATGGGTTGATAGAGCAGCTCATATGATTGCATATGCCTCTAAGACTTTGGATCCTGCCCAGTCTAATTACACCACTACTGAAAAGGAGTTGTTGGCTATTGTATTTGCTTTTGATAAGTTTAGGTCATATCTGCTAGCAAGTAGAGTAGTGGTTTTCTCTGACCATGTAGTGTTGAAATTTATTTTGAAAAAGGCAGATGCTAAGCCACCGCTCATCCGGTGGATGCTCTTACTCCAAGAGTTCGATGTTGAGATTCGAAACCGAAGTGGAGCACAAAACTGGGTAGCTGACCACTTGAGTCGCATCACCCATTCCCCTTCTCACCCCTCTTCTATTCGGGATGATTTCCCTAATGAGCAACTTCTACAGCTGCAAGGTAAGCTTCCATGGTATGCTGATCTGGTTAACTACTTGGTAGCTGGTGTTCTGCCTGTGGATTCCACTAAGGCCCAAACCCTTAAATTAAAGAGTGAGTCTAAATATTATGTTTGGGATGACCCTTATCTGTGGAAATTTTGTAGTGACCAAGTAGTTAGGAGATGTGCGCTTGATCATGAGTTTCACTCTATATTGCATTTTGCTCATGCTTCTGCTTGTGGTGGTCACTTTGGACCCCAAAGAACTGCTAGGAAAGTGTTAGACAGTGGATTATTTTTGCCTTCCTTGTTTCATGATTCCCATATGTTTTGTAAGTCATGTGATAACTGTCAGAGAGCAGGGAGTATTTCCCGTAGGCATGAGATGCCCCCAAAACCCTATATTGTTTTGTGAGATCTTTGATGTTTGGGGTATTGATTTTATGGGTCCATTTCCTGCTTCCTATGGTTATACTTACATACTGCTAGCTGTTGATTATGTCTCGAAATGGGTTGAGGCGAAAGCCACCCGGACTAATGATTCTTTTGTGTTTGTGGATTTTGTTAGGTCTAACATTTTTTGCAGGTTTGGAATTCCTAGAGCCATTATCAGTGACCAGGGATCCTATTTTTGCAACCGAAGCATGGGTGCCTTCTTATGCAAGTATGGAGTGCTCCACAAGGTCTCCACAGCCTACCATCCTCAGACAAACGGTCAAGCTGAAGTCTCGAATAGAGAGATTAAGCAAATCCTTCAGAAGACTGTCAACTCTACCCGGAAAGATTGGAGTAAGCGACTAGATGATGCTTTGTGGGCATGTCGCACCGCCTATAAGACTCTGATTGGGATGTCTCCTTATCGGCTTGTCTTTGGGAAGGCATGTCATCTTCCAGTTGAGTTGGAACATCAAGCCTATTGGGCCATTAAGCAGTGTAACATGGATTTGGCTAAGTCTAGGATGGAGAGGAAGCTACAGTTGCAAGAGTTAGTTGAGCTGCGATTGGATGCCTATGAGAGTTCACGTTTGTACAAGGAAAAGACTAAGGCATTCCATGATAAGCATATCCTGAGGAAGGAGTTTTCTGTGGGCCAAAAAGTTCTTCTGTTTAACTCCCGTTTGAAGCTTATGCCAGGTAAGCTTCGATCTAAATGGGATGGCCCTTTTGTGATCACTAACATTTTTCCATTTGGTGCTGTTGAGCTATGTGATCCACCCACAGGAAGCACCTTTAAGGTCAATGGGCATCGCCTCAAGCCATTTCATGAGGGATCCCAGCAGCAGCCTGAGGAAGCGGAGATTCTCCTCATTGATGCCACTTATCCCCATAAACCCCTTGGGGAGTATTCTTCTTTCTTCTCCCTCTTTCTCTTTTATTTGTTTTCCTTTTTCTCCTTTGCTTTTCAAAATAAATTCAGTCTCTCTTTCTATGATTGCTACATTTCATGAACTTGGACATGTTGGTTTTAATGGATCATTATGTCTGGTCTGCAATTCTTGACTCTTCGATTACATGTCTTGGTAGTTGATTTGATGTTGTTGATTGCCTAAGTTGGTATTGACCTTGTGAAATTTTGAGCCTGCATGAATGGAATCCATCTTTTGCCATTCTTTCTTTCATGTGTGCATTTGCTCATGATTTACGTTCTCTAGAACTTGCTCCTTTTCTTTTTGAAACTACATTTTTCACTTACGTGCATAAGTATGATGGAAGCTTGTTTTCTTTCTTTTATTTTCCCCACTTTGGCCAAATAGCCTTTCCCTTGCATTATGATTCCTTTGCTAGCCCCTTTGTGCCTTTTTGCCCATTCTTTTCTAAGCCACATTACAAGCCTAAGCATAAAACCATTTTATTCCGCACCTCGAAAATTTATTGAGCATTGGTTTACCTTGGTTTTGTATGTAAGTGTGGGGGTTGCTCAGGAGTGCAACAGTTTAAGTGTAGGGGGAAGATATTTGATTTTGTCATTGTGATTATGTATATAGTACAGTTTCTCAAAAAAAAAACAAAACAAAACAAAAAAAGTGGAAGTGAAGAAAAAAAAGGAAAAAAAAAAAGAGAACAAAAAAGAGAACAAAAAAAAAAACACAGAAGGAAAGGAGGTATATGAGTTAAATAGAAGTTTTCATATATGGGGAATGATTGTGTTAATCAGTGCTCTCTTTAATTTCTTTGGTGCTTAGCCTCTCATTCCATACTTTTACCTACCTTTACCCTAACCCCATTACAACCTTTAATAACAAGCTCTCTTGATTTGTGCATGCATGTGTTATGAGTAGTGGAGACGTAGAAATTGAGCAAGCTTATGGTAGGGCAATTTTCTTGAGTAGAATTTGAGTGATACACTTATATACCTTAAACACTTGAAAGATACACTTGAGAGGTTGATTGATAGAGCGCATCATTTGAGAGACCATCTTTTGTGATTAGTATCATTGATGAGATTACCATGAATTGTGATTTGAGATTAAGGGATTGTGGTCTTGATTGATTGATCTTTTGGAGCTTTGTGTCCCTTGTTCAATTTTTGCATTGTTAGCAATTGTTAGAAAAGAAGAGTTTCTCCTTTAGGTCTTTTTTTTTGAATTTTGCTCAGGAGTGCAAAAAGATAAGTGTGGGGGAGTTTGATAATTGAATATTTCATACACTACTTTTTGTCTCTTGATTAATAATTTAGTACTCTTGAGCTAATAAATAATGGCTTTTATATCTATTTGGGCTTTGGCCCTTTGATCATATTTTAGCCATTTTTAATAGTAAAATTCCAGTTTTACATTGCTTCGCTATTTTTACCATAACTCTTGAACCAGACATCGGATTTGCCTCATTTTTGTCTCATATTAATGATTCAGAGAGCTACAATTGTTATGAAGACATGGAGAGAAAATTCGGACGAGAGGACGGTTGATTTTGGAGCCGAAGTCATATGTTTATTTCTGGATTTTTATTTGTAATTAAAGCCCATTTTTAGTGTTTTCCATTTTGGGCCTGAATTGTGGATTGGAGCCCATTTTCGTTTTGCCATTTAGGGTTAAGTGTGGCAATGAAAATCTTATACGGTGCATTGACAGAAAAGGAAATGAAGATGTTTTCATTGAACATTAAAGCAATGAAAATCTTATACGGTGCATTGACAAAAAATGATTTTGAGAAAATCAAACTTTGCTCTAGTGCTAAAAGTATTTGGGATACTCTTGATTCTATTTATGGTTCTAACAATTGTGTTGAAGTTGATAGTGTTGACAGTTCATCTGAAATTATAAACCGCACATCTATGATTGATGAACAATTGGAGATTGAAGAAGGAGAAATCATTGAATACTCTCATAATCCAGTCAACACAAAAGAACAAGAGGAAGATGATTCCCATGAAGAGCTCATGGACGATTGTGATCAATCATTAGCTAGAGCTCAAGATACACATGAGGTAAACAATTCCAATTCTTCTTGTGCAGAAAAGAAAAATGTTTTTGAACAATTGCATAGAAGTGTTTTTCAATCTTCTACTGACTCTGTTTTGAAAAACAAACATATTTTCGAAAATGATACTGGAAAATCATGTGGGAAGAAAGAATACACAAATACGAGTCACTTGACATTGCATCCACACAATTCTTGCAAAGCTGATCATAATAAGCATAATTCTATTATTTGCAATTATTGTGGAAAATCTGGACATATTTCTCATACATGCTATATTAGGAGAAATTCTAATGTGAAAAATAAATTTATTTGGGTTGCTAAAGGACAGTCAAGGTCTAATGCTAACAGTCAAGGACCCAAGTATAAGTGGATACCAAAATGTCCATCTAGTACTTCGTGTGTGCAGGATGATTTGAATATCAATGGACATAAGAATACAGAGAAGATGAAGAAGAAGTAAAGAGTTTCTCATGCACCAATGAAGAAGATCATAGCATCTATATCAAGCAAGAGAGCTCTCAGGGCATCCATTGCTGGAACTACAAGGTTTAAACTTCAAAAGAAGCAATGGATACAAGCAAGAAGAGTATCACCTACCTCAAGAATGGATTACCACAGAGTATCATTCAATTATCTTGAGGAGAATAAGAAAATAAGGATCTCTTGTGCAAAAAGGAAAGGATTCTTGCAGTCTACATCATATGAGAAAGCGTTGCTTTATCCCAAGACTAAATTCAAAAAGACAAAGTATCAACGAATGATACATTGGGTAAGCGAATGCAATCCTTCTAGTACCTAAGGCTGAGGTATGCAAAAGTAAAACCTCCTATGCTATGATCTGAAATACTCATTGAGGTTTTATATCTTGTAGCCTTAGGAATGAGCTTTGCGAATTATTTTCTTTAAAAACTGGATTCTCACATCATAATCTATTTTTGAAAGAGATTGCAATGTTGAATAGATTTAACTCTATGCATACATAATGATTTGAAAAGAAAGTATTTCTTTTATGCAAAGAGTCATGTTTTATTCACTATGCTTTGTTGTTCTGAATTGATTATATTCATAAGAGCATGTGAATTTTTGTTCCTACAAGCTAATGATGATTGGATCCTAGTAAGGTTGGATACCAAGAAGGGAAAAGATTTATACAGTTTTGTAGGATCAGAGAAAGCTTCTCAAGAATGCAAGATAGAGAAATGATTCGAGTCTTGAGAAAGCTAAACAAACTATGCTTGATGTTGATGGTGAAATTTGGAAAATGAGTTATCTTCATCAATCCATCTCAACCAAGCAAGCTTATATGAGGAAAAGAGGAATTAAGGTGATATCTAATCCTTGCCTCATACTATGATTATATGAAATTCATTGTTGGTTTATCTTTGGTTAAGCTAAAAGGTTTTGAAAATTATTCAATTTCAACCAACAATTTTACTGTAGAAGCAAAACTCCAGTTTTCATTTGAAAACTGCCAGTTCTGCCTGAAAACCTCCAGTTTTGGTTAAAACTGCCAGTTTTCAGTTTTCACAAGTTTTTGTGAAAACTCGAGTTTTGGAGCAAAACTCGAGTTTTGACACTGGCCGAGAGTTTTCAGTTTTCATGAAATAAGTGAAAACTCGAGTTTTGATCCAAAACTCGAGTTTTGGCTTGGCCGAGAGCCTTCAAATTTTTCAAGTTTGAAAACTGCCAATTTCTAAAGAAAAACTCTAGTTTTGACATTTCAGATGTTTTCTGAAAAGTGCAAAACTCGAGTTTTGGGTGAAAACTCGAGTTTTCGTCATACAGACAAGCTCCAGAACTTTGAACATATGAAAACTTCCAGTTTTGCTTGAAAACTTCTAGTTTTGTTCAAAACCTCCAGTTTTGTTCAAAACCTCCGGTTTTCAGTTTTCATAAAATTTGTGAAAACTCAAGTTTTGATCCAAAACTCGAGTTTTGGCCTGGCAGAGAGCATTCATATTTTCTCAGATTTTGAAAACTGCCAGTTTTCCCCAAGACCTCCAGTTTTGACTTGGCGCAAAATCTTCAAGTTTTCATATTTAAATGAAAACTCGAGTTTTGATATAGAAACTCAAGTTTTGGCCAAACCGAGAGATTTAATGTTGTACGAGGTTTTGGAAACCGCCAGTTTTTGGAGAAAACCTCCAGTTTTGATGTTTTGGACTAAAACTCATTTTACATGTCAACAGTTCAAAACTCAAGTTTTGAGAATGAAAACTCCAGTTTTGCTTCAGTGCACAGTCCAAAACTCCAGTTTTCAGTGCTCCATTTGAAAATCAGATTTTCTGAATTTACGAAATCTTCTTGTTTGATCTTTATACTTCCTATCATCATTCACTCATATTCCTAACTATGCTTAATCAATTTGTTAGTGAATTTTTGATGATCAAACAAGTGAATTTGTGCATAACTTTGTTGATTTTATATTTTTGATATGCACAAGTGTAAAATCTGTTTGAATTTCAACTCACACTATTTTGAGTAAATGCATACAAATGTTTTGAAAACATATCCATACATTGATTGCATTCAAATAATGTTTCAAACTGGAAGTTAATATTGTATATTGAATGTTGGATATGCTTCAAATTTCTCCAGTTAAGTTTTCCTTATATTTCACATATTGATCTTTGGAATTCAATGTGTTGCTTGAATTCCTTAGTTTCATTCTCTAACTAGTTGGACCTCATGTCTAAAAAGTCAATCATATATGAGTTTCAAACTTATCTCAAGAAAAGAATTCAATTTGTGAAAATCTCATGCTTATTTGATAAATCCTTATTGGTCAAGTTATTCCAAGCATTATGAATGTTCATTAATGTAAATGTTAATGCATTAACCATTATATGGAATAACTTACTAGGATAATTTTATGAAACTCTAGTCATTTGGATTAATGAGTTTGTACTTCATCGTCCATGAATCTTAGTACTCCTTGTGTTACTCAAATATATAAGCATTTGTCTACATCCATATTTTGAGTAACTATTTCTGTATACTCATATTCTTGCCTTGAATGTTCTTATATGATCAAGACTCTCCTCTCTAAGGCAAGATTATCTCTTTGTCAATAGCAAAGTCATTATGCTCATATATATTTTGTTATACTAAGCATGTCTTGATAATGCTTTACCTTCATGACTTTTGGTTTTCAGAAAATTCTTCAACATGTTAACTTCAATGTTCAACATGTTTTCCAAATCTGAAGCATATTGATATATTCATTAAACCTATTGACTTCCACCATGTTTAACATGAGCATCGATTTTTCAAGCATGTTTCAAAAATGAATCTTTCATTTATGAAAATTTTGATTTCATACTGCATTATTACATTTTTGAAAGGACATTCAAGATTTAAAACAATTTGCATATTTCATTATCATTCTTAAAAAATTCTAAACTATAAGTTGATAAATGCTTATCTTTATGGATACGATTTTCTATGCTCTTTGATCAAACCTTCATGCATTTTATCAATGACATCTTTTCTACATAAAGTGTGTTTACAAATTGTCATTGAGAAATAACATTTTTGGTATCATTTAGTTGTTACCCTATTAGATTCATTGGCTTGAACTTATTTGTTTGGGTAAAACTATGTTTTGATCTTTGATTGTTATACTCTTTGCTCAAAAATCATATGATTTAATTCTATAAGAGCATTAGAGTCATGTCTAATCTTGTGTGGACTCAAGAATCATTGAGTACCAAAGGACACATATTTTTGCAGGAGCTAACCGAAATGTTCTGTTGAGGGATACAAAGAATATAGGCAAACAAAATAGATCATTTCAGTGGCTATATCTGCAAATTCTGTGGCATCACTTAAGTGACATTCCATCACTAGCAAGAGGCTTAAACCAAGATGATAAGGAGCATGCTAGCATGATGAGAAGCTATGAGCAAAAACTAATCCTATACAAAGCTCATTCAGGATTTCAGCTTCTAAAATGCATTCAAAACAATGGATAATAGCTATCTAGTAATGCATCTATGGACTACAGAGGATTATAACTTGAGTTAATTAATATTATTCAAGTGAGGTATTGTATTACGTATATACCATAATCATGCTGGGCTAACTTGTTTTCATTCCATTTTTACATGAAGTTTAGCCTAAACAAACTCATTTTTAAAATGATCCTTATGCTTTAAACACACTTATTATTATACAAAGCATAAGTGATTTCTTTATACCAATTTCAAGTCCACCCAAGTAAACTTGAAAGTTTTCAATTCTGAGATACCATGTTGTGAGCAAAGATTTTTCCAAACCTTATAACATTTGGTGTCACACTATTATTTGGTATCATTAAAGGGAACTTCATATTTTTTTCGTCATGCATTCATTAAGGGGAGCTTCACATTCACATGTGTTTCATATCTTTATATGCTCATTTCCTTTATTTGAAGGAACCCTTTTAAACATACTCATCTACATTCACTATCTTTGATTAGTTTTGATGATGAGTTAATATCATATTTTCCTTTCATTATCTCTATTTGAAAAATATCACATAGAAAGGGATACTTTGATATTTGACTTGCACAAACAAATCTTTTGGAAAGAATGTTTTCAATTTGCAGCAGGAGATTATGTTATGTGCTAGGACTTTCCCTAATGTCCTACTAGAATAGCTATATGAAGAAAAAGAAAAAGATGGAAGCTGAAGTACTTATGATCATATTCATTCAGATAAGATACAACTCAAGAAGCCAGTACTTTAGCCTCATCCCAGAGGCTATTTAGAGCACATCACAGATCTCAAAGCTAGTAAATGGACTTCATAGATCGTTTATCAATTTGCAAAACTAATATGAGCATTTCTAATCTCTATCTTTTTATATTCAGTTGAAATTTTGCTCATATTTGGTATCTATATGCTTTAATTGTGAAAGATGCTTTGAAAACCTCTCCAAATTCTTTCAAATTTGTTTTCATAAAAACATTCCAAATTGCATCATATTTAGAATGAAAACACTTTCAATCGAGGAGAGAAAATCAGTTCTTTGACTCTTTCTAATATGGTTTCATATTTGTCTCTCTAAGCATTTCTTCTTTACTTCAACTTTTTGCTAATGACAAATAAGAGGGAGAGAATAGCAAGAAAAATATGTTGGGTCTAATATATTTTCTCATTCATACATATTTTTCTTATAGTATTTGTCATCATCAAAAAGGGGGAGAATGTTGGTTATAATTAGTTTTGATGATGTCTTATATAGATGCCATTGTTATACGCAAACAGATTGAGTAATATAGTTATCTCCTACATTGACCAATTGTTGTATTTAATGTAGATTAATCGAAGTTGAATTATAGAGATTAATCAAGAAGGAGATAAGAGTTCAAAGAAAGAAGTATCTGCAGAGTATCAAGAAAGCAAGATGTTATCAATGGGTTTTGGTGATAACCAAGTAAAAGAGAAGAGACCAAATAAAGAAGAACATGCATATATATTCTTATATGTGATACTGGAAGTCTTTATAATCAAGCAGAAGTTGGAATGAAGCCTCATCATGTTCTGGATGTTAAAGAAGGTAGAAACTGTAGAGAATGATGAACCCAAGTTGAATTATGAAGAATGATCAAGAGAAAAGAGAAGAGGGGAAAGAAAGAGTTAAATTATCAAGAATGATCAAAAGAAGAGAAGAAAGAAAGAAGAACTTGCTAAATGGAATGAAGATATCATTATTCAAGCTAAAAGCCTCCAAGATCATATGGAAGTTGGAATGACTCGATTTGGAGTTAAAGTCAGCAAAAATCAGCTTCAGGATGAGAAAACTTGAGTTTCCAAGTCAAAACTCGAGTTTCCTACTTCACTATAGTGATTTGCCTCTCGGATAGGAGGAAACTCGAGTTTGGAACTCAAAACTCGAGTTTGCAACTCAAAACTCGAGTTTGTAGTGTCTTCAGCATCTCTGGCATCTCTGGAAGAGCAAAACTCGAGTTTCCAAGCACAAACTCGAGTTTAGGACTCAAAACTTGAGTTTCCAAGTGAAAACTCGAGTTAACAGCGTGATCAGCCCTTCAGCACCACTCTGCTTCACGTTCAGCTCGGGCGAGGTCTGGTAATTCGACGATATCTCCCAAACCAGAGATCGGATTGAGACGAAACCAAAAGCATATGAAACTAGACTCCCAATGCGCCATTTTGATATAAAATTCAAGACCAAAGGAGTTCAGATCAAGGAGCTATGATTTTTACAAGTTGCCACAAGAATCAACGTCACAGTCCAGACCCACCTTTGGTATTTTGGGTGTATCTCACAAACGACAAATCTGATTGAGCTGAAATTAGTGGCAAATGAAAGTAGACTCACAGAGCTTTCCATCAATAGTTGAACGGACCAAAACAGAGTTCAGACCAGGGAGATATGGTCTTTGAAATTTGATGGTTATTTCAAGAAAACTCAACAAAGTTCAGGAGAAAGCAAAACTCGAGTTTTGCAAGTGAAAACTCGAGTTTTCATCAGACAGAGAGCAGAGAACTTCAGAGCAACTTCCAAAACTCGAGTTTTGGACCAAAACTCCAGTTTTGGACCAAAACTCAAGTTTTGCTTAGGCAGAGGCAAATCCAGCATTCGACAACAAAAGGAAAACTCGAGTTTTCAAGAGCAAACTCGAGTTTTCATCTCAGTTTCAGAAAATCAGCGTTTCGAAAAGTATGATTCTTTTGATAAACATCCAGATGATTACCCAAATGATTTATAACACTTCTTAACATTATTTATATAATTTGAGTACAAGTTTCAGGTGATTAAACGAAGGATTAGAAGCAAATCTCAAAAAGTTAGATTTGTGTCAGAACATCAAAAGTTGTGCAAAAGCTCTAACGGCTAGTTTCTAATGGCTATATTTCTTTATCCAACGGTCACTGAATCTTCGCAACAGTCATATATTGATCTCTACCTATAAATAGAAGACAGATTCAAGCAGAAAAACGTGGAGAAACAAGCTTACACTTCCAACATGCTGAAACTATGTTTTCACATCATTTACACTCTGTTTTTCATGTCTAGATAGCTTAGAGAGTGAGATGATTTGTATTGTTCTTCAGTGTTCATCTATTCACTTCTAAGAGAGAAGATTTATTGTAATCATTCTATTCTTCTGAGAGTTACTCAAGATTGGGTGATCTTGAGTGGGAAACACATTGTGTTCATTACAACTTGTAAGGGGAATGAATCCTAGTGAGAGGATTACTTCGAGTACAGAGTGTGTAATCAAGCGGTGTGTTGATTACAGTGTGTAAGGGGGAGTGAATCCTAGTGAGAGGGTTACTTCAATTACAGATCGTGTAATCAAGTTGAAAGAAGATAGTGGATTGAAAATCTCAAGCGGTGCTTGGGGACTGGATGTAGGTCAAGGATTGGGCCGAACCAATATAAATCAGTTTGCACATTCTCTTCCCTTATTTCTTACATTTCCAGCGTATATGTTTGAATGTGCATATATATTTGAATGACTGATTATTGCTTTATAAATTATTTCTATCATTCAAACTGATTTCAGTAAGTTACGAAAAGATTTTCAAAGTAACTAAAGTTTTAATCTGGCACCCAATTCACCCCCTCTCTTGGGTGACAGCCAGATCTTACAGTAAGAAGAAATCAGTAAAAGATAGGCTGAGTGTCTGACTTCATCCTAAGCATATCAATCCTCTAGTTTGCCTTAACGCATTGCTATAACAATTATGCTGCGTAGCTGCCGCAATGCTACAGCATAACCACCTTTCACAATGTTATTCAATTAACCCCCACTATTTTCTATAGAAGCTTTTGTGTCCTGTACGTACAACCTAAACTATACTTCTCCCATATGCCTATGGCGATTTTCTAGTTCAGCTTATCTTTTTATATCAAGGTGTTAAGGTTATGAGCGGTAGTCCCATGCCTGAAGCCTACAATGATAGGTCAAGCCTTGCACCAGCTTGCCTAGGAAACACTGTCAATCAGATGTCTAACCCTGACTCCCTTCCAATAAGCCGAGGCCACTGATCTAGCCCTTAACTTCCGCTAACCGACAAGAATTAAGATTGTTGATAAACAAACTGAATTTCTTAAATTAAGTACTAGGAAACTAGGTTCATTTTATACTCAAGAATTCATCCTCGCTCAGCCAAAGGAGGTTTAGTTCATGACTGACGAGGGAATCACTAAACGATTAACAATAGAATAACCCATGACAAAAGATTAACTAAAATTATTAGAAGAAAAACCAAAAGTTTGGCGGACGTTTCGACGGCGTAGGATAAGCCTATCACTTGACAACTCCACGTCTTCTTGTCTCCATCTCACTACAAGAAAGGATTGGGTTCTCCTGGAGTTCTCGTACTTCATGCTTCTCTCCCCCTTCTTTCGAGCTTGGCCAAATAGGAATGTTCTTGGACTCTCTACAATTCGATGATCTTTAGGGTTAGCCATCTTTTCCTTTTATAGTCAGGTTTACTTGTGGTGTAAGTTCAATGAGCTGGGCCTTTCCAAATCTATCAAGTTCAACTTTCCAAATTCGGTAGATTATTTCTATTGATTTTGCGGGATTCTCCAAATCTTAATCTTCGATCCTTCACATCTTCTATTCCAATCCACCAACAATCTAATCGTGAATTAACGTCCGTCCATTAACCTACACTTAGTTCCTGAAAAATCCTGAAGGAAAAGTTAGAAAAGGACACAATGCAATAGTATATAAGTTGCATTGTAATGCAGCTTGATAAGGCTGACCAGATGCTATAGCATTGTATCGGCAGTGCTATGGGCATTCATAATAACCCTTATGCTTGCCTTCTTTTCATGCACATGTACAAGATATTTATGCATTTATCCTAATTTATTGAGATGTATCCTGCATTTCCCTATATGAGTGAACTATGATATATTTGCTTAGATAAAATACTTTTAAAATCATATTCAACATAAAAACAATCACATATTTATAGGGAAAACATGGCATAAATAACACTCATCAGTCGTCCATGTTGGTAAGCAACAACGAAGGCATCAAAATTCGTCTGCTAGGTTTACGTTTAGTGCGGAGGGAGGTGAGGTTAGGGTACGGTTCTAGTATAGGCGGCCGTACATCTGGAGGTAGGCACAGCAAAACGAAGTCGTTTCTTCGAAGGAGGGGAAAGAGGGAGCGTCAAAGGAAATGTAATTGGGGGAATTAGGTGTTACACCCCTACCGGCCTCGCCCATTCGGGTGGCGGGTAAGAGGGATTCCTTTACTTAGTTACCAATCCTTCATTATTAGGTCCATTTGGCGTGTATCAGAGTAAGCGCAACAAAGCATTTAACCGGTTTGGACAATCTACTGTACTAGTAAAAGTAAAATAAATAGAAAAATAAAAGTCCCTGAAGGGTTAAGGGTATGGTTATCTAGAATACATACCGAAATAAAACATACCGTCATCTCAAATATATATACAAAGTGAAAGGGCATTCCCTATTCTTCAGTCAGAACTAATAAGCACTTATCATTCCGAAAAGGCTTCTTCACATCGAGCACATCTTCCTGTGACTACAGAAGAGTCTGGGGTCCGACAACGGCCCCCAGAGTAACCGTCAATACTCAAATACTAAATGTGTAAGGAGTATGTAAGCTACCTTGCTAATCAGAATCATACGAGCATGCCAAATAAATACCATATATGCATCTAGATCATACCACAACAAAGCACATATCACAATCCAAGAACCCGTACAGCTGCCTTACCAAGGCAAGCCTCATACTCACTTGACTTACAACCTGTAGAGCCGCCCTTTCTAGGCTAGCCCTGGATTGATAACTCAACCCATACAGCCGCCAACCAAGGCCGACTTCGGACTGAACATCCTCTTCGCTAGGAATCACACAACACTGTATGCATATTTTGCATAACATATACAAGGAAAAGCACACATGGCAAACACAAACGTACAGCAAAACACATGAAGATATATGAGTAAAACGGTTACTACCTGGTGTGGTAAATATTGTCCTTAATATTTTATTGGGCCCATTGAATTTCTAAGGGTTCCTTTGACCTATACATCATTAAAATACACTTATTCAGTATTAACAAAAATGCCATCACATTTTTTGTCAAAAACCGAGCCCAAACCCACAATTCTCAGAAATTCAGTGATTCTAGCCCAAATTGTGGGATTTTTAATAAATTCCATAAAACTCATTTTTGCATCATTCCAGCGCCATTTTAACCATTGAAATGTCTATTTTTCATGAAAAATATTCCCAGACCCTGAAAGTACTTTTATTTTGTTGTGTTTCTCTCTTTTAATACCTGGGTCAGATTTCGCCCTGTTGCACACATATCTAATTTTGCCAATTTTTATCTCTCAATTGGTACATCAAAAATATATTAAATTACATATCAAAATGATGCCCCAGATGTCTACTTGGAACCTGTAAAATTTTAGCTCAAACCAACGTCTACACTATTTTAAAAACATTTTTGAAGCTTCGCTGCCCAGAATCCCAGAATACTGGCACAAGCTTCTTCTTTGAGTTTTTAGGGTTTTCGAGTTCGGAAACTTAAACCATAGCTTAACCCCACACAAAATCACGTCTTAAACACTTTGGGACCGTCAAAAAATCCAAAATCAGACCCCAACACCAAGCCCCAACCAGTTGAAGAAAACTACAAGTTTAAGTTCCAAAGGTACGGATTTTTGTGTTTACCTAAATCGGAAGTTGAGTTGATGATCCTAGGTGCTTGGAGCTTGATCTTGGCTATGGAGGTTGGCTGAATACTCTCTCTTTTCTCTGCAAATTTCGTGCTCCCCTTGGTCAAGGAGAGAGAAAACATGTGTATTTAATAATAGGAAAAGTAACCAACTAGTTTCAATGTAACTAAGCAAATTCCTTGTTTAGTTGGTAACCAATTGACCTTTCTTAGTCTTTATCCCATGTGCGAATTTGAGAGGCTTATAGGAGGTTAATGTGGTGTGTTCCTAGCCCTCTTCATCTGATTCCATTTGTTTTATTTGATAGGAATTAGCCAATTTGACTCCAAATGCCTCTTTGTCTCACCGGTGGGGCCCACACATTAATAATTGGATTGACCAGGTTTACCTCTTCCTCAAATCTGATTTTTAGAGATAAAAAGGGATCATATGCGCCTAGGGGGTCCCACAAAACTGATCCCCATTCATTAATTCCATTTTCCCACTTTATCGGTCAAATTCAGGGTTTACCGGTCCCTATCCAAAAATGCGTCTCTTTGTACTTTTCTCTGTCTTTCCCAGATATTCTCCTCTGCCTGGGCACACTCATGTGGCACCTTCCCGCTTCCCAATGTGGCCTCACACTTGTCTCATTTTGTCCAAAATAATCCCCTAACTGGTCCCTATCAGTCCCCTTTTCTATTGGTTTATCGCCTGCCGATCCCATGTCTTATGTCTAGACCAGAGTATGGATAAAATCATCTTTTTTTCTCTCTTCTTTCATGTTGGACAAAATTCAATGCCCAAAGGACAAGGAATTGAACATTTTGCTCTTGCTTTATCTTCTTTTAATCTCGTGGTGACACGTGCCCCTATGCAATGATTACCCTGTCTCTTGCTTTTTGGAACATGCCTTTTTCAGTGTCTCTTTCTCTCTCTTATCCCTGTATGGCGCATACACACTTCCAGGGGTCAAGAATCTACGATTTTTCATATTCCCCAGGCCCCTCTTCATCATACCGGTTTTATACCTCACCGTTATCTTGCCCTGGGCCCGCACCTTTTCAAACCTAGGCCCACCAGAGACTCCTTTCCTCTGGTCAAAGTGGGCAACTTTTTGGGCCTTTTCGGGGTCCACTATCCTGTCTCCCACTATACAAACATCCTTTTACAAATAATAACAATTAAATTACAATTACACCATTTACAACAGTAGGGGTGTTACATTTCTCCCCCAGTAAAATAAATTTCGTCCTCAAAATTTCGGTTATACACTAGTCATATTTCGGGACATAAAATTGGTGTAGCAGTTCTTCATGTCCTTCCCATGTCACTTTCTGGGAGGACAATCCCTTCCAGACTGCTTTAACATAAGGAATACTTTTCAATATGAAAGATGTCATGTAATCTGCTAAGTGTTAGTTCTCTAAGGGTTTTGATGATGACTGGCAATTGCAAACCCAAAGTGAAGTTTTATCTTGGTAAGTTGAAGAACTTACTGTCAAGACAAAACTCGAGTTTTGATCTCAAAACTCGAGTTTTGGGATTGACAGAGAGTTGCTCTTGAAAGCGCAGCTAAATCACCAAGAGGGGGGGTGAATTGGGGATTTCTAAAATTCTTTTAGAACAAGCTCAGTTTCAAAATAAAGTTTGAAGAAAGACAACTGAATGAAAAGAGTATAAAAAAAGAGAATAGGAGAACACAGAGCAATTATCCTGGTTCGGTCTTAACAGATGACCTACGTCCAGTCCCCAGATCTTCTGGGTTTTCCACTAACTTTTTAATTACACCTTCAGCAAACGAAGGAGGATTCACAATCTTGAACTCGCTCCCCCTTACAAGATGTAATTGTACAATCCCAATCTCAAAGTCCCTCTACTTTGAGATTCCAGAAAATGGATTACAACAATGAAATCTCTCTCTAAGAGTGAATTCTGATAATCACTGAGGTACAATAATACCAAAAGAGCTGGACCTTTCTTGAGTTTTCAAGCAAGAATGTATATATGATAGTTCTGTATCTTCCAGGTTGAAATCCTTAGCTATTTATAATATCTTGAGGCTTGTGAACGTTAGAAGACCGTTGGGGATGATTTCCTAATGATCAATTGATCTTCTGCAACGGCTATTTGATCTTGTTTAACGGCTAGTGATCCAGAGTTATGTTTCTCCATCATTTCAGCAAATTTCCTAAAGTGGCTCTGTTTCTTCGATTCTTAATTCAAATGTATAAATTTCCTGTAATCTCATGAATACACTCATTAGAACAGTTCAGGAATATACATAAATGATTTATTTGAAGTAAATAAACAATGGGTATCTTAAAAGATCAAAGATTAAGATAATTTTGGCAAGTTTAAGCAAAAAGCGTTTTTCAGTTAAAAATGGCCAACACTCGAGTGTTGAGTATCAACACTCAAGTTATGAACTGTGTTAAGTTCATAACTGGCAGTGTTCAAAAACAACACTGGCAGTGTTGATCCTAAAAAAAATCAATGCTCTCTGTCTGGTCAACACTCAAGTTTTTCTTCTCAACACTCGAGTGTTGAAACTTTGATAAAAAGTTTCAAACTCCAAAACTGTAGTTTTGAGTCATCACTGGCGGTTTTCAACTGGATGAATTTTAAAGGCTCTCTGCCTTGTCAACACTTGAGTGTTGGTATGCAACACTCGAGTTTTCACTTATATTGAAAACTCAGGTTCAGTTGAACACTGGCAGTGATGGAGCAACACTGGCGGTGTTGAAACTTTGAAAACCATGGGTTGCTCTCTGTCTCTTCAACACTGGAGTGTTGGTTTCCAACACTCGAGTTTTGATCTTTCTTTAAAAAAAATAAAAGACTCAAAACTGCAGTGTTAGATTAACACTGGAGGTGTTGGGGTTTTGAAAAACTTGATATTTCTCTGCCAGGCCAACACTCGGGTGTTGAAAATTCAACACCCGAGTTTTGAACTTTTCATAAGTTCAAAACTGGCAGTTTTGCTAGAACACTGGCGGTGATGCTTTCTAAAACATCTTGCCAATGTCCAACACTCGAGTTCTGGAACTCAACACTAGAGTGTTGCTATGTTTAAAAATGATCAACTGTTTTTCTCTTTTAAAAACTCATATCTTCATCTTCCAATGATTTCCAATTTGTTCAATCATCATCAAAACCTTATGAGAACTAACATTCTCCCCCTTTTTGATGATGACAACCCTTGAAAAACAAATTTTATAGAATTTGAGTAAATCTGATTTGGAAATCATGAAGTTCATTTATCATTTTAAAAACTTATGCATCAAAATAAGTTTACACATAAAAGATTAAGACAGATGACTTCATTCATGTAATTCAACTAGAGAATCAAGTGTTTGACAAGACACTTACAAAGGATTACAAAATATGCACTACAAAAGATACAAATTAAAACATCAGAAATTACACAACACTCTCAAATCACAATACTCTCAAATTCTGACTCTGATCTTCTCCCCCTTTGGCATCATCAATAGATGGGGGTACAACGGATAGAGGTGTTGGTGAAAGAGGAGGTGTTTGTGCCTCTGCAGCTAGAGTGACTAGAGGATCTGAGGTATGATGCTCCGAAGTGTGAGGCTCAGAAGATTGTTGAATGTCTGCAGCTGGAGTGCCCAAAGGTTCTACAAGTGGTGTAGAGGCTGAAGGTATATCAGAAGCAATTCCAGAAGGTTGAGGATCTGAGCCTGAAGAAAGACCTATGTTGAAATGTTTTAACAACAAATCAGCTTTGTCATGAAGGCTTGAATTTGATATACTCAGAGACGTGAGCAGAATATCATGATTCTGAACTAGGTTTATAAGCTTGGCATTTTGGTCAGTGAGTTTGACCCAGTCCAGCTTCATGTCATCTTGAATGTCAGCTAGCTGTTTGGTACTCCTATATTGTTCACCCCTCAGCTGTCCAATTTCATAGGCAATCTTATTGGACATTTCTTTAACAGCTGAGTCAATGATCTCTTTCACTCGGGCATTAAAATCAGAGGTAGGAGGAGGAGGTGCAGATTGAGCCTCTTGATTCTGAGACTGAGACTGTGTAGCTTTTGATCTTGCAGGGCCTTTGGATCTAGTAGGGGCTTTTGATTGCCCTGATCCTTCTTCCTCAAATGTCAAATTCATCAAATTCAATTTGCCCTTATCAAAGAATGGTGGAAGCTTTAAAGCTTCAACAGACCCAACATGCCATATCTTGAAGTAAAACAGAATAACAGATACTAGTGAAGGAAATGGCATATGAGAGAGTTTCCTAGTGGGGAACTTGAACCTGATCATTTCCTTCAAAATGTGATGGCCTAGATTGAAAGGAGTCTTGTTGACAAAAGAAGTAAACAAGGGGTAATCTCTCTGGGCAAAATGAGTGAAATTACCACTCTTTTGAATGAAATTTCTAGAGAAGATATACCACAAGACTCTATTCTTAGGGGGCATTGAGCTAGGATTAAAATTGAAATAGTGAGATTGGGCTTCAGGAAATGGCTTGTGTGGCATGAGGATGGACCAAATTGTCCTATTACCATATTCAGAAGTGTGAATTGGAAATTGGTCCATTTTCAAAATCGTGTTCAAGATAGAGGCTGAAAGGGTGAATTTGGTGTGTCTCACTGTAGTGGTTATCCTTTCTTCTAACAATTCTCCCTCTGGACCCAGTAGGTTGTCATAGGCCATATTAGAATAAAATTGCCTAACTAATGTAGGTGAGTAGGGACAAGCAATGGAAATGAAATTTTCATAGAATTTGAGCCAAGGTTTCAAATCCAAACTGTTTTCTTCCTCAAATTTGTCCAAATCCAAGGCTACTACTGCACAGGATTCTCTTGAAGCAAATTTCTCTTTAAAAATATTATCTTGGTCTTTCAAATGCACAGTAGTAAAATCAAAGTCTTTAGGTGGAAACTGAAAATGATAAATTTCTTCAATGGCATTTTCTTTTACCAGTGAGGAGCTAGATGAAGAAGGTTGTGAAGTAGAGGACTTCTTCTTTTTCTGGGGAGGTGCTTCCTCTGGTTCAAAATTTGATGCCCTTTTTGTTCTGACTTTCTTTTTAGACTTAGTAGCTGATTCTGGTTCAGCTTCTTTCTTTTTCTTCAGAGGTGCCGCAATCGGTTCTTGAAACGATACACCCTTTGAACGAGTGGGTGTGGCTGAAACAGCTTTTGAAGATGATTGATGAATTTCACCACTAATTCCTGGGAGTGTTTGGTCTATTCCATCGTGAAATCTATTGGGTATCATTTTTATTCTCGATGGTCTCTGTGAAGGAGGAGAGGTTTGAGAAGGAGACTGTTCAGACGGTGATTTAGTTTCAGATTGAGTGGGTTTCGTCGATTGAGAGGCCATTGTAGAGTTGTGAGATTTTTTCGAGGTTAGATTGGAGATCTGAGAGAGAATCAGAAAGATTTGAGAAGAAGAGAAGTGAGAGCACCGAAGAACACTTAGGGCAAAACTGCGGTTATGAAGGCAGTTTTGGAGAACATATATATATAGAAGCGTCAACACTCGAGTTCTCATAATCAACACTGGAGTGTTTAACTGTTTACACTACCAACACTCGAGTTCTCACAATCAACACTGGAGTGTTGATAAAAATTTGACTAACCTGGGTGCCAATAGTGTACTGAGAACCGTTGGCATTTCTTGTTCAAAACTAGAGTTCAAAACTCGAGTGTTGAGTTTCAACACTCTAGTTTTCATTTCTCCTTATTTCTCTGACCTCGACACTGGACTCCCAATACTGGAGTTCTGATTATCAAAACTCGAGTGTTCAGATTTGCAGGTACTTTAGTATTGCCATTGATCCACAAATACTGGAGTGTTTCATCCCATAACTCAAGTGTTCATCTTTTGATATGAAACATCAATCTGTTAAGTCCTACAAAAGAGAAAAACTCCAACACTCGAGTGTTTGATCCCATAACTCGAGTGTTCAACTTTTGATATCAAAAATTAACTTGTTAAATCCTGCAAAAAAGAAAAACTACATACTCCGATGCTTAAGTTAGTAATTTGTAATCATCAAAACCAGAGCTAACATTGGAATTTAGTTGGAAATACTTACAACTCATTGGGATTCACCATTCCCAATTCTCTTCTTATGTAATTAAATTGTTCTTTAGCTAGTGGCTTTGTGAAGATGTCTGCCAATTGGAGATCAGTTGGGATGAACATGACTTTAACTTCCTTTTTCTGGACATAATCTCTTATGAAATGATGCCTTACATCAATATGTTTGGTCCTAGTGTGTTGGACTGGATTTTTGGCCAAGCTAATAGTGCTTGTGTTGTCACACAATATTGGGACTTCTTTGAGATTGATTCCCAAGTCTGAAAGTTGTTGTTTCAGCCACAAAACTTGTGCACAACAGCTTGAAGCAGCCACATATTCAGCTTCAAAGGATTATGGTTCACCTTGATTAACATTTCTGGTTTTAACACCTTGATTAACATCACCTATCACTTGGTCTAAAGGATGATTTTTGTTATATTTCCAAGCTTTAGGTTGTGATGGTTCAGGATTTTCAAAATGATTTTGAGGATCTGTTTCAAAAACATCTTGTTCTTCTGTATTAGAGGGAGGTTTTAGAAGATGTTTGTTTTCAGAATTTTGAGTTTGATTTTTCAAGATCATTTCATCATCATCATCATTCAAAAGCTTGTTAGAAGAAGAGTCACAAAATACTACATGCACAGATTCTTCTACACAACGTGTTCGGATGTTAAATACTCTATAAGCTCTACTTCTATTAGAATATCCCAGAAAAATACCTTCATCTGCCTTGGCATCAAACTTACCCAAGTTATCCTTACCATTGTTGTGGATGAAACACTTACATCCAAATACATGTAGATGTGCTAAGTTGGGCTTTCTTCCTTTGTACAGCTCATAAGGAGTTTTGTTTAGTTTCTTCCGTACATACGCCCTATTTGATATGTAGCATGCTGTTGACATTGCATCAGCCCAGAATGCTTGAGATGTTTTGTTTTCATTCAACATTGCTCTTGCCATCTCAGTGAGGACTCTATTCTTTCTTTCAACTACACCATTTTGTTGAGGAGTCCTTGGCGCTGAAAAGTTGTGATCAATTCCTATGCTTTCACAGAAGTTAGCAAAGGCTTGATTGTCAAATTCTCCTCCATGATCAGTTCTAATACCTGAAATAGAAAGACCTTTCTCGTTCTGGACCTTTTTGACAAAAACAACAAATTGATCAAATGTTTCATCTTTAGAACATAAAAATATGGTCCATGTGAATCTGGAAAAATCATCAACTATAACTAAGGTATATAAATTACCTCCTAGACTTCTAACTCTAGCAGGTCCAATTAAATCCATGTGAAGTAATTGAAGAGGTTTTTGAGTTGATATTTCATTTTTGGATTTAAAAGACGACTTGGTTTGTTTACCTTTTTGACAAGAGTCACAAATCATGTCGTTTTTGAAAGATAGTTTAGGAATGCCAAAAACCAACTCTTTCTTAACTAATTTGTCAAGTTGAACCATATTCACATGAGCTAATCTTTTATGCCATAGCCAAGTTTCATCTGATTTACTTATAAAGCATTTCTCTGAGATATCATCGTTAGAAAGATTAAGTGAATAGCAATTACCTTCTCTAGGTGCTCTGAACAATGCTTTAGACTTAATCTCTTCTAGGGGAAGTATATTACTGCTAACAATTAAACATTCTTCTGAATTAAAGATAACTAAGTTACCTTTATCTGTGCTTTGACTTACGCTCAGAAGATTATGACATAATCCTTCAACAAGGTATACGTCTTTAATTTTTGGTCCATCGGAATTTCCAATGTCTCCAATTGCTGCAATCTTGCCGGTTTGATTTCCACCGAATGTTACCTTGCCTCCATCCTTAGTTTTAATTGTTACAAACTTTGATTGATCCCCTGTCATATGTCTTGAGCACCCACTATCAATGAACCACTTGTTGGATTTTGATGCTCTAAGACAAACCTGCAAAACATAAAGTATCAAGTCTTAGGTACCCACTTTTTCTTGGGTCCTCTGGGGTTAGTTTGTGTCTTAGGATCCTTATAGGATCCTTTTGGCACCCATTTATAGTTACCTACAGGCTTGCTCTTACCTTCCTTTTTATGAAAACAAGAAGAAGTAGTATGTCCTTTTCTATTGCAATAGTCACAGTGGGCAAAGGGATTGGATGAATGCACAGATTTTTGGAAAAAGTTCATGTAGGATTTATGTCCTAATTTCTTCCTTCCTTTTTGTTTATCAAAATCTGGTTTATACCCTATTCCTGATCTATCATTTGTAAATCTTTGTTGTTTCAGGATAACATTTAGCATTTCACTACCATTTGTGAATTTTTCAAGAGTTTTGGTAAGAAACAGGTTTTTCTTTTCTAAAGCACAGCAATTTTCACAATTCTTTTCAAGGTTCCTTTCAGAAACTTTTTCAGAAATATTTTCATTATTTTGAACTTGTTTTTCTAAGAGTTTGATCTTTTTCTTTGCAGATGAAAGTTCTTTGGCTATTTTTCTAAACTCAATAAAAAGCAAATTATACTCAGAAGATAGTTCATCATAGAAAGAATTAGAAGCATTTACCTCTTCATCATCTGATTCTTCTTGGGCTACAAGACAAATGTTGGATTTTTCTTCTTCCTCATCATCATCGGATGAGCTATCTCCCCATATACCTGACACATAAGCTCTTCTTTTGAACTTGTTAAATTTCTTCTCTTTATTCTTGAGCTGTGGGCAATCAGATTTGAAGTGTCCAGGTTGTCCACATTCGTAGCATGTGATGGATTTCTTTGTTTCAGTGTTTGAGCTACCTTTGTGAAATCTTTTGTTGGCTTGATCCCTCTTGAAAAATTTCTTGAATTTTCTGACCATCAGACTCATCTCTTCATCATCATCCTCATCTTCTTCATCATCATCAGATTTGGATTCTTTTAAGGTTTTGAGAGCTATACTTTTGCTTTTACCATGCACTTCTTCAAGTCCCTTTTTGAATTTCAGTTTAGCCTCATATTCAGAGAGACTTCCAAAGAGAGCTGCTACAGATGTCATTGATTCACCACGTGCTTCTTCAATGGCAGTGACCTTTGCCTCCCATTCTTTGTTGAGGATATTTAGGATCTTTCTTACTTGTACAGATTGTTCATACACTTTTCCTAAAGAAGCAAGTTGGTTAATCAAATGAGTAAATCTTAATTGAAACTCACCAATGGTTTCTCCTTGTTTCATGCGAAGGAGATCATATTCTGTCATGAGGGTGTTGATTCTATTCTGTTTCACCCCAGTTGTCCCTTCGTGTGCAATCTCCAAAGCATCCCACATGGCTTTAGCTGAGCTCAGAGTACATATGCGGAAGTATTCTTGTTGACTTAAGGCGCTTTGTAACATGAGTATGGCTTTACTATTGAGAGTGATGTTTCTTCTATCATTCTCATCATAGTTCTCTTCAGGTTTTGGAATCCTGATGCCTTCCCTTTCAATTGTTGGAGCATAGTCTCCTCTTTCGAACACTTTCCATAAGCCATATTCTGTAGCCATAACAAAGACTCTGAATTTAGCTTTCCAAAAAGAATAATGCTCACCATTAAAACCTGGGGGACGATTGATAGAGGCTCCATCGGGCAAAATTCCCTCCATTGTGATCCTTCTCGAGTTGTTAAGCTCTTTAGAGAAGACCTTGCTCTGATACCAAATGAAAGCGCAGCTAAATCACCAAGAGGGGGGGTGAATTGGGGATTTCTAAAATTCTTTTAGAACAAGCTCAGTTTCAAAATAAAGTTTGAAGAAAGACAACTGAATGAAAAGAGTATAAAAAAAGAGAATAGGAGAACACAGAGCAATTATCCTGGTTCGGTCTTAACAGATGACCTACGTCCAGTCCCCAGATCTTCTGGGTTTTCCACTAACTTTTTAATTACACCTTCAGCAAACGAAGGAGGATTCACAATCTTGAACTCGCTCCCCCTTACAAGATGTAATTGTACAATCCCAATCTCAAAGTCCCTCTACTTTGAGATTCCAGAAAATGGATTACAACAATGAAATCTCTCTCTAAGAGTGAATTCTGATAATCACTGAGGTACAATAATACCAAAAGAGCTGGACCTTTCTTGAGTTTTCAAGCAAGAATGTATATATGATAGTTCTGTATCTTCCAGGTTGAAATCCTTAGCTATTTATAATATCTTGAGGCTTGTGAACGTTAGAAGACCGTTGGGGATGATTTCCTAATGATCAATTGATCTTCTGCAACGGCTATTTGATCTTGTTTAACGGCTAGTGATCCAGAGTTATGTTTCTCCATCATTTCAGCAAATTTCCTAAAGTGGCTCTGTTTCTTCGATTCTTAATTCAAATGTATAAATTTCCTGTAATCTCATGAATACACTCATTAGAACAGTTCAGGAATATACATAAATGATTTATTTGAAGTAAATAAACAATGGGTATCTTAAAAGATCAAAGATTAAGATAATTTTGGCAAGTTTAAGCAAAAAGCGTTTTTCAGTTAAAAATGGCCAACACTCGAGTGTTGAGTATCAACACTCAAGTTATGAACTGTGCTAAGTTCATAACTGGCAGTGTTCAAAAACAACACTGGCAGTGTTGATCCTAAAAAAAAATCAATGCTCTCTGTCTGGTCAACACTCAAGTTTTTCTTCTCAACACTCGAGTGTTGAAACTTTGATAAAAAGTTTCAAACTCCAAAACTGTAGTTTTGAGTCATCACTGGCGGTTTTCAACTGGATGAATTTTAAAGGCTCTCTGCCTTGTCAACACTTGAGTGTTGGTATGCAACACTCGAGTTTTCACTTATATTGAAAACTCAGGTTCAGTTGAACACTGGCAGTGATGGAGCAACACTGGCGGTGTTGAAACTTTGAAAACCATGGGTTGCTCTCTGTCTCTTCAACACTGGAGTGTTGGTTTCCAACACTCGAGTTTTGATCTTTCTTTAAAAAAAATAAAAGACTCAAAACTGCAGTGTTAGATTAACACTGGAGGTGTTGGGGTTTTGAAAAACTTGATATTTCTCTGCCAGGCCAACACTCGGGTGTTGAAAATTCAACACCCGAGTTTTGAACTTTTCATAAGTTCAAAACTGGCAGTTTTGCTAGAACACTGGCGGTGATGCTTTCTAAAACATCTTGCCAATGTCCAACACTCGAGTTCTGGAACTCAACACTAGAGTGTTGCTATGTTTAAAAATGATCAACTGTTTTTCTCTTTTAAAAACTCATATCTTCATCTTCCAATGATTTCCAATTTGTTCAATCATCATCAAAACCTTATGAGAACTAACAGCTCTATTCTCACAAAAATGGCAAAACTCAAGTTTCCATGAGGAAACTCAAGTTTTGGAATTTACAGAGAGCACTTGCTTTTCTCCTTAAGACAAAACTCGAGTTTCAGTTTGAAAAATCGAGTTTTGGCTTACACAGAGACTACATGTTGTTTTCTGAAAAAGACAAAACTCGAGTCTTGGTTTGAAAACTCGAGTTTTGGTTATGCAGAGAGTCTCTGATGTTTTTGAACTCAATTTCAACACAAAACACTAAGCTTTCACTCTATCATAATGCTTTCAAGTTTTCTCTAAGTTAAGAGAAAACTCGAGTTTTGGTTTCAAAACTCGAGTTTTGACTTGACAAGAGAATTCTCAATGTTTTACACAGGTTTTGAAAACTGGAGAGTGAACTGGCTCAGAATCTTCAAGGTTTTCATTTAAAGATGAAAACTCGAGTTTCAGCTAGTCAGAAAAGTTCCAATGTTTTCAACATTTTCATTCTTAAAACGAAAACTCAAGTTTTGGTCAGACAAAGAGGTCTAAACTTTTCCTAGTTTTCATATTCAAATGAAAACTCGAGTTTTAGTTTGAAAACTCGAGTTTTGATCAGACCAAGAGCCTTGGAGCTTTTCTCAACATTTTCACATTGAAGTGGAAACTCAAGTTTCAATTTGGAAACTCGAGTTTTGATCAAACAGAGAGCTTAAGATTTTCAAAGTTTTGAAAACTCAAGTTTTGATTTAAAAACTCAA
Source organism: Acacia crassicarpa (assembly GCA_034222035.1). Taxonomy (NCBI): domain Eukaryota; kingdom Viridiplantae; phylum Streptophyta; class Magnoliopsida; order Fabales; family Fabaceae; genus Acacia; species Acacia crassicarpa. The sequence continues at coordinate 1,388,058 of JAWXYG010000021.1, read as the reverse complement.
GTTTTGATGTTTTGGACTTCCACGTGCTATTTTCTTTAAATGTCCAAAACTTAGTTTTAGTTTGGAAACTCGAGTTTTGAGTTTCACTTAAACTTTGGTCCAAAATCTCAAAACACGACTTTGCTCTCTGGAAGAAAAAAACTCGAGTTTAGGTTTTGAAACTCGAGTTTGGACTTAAGTGCACTGTTGAAAACTCGAGTTTTGATGAACAAACTCAAGTTTCAGTCGCTGATTTTGAAATTCAAATCTGACGAATTTGTGAAATCTTTGTGTTTGATTCCAATACTTTCTAGCATTAATCTTCTATATTCCCAGATATATTTAACCACTTTGTTAGTGAGTTACAGATGATTTAGAAGATATTTATTGAAGGTTAAAGCAAAAAGTAAAAAGCCGTTCAAAACATTAAATGCTATGTCCAGAAAGTTGCACACTTCAGGCTAATCCATCTGCACACGCCTACAAGGAATTAAAGAATGATTTCTACTTCCAGCAACTGCTCCTCCAACGGATTAATCCAGAGGAAGTCAACTCTGAACACTTGGACAGCTAGATTAAGTAGAGATTAGAGAGAGAAGAAGGCTTAAACCACTTGCTAACCACTGCTGAACTTATTCAACGGATCTATTGGGAAAACAACGATCATTTAATGATCTCTGAGTATAAATATAGTTGCATTCAAGTCTTCCCAACAACAACAACTACTGAAAACAAATTGCATTCAAGTCTACATTTATTTTCTTCAGTTTTCACTTGTATAGTATCTTTTGATATAGAGAGCTTCAGTGTTTATCAATATCTGCTCTTAGAAAGAGTTTCTTTCTGAATATCATTTATTGTAAAGAATCACAAGTCAAGGGGACATGGTGATTTGGGTGTTCATTGATTACAACTTGTAAGGGGGAGTGAGTTCTAGTGAGAGAACTACTTCCTAAGTGCAGAGTGTGTAATCTTTGATATAGTGGAAAATCCCAGAGAGTCTGGGGACTGGATGTAGGTCAAGTTGTTAGGACCGAACCAGTATAAATCCTTGTGTCTTGCTATTCTTACTCTTGCTCTGTTCAGCCCTGTTTTTATTGTCTAAAAACAGAACAAGTTCTTCAAATTTTTAGAATACCCAATTCACCCCCCTCTTGGGTATACTGCTCCACTTTCACTAAGGTTTAGTGGTAATACCAATTGATACACCACTAGTCCTTAGTATTTCAAGAGGATTGATATATTGAGGACTTAGTTTTCTCTGCTTTATCGTTCTTTCAATTTCAATAATAGAAGATAATTTGAGAGAAACATGATTTCTCACATCAAATTCTAGAGGTCTCCTTACTTTATTAGCGTAACTCTTTTGCATGCTTTCTGCTATGAGGAACCTCTTTCGGATCAACTTAATTTGTTCTGAAATTTCATCAATGATTTCCAATCCGAACAATTTCCTCTTAAATCATTTTGTTTAACAGATAGGAGATCCATATGTCTCTCATGCAAGGCTTCACTGCCTTACTCATTTTACCTCTTGTTCTGTCACATACTAGCCATGTGGCTTATTTCATCTATCAGCTGGTACAAATCATATGGTTTACCAGCCTCAAGAGGTACTTTAGACATACTAGTCTAAAGTCGTCATGTCAGTAAGTATTCCATAGAGTGCTAAGCAATCATAAGTCTTACAGCCCAAGGGTTTCCCCCCATGCAAACTTGCACATCGGGTCTTATTGCCTTGAGCCTTTGTTCATCAACTTGTCTGAGCTTCCTCAATTCAAAGCTCTCAATTCATCTTCCTCTTGCTTAGCACGATAACTGGCAAATACTATCTGATTTACTCAGTTCAAATTTTTAGACCATTCTATTAGTTTCTGTTCATGTATTAACATAATAACCAACTGCACCGCTTTTATTACAAAACAACAGCGATGATAGTTAAGTCACCGCTTACTGCGTTGTCTCCAGTTCAACATTTTAGATTTTCACATATTTGAAAATTTCTGTTGTTGCAGTACATTTTCATAATCACACAAAACAATATTTTCACAATTTCAAATTCAATCGCTGTGCCAGCTCAAATTTTTAGGAAAACAATTCACCGCCAGACTATTTTCAGAAAATATTCACTACCGGCATACATTATTGAGCGGGATTATTCATTACACAAATTCAACATTCAAAAGATCTCGCCACCACTTCAATCTTTATCATTCGTTGATACTTTGTCTTTCTAAATTTAGTCTTGGGATGAGGCAATGCTTTCTCACATGATGTAGACTGTAAGAATCTTTTCCCTTGTGCATAAGAGATCCTTCTTTTCTTATCCTCCTCAAGATAGTTGAAAGGTATTCTGTGGTAATCCATTCTTGAGGTAGATGATACTCTTCTTGCTTGTATCCATTGCTTCCTTTGATGTTTAAACCTTGTAATTCCAGCAATGGGTGCTTCAAGAGTTCTCTTGTTTGATGTAAGTCTCCTTTTAGGCTTATGAGGAACTCTTGGATTTTTCTTTATCTTCTTAGTACCCTTATGCCCATTGATTTTCAAATTATCCTGCACACATAAAGTACTAGATGGACATTTTGGTACCCATTTATACTTGGGTCCTTGATAGTTAGTATTGGATTTTACTTGTCCTTTAGGAACCCAAACAAATTTATTTTTCACATTAGAATTGCTCCTAATATAGCATGTGTAAGAAATATGGCCGGATTTTCCACAATAATTGCAAATAATAGAATGATGCTTATTATGAACAACTTTGCAAGAATTGTACGAGTCTAGTGGATGCAATGTCAAGTGACTCATATATTCTTTCTTCCCAAATGATTTTCCAGCATCATTTTCAAAAATATGTTTGCTTTTCAAAATAGAATCAGTAAAAGGTTGAAAAACACTTCTATGCAATTGATCGAAAACATTTTTCTTTTCTACACAAGAAGAATTGGAATTGTTTACCTCATGTGTATCTTGAGCTCTAGCTAATGATTGATCACAATCGTCCATGAGCTCTTCCTGAAAATCATCTTCCTCTCGTTCTTTTGTGTTGACTGGATTATGAGAGTATTCAATGATTTCTCCTTCTTCAATCTCCAGTTGTTCATCAGTCATAGATGTGCAGTTTATAATTTTGGATGAACAGTCAACACTATCAACTTCAACACAATTGTTAGAAGCATATATAGAATCAAGAGTATCCCAGATTTCTTTAGCACTAGAGCAAAACTTGATTTTCTCAAAATCATTTTCGGTTAAGGCACAGCGAAGAATCTCCATTGCTCTAATGTTTAAAGAAAACATCCTCATTTCTTTTTCTGTCCAATCCTTTCTTGGTTTGAAATCAAAATCATTTGTAAAAACATTCCACATATAAAAATCAGTTGCTGCGATAAAACTAGTCATTCTAGCTTTCCAAAACCAAAAATCAATATCTTTGAAAAGTGGTGGAATGGTAAAATCAAAACCTTCTGAAAGCGAGGAACACCCAAAATCAGCTATTGAAACTCTTGAGACAGTTAAGTCCTTTAAACAATAGCCTAGCTCTGATACCAAATGTAAGAATCGGCTGAACCCAAGAGGGGGGTGAATTGGGTGAAGTATAAAAATTTAGGAACTTTGAAAATCTTTTTACAACTCAGTAAAACCAGTTTGTATGACAGTAAAGAGTTATAACGCAATAGATAGTCATTCAAACATAGATGCTGGGAATATAAGAGATAAGGGAAGAGAATATGCAAACTGAGATTTATCCTGGTTCGGTCCAATCCTTGACCTACATCCAGTCCTCAAGCTCCACTTGAGATTTCCAATCCACTATCTTTGTAACACCCCCAATTTCTAACAGTTATAATAACAAAAATTTAAATAATTTTTATAAATAAATTAATGAAATTCGAAATAAACAACCTTGGGGAGTGTTACCACCACACTTGTATTGGGACAAGTGCAAGGCTGTCTTATTACATTAAGATAAATCCAAACTTAAATAAAAGTATTTTATTCAAAGTATTAAAAAAAGAATAAAATAAAACTAGCTAGAATTATTCATTATTCTTCCTCACTTCTCACTGCTAGCCCTAGCAGCCCCAGCTCTGAGACCTGTTTCAATGAAAATCTGCTCCCCCGAAGGATCGTCGCAGCCCATGAACACATACATCAACAAAAGTAGGTAATCCTAATAAACAAAGATAATACAAAAATAACAATAATAATAATAATAATAATAATAATAAATATAATGATAAATAAAATATTCACATGATATAAAAAGAAAAAAATATATATTTATATATATAATCTAAAATATTAGTTTCATATCAAATGTCATTCATTAATTTTTATTAAATTTGATTTGGACCCGGAAACCTGCCAGTCCATTTAGTTTAGTGGGAAGAGAACCATGGTAGACCCGGAAACCTGCCAGTCTACCCTGTGACCCAGAAACCTGCCAGTCACAATCATCAATTGGCCATAAACATATAAACATATCTTCCTAGTGTGCACACCTCTTCCCAAAGTTGCTACTAGTGTCCCGGAAACCTGCCAGACACCACTTTGGGAAGAACGGATACTATCATTTTCACATCAGTGGCATAAAGCCCAAAAGTTGTGTTCATCACCTTGGGAGGTACCATCCCAAAGCTATCCTCCCACTGTTAAGTTATTTAAAATACACACATAATACAATTTCTAAATTATTTCTATGCGCTATAGTGCCCAAATTGAATTTATTATTATTTTATACTTATTTAATCATCTTTCATACACTTTTCTATTATTTAATTAAATATAGGATAAAAGATATTTTACATATAATTAAATATAGGATAAAAAGATATTTTACATATAATCTATTCGTATCCTATTTTAGGAATCCTATTTTATTGTGACGAGGTATTATATGAAGGAAGAATGTATAATTAAAAAAAAATCAAATAATATAGTATCAGCTGAGCTGACAAAGATGAGATTGAGATGAATGAAACACGCATAGCAACGTACAAGCATCTCACATTCATATATTTCAATCAGCCACAAAAACGAGACCAAAACGAAGATGTGGTGTGGATATTATATTTAATGAAAAAGGGATATATACACATGTAATGCAATACCCAAGGAGGAGGCACGTACAGGTTCATTATTCATTGTTCATTGTTCAATGGTTAATTGGTGTTGTAAAAGCTGATCGCGCAAATCGAGGAAAAGAAGAAAAAGTATTTATACAAGAAAGCGAGGCACGCTAACCGAAGAAGGAACCTATATACACATATACAATTGCAGGCAGCAACACGCAAGAACCACAAAACAATTAATTTCTATTATTATAGGGATTAAAATTACCTATCAGGATTTACATAAAACTAACCTACTCATGGGAATTAGAATTACCTGGTCTCTGTTTTTACTAGCCTCCTAGAAAATAATTTGATGGGAGTCCGGAAGGAGGATTTGAGAAGAAAGGTAGCGGAAAAGAAAACTATTGAGCGTTGCTAGGTTTAGACGGCTAAACATAAGTTTATAATTAAAATTTAGGGTTTTAGCTATTGGATTGGGCTCTTTACTTATTCTCGATAGATGAATTAAAACAAATTGTAGAGTTTTTATTATTAAATATATTTTAAGTCCGATGATGAATTAAAAAAAATTGAAAATATAATCTGATCTAACTAACTCCTAGATTCTTGGATCTAATCTTAAATAATCTAATAATACTATTTACAAAATAATATGATTACCACACAAACAATACAATATTATTAATTTTTACTATATTATTATTATTATTATTACTATTACTTTATTAATCATTATTATTATTATCTTTACTATTTCTATTATTATTATTATTAATAAAAATCCGGGGTATTACATTCTACCCTCCTTAAAACAAGTTTCGTCCTCGAAACTGAAATAAAATTCAATAATAAAATCTCAGGTATTGCAATCTTCTTTCAACTTGATTACAAGTTCTGTACTTGGAGTAATCCTCTCACTAGGATTCTGATAATTGAATATTTCATACACTACTTTTTGCCTCTTGATTGATAATTTAGGACTTTTTAGCTAATAAATAATGGCTTTTATACTTATTTGGGCTTTGGGCCTTTTATTATATTTTAGCCATTATTTAATAATAAATTCCAGTTTTATATTGCTTCACTATTTTCACCATAACTCTTGAACCAGACATCGGATTTGCCTCATTTTTGTCTCATATTTCAGATGATTCAGAGAGCTACAATTATTATGAAGACATGAAGAGCAAATTCGAACAAGAGGGCAGTTGATTTTGGAGCCGAAGTTATAATTTCTGGATTTTTATTTGTAATTAAAGCCCATTTTTAGTATTTTCCATTTTGGGCCTGAATTGTGGGTTGGAGCCCCATTTTCGTTTTTCCATTTTAGGTCAAGTGTGGCAGCAGCCACAAACACCTTTTTCATTCACGTTTTTACACTTTTGTGAATCAAAACAGAAGCATTCAATTTCTCTCAAATGTTCTTCGTGTTCTTCGCGTTCTTCGTCTGTTCTTCATTATTTCTGTTATGTTCGGCTGAACGTCTGTGATTAACCTAACGTTGATGATTCCATGATTCGTCCAGAGAGCTTGTGCTTAATCGGTAACGTTACTCGTTTATGTTTTCCTCTTTTCGGATTTGATTTCTGGAAATAGTTCAAATATTAGATTTAATATTCGGTTTGGTTTATCCCAAGGACTGAATTTGAACTAGGTTTAAAGCCTTGTGCGATTGCTCAGTGAGACGCCACTGTTCAAACATATTCTAGGCGATCGTCTAGTCGAGGGATTTTCTGGATGAACGCAGAGATTTCGGTTCATCCAGAACCAAACGCGAGTTCGTTCAGTCTTCACTCAATGAACGAAGTTTCTGGAATCTAAATGTTGGGTTGATCGTTTTTAATCTGTTTCTGTTTAATCAATTCTGTTTCTGCTTATTTCATTCTGTCTCTATTTAGTTTCATTTTTATTCTGTTTGAATCAAAACCCCCCATTTTACTTTTCTGTTTCGCTGTTACTTTGATCAAACCCGCTGCGAATTCAACGAGGAAACGACCCAGGTTCCCTATTTCTGCAAAATCGTTTTTGAACTTGGTTATTTTGGGAGATACGGCAAATCTCTGTCAGATTCACTCCCCTTACAAATTGTAATCAATACACCCACTTGATTACACACTCTATACTCGAAGTAATTCTCTTACTAGAACTTACTCCCCTTACAAGTTGTAATCAATACAATGGGTTTCCCACTCAAGATCACCCAATCTTGAGTAACTCTCAAAAAGAATGATAGGATGATACAATAAATCTTCTTTCTCAGAAGTGAATGAGATAAACACTGAAGTGCATTACAAATAATTTCACTCTCTATGCTAAGCTATGTAAACAATGAAAACAAAGAGTAAATAATATGAAAAATCAGAGCTTGAGCATTTTGAAGATGTAGGCTTGTGTCTCTGTGTTTTTCTGCTTGAATCTGTCTTCTATTTATAGGTAGAGATTAATATATAACCGTTGAGAAGATTCAGTGACTGTTGGATAAAGAAATATAGCCGTTAGACTCAGATGGAACTAGCTGTTAGAACTTCGTTTTTTGAACCAACTATGACATCAGCATTTAGTTTCCCTTTAATCTTCAGTTTACCAACCTTTGATCGTCTGAAACATGTACACAAATGATATACATGATGTTAAGAAGTGTTATAAGTCATTTGGGTAAGCATCTGGATGTTTATCAGAAGAATCAAGATTTTCGAAACAGGAATTTTCTGAAGCTGAGATGAAAACTCGAGTTTTCATTTGCAAAACTCGAGTTTTGAGGTTGCGTTACTCTAGATTGCTCTCTGTCTAATCAAAACTCGAGTTTTGGTTTCACAAACTCGAGTTTGGAAGATGCTCTAAAGTTCGCAGCTCTCTGTAACCCGAAAACTCGAGTTTTGTACTTACAAACTCGAGTTTTGACTTTGTTGAGCGTTTTCGCAACTTCTTGAACTGACTGTCAATTTTCGAGGGTCAAATCTCCCTGTTCTGAACTCTGTTTTGGTCCATTCAACTCTTGATGGAAAGCTCTGTGAGTCTACTTTTATATGCCACTGATTTCAGCTCAATTGGATTTGTTGTTTGTGAGATATATCCAAAATACCAAAGATGGGTCTGGACTGTGACGTTGATTCTTGTGGCAACTTGTAAAAATCATAGCTCCTTGATATGAACTCCTTTGGGCTTTAATTTTATATCAAAATGACGCATTGGAAGTCTAGTTTCATATTCCACTGGTTTCACCTCAATCCGATTTCTGGTTTGGGAGATATCATCAAATTACCAGACGTCGCCCGAGCTGAACGTGAAACAGAGTAGAACAAAGTTGCTGATCAGCACTGAAAACTCGAGTTTTCACTTGGATACTCGAGTTTTGAGTCCTAAACTCGAGTTTTCCTAGTCCAGAGACACCAGAAACGCTGAAGACACTGCTAACTCGAGTCTTGAGTTGGCTGACTCGAGTTTTGACTTCTAAACTCGAGTTTTGAGTCCGAAACTTGAGTTTTCTCATACCAGATGAGCAAATCATTGTAGCGAAGCAGGAAACTCGAGTTTTCTCATCCAGAAGCTGATTTTTACTGACTTTAACTCTGAATTGAGTCATTCCAACTTCCATATGATCTTGGAGACTTCTAGCTTCAATATAAGAACTTGAATAATTATATCTTCATTCCATTCAACAAGTTCTTCTTTCTTTCTTCTCTTCTCTTGATCATTCTTGATAATTCAACTTTTTCTTTCCTCTCTTCTCTTTTCTCTTGATCATTCTTCATAATTTAACTTGGGCTCATCAATTCTTTGTAGCTTCTACCTTCTTCAATTTCCATAAAGTGATGAAGCTTCAGTCCAACTTCTGCTTATCATAGAGTCTTCCAGTATCACAAGAACTTGAATGTTGATATTCCTATTATATTGTGTAAGTTCTTTTGATAACATCTTTCTCTAGTCTCTTCTCTTCTTCTTGGTTGTCCTCCAAAATCTATTGATAGCATCTTGCTTCCTTGAAAACCTCTACAAGTTCTTTTTTCCATTAATCCCTTATCTCCTTTCTTGATTATTCTGCATGATTCAACTTGGACTAATCTACATTAAGCATAGTAGTTAGTCAATGTAGGAGATAACTATATTACTCAATATATTACTTAATCTTTTTGCTTTTAATAATGACATCTATATAAGACATCATCAAAACTAATCATAACCAACATTCTCCCCCTTTTTGATGATGACAAATACTATAAGAAAAATATGTATGAATGAGAAAATATATTAGACCCAACATATTTTCTTGTCATTATCTCCCCCTTATTTGTCATTAGCAAAAAGTTGAAGAAGAAATGCTTAGAGAGACAAATATGAAACCATATTAGAAAGAGTCAAAGAACTGATTTTCTCTCCCCGATTGAAAGTGGTTTCATTCTAAATATGATGCAATTTGGAATGTTTTTATGAAAACAAATTTGAAAGAATTTGGAGAGGTTTTCAAGACAACTTTCACAATTAAAGCATATAGATACCAAACATGTGCAAAATTTCGACTAAATATAAAAAGATATAGATTAGAAATGCTCATGTTGGTTTTGCAAATTGATGAACGATCTGTGAAGTCCATTTTCTAGCTTTGAGATCTGTGATGTGCTCTGAATAACCTCTGAGATGAGTCTAAAGTACTAGCTTCTTGAGTTGTATCTCATCTGAATGAATATGATCATCAGTACTTCAGCTTCCATCCTTTTCCTTTTCTTCATATAGCTATTCTTGTAGGGTATTAAGGAAAGTCCTAGCACATAACATAATCTCCTAATATAAATTGAAAACATTCTTTCCAAAAGATTTGTTAGTGCAAGCCAAATATCAAAGTATCCCTTTTTATGTGATATTTTTCAAATAAAGATAATGAAAGGAAAATATGATATTAACTCATCATCAAAACTAACAAAAGATAATGAATGCAGATGAGTATGCTTAAAAGGGTTTTTCTTCAACTAAAGGAGGTGAGCCTTTAAAGTATAAAACACATATGAATGTGAAGCTCCCCCTTAATGAATACATGGTTAAAATGTGAAGTTCCCTTTCATGATACCAAATAATAATGAGACACCGAATGTTATGAGGTTTGGAAATATTTTTGCTCACAACATGGTACCTCAAAATTGAGAACTTTCAAGTTCACTTGGGTGGACTTGAATTTGGTATGAAGAAATCACTTATGCTTTTTATGTTGATGAAAGAGTTTTAAAGCATAAGGATCATTTTAAATAAATGATTATGCTCAGGCTAAGATTCATAAAATGAAATGAATACAATCAAGTTAGCCTAGCATGATTATGATATACAATTCAATACCTCACTCAAGTAATATTGTAATAATTGAGTCATAATCATTTGTAATCCATAGATGCATCACTGGCTAGCCAATATCTGATGATGTGATCAATATTGAGGATCTCTGGATGTGAATGAGCTTCAAGAGGATGAGTCTCTATAACCACCAATTGCTCTGAATGCATCTTAGAAGCAGAAATCCCAAATGAGCTTTGCACAGGATCTTAAATTAGTTTCTGCTCATAGCTTCTCATCAATCAAGTATGTCCTTATCATCTTGATCTAAGCCTCTTGCTAGTGATAGGATGACACTCAAGTAATGTCACAGAATTTGCAGACATAGCCACTAAAATGGTATATTCTGTTTGCCCATGTTCTTTAATTTGTATCCCTCAACAAAACATTTTGGTTAGCTCCTGCAAAAATATGTGTCCTTTGCTACTCAATGATTCTTGAGTCCACACAAGATTAGACATGACAACCTTATGCTCTTAAAAGATTAACTCATGTGATATTTAAGCAAAGAGCATAACAAGCTAACATAATTTTACCCAATCAAATAAGTTCATGCCAATGAATCATAAAGGATTACAAATAAATGATACCAAAAATGTCATTCCTCAATGACAAGTTGGAAATATACTTTATGCAGAAAAGATGTCATTGATAAAATATATGTAAATTTGAGCATAGAAAATCTTATCCATAAAGTATTTATCAACTAATAGTTTATGAATAAAGTCATATTTTTCAAGAATGATAATGAAATATGCAAAGTGTTTCAAATCTTGAATGTTCTTTCAAAATGTGATAATGCATTGTGAAATCAAAATTTTCAGAAATGAAAGATTTATTTTTGAAACATGTTTGAAAAACAATGATCATTTTAATCATAGTGGAAGTCAATAGGTTTAGTGAATATATCAAAATGCTTCAGTTTTGGAGAACATGTTGAACATTGAAGTTAACATGTTGAAGAATTTTGTGAAAAGCAAAAGTCTTGAAAGTAAAGCATTAGCGCAACGTAAATACATGAGCATAATGAATTTGCTATTGAGCAAGAGATAATCTTGCCTCATAGAATAGAGTCTTGAAATATATGAATATTCAAGGCAAGAGTTTGAATATACAGAGATAGTTACTCAGAATATAGATGAACACAAATGCTAATGTATTTGAGTAACAAAATGAGTAGTAGGATTCATGGATGATGAAGCACAAACTCATTAGTCTAGATGACGAGAGTTTCATAATATTATTCTAGTAAGTTATTCCATATAATGGTTAATGCACGAACATTTTAATGCGTTAATGAACATTCATAATGCTTGGAATAACTTGACTAATATGGATTTATCCAATAAGCATGAGATTTTCACAAATTGAATTCTTTTCTTGAGATAAGCTTGAAACTCATATATGATTAACTTGTTAGACATGAGGTCCAACTAGTTAGAGAATGAAACTAAAGAGTTCAAGCAAAACATTGAATTCCAAAGATCAATATGTGAAAGATAAGGAAAAATCAACTGGAGAAATTTGAAGCATATCCAATATTTAGTACATAATATTAACTTCCAGTTTTGAAACATCATTTAAATGCAATCAAAGTATGAATATTTGTATGCATTTTCAAAAAAACAATGTGAATTGAAATCCAAACGAATTTTAGATTTGTGCATTTCAAAAATATAAACTCAAAAAGTTATTCACAAATTCACTTGTTTGATCATCAAAAATTCACTAACAAATTGATTAAACATAGTTAGGAATATTAGTGAATGATGATAGGAAGTATTAAGATCAAACAAGAAGATTTCACAAATTCAGAAAATCTGATTTTCAAACTAATCATTGAAAACTGGAGTTTTCAAATGAAAACTGGAGTTTGTCACTGTGCACTTTGTAATATCCTGAATTTTGGACCTAGAAATTAGGCAGACTATTAAGCCCGGTTCGGGAAGAATCCCTTGAATGATAAGAGATAAGAAGTTTCTGGTGGGCCAGGTTTGAAAAGATGTTGTCCCAGGGCAAGATACCGGTGAGGTATAAAGCCGGTGTGATGAAACAGGACCCGGGGAAAATGATGAAACACAGATTCTTGACTCCTGGAAGTGTGTATGCGCCATACAGGGACAAGAGAGAGAAAGAGACACTAAAAAAGGCACGTTCCAAAAAGCAAGAGACAGGGTGATCATTGCACATTGACACGTGTCACCCCGAGATTAAAGGAAGATAAGGCAAGGGCAAAATGGTCAATTCCTTGTCCTTTAGGCATTTAATTTCGTCCAACATGAGAAAGGAAAGAAAATCAGATGATTTTACCCATACTCTGGTCCAGACACAAGATGCGGGACCTGCAGGCAATTAACTGATAGAAAAGGGGACCAATAGGGACCAGTTAGGGGATTATTTTGGACGGAATGAGACAAGTGTGGGGGCCATATTGGGAAGAGGGAAGGCACCACATGAGTATGCCCAAGCAGAGGAGAATATCTGGGAAAAACAGAGAAAAGTGCAAAAAGATGCACTTTCGGACCCGGTGGGACCCAATAGGGGCCAGTAGACCCCGAAATTGACCGATAAAGTGGGGAATTGGAATCAATTGTTGGGGATCATTTTGGTGGAACCCCTTGGACGTGTAAGACTTGTTTTGGGCAGCAAAATCTGAATTCAAGATCAAAAACAAGCTTGACTAGTCTATTAAGTAAACCGTGGGGCCCGCCGATAAGTCAAGATAGCATTTTGGAATCAATTGGATAATTCAAGTCAAATTAAAAGGTGGAATCTGATTATTTGGGTTGAGAATACGCCACTTATACCTCCTAGAAATCTCTCAAATTGTCACATGGGATAAAGTTGTAACTAGGCCAATCAATTACCAACCAAATGGAAGAATTTCCAATTACTTTGGAACTAACTGGTTACTTTGGGCTATTATTAAATATACATGTTCTCTCTCTCCTTGACCATAGGGAGCACGAAATTTGCAGAGAAAAGAGAGAGAATTCATCCAACCTCCATAGTCAAGCTCAAGCTCCAAGCACCTAGGATCATCAACTCAACTTCCGATTTCAGGTAAACACCGAAAACTCAACTCTTTGAAGTTCAAAGTTGGGATTTTCGTGCTTCTGGTTGGGGCTTGGTTTTGGGGTCTGATTTTGGAGTTTTTGATGGTCCCAAAGTGTTTAAAACGTGATTTTGTGTGGGGTTAAGCTATGGTTTAAGTTTCTGAACTCGAAAACCCCGAAAACTCAAAGAAGAAGCTTGCTGCCAGTGTTCTGGATTCTGGGTAGCGAAGCTTTAAAAATGTTTTCTATGAAAATGTTGAGAAATCTGAGCCAAGTCAAAACTAGAGTTTTCTATGAAAACTGGAGTTTCCAAAAACTGAGTAAAACTTGGAAACTCTGTGCCAAGTGGAAACTTGAGTTTCCAAACCAAAACTTGAGTTTTTTCAAAAATTTTGAAAATTTAGAAAACTCATGGCAAACTCAAAACTGGAGTTTTCAACTCTAAACTGGATTTTGCTTTGACATTAAATTTGCTAATTGAAATTGAATAAGTTTCAAAATCTTTTAATTTAACCAAAGACAAACCAAAAATCAATTTCATATAATCATAGTATGAGGTAAGAATTAGATATCACCGTAATTCCTCTTATCCTCATAGAAGCTTGCTTGGTTGACATGGATTGAAGTAGATAACTCCCTTTCTGACGTTCACCATCAACATTAAGCATAGCTTGTTAAGCTTTCTCAAAAACTTGAATCATTTCTATATGTTGCATTCTTGAGAAGCTTTCTTTCATCCTACAAAACTTTATAAATCTTTTTCTTTCTTGGTATCCAACTTTACTAGGATCTAATCATTGTTAGCTTGTAGGAACCAAAATTCACATGCTCTTATGAATATAATTAATTCAAAACAACTGAGCAAAGTAAATGACTTTGTGCATAAAAGAAATACTTTCTTTTCAAACCATTATATATGCATAAAGAGTTTAAACCTATTGAACATTGCAATCCCTTTTAAAATAGATCAGGATATAAGAACCCAATTAAAAAATAGTTTGCAATGTTCATTCCTAAGGATACAAGATATAAAACCTCAATGAGTATTTCAGATAATAGCATAGGAGGTTTTACCTTTGCATACCTTAGCCTTAGGTACTTGAAGGATTGCATTCACTCACCCAATTTATCATTCGTTGATACTTTGTCTTTCTGAATTTAGTCTTGGGATGAGACAATGCTTTCCCACATGATGTAGAATGCAAGAATCTTTTCCCTTGTGCATAAGAGATCCTTCTTTTCTTATCCTACTCAAGATAGTTGAAAGGTATTCTGTGGTAATCCATTCTTGAGGTAGATGATACTCTTCTTGCTTGTATCCATTGCTTCCTTTGATGTTTAAACCTTGTAATTCCAGCAATGGGTGCTTCGAGAGTTCTCTTGTTTGATGTAAGTCTCCTTTTAGGCTTATGAGGAACTCTTGGATTTTTCTTTATCTTCTTAGTACCCTTATGCCCATTGATTTTCAAATTATCCTGCACACATAAAGTACTAGATGGACATTTTGGTACCCATTTATACTTGGGTCCTTGATAGTTAGTATTGGATTTTACTTGTCCTTTAGGAACCCAAACAAATTTATTTCTCACATTAGAATTGCTCCTAATATAGCATGTGTAAGAAATATGGCCGGATTTTCCACAATAATTGCAAATAATAGAATGATGCTTATTATGAACAACTTTGCAAGAATTGTGCGATTCTAGTGGATGCAATGTCAAGTGACTCATATATTCTTTCTCCCCACATGATTTTCCAGGATCATTTTCGAAAATATGTTTGCTTTTCAAAATAGAATCAGTAAAAGGTTGAAAAACACTTCTATGCAATTGATCGAAAACATTTTTCTTTTCTACACAAGAAGAATTGGAATTGTTTACCTCATGTGTATCTTGAGCTCTAGCTAATGATTGATCACAATCGTCCATGAGCTCTTCCTGGGAATCATCTTCCTCTTGTTCTTTTGTGATGACTGGATTATGAGAGTATTCAATGATTTCTCCTTCTTCAATCTCCAGTTGTTCATCAGTCATAGATGTGCAGTTTATAATTTTGGATGAACTGTCAACACTATCAACTTCAACACAATTGTTAGAAGCATATATAGAATCAAGAGTATCCCAGATTTCTTTAGCACTAGAGCAAAACTTGATTTTCTCAAAATCATTTTCGGTTAAGGCACAGCGAAGAATCTCCATTGCTCTAATGTTTAAAGAAAACATCCTCATTTCTTTTTCTGTCCAATCCTTTCTTGGTTTGAAATCAAAATCATTTGTAAAAACATTCCACATATAAAAATCAGTTGCTGCGATAAAACTAGTCATTCTAGCTTTCCAAAACCAAAAATCAATATCTTTGAAAAGTGGTGGAATGGTAAAATCAAAACCTTCTGAAAGCGAGGAACACCCAAAATCAGCTATTGAAACTCTTGAGACAGTTAAGTCCTTTAAACAATAGCCTAGCTCTGATACCAAATGTAAGAATCGGCTGAACCCAAGAGGGGGGTGAATTGGGTGAAGTATAAAAATTTAGGAACTTTGAAAATCTTTTTACAACTCAGTAAAACCAGTTTGTATGACAGTAAAGAGTTATAACGCAATAGATAGTCATTCAAACATATATGCTGGGAACATAAGAGATAAGGGAAGAGAATATGCAAACTGAGATTTATCCTGGTTCGGTCCAATCCTTGACCTACATCCAGTCCTCAAGCTCCACTTGAGATTTTCAATCCACTATCTTCTTTCAACTTGATTACAAGTTCTGTACTTGGAGTAATCCTCTCACTAGGATTCACTCCCCTTACAAACTGTAATCAATACACCCACTTGATTACACACTTTATACTCGAAGTAATTCTCTTACTAGAACTTACTCCCCTTACAAGTTGTAATCAATACAATGGGTTTCCCACTCAAGATCACCCAATCTTGAGTAACTCTCAAAAAGAATGATAGGATGAAACAATAAATCTTCTTTCTCAGAAGTGAATGAGATAAACACTGAAGTGCATTACAAATAATTTCACTCTCTATGCTAAGCTATATAAACAATGAAAACAGAGAGTAAATAATATGAAAATCAGAGTATGAGCATTTTGAAGATGTAGGCTTGTGTCTCTGTGTTTTTCTGCTTGAATCTGTCTTCTATTTATAGGTAGAGATCAATATATAACCGTTGAGAAGACTCAGTGACTTTTGGATAAAGAAATATAGCCATTAGACTCAGATGGAACTAGCTGTTAGAACTTCGTTTTTTGAACCAACTATGACATCAGCATTTACTTTCCCTTTAATCTTTAGTTTACCAACCTTTGATCGTCTGAAACATGTACACAAATGATATAAATGATGTTAAGAAGTGTTATAAGTCATTTGGGTAAGCATCTGGATGTTTATCAGAAGAATCAGGATTTTCGAAACGGGAATTTTCTGAAGCTGAGATGAAAACTCGAGTTTTTATTTGCAAAACTCGAGTTTTGAGGTTGCGTTACTCCAGATTTCTCTCTGTCTGATCAAAACTCGAGTTTTAGTTTCACAAACTCAAGTTTGGAAGATGCTCTAAAGTTCGCTGCTCTCTGTAACCCGAAAACTCGAGTTTTGTACTTACAAACTCGAGTTTTGACTTTGTTGAGCGTTTTGGCAACTTCTTGAACTGACTGTCAACTTTCGAGGGTCATATCTCCCTGGTATAAATCCTGTTTTGGTCTATTCAACTCTTGATGGAAAGCTCTCTGAGTCTACTTTCATATGCCACTGATTTCAGCTCAATCGGATTTGTCGTTTGTGAGATACATCCAAAATACCGAAGGTGGGTCTGGACTGTGACGTTGATTCTTGTGGCAATTTGTAAAAATCATAGCTCCTTGATATAAGCTCCTTTGGGCTTGAATTTTACATCAAAATGACGCATTGGGAGTCTAGTTTCATATGCCACTAGTTTCACCTCAATCTGATTTCTGGTTTGGGAGATATCGTCGAATTACCAGACGTCGCCCGAGCTGAACGTGAAACAGAGTAGAACAGAGTTGCTGATTAGCACTGAAAACTCGAGTTTTCACTTGGAAACTCGAGTTTTGAGTCCTAAACTTGACTTTGTACTTGAAAACTCGAGTTTTTCTAGTCCAGAGATACCAGAAACGCTGAAGACACTATTAACTCGAGTTTTGAGTTGGCTGACTCAAGTTTTGACTTCTAAACTCGAGTTTTCTCATACCAGAGGAGCAAATCATTGTAGTGAAGCAGGAAACTCGAGTTTTGAGTTGTGAACTCGAGTTTTCTCATCCTGAAGCTGATTTTTACTAACTTTAACTCTGAATTGAGCCATTCCAACTTCCATATGATCTACATTAAGCATAGTAGTTAATCAATGTAGGAGATAACTATATTACTCAATATATTACTCAATCTTTTTGCTTTTAATAATGGCATCTATATAAGACATCATCAAAACTAATCATAACCAACAAATAACAGGCCACCCATCAGAATCCCATACTTAAGACAAGGACCATCGTCCATAGAGCCCTGTTCCAAACGCTTGCATGGGTGCTGGCCAGACAAGGCAAAACACACGCCCTCATAAGGCGAAACTACTCGGATCAGGGGCACACACTGCTGGTGCGAGTATCAACTCTGTAAAACTAATCCCCTCAAAAGAATTTTCAAAAATGGCCAGCGATTTCAAAACATTTCCCAAAACACTTGGTAAGATCCAGTAAACTGAGTACATCTACAACAGTTTCTGGCCTCTACCAGTTCAGTACTGCTTCCACTACAAACATGTTGCACAATTCAATTTCAAATCTGGGCTCCATCAGGACCCTACTTATGAGACCACACAATTCAAATACAATCATTTCAAATTGTTCTCAAATTTTGAAGAACGTTTTATTTGGAAATTTAGTGTAGAAAAAGTCAATTTCAAAATTTCCTATACATAGCAGTTGCATTGGTAAATTCAAAACTCAATTTTCACATATACCAAGAACCAGACAATTGACACAAAAGGTCGTCAATTCCAATTACATCTCGACTCTATCTCTAGGCTACTCAAGCCATTCATAAGATACTCAGTCCATTCCATTTTCCTTTGTCAAGCCATTCCAAAACAATGCTTGTATCTCTTAGGCTTATAACCTTTTTGTCACTCTGCCCAGTACCCATGGTCTAATAGTTGTGGGCTTCTTCCATTCCATCATCATACCAGTCACGCAGGACTTAAGGTCTTTTCATTGATCACATATCCAATTCAACGACCTAGAATTATACCAATTTAGTAAGTCTTATTGCCCACTGTATTTTTGTATCATAGTTCCTCCCAATAATACATATAACACTGGAGCACCCCATAACAATACATCGATATCAAATAATCCTCATTTGGGGTCGTTCTGTATATGATCTCTTCATAACGATCATGCTCCAGACAAAGTCGCATATTCAACTTGCCCTAACAGGTATCTAGTCCACATCTTTCCGAAAACTGACTAGCCATTCACAAATCCATAGCTATCGATCCTAATCATGAGACCGAAACCTGTGGCTATCGGGGTTCTAGCTATTATCCGATTCCATTGAGGCATTAATTCTCAGCCATACAGTCTCAGGGAATATTCTTTATTCAAGATATTTCCCTATACTGATACAACAACTATCAACCTCCAAGTAACTCATAACATATAGGTACGATCCTCGAACATACCGCAAATAACACAGTGTCAATCAATAGTATCACGGTCTCAACTTTCAAACTTTCTTTCTAAGGGAATATCATGAGATTAAAATTATCCCCTAGCAGCTAGTAACCTCAAATTACCTCATTCATATAGGTACTATATTATGATGCCTCAATGCATTCAGATCAATCAAATGCCTAAAGAATCTCTCGTTATTAGATTCCTAGGTCACTATTCGATTGGCAGCAACCCTAAGGATGTCCACCAGATCTTAGGTTCATCAACCTAATTCTAAAACCTTGATCACACCCAATCATCATAATTTATAATCGATAACGTCTGAGCGCTAACCTCAAATAACCTTGAATCAATAATTACCAGATTCACAAACAATTCCTAGACCTCAACATTAGTTAGGCTAAGGAATCAGATTACCTTAACAATACCTAGAATACAAACAAGGATCATGATTCACAGTTCTTAGTCTAAACCTCGAAACATTCAAATAATATCAACACCATTCACGGGGTTCAGATTTAAATCCTCAATATCACAGGGGTATAATCTAATATCATTCTATTACCTCAAAGTATTTCATATCATGTTCAATCCATCCACATGGCATCTCTATAGATTACCATATATCATACCTCAAAGAATTAAGGTCTTAAATCATAGGATCCCACATTCCTATGGCACTTCCCAGGAGGTCACCCATCCCGAGAATTTCTCTCGTCAAGCATGATTAACTTTAAAGCGCCTATCAGATCGGGGGTACTAATACTGATACAAATCCATATTTTGCTGGATATCGGTAATTCAAATATTTACAAGTACTAATATGACATATTTATCCCTCAGAGTTGCTAGGTATCGTCTCCATCAGGGAGCTTAAGCAAAACTAGCTTCTCGATACAACTCCTTTTTGAGTTCTTGTAACACCGAGTGAGAATTTTACTCAGACCCTGATTTCCATATCAGAGGTCCTAAAGTTAGCAGCATAACCCACTTCCGTGCTGTCTTATCCAACAATGGAGTTTAACTCACCGAAGCTTAACCCTTTTCCTTAGGGTATATGCCCTTCTGCTCCGTTTGCATTAACTTACTTCAATACCCTTAACCATCTACCATTTACCAGTACCGTCCAAACCATGCTTTGATACCAAATTGTTACAACCCTACCGGCCTCTCCCTTTCGGGTGGCAGGTTTGAGGGATTCCTTTACTTAGTTACCATTCCTTCATTATTAGGTCCATTTAGCATGTATCAGAGTAAGCGCAACAAAGCATTTAACCGGTTTGGACAATCTACTGTACTGGTGAAAGTAAAATAAACAGAAAATAAAAGTCCCTGAAGGGTTAAGGGTATAGTTATTCAGAATATATACTGAAACAAAACATACCGTCATCTCAAATATATATACAAACGTGAAAGGGCATTCCCTATTCTTCATTCGGTACTGATAAGCACTTATCATTCCAAAAAGGGTTCTTCACATCGGGCACGTCTCCCTGTGACTACAGAAGAGTCTGGGGTCCGACAACGACCCCCAGAGTAACCGTCAATACTCAAATACTAAATGTGTAAGGAGTATGTAAGCTACCTTGCTAATCAGAATCATATGAGCATGCCACATACATACCATATATGCATCCAGATCATACCACAACAAAGCACATATCACAATCCAAGAACCTGTACAGCTGCCTTACCAAGGCAAGCCTCGGATTCATTAGACTCACAACCCATAGAGCCACCCTTTCTAGGCTAGCCCCGGACTGATAACTCAACCCATACAGCCACCAACCAAGGCCGACCTTGGACTGAACATCCTCAGCGCTAGGAATCACACAACACTGTATGCATATTTGGCACAACATATACAAGGAAAAGCACACATGGCAAACACAAACATACAGCAAAACACATGAAGATATCTGAGTAAAACGGTTATTACCTGGTGTGGTAAATGTTGTCCTTAATATTTTATTGGTCCCATTGACTTCCGAAGGGTTCCTTTGACCTATACATCATTAAAATACACTTATTCAGTATTTACAAAAATGCCATCATGTTTTTTGTCAAAAATCGAGCCCAAACCCACAATTCTCAGAAATTCAGTGATTCTGGCCCAACTTATGGGATTTTTAATAAATTCCACAAAAATCATTTTTACATGCTTCCAGCACCATTTTAACCATTGAAATGTCTATTTTTCATGAAAAATATTCCCAGACCCTGAAAGTACTTTTATTTTGTCGTGTTTCTCTCTTTCATGTTTTTTGTCGTGTTGCTCATCTATATAGTGTATGGGTTAATTTAAAATATACTTTAAGATTACAAAGTCATAAGCTTCACTCCTCTTGGTCTTTAATCTTGAAGACAATATTGTTTTTAAGTGCTTGAGTCCCAATCATACAATGCATTTTTGAACATTTGAAACATCCAATAAATCTGATAAAATGGATGGAAGTGTAATGCCTATCTTGGAGGCTTCGCGTCCACATTGTCATTTATGCGTCAGTGTAATCATGGTTAGATCTCTAAATAATCAACTTTAATATAGTTACCTTATTGTTTCATGTTTGAATATTGAAATAGTGGGTTGTGATATTTTAAGCCATTTTCTTTTGAAATAGTCTGTATCTTGTGTATGTTTTGATACTGCATTCATTGAAGCGTCATAATGGTATATGCATTGCAAAGCTGACATGTTGATGATTGCTGTTTAAATGTTGGCTCTTGATTGAGAATGACAAAAATGCTATTTTGAAATAGTTTTCGTGTATGCATAATAGTATTGAGAGCATATTTCCTATACACTTTTTTTTTGAAACTTCAAAATTTGTGAATAGTTAAATGAATTAATTAATTTTGCGGATTATAAGTTTTGTGTGTGCTTCTGACTATACAAGCTTGTGTTTGGTTAATTGATGTTAATAAAAACGATGGGCTTGACTTAGTATACTATATACATCAATAGATGGAGATGCTAAAGGTTCCGCCTTTGATGTGCTGACTCAACAGGCATTATTAATAATATGGAAAAAGTGGGCTTGATATAGATAGATCAATAAAAAGTTGCTAGCATTTTGGAGCCTTCAATATGCTAAATTGGTGTTGCATTATTGTTAGATGGCTTCTCTTGAGCATCAACATTGGGGTTACAATGGAGTTGGTAGGAATCATCTAAAGCTTATTAACACTTCCTTATGTGTGTAGAGGAGTTTGTTACGCTTGCAAATAAAGTGGATAACTTTAGATACGATGTGATGTTTAGATGTTTTGCTAAAATGTCAATGAAGCGTACAAATTAAAGCTATACAAAATTAGCACTCAGGAAGCATTTTTGCATAAAAATGTCCATGTCTAACTATTATTATTGGCATAACTACGAGGAAAGGAAAATCTCAAGTGGCTCTATAAATCAGGCCATCAGTTGGTGCATATCTCTTGTTTGAAGGATAAAACCCCATTTATGTCAATATGTCATGTTTCAGAATAATTGAGCACATAACGGAGTTTGATGACAATAATGGCCTTGCTTGCCAGTTTTCATTTGCAAGCGAGCTGATCACATAATGAATTTAGGATTGACAAATTAAGGTTCATCCAAGTGAAGCTCAGTAAGGTGGGGTGCGCAATATATTTTATTTTACTATCATAAGATCAAGTAATTTTGGTCACTTCTGCTACTGATAATAAGTGGTTCATTGCTCATTTGACAAAAATAAATGTTGACATAGATGATGCTTTAAGATATCATTTTGATTATAATGAGGCAATTTGGATCATAAAGAGAAACAGCTGTCTTAAACAAAGAAGTATAAATTCAACAAGAAAAAAAAAAAAGAGAAAAAGATTGGCTCAAACACATGATTTTTTTTCTCTCTAAATACCTTTTTATGTTAATATCTCCTTACTTGTTTTTTTAATATTCACCTCTTGCGCATTGATGTTTTACTTGTGTGTTTGGATTTTATAGGTAAATGGCATCTTCACATGATGACAATGCGGTAGCTTGCGAGGAAACTAATACACATGCTTTGGTCAAATTCAAAAAGGTGATCCATGCAAAAAGTTGGGGGCGGAAATTAAACATTGCATGGAATGACAAAGGTCAACCCATTAACCCTGGAAGATCTAAATTTGTGAATTATATCGGAATCGTAACTCGGAGAGAGGTGCCCATCAGTTATAATAATTGGAGAAGCGTCCCAAGATCAAAGAAGGCAGCCATTTGGGAAGAAGTAGAGGTAATATATTTACTTTACTGAAGACATTCAAAAAGTTGGATTACTCTTTATATTGTTTTTTATATCAACAAACTTGCTCTGTATTTTGAATACTATGTTTTGCAGTCGTCTTTTTATATTGATGCAAGTAGGAAGAAATATGTGATTGGAACAGCCAGCAAACAACTTAGAACTTTCCGAACGAAACTTACAGCCAATTACTTGAGAGATGCCAATGGTAACATCATTGAGCACCCACCTTCAAAATATGCGCATTTGATAAAGCAGGAAGATTGGGATGGTTTCATTGGGTCTTTTAAGGTAAAGATGAGTCTTTTAAGGTACTTATGTTATACGGCATTTAGTTATTCATATTCATGTGCACCAAGGATATATTAATGGGAAAATCGTGTGTTCAAGTAGAAATTAAGTGAGGAAGACCGGCAAAGAGCGACAGGTCCACTTTATCCATACAGAAGAGGGCGCCTGGGATATGCTGACCTAGAGCAACAATTGGTATGTACAACTATATGTTGTATTCCAACTGTCTTTTGTCATATAATTTTATATGTCAATGATTTTTATTTGTCCTAATCCACAGATCGCACAAAAAGGATCACAGGCTACCACCTTGTCCCGTCATGAGCTTTGGGAGGAAGGTCATGTCAATAAGGAAAGCCAAATTGACAATGAAAATGTCCAATTGGGACAAATGTGGAAGTAATAGTTTTCTGAATTGTAAATTGTCAGCTTTAATTTTTATTTATTTTGATTCACTAGTAATCAATGTTTTGAAATTCGGATCGGACCGGTCAGTTAAGACTGGAAACTGGCGAACCGGCCAGAAAGCTGGTCCGAGTTAAGGAGGAACCCCCGTTTTCGAGCTAACTCGGTTTAACTCGATCAACTCGGCCTGTTGGCTGAGTCACAAAGTGAGAGAGACACAAAAATGCAGAACGAGAAAGAGGAAAGGGAGAAAGATTTGAGGTGCTTCTCAATGTCGACGCCGGCGATGGTACTGTGGAAGCCAAAGGAGGAGCAACGATCAACTCTCTGTGGCTGAGAACAAGAAAGAGGAGAGAGAGATCTGAGGTTTGAAACTGGTGATGAAAAGTTTAGATCGATGGTGGTGACTAGTGAAGATAAAAAAATGGAAGGACTGCACACGCCGAAGAAGAGGAAGAGGAGATGAAGGAAAAGAGGGTCGGTGGATAATCTGGTGGTGAAAAAGAAAAAAGAAAAAAGACGTTGGTGATGAAGATTGGAGAACCTCCGGTGATCTCATTCTTCCATCTTGTCTCCCTCCTTTTTCCTTCAAAAATTAAAGTGTCTGTGTGTGTACGAAAGTGAGTACTAAGGGTGGTGTGATTGGATGGTTTTTGTTTGACAAATGGAGGCCCTTCATGATAAAACCTACTCCTTCTTTCTTATAAAATAAGTTAGAAAAAATGATACTAAGGAAAAGAAGCTTGGGCTACTAGAAGTTGGACTTATTTTGTTGGGTTTGGGCTAATAGGGAAATGAGATATGCATAATTATTTTAATTATGAATATTTTTACATATTTTAATTAAATTATATTTTTTAATTAATACCGGTCTAACTCCGGTTTGACTCCAGTCTGACCCACTGACCCTTAACCCAGTATCTTTACCGGTTCAATGACGGTGCGAGTTTCAGAATCTTGCTAGTAATTAATAACATTTAGAGTAAATACCCTATTTGGTTCCTGAAAAAAAATACGAACCCCATTTTGGTCCCTCAAACAACGAAACCTCTTTTTAGTCCCTGAAAAGGATGAATTTCCAAAAAAAAAAAAAGACCTCATTTTGGTCCCTCGAAAATTTCCAAAAACCCTTTTTAGTCCATAAAAATGTCCCATTTTAGTCCCAAGGGACGAAAAAAGGATCCTTATTTTTTTCTAGGGACCAAATAGGGTATTTATTCTAACATTACTTTCTTATTTATATGCCGTAGGTTGCCCTATCAGAGTCTTTTTCAGAAGATGAGATCCCTACTAAGCATGATGATTGGCTAGGGCGATCCATGGTTTCGAGTACCCTGGTCGTGTTAGAGGTTTTGGCATCACTCATAGAGACTACTTTGAGAAACCAAGGCGGTCAAAGTCGCAAGATTCAGCGGAGATTGCTCGATTGAAAGAGATGCTTGAGAAGCAATACCAGAAAGTGGAGGACCTCCAACAACGAATACAAGAACAATCCTATTTGAACGAGATTGTGCAGCAGCAAGGCCTACTTATTCAAAATATAATACAGATGCAAGAAGTGTGGAAGCAGCAGGCAGCAGACTTAGCCAGCCCTAGCATAAAAGATAGCTGCACTCTTTCATCTCAGGAAACTTTTGAGAAGGAAACAGTAAAGAAATCAAAAAAGAAAATAATTAAAAAAACAAGAAAATGATGTTGCTGAAATGGTTCTTGTATAATAGAAAGTAGCTGTTTCCTTTTGGGTAATATGATCCAATGAATTCCTTTAAAAAGGAAAGGCAAAAGTACAGCATTGGTTTACTAACCTAACTTAAGGTATTTGTTTGATCTTTTAGTTTTAATTTAAAATGTATTTTTTCAGTTTTG
Source organism: Acacia crassicarpa (assembly GCA_034222035.1). NCBI lineage: Eukaryota > Viridiplantae > Streptophyta > Magnoliopsida > Fabales > Fabaceae > Acacia > Acacia crassicarpa. Next base: position 1,362,119 of record JAWXYG010000021.1, on the reverse strand, counting down.
AGTTTAATATTCATAATTGGGTTAAAGAGCCAATTGACCAACAAACTATTAATTCAGGAGCACCCAACACAAACAACTATTAAGTAAACCTTGAATACCAACAAACTTTTTAAAAGGTGAAGTTAGTACAAAATCATTAATTCATCTTTAACCTCCGTTAATAACCCTCATTTTCAGACTCAACGTAGTCTCAGGGGCGTTTTCGACATGGTCGTCTCTTCAGCGCTCAGTGACGCCTCCAAGTTTGATGATCAAATCGCAACCAAGGCTTATCTGTCTCGATCTTACAGGAATTACCAGAACCAAAATTTTCCTCTTCATTTAGCTTCCCTTGATTTTCTCAACAACTATGGTAATGGGTTGAAGCGTTTATACGGCGAAACTGAACCAGATGATGTTCATAAGGTTCAGTGAATTGATGATTTGAGAGGAAGGAAGAAGCTCTCGACTGAGGAAGTGATGAGAATCGCTGCAACAATGTTCATCCGGTCATCATCTTCAGATCAATCAGAGGGTTTGGATTCTTTAATACCCCACCCTTATGATTGCTACTACTCTAACCTTTCTGAGGAAGAAAAAGAGGATGTGAAGCTCACTGTATCTCTTCTTGCTTGTGCCAAGAAAGTCAGGTCACTGCAACAATGTTCATCCAATCATCATCTTCAGTCACTTTTCGATGTAGACAAGTCAATACATAATCCAGGCCCAACTATGCTCGCATGCCAAGTTCAGCTTCCTTTCAATCAGATGACAAAGTTCGTTGGAATCCAAGCCATGTTAGAGAAATTAAGAAATTTGAAAAAGATTCAAATAATCGATCTCGAAATCAGAGTAAGATTGCAATGGACAATTCTTATGCAAGCCCTTCCATTATGACGAGAATGCCCACTCATGCTCTTAAAAATAACAGCAGTAGGAACAGCACCAAAGGATACACTGGAGGAAACGCCCTTGCTGGAGACTGCGTCTGAAAAAGAAGGTTGAGGTTGATAATGAATTAACAATTTTGTGCTAACTTCACCTTTTAAAAAGTTTGTTGGTATTTAAGGTCCACTTAATAGTTGTTTGTGCTGAGCGTTTCTGGGTTAATAGTTTGTTGGTCAATTCGCTCTTTAACCCTTCATAATTTTAAGTAATGATTTTTCGTAACATTCATTGTCATTTTAAAATATTGAAATGAGCATCATATCAAAAAAGAAATGAGCATCATATCAAAAAAAAAAAATGAAATGAGCAATTCAACATTTTGGAAGGTTTATTAATATTTGAAACTTCAATGTCAACATTTTTTTCCCTTGTTAACAGCGTTATATTAAGGGATTAAAATGACAAATTATTAACAGCGTTATATCAAGGGATTAAAATGATAGTTAAAGAATGGAAAAGTTCGCTATTGCTAGTGGTTGATGAATAAAGAAATGGTTATATTTTATTTAACTAAAAAGATTATATATATGATACAGCAAAAATGCGTTATATTTTTGTTATAGTGTTGGAATTTCAATTAAAAAAAAAATTGTTGAAATTATTTGTCCTTGTTTCATACAAATTCAGTACATGGGACAAATCAAGACAAAACAAAAATCTTCAACTTAATTACAACCAATTTTTAAATCTCAGCATAGCCATTATCCATTTGAATATGATTAAATTTCGCACTTAATCATTTGTATTATAGTATTTGTTCTGACGAATCTATCTATTGACAAATTTCAGGCATTTATAGTTGTCTTTACCTAAAATGCATAAATAAATAAGAAACTGGATAATATAAAGACAATTAAAAATGTTATTACTAATCAACTTTAATTTGGTCTCGTGGTATGTGAGAGGGGCATTCAACCTCATGGTTGTTCATTGCAGTGATTGTACTTTGTTTGTTACTTGCGTGATTGCATTTGCAATTGATTTTGAATTATTCTTCTGTAAATTTCTGGATTTTCATAAATGTTTGATTCATGGAAGTTTTCAATATTAAAGACTAATTTATTTCTATAGTCAAATCTAATTTGTTAATTATAGCCTTAATTTTTAATTACTCAAAACTTCTACTTCGATTTTTGACAAAGAAAATTGTTAACTTTTTGACCTGGAGCATGTGTATTTGATATGATATCATTTTCAAAATGAGCATTAGTATTTGTCAATTCTAGATCAGCATTGTACATGAACTTATTGTCAAATCTCTCTGGAAACCGAAATCCAAGTTACCAGAATATTGAAGCTAATCGTCAGAAAGGTTTTGAATTGTGAAATGATCAATCATGAAGAAAAATGGTGCAGATCATGGTTTTGAAACCTGGACCGAACCGGACAATTTGGACCGGAAACCGGCCGGAAAACCGGTCCGAGTTGGGGACAAAACCGGAGTCCCGAGTTGAATCAGGGTCAACTCGGCCTAAACCGGCCGAGTTGGCCGAGTCAGAGGCTTTTTTTAAAAAAAAAAAATCAATTGAACAAGAAAAGGAGGAGAGAGTGTTAGCGGTGAGTTTCATATCCTCCCACGGTGAGAAAAGAGCGAGTGGAGGCCAAAGGAGGAGCAGCGATGGGAGATCTGTGAAGGAAAGGTGAATGAGAAGGAGCCAAGCAGGGGAGATAGAGAGATTTGAAGTGGTGAAGATGGTGGAAGAGATAGATCTGAAAGTTTGAACTGAAGAGCGTGTCAGCGTTCGTGTGAGAGAGATGAGACCCTGGCACTTGATATACTGACTGAGAAGTGAGAACAAATATTGAAAGAGCCAGACTATCCAGTGGGATATCCAGTTGACAATGCTTTTTTTCTTTTTGTGTTGGGATGAAACAGCACATGGGAAAACCTATTACGCGGCAATATCCCATCCATGTAAAAACTGATTGAAGACATTGATGAGTGAGAAAAGAAAAATCAAAAGAACCACTGGATATTTGAGGGAATCACTCATGGGTCACGTCTTATTAATTGATATCTGGCGTCCTACTTGCAGGATGGAGGAGGTGCCAATTTTTTTTTTTAAAAAAAATGAAATATAAAAAATAGAGGATATGAGTTAAAAAGAAAAAGAAATTAATTTCTTACCGGTTTGACTCCGATCTGACCCACTGACCCTTAACCTACTACCCCGACCAGTCTGGGTTTAAGAACCTTGGTGCAGATATACATGGACTGACAATAGAGATGGTGAACAGTTTGTCAGAAAAAATTGTTCTCGAAGAAGTACTAGGATTTGTTTGATTCTGTTTTAAAAATAGTTTTTTATTTTTATTATTTTTTTAAAAAATAAAACTTATTTGAAAAATTCTTTTCAATAAGTTGTTTTAAAAAACTAAGAAATTAAAACAGTTTTTAGGTGCTTTCTTACTTTTTTTGTATTTTTTTATTTTTTAAGGCTGCCACTTGTCCATTATTAACAACATGCTACTGATGAGCACAAATAATACCATATTTTCCCTATATTTCATGACTGAATTGGATGGTAAAAATAAACTTAACTATGATTTAAACAAGCAAAAAGGCATGTATTTATGATATAGGGACTTAGAGATAGAAATCATCCACATGTGCTAAGAACAGCGTAATTCGCGATGCCTTTGAGGAAAACTGTGTAGCAGAGTTGATACGATGCTATAGCATTCTGACAGCAACCCGAAGGGCAATACAAGGCACACGAATGCTATAGCAAAGTAGAGGACGCAATGCTATGTGGGTTATATTCTGATCTTTTTATCCAGATGATTTCAGGAATAAAATAAAAGGGCGACATTGACAGATAGGTTGCTGACGTAACGGAATAGAAGATGCGGGAGGATCGGAACTAAAAGATTTTAAGAATCTTGCAAATTCAGCAGAAGCAATCTAATCAGAAGATACGACAGAGCCCGACGGAATAGGAAAATCTCAGCTCACTGCAACTTGTGCCACAAGAAAGCTCAATTATAAAAGGCAGTCGAAGAACCCTAGACAGAATTCTATCTTCGGCAGACTCAAGAGAAGAGTGAGTAAGATCACAGAGCACGCTATTTCCAGGACAACCCAGCATCCTTCCCTGTAGTTGGAAGGAGAGAAGACGACGTGGAGTCGTGACGTGACAGGACTTCATCCACGCGCCGGAACTCTGTTCAAGCTTTCTATTTTCTTTTGTTTATTTCATATGTCAATCATGGGTCATTCTGTTAACGTTTGTTTCGTGTCTTCCTCGTTAGTCATGAACTGATTTTTATATGGCTGGACGAGGATGAATCTTTAAGTGTCAAATGAACCCAGTTGCAAGTTTTTAATTCAATAAATTTGGTTTGCGTATCGATGTTTTAATTACTAGTCGGTTAACGGAAGTTAAGGTCTAGCTTTGTGGCCTCAGTTTACTGGCAAGGAGTTAGGGTTAGACCTCTGAGAAACAGTGTTTACTAGGCAGCCCGTGCACGGCTTGACCTATTATTGTAGGCTTCAGGAATGGGTCTACCTCTTATAACCATAACACCCTGAGCATAGCAAAGATCTAATCTGAAAAGTTGCCATAGGAATATGGAATGAGTATAGTTAGCATCCTACGTATCGAACGCGGAAGCTTCGGTAGACTATAGAGTTGGGTTAACCAAATAGCTTTGTGAGTAGCAGCTATGCTGTAGCAATTGCGGAAGCTGTACAGTGTAGATGCTGTAGCATTGGGTAGAGCAACTGGGGGATTAACGCACTTAAGGGTGACTCTGACTCCAGCCTAACCTTTTACTGATATCTTCTCACTTTTACCGTTATTTTGTTTACTTTTGCTAGTAGCATAATCACCACAACCACTCAACCTGAATTTATTTATTTTCTGCTTTCACAACTATCATAGCAATCGAGCATCACTCCTTGGTATCTCAGTCTCTGTTGGACGATACTCTACTTTCACTTTATTACTTGTTCGACTGGTTCGCTTGCCATAAGGGAATTTGACCAACAAGTTTTTGGTGCCGTTGCCGGGGACTACTGATACCCCTATTGACGACACCCCTTTGCTTAATAGTTGTGACTTACCTAGTAACAAGCTCACTCTTCTCTGTTCTTGATTTTTCAGGTACAGTCTGTAGTGCATGCGCAGTTCGCCTTCAACCAATTTAGAGCCTTACGACCCTGAGATAGAACGCACCTACAAGCACAGGCGCAGAAGGCAGAAGCGAAGAAGTCAATCCGTTGGCACAGCAAGCATGACGGATATACCTGACGATCACGAATGAGAACAACGTGAGCGCATAGAGATGCATAGGGATAACCAGATCCCTCCACCTCCACCACCAAACCCAGATGAGAATAAGGCCATTATGGAATTCAGGATTCCAAATCTAAACAAACTGGCTTCGGCCATCACTCCACCAACTATCAATGCTGGACACTTTGAGATTAAAAGTGTCATGATTCAGATACTGAATGCGGCTGGGCAGTTTGGAGGACTCCCATCCGAAGACCCGCACCTTCACCTCAAGACCTTTCTGGAGGTGTGTGATTCCTTTGTAATCCCTGGTATACCTCCCGACGCCGTCCGGATCAAACTATTTCCATTTTCACTAAGGGACAAGGCGCGTACGTGGCTCAACAACCTGCCTGCTAATTCCATCACCACGTGGAATGACCTGGGAAGTAAGTTCTTGTTAAAATTCTTTCCACCTACTAAGAACGCGCAACTCAGAGGAGAAATCACCAACTTCCAGCAAAAGCCTGGTGAATCTACTTATGATGCCTGGGATAGATTTAAGGATATCCTAAGAAGATGCCCCCCAGAATGGACTGGTTAACTGGGTCCAGATTGAAACATTCTACAAGGGCCTCGACACTGATGAAGACCTTTTGTCATTAGCCTTGGGGTCCACAATCAACAATTAACCAAGGATTGCGTATAGGCAAACCTAGGATCGTTCTCTCTTTTTGAGGAGCTTTTTATTGAATCCAAAGTAATCTAAATGTCATGCAAATGCAATGAAGACAAGGAGGGATTGGGTTTTGGATTTTTAAATTAATAAACTAAAATAGAAATGCAATTTAAATGAAGCAAAGATAAAATAGAATATAAGAAAACGAGAATAAACAGATTAAAATCGATCAACCCAACGTTCAGATTCCAGAGACTTCTATCATTGAACGAAATATAAATAACCCACGTTTGGCTCTGGACAAACCGAGATCTCTACATCCGCCCAGAAAATCCCTCGACTAGACGATCGCCTAAAATATGTCCGAACAGCGGCGTCCCACTATGCGATCGCACAGCAAAACTTAAAACCTAGTTCGAACTCAGTCCTTGGGATAAACCAAACCGAATATTAAATCTAATATTCGAACTATTTCCAGAAATCGGATCCGATAAGATGAAAATAGAAACGTGTTAAATTTCCGATAAAGCACAAGTTCTTTAGACGAATCATGGAATCCTCAACGTTGGGTCGATCAAAGAAGCTTAGCCAAGCATGGCTAGGAAAAACCCAGAAGAAAAGATGAAGAAGAACATGAAGAACAACTAAGAGAAAATAAAAAGCTTCTAATTTAATCCGAAAATCTCCTACAACGTAATTGAGAATATGTTTGTAGCCACCATCTCATTTTCCTTATATAGGAAAGATGACTAAAAAATAGGAAACCTCTAATAAATAGAAAATCTCTAAAAAATAGGAAACCTCTAATAAATAGGAAACCCCTAATCAATAGGAAATCCCTATAAAAAAAGAAAACCTCTTAAAATTGGTCTTTTATTACAAAATTCGAGCAAAATAAAAATCCAGAAAAATGCGTCTGTCTTTATCTCCAATTTCGTCCATCTTCTTGTCCGAATCAGCCTTCCGAGTCTTCATAACAATTGTAGCTCTCTGAATCATCTAAAAAAGGAAAGAAGAATCAGGCTAATCGGATATCTAGATCAAAAGTTATGGGGAAAATACTAAATCACTGTAAATCTGGAATTTATTCATAAAAATGAAATCAATCAAATTAAAAGCTCAAACTCAATTAGGTAATAAAATCCATTATTTAATGACTAAAAAATCCTAAATTTATTTACCAAGAGATACAAATAAGTGTAATAATATTCAATCATCAGACATGCAGACAAGATCAATTGTAGACGCCTCCTCGGGAAGATTCTTACTGATGAAATCTTTTGAAGAGGCCTATAATTTACTGGAACGCATGGCCATGAACAGTCACCAGTGGCAAGCAGACAGAGATGCTCCCTCTCGAACTGTTGCAGGAATACATGAACTGGATGCTATGACTGCTCTCATAGCACAAGCTTCAACTCTGACCAATATGGTGAAGGGACTGACCCTTCCATCAGTGCAACCATCACAAGTAGCTTGCGTGTATTGTGGTGGAGAGCACTCGTACGCTCAGTGCTCTGCAAACCCTAAATCTGTAAACTTCGTCAATAACTTCAACAGGGGAAGCAATGTTACAACCCGTAATCAAATACATACAACCCTGGATGGAGGCAGCATCCCAATTTCTCATGGAACCCCCAGGGTGCACAAGCAACAGGGCAATCCTCAGGCCAACAATTTTCAAACCGAGCATCAAACTCGCCGGGGTTTACTCAGGCAGCAAGGCGGAGATTCAGACCCGCAGAACTCTATGTTGAACCTTCTGAAGGACTATATGTCAAAAAATGATGCAATCATCCAGAATCAACAAGTGACTCTGCGAAATCTTGAAACGCAAGTAGGACAACTAGCAACTGATATTTGAACAACCGACCAACAGGAGCCCTGCCCAGTGACCCTGAAGCCCCCCGAATTCAAGGAAGAGAAGAAGTCAAGATGATCGAGCTCCGAAGTGGTAAAAGCCTCGCGCCCATGACAGCAACCAAGCAACAGGTGGTGATAACTGATCCAAGACCAGAGAAATCTACGGAAGGACAAGAAGGTACTGAACAGCCCCTTGAAGACGAACAGAGGCAACCGAAGATGACATCACCAGAACAAACTCCATGTGCTGCAGCTTTACCTCCATGTACAGTTCTGGAAGATCACGATCAATGCCCAACAACGAATGTTACCGCTTTACCAAAGCATAATTCTGACTGTGGGCCTCCAGCAATGCCAAAACCGCCTCCGCCTTTCCCACAAAGGCTAAAGAAACAAGGACAGGAGAAACAGTTCAAGCAGTTCCTCAATATGCTGCGACAGTTACACATTAACATCCCACTCGTGGAAGCTTTGGAGCAGATGCCCAGCTACGTGAAATTTATGAAGGAGATTTTGTCTAAAAAGAGGCGACTGGAGGAGTTCGAGACGGTGGCATTGACCCAGGAGTGTAGTGCCATGTTAACCAATCGACTGCCTCCAAAATTAAAAGATCCTGGCAGCTTCACAATCCCTTGTGCTATCGGGCCCAACTACTCGGGTAAAGCTCTGTGCGACCTAGGCGCTAGCATTAATCTCATGCCTATGTCGATTTTTAAACAGTTGGCCGTAGGGGAAGCCAGGCCCACGACAGTCACATTGCAACTGGCTGATCGATCAATAGTACTACCTGAAGGCAAGATCGAAGACCTACTAGTAAAAGTGGATAAGTTCATCTTCCCTGTGGATTTTATTATCCTGGATTTTGAAGCAGCTCATGATGTCCCAATTCTGCTGGGGAGACCCTTCATGGCAACTGGTCGTACACTGATTGACATGGAAAAAGGAGAGCTCACTATGCGGGTAAACAATGATCAGGTCACCTTTTCAATACTGAAGACAGCAAGATTCAAAGATCCAACTGAGAAGTACCTGACTTGTTCAGAAATCAGCAAAGGCACCACAGAGGCGGGGGAGCTCCCTGCTGTAGCAAAGTCCGGCTGAAGACTTTAAAGCAAGCGCTATTGGGAAGCAGCCCAAGGTCATGGTTCTTTAGCATCAACGCAGGAGGAAACAAGCCCAGCTTGGTATATACTACGACATAAGATATGGCATCAAGGCCCCAAGTCAAAGAACACGGCATAGGCGCAGTGCAACCAGGTACGTTCCTCATCTCTAATATAAATACTGCACGTTGTTAGTAGGCCACTCCGATGGACCCACTGCGCATCAACTACAGGACATATCTACTCATTTAAGAAACCATACCGTCCCTTATTCAAATTGCTTCCAAAACACCACCTTTTCTCAGCCTCACCTCCCGCGTCTTTTCACATACCCACCTACTCACCCCGTCCTTCCTTTCCCCTCCCTCACCCACAGACAACCATGGTCAGGACAAAGCGAACGGTACGGCGTGGTCGGGCGCCCCCACCGACCCCCGCTCGCCGAGCATTTAGTCGTGTTCCACCACCTATCCCCATTGAAGTCTCCTCCCCTTCGTCCTCATCCACGGAACCCTCTCCGGTGTCAGGCAGCACCGACTCCTCAGACCGTGTCTACATTAACATCAATGCCCCCCTTTACTGGAGGCCAGCCACTGACGAAAAGTCGCCACGCAAGTTTCTCCGTCGCCTCGGTCACCTTCGCAAGGAACGCAAGACCCTCCGGAGCGATTCTTGGGCGAAACTGGAATCCCATCGCTGTCACCTACCAGCGGCCGTCTCTCTCTCTCGCTCCCATTCGGCCATCCCTGTGGTCAACACCCTCAGGGACTCATCGGACGTGAACGACACAGCCACCAGTGCCCCAGCTCCGGCCGACCCTCCTTCCCCGTAGTTTCCTTTTCTTGTGTCCATTTTTAGTATTGTTGTTTTTCTTATTTTTTTCTGACAATTACTCCGGCCCTGGGCGTCATCCCCAGGGCCCCCTTTCTTATTCGATTGCCACAATGAGGGCATTGCTTCGTTTAAGTGTGGGGGGGATTGACTGATATAATCTGCCTTGAATGTGTGATCTGATTACCCTGCATTTAGTTTTGATTGCACAGACTGAAATTTTTTTTTCAAAATTGCATGATAAAGCATGAATAGAATCTTGTAGCAATGGAATGAATGTCTGTATAACTGAGCATAGCACAAGTGCCAAGGGGAACTGAACCTTTAGGCTTGGGAAATTGACGGTGCTAACCAACCTGATGCGGGGTAAAGTGATAATGAGGAAGTTGAAAGGGAAGAACCCCCAATGGAAGGATTAATTGAGCCTAATTGTTTTATTCTGTGTGCATGTCTGTCAGCCTGTGTTTGATCCTTGATTTGTCCTAGTTCTTCGATAAGTTACTTGGCGTCTGAGTTGAAGTTCAAAGGATAGAGGCATTCATATCATACCCATTGTCCTCATACACAAACCTGAAAGAGGAGCTTTATACCCAAGAGGGGGGGGTGAATTGGGTATAATGAAAATTTTCGACAACTTGTTCTGTTTTTACACTTTCAGAACAGGGCAGAACAGAGGAGATAGAGAGAAAAGCTTTGCACACAACGATTTATACTGGTTCGGTCCTTTCTCTGACCTACATCCAGTCCCCAAGCCTCACCTGGGATTTTCAATCCACTATAATCAAATATTGATTACACACTCTGTACTAAGAGTTGTTCTCTCACTAGAACACACTCCCCCTTACAAGTTGTAATCAATACACCCTAACTACCAAGTCCCCTGACTTGTAGTTATCACAATCAGTAGATGATTTACAAGATGATAACTCTCTCAAAGAGTAGATAGAATAAACACTGAAGAACAAAGTATCAAATTGATACTATTACAGATAAAAGCTGAACACAATAAATGATACTTAATAAATTTTCGCTCTCAGTTGGTGTATCAGCTTGAGAAGAAGTTAATGCTCTCTATTTATAGGCAGAGAACATTAAATGACCGTTGTAAGATGATTCCAACCGTTGGAAGTGATTAGCTTGGGTTCTGGTCATCTTCTCTTTCTAAATTTCTGCTAATCCAAGTCTTAATGAAGTCTGATGTGGCTCTCTGAGAATTTGCCCGTTGGAGATGGCTTTACTTGTTGTAGTAAGCATTCTTCAACGTTTAGAAGGCGTGCTCAGATGGATTAGCTAAAAATAGGTTGATTTGCAGAAGTGCATTTAATGCACTGTACACTTTTTGCTTTATGGCTTTGACCTTCATTGATCTTCATCTGTGATTGCTGAAATTCACTCAACAAACTTGTTAAACATAGCTAGGAATATGATTGAATGAATTATGGAAGCAATAAGATCAAACAATAATGATTTGCAAATTCGTGTAATTCAAAAATCAGTTTTGACCGTTGTATACTGCGATATGTTCCTCTATACTGGAGTATGCCACTGTGCATACTGCAGTATCCAAAGGCTTACTGTAGTAAACAACTTCCAGAGACAAAAACCTCACGAAATGATTTTGAAAGATATCCTCTATACTGCGGTATCCAAATAACATACTGCAGTATACGAGTTTTTGTCAAAGAGAAGAGACCCCGTGATTGCCCAATACTGCAGTATGAAAACCTATACTGCAGTATGCAATAGTTATAAACTTAGAGAGCTTTCTGTAAGAGCCTATACTGCAGTATCCAACTCCATACTGTGGTAAGGACTTGGGTGAGAAAATTTGATAGCTCTCGGGTTGGCCCTATACTGCAGTATACATACCTATACTGCGGTATTGGCTTGACTTAGAATTTTACTTGCTCTCTGGATGCCCCTATACTGCAGTATACAAAGCTATACTGCGGTATGGGCTTGTTTTGAAAAACGTGGTTGCTCTCTGGAAGTCCAATACTGCGGTATGCAACTAACATACTGCAGTATTGACTTATCTAGAGGAATGATTACTTTCTGGATGGCCCTATACTGCAGTATACAAACCTATACTGCGGTATGGACTTACTTTGAAAATACGGTTGCTCTCTGGAAGTCCCTATACTGCAGTATACATAGCTATACTGCGGTATGGGCTTACTTTGAAAATACGGTTGCTCTCTGGAAGTCCCTATACTGCAGTATACATAGCTATACTGCGGTAAAGACACCTATACTGCAGTATTGAGTAATCCCGAAAGATTATCTCCTTTCTGGAAGACTCTATACTGCAGTATGCAAAGCCATACTGCGGTAAGCAGCTATCAGATGATGTTCAAAGGTTCTTGGAAACTTCATAACATGTTTTACAATTGTTGTTAATCATCAAAACACATTGAGAACTAACATTCTCCCCCTTTTTGATGATGACAACACTTGTAAGCTTTCTTTTTAAAGATTTTGAGAAATGTAATTTGTTTTGATTTGAAGTTTTCAGAAAGCATCCAATTTTGCATTTTAAAATCCAAATATCAGAGAATAGTAGCAGAAATGCATATTGAGATTATAAACAACTATGAATATATTCATTGAACAAGCTTCATACAAACAAGAACTGCTATCAGAAAGGATGAACACTCTGATAATCACTGATATCAGCAAAACAAAGTTAAAACATTACAAGATCACAGATATAGACATATGAACAAAAATCTTCCTACACCTACATCAACTAATCATCCTACTAAACCTCTAAACACTAAGCATCTTTCTCTGCTTCTCCCCCTTTGTCATCATCAACATACTCGGGATCTAGGATAATAAGAGGAGGAGAATAGAGGACCATAGCTGTGTTGGGATCAAAAGCGGAATCATGGGGCACAGCATATGGAGAGGGTGTAGGGAAGAGCTCAGTAGATGGAGTAGGTGGAGATGGAAGAGGATTCGGAAGAATCTCTGTGGTAGGGGTGACCGGGGAAGAGGTGGGGTGGGGTGGGCTATGAGGTGGACTGGGAAATGAGAAAGTGGGTGATGATGGTGGTGAGAAGTGGGGTTCTGGTGAGGTTGTGGAAGGCTGGGATACGGGTATAGATGGTTGGGCTTCTGGAACAGGAGTTGAGGAGGATGGACCAGTGGTGAAGCCGAATGAAGATGAGCCACCAAGTCCAAAGTGCTGAAGAAGTTGCTGAGCCTTGTCTCTGGCATCTGAGGCTGCAGCTAAGGTGACTGACAATGTAGAGCCTAAGTTAAGCCCTTGATCATCAATAGCATCTTTCACCTTGACCAGTTCAGAGAGGACCTGTGACTGAGCCACTATCACATCCATAACCCCTAACTTGATGTCAGCCCGAATCATATCAAACTCTGCCTTCATCATAGCTCGGTGAGAGACAAGTGCAGCATCCACAATTGCTCTAATCCGCTCATCAAAATCTGTCGGTAGTGGTGGTGGAGCAGACTGTGCCTCATGTGCAACTGACTTAGATGCACGAGTCTGTGACCGCGGTGGAGCTCTCGACTGCCCAGATCCTTCCGGCTCGAACTGTATCTTCATTAAGTTGAGCTGAGTCTTGCCGAAGGCCGGGATAAACTTCATCTGCTCGGGAGGACCCACATACCATATCTTATGGTAGTACAATATCAGTGAAACCAGGGATGCAAAGGGCATGTAGGAGCCCTTGCGGGACACAAACCTAAAGTGGCTAATCTCCTTGAACAGCCACTGCCCAATATTGAGCGGATGCTTGCGGATGAAGGCGGTGAAGAAGCGGTAGTCCTTCTGTGTGAAGTGCGTGTAGCTCCCGCCTTTTTGCACAAAGTTACGTGAATACACGTACCATATTACACGGTGCAAATGTGGCATCTCTGAGGGCTTGAAGGTCAAGTGGACCCTCTGATCATCCGGTATGTCCTGACCGGGCATAAGTGTGGCATATACCTCCTCATTAGAGTACTTCGGTGTGGATGCCTCTGGAGGATTAACCACCTTGAGAATCTTGTTGAGGATGACGGCAGATAGTGTGAATCGTACTCCTCTGACTGATGTTGTGACCCTTTCCTCAATCAGTCTTCCTTCCGAATCCAAGATGTGATCGGTCGCCATGTTGAAGTAGAACATTTTGACCAACTCAGGATAGTAGGCAGCCTCGATGGAAACGAGTGTAGCATACGGCCCGAACCATGGTGAGAGATTCACGTTGCACTCTCGGTAAACTTGTTCCAGATCAACAGAGGTTACAGTGCAGAATCCTCGGCTCCCATAAAGATCTTTGAACTTCCCACTTAAACTGGGAGGAAGTGGGACATGAGTAACCTTGAATCCCTCTGGCGCGTTCTTGTGAATCTTGATCTCCTCAACTGCATTCGCTACCACGAGAGAGGAATCTTGCTCAGACTCAGTTTCTGACGAAGACCCAGAAACCTCAACAGTCGATGGTGAGGAAATCACAGTTGTGGAAGCTCTTTTGGACCTTGCCTTTTGAGGAATAGCAGTTCTCTTCTCTTGTGATTTGCTCGGCTCTCCGGTCTTCTTCTTCTTCGCGGCTGAAGATGGGATAGATGCTCTGGATGAAGTTCCCCTCTTCTTGGGATTCAGCGAAGATGTTTCGGGTAAAGGAACACTAATGCCGGGAATCTGACGATCAATACCATCCCCTAATTTCTTAGGAATTGATTTCGATCTCGATGCTCTGAGTGGAAGAGAAGAAGAAGGTTGCTTTGAAAGAGATTGATCTTTGGACATTTTGATGCTAGGGTTTTGGCGAAAATGAGAATCAGAATGGAATGTGAGAGTTTTGGTGAGGGTTTGTGGGGGTTTGACTGGGATTTGTAACGGTTTCAGAGGGAGAGAGAAGAGAGAGATGCGTTACTGCTAGGTCTTTACTGTGGTATAGGCGCGAGTATGAAAGAACACAACGTTTCAGTATATATAGACAGACCCCTATACTGCAGTAAGGTTCTTGCATACTGCAGTATAGCATACTTTCATTTACATACTGCAGTAAGGATGGAAGTATACTGACCTGGACTTCAAAAATGTTGAGAGAATTTTTGAGAAACCCGATGGCCATACTGCAGTATAGCACTTACATACTGCAGTATGCCTCTTGCATACCTGAAACTTCGTTTCTGTCTGACCCCATACTGCAGTATATGACTTACATACTGCAGTATACCTCTTGCATGTCTGAAACTCTAAAACCCCGATGGACATACTGCAGTATACCACTTACATACTGCAGTATGCATCTTGCACACTTGGAGATTTGGCCTCTCACACACCCTATACTGCGGTATAGCGCTTGCATACCGCAGTATAGTTCTTCTGAAACATCAAAACACCCTGCAAAAACAAAGACTAAATTCTCCGATGCTTAAGTTAGTAAGGATTAATCATCAATAACACATCTAACATTAAATTGAAAGAGAATTGCTTACAATTCATTGGGATTTACCATTCCCAATTCTCTCCTTATGAAAGCGAATTGTTCCTTGGCTAGAGGCTTGGTGAAGATGTCAGCTAGTTGAAGATGGGTTGGAATGAACATCACTTTCACATCTCTCTTCTGGACATGATCCCGGATGAAGTGATGTCTCACATCAATATGCTTGGTTCTTGTATGTTGCACGGGATTCTTGGCCAAGCTTATTGTGCTAGTATTATCACATAGTATTGGGATTTCCTTTAATTGCACTCCCAAGTCAGCAAGTTGTTGCTTCAGCCACAACACTTGAGCACAGCAACTTGAGGCAGCCACATATTCAGCTTCTGTTGAGGACACGGCCACGGTAGTTTGCTTCTTGCTAAACCAAGAGACAAGTGAGTTGCCAAAGAACTCGCATTGCCCACTTGTACTCTTTTTATCCGTCTTATAGCCAGCATGATCCGAATCTGAATATGCCACAAGATGCTCCGGCTGACCTTTGGGAAACCATAGCCCAAGAGTCTTCGAATTAGAGAGATATCTGAATATCCTCTTCACATTTTCAGCATGTGACTCTTTAGGAGCGGATTGAAACCGAGCACACATTCCAACACTGAATTGGATGTCCAGGCGACTTGCAGTGAGATAGAGCAATGATCCAATCATTCCTCTATACTTGGTAATGTTGAAATCCTTGCCCTCTTCATCAGCATCCAAAGAAGTAGTTGTGCTCATTGGTGTGTCAGCTCCATTGCACTTGTCCATTCCAAACTTCTTCAACAAATCATTTAAATACTTGGTTTGAGATATAAATATCCCATCCTTACGTTGTTTGATTTGCAGTCCAAGGAAGTAATTGAGCTCTCCCATCATTGACATCTCAAATTCACCCTGCATAGACTTGGAAAATTCCTCACACAAAGAGTCATTAGTAGCACCGAAAATAATATCATCAACATATATCTGTACAATTAAAATTTCATTCAATTTATTTTTCTTGATAAACAATGTTGTATCAGCCTTTCCTCTAATAAATCCTTGATTGAGTAAGAATTGACTCAATCTTTCATACCAAGCTCTAGGAGCTTGCTTAAGACCATACAAGGCTTTCTTAAGTCTAAAAACATGATCTGGAAATTGATCATTTTCAAAACCTGGAGGTTGTTCAACATACACCTCCTCTTGAATGAAACCATTTAGAAAAGCACTTTTGACATCCATTTGATAGAGTTTAAAACCTTTTGTGCATGCAAATGCTAGAAGAACTCTTATTGCTTCCAATCTAGCTACTGGAGCAAAAGTCTCTTCATAGTCTATTCCCTCTTCTTGATTGTAACCTTTGGCCACTAATCTGGCCTTGTTACGCACAATGATGGCTGATTCATCACGTTTGTTCTTGAATACCCATTTTGTCCCAATTACCGGATGGTCTTTAGGTCTAGGTACCAAGTCCCAAACTTGATTTCTATCAAATTGATGTAACTCCTCTTGCATAGCAATCACCCAATCATTGTCTGAAAGAGCTTCTTCTATCTTAGAGGGCTCTATATGTGAAATAAATGCAGAAAATGTAACTTCATTCAGAGTACTATTTCTGGTCCTAACTCCTTGATTTACATCACCTATGACTTGGTCTAAAGGATGATTCCTTATAAATCTCCAAGCTCTAGGTTGAGACTGATCAGGATTTTCTAAGTTGTTTTCAGGATCAGCCTCAAAAACATTTTCTGAGTTTTCAGAAGGAGTAGGAGCATTTTTCGAAAAGAATTTGTTTTTGAAAATAGCCTCCTCTTCATCATCCAAGGATTTATCAGATTCAAATTCACAGAATACAACATGTATAGATTCTTCAACAATCTTAGTCCTAGTATTAAACACTCTATATGCCTTACTCCTATTTGAATAACCAATAAAAACTGCTAAATCAGATTTAGGATCGAATTTACCAAAATTATCTTTACCATTATTGTGCACATAGCACTTGCATCCGAAGACATGCAGATGACTGAGATTCGGCTTTCTTTCTTTGTAGAGTTCATATGGTGTTTTGTTCATCTTCTTTCTCATATAGGCTCGGTTGGAGATGTAACATGCTGTACTCATCGCATCAGCCCAAAACACTTGTGAAGTGTTATATTCGTTCAGCATTGCCCGGGCCATTTCCGTGAGTACTCGATTCTTTCTCTCCACAACACCATTCTGTTGTGGTGTTCTTGGTGCCGAGAAATTATGGTTGATCCCCATACTATCACAAAACTCAGCAAAGGCATTGTTTTCAAATTCTCCACCATGATCGGTCCTTATACCTGAAATTGAAAGACCTTTCTCGTTCTGGACCTTCTTGGCAAAAACAACAAACTGATCATATGTTTCATCTTTTGATGATAAAAATATAGTCCAAGTAAATCTAGAGTAATCATCAACAATGACCAAAGTATATAAGTTTCCACCAAGACTTTTGACTCTAGCTGGTCCAACTAGATCCATGTGAAGAAGTTGTAGAGGTCTATTTGTTGAAATCTCATTTTTGGCTTTAAAAGAAGATTTGGTCTGTTTTCCCTTTTGACAAGCATCACAAATCATATCATTTTTGAAATTCAATTTGGGAATGCCAATAACCAAATCCTTTTTCAATAACTTGTCAAGTTGATACATATTGACATGAGCTAATCTCTTATGCCATAGCCAACTCTCATTCAAGTTACTGACAAAACAATTTTCAGAAACAGAACCATTGCTAGAGAGATTCAAAGTATAACAATTTCCATCTCTAGGTGCTCTAAATAAGGCTTTGTTTTTCAAATCATTCATAGAGATCAAATCCTTTTTAACAATAAAGCATTCATCAGAGTCAAATATTACCAAATTACCCTTATCGGTGCTTTGGCTCACACTTAGGAGATTGTGACACAATCCTTCTACAAGGTAGACGTCTTTGATGAGTGGGCCTTCATTGTTGCCTATCTCACCAATGCCAGCGATTTTCCCGGATTGATCACCTCCAAATGTGACTCTACCTCCATCTTTTGGCTTTATTGATAAAAACTTTGATTTGTCTCCAGTCATGTGTCTTGAGCATCCACTATCGATGTACCACTTGTTCGGCCTTGATGCTCTAAGACATACCTGCAGATCACAAGAGATCAAGTTTTAGGTACCCATCTTTTCTTGGGTCCTTTGAGGTTAGCATGTACCTTGGGAACATATGTTCCTTTTGGTACCCAGACATAATTTCCTACAGGTTTAGCTTTTCCTTCTTTTCGATGAAAACAAGATGAAGTAGAATGACCCTTCCTATTGCAATATGTACAATGTGCAAAAGGGTTTGAGGAATGAACAGATTTAGTGAAATAATTCATATAGGATTTTTGTCCATTCTTTTTCTTTCCTTTCTTCTTATCAAAGTCTGGTCTATAACCAATGCCCGATCTATCGTTTGTAAAACGTTGTTGTTTCAAAATCACATTGAGCATTTCACTTCCCTTAGTAAATTTCTCAAGTGCTTTTGTAAGTTGTGAATTCTTTTTCTCTAGGATAGAGCATTCATCACAAATCAGAGATTGAGGAGAAGAGAGGTTTTCAATTTGCAGTTCAAGAAAAGAATTTTTCCTTTTCAAAGACATATACTTGTCTGCAAGTTTTTCAAACTCCTTTTGAACAACATTGTATTCAGCAAACAATTCATCATAGGAAGGAAGAGATTCGTATACCTCATTTCTTTCATTGTGTTGCTCTTCTTCCTCAGCGACTAGGCATATGTTGGCTTTTTCGCTTTCGTCTTCTTCAGCTTCATCCTCATCCGATGAGCTATCTCCCCATATTGCTGACACATATGCCTTCTTTTTGAATTTCTTGAACTTCTTCTTTTCTTTCTCTTGATTTTTCAGCTGAGGACATTCCGCCTTGATGTGTCCGGGTTTTTCGCATTCGTAGCAGATAACCGGCTTCTTTGATTCATAGCTTGAATTTCCCTTCTGGAATTTCTTGAAGCCTTGATCTCTTTTGTAAAACTTTTTGAATCTCCGGACCATCATGCCAATTTCTTCATCCGCATCTTCATCTTCCTCATCTTTTTCCACATTCAGAGTCACTCCCTTATTGCGATTGTTGCCACCATTGACATCTTCTAATTCCTTTTTGAACTTCAATTTGCTCTCGTACTCAGATAGACTGCCAAACAATGCGGCAACTGAAGTCATTGACTCTCCACGAGCTTCTTCAATGGCGGTGACCTTAGCTTCCCAATCCTTTGTTAGAATATTGAGAATTTTCCTCACTTGAGCTCCTTGATCGAAAAGCTTTCCTAAGGCAGCTAGCTGATTGGTCAGATGAGTATATCTCAACTGAAACTCTCCAATACTCTCGCCTTGCTTCATTCGCAAAAGATCATACTCAGTGGTTAGAATGTTGACTCGGTTCTCCTTGATTCCAGAGGTTCCTTCATAAGCTATTTCCAGAGCCTTCCACATCTCCTTAGCCGTTGACAAATTACAGATACGAAAGTACTCCTTTTGACTAAGAGCACTCTGAAGCATCAGGATAGCCTTGCTATTGAGAGTGATGTTCTTCTTATCGTCATCATTGAACTCAGCTTCTGTCTTGGGAACAGTAATGCCTCCTTCTACCTTGACTGGAACATAGTCTCCAGTCTCAAAGACCCTCCATAAACCATATTCTGTTGCCATCACGAACACACGAAATTTTGCTTTCCAGAAAGAGTAGTGTTCGCCGTCGAAACCTGGAGGTCTGTTGATTGAAGCTCCATCTGGAAGAATTCCTTCCATGGTGATCCTTCTTGAGTGGTTAAACTCTTCTGAGAAGACCTTGCTCTCCTTTCTGGAAGACTCTATACTGCAGTATGCAAAGCCATACTGCGGTAAGCAGCTATCAGATGATGTTCAAAGGTTCTTGGAAACTTCATAACATGTTTTACAATTGTTGTTAATCATCAAAACACATTGAGAACTAACAAAACCAATTGCCATCACCTCCATATTGTCAACCCCTTGAGCCACACAAGTATGCTATAGCAGAACAGGGTAGGTAAGAGAGCTGAAGGAGACTATGAAAAAGTTGCTACAGCAGAGTGTTTCCATGAAAAGCAAAAGAAAAAGAAATAAATTGAAGACTGAAGAGCTGCTGGATTGCGTTGAAAAAAAAACCCTAAGAGAACACTTGGAATAAAGGAGCAACATGAAGTTCAAAGTTTAAAGGGAAACATTTTGCTGAAGCCAAAAGAATTATCTGCCCGAGCTGCTAAGCATCCACCATCCTTTCCTACCTCACAATACTAGGCCATCCTCACATTACAACCCAAGAAGTCCTTTTGATGAACGAATACTCAGATGCTGGGGAGTAAACTTAGAACTCTGACAAGGCTATGGATCTTCTGGGCTCGTTGGACAAGAGAGAAATCAAAACCCCTTGGGTGAGCGAGTGCAAACACTGAATCCTGAGAGCCCCTTGAGACTTCTTCATCCAAACAATATCACGCTGATGAGCGGTTGGCACTAGGCAATGGGATTGTCGAATAGGGGATGGAAACTGAAAGCAGGCGTGCAAGCAAGGTTATACGGGCAAGAGTACTACAGCTATGAGCTTTTGTTTGCTTTATCTTATTTTGCCCAGGAGTACAAAAAGCTAAGTGTGGGGGTATTTGATGAGCACAAATAATACCATATTTTCCCTATATTTCATGACTGAATTGGATGGTAAAAATAAGCTTAATTTTGATTTAAACAAGCAAAAAGGCATGTATTCATGATATAGGGACTGAGAGATAGAAATCATCCATATGTGCTAAGAATAGCGTAATTCGCGATGCTTTTGAGGAAAACTGTGTAGCAGAGTTGATACGATGCTATAGCATTCTGACAACGACGCGAAGGGCAATACAAGGCACACGAATGCTATAGCAAAGTAGAGGATGCAATGCTTTGCGAGTTATATTCTGACCTTTTTATCCAGATGATTTCACGAATAAAATAAAAGGGCGATATTGACAGATAGGTTGCTGACGTAATGGAATAGAAGATGTGGAGGATCGGAACTAACAGATTTGAAGAATCTCGCAGATTCAGCAGAAGCAATCTAATCAGAAGATACAACAGAGCCCGATGGAATAGGAAAATCTCAACTCGTTACAACTTACGCCGCAAGAAAGCTCAATTATAAAAGGCAGCCAAGAGAACCCTGAAGCATCGGAGAGCCCTAGACAGAATTCTATCTTCGGCAGACTTTAAAGAAGAGTGAGTAAGATCACAGAGCACGCTATTGATAGGGAAAAACTTTGTAGCCTATAAGCTCCGCAAGTATACGGGTCGTATCAAGTAATAAAGAGTAAGTAAGATATCATTCCCACGAGGACTTTAGTACCAAAACTTCAGTTAAGCATTAATTTTACACTCTCATTTAAGTTGAGCAAACCAAATTGAATTTAATTAAAGGAAAAGAAAATAAATTCAAAATAAACAAACTACCAAAAATGTTAAATGAGAAACCCAGAGTCACTAATCCCTTATTAGCTTCATAAACCTTGATTTCACTAATTTAATTAGCCTTAATATCAATTTTGTTAATCTCGAGTATAAATAACTATAAGTGCCTGTCGGTTCACTTACAACCCTCTCTTGAGTATATTTTGTTATGTCTGACATAATTACTCAAGAGGCAATAAAACTCGAGCACACTCTTCAACAATTATATGGGGCAATTAGGTATATGTCTATCCTAATCACAAATTAAATCGTAATCTAATCCCATATTACTTAATCTCAGAGCTTAATTAAAATCCCCTTCGTCAAGGTAAATTCTAATTCTCAAAATCATATTCAATGATGGCCAGTCACTAAATAGATAAAGCTAAATAAGATTAAGTAACCAAAATTAATATTAATTATAACTAATTAATAAAAACAAAGTCTAATCCACACCTATAAGTTCAAAGTTCCTTTAGGTTGCAAAGAGAAATTAGCCAAACATGGCTTTAACAAAAACCATCACACCACAGAAAATTAAAAGCCAGATTCAAACAACAAACCAAAAGAAAAGCATAAGAAATCAAATCTGTCAAATCACTCCACTGCAACAAAGGTTGTTCAGCTGCTTCGTTCTTTTCTTTTGTTCCGTCCGAATCTGCCTTTGGAGCTTCCAAATCAAGACTGTGGTCTGAGATGGTGAGGGAGATATGAAGTTGGATGGTGGTGGAAGAAGGGTGGAGGTAATGCTCGCCGGTGGCAGAATGGGTGGAGGTAATGCTTGCCGGCAACTGTGGTGGAGAGGGAAGCCGCCGGCGAGGAAGAAGAATGGGCAAAGTGGAGAAGGATGAAGATGCTTCCTCCATGGTGCTACTGCTCTACTTTTCTCTCCGTTTTTCAGTCCGTGCTCTGTCTGTCCGAAAAATTGCTTTCTCCCGCAGCGCCTCCTTAGGTTTTTTTTTATTCAATTGATTCGGCCCCCCAATATCACACGCACACTGTAGCTTTTTAGGTATTCAAATCAATTCCAAAACGGCGCACCTCTTGCTTGCATTGCTCCCTGATGCTTTCTATGATTGTAAAAAAAACAAAAAATAATTATATAATAATAATAATAACCTTTTCTTTTTTTTCCTTTTTTATCTACCTTATATCATTATAATTTTTTATTATTTTACATAAGCCTACATATTTCTATTTACTTAAAATTGAGATATTTCCAATAACTTCCCCTAAATAATGTGCCAAATTGATATCTTTTAAAATCTCTTTAAATTAGTAATAATGACTCCTCAAATATATCAAAATGTATCTTAAATCTATTAAAAATGAGAAGTCATCAGCTATTTCCAGGACAACCCAGCATCCTTCCCTGAAGTTGGACGGAGAGAAGACGACGTGTAGTCGTGACGTGACAGGACTTCATCCATGCGCCAGAACTCCGTTCAAGCTTTCTTTTTTCTTTTGTTTATTTCATATGTCAATCATGGGCCATTCTGTTAATGTTTGTTTCGTGTCTTCCTCGTCAGTCATGAACTGATTTTATATAGCTGAATGAGGATGAATCTTTAAGTGTTAAATGAACCCAGTTGCAAGTTTTTAATTCAATAAATTTGGTTTGCGTATCGGTGTTTTAATTACTAGTCGGTTAACGGAAGTTAAGGGCTAGATTTGTGGCCTCAGCTTACTGGCAAGGAGTTGGGGTTAGACCTCTGAGAAACAGTGTTTGCTAGGCAGCCCGTGCACGGCTTGACCCATTATTGTAGGCTTAAGGAATGGGTCTACCTCTCATAACCATAACACCCTGAGCATAGCAAAGATCTAATCTGGAAAGTTGCCATAGGAATATGGAATGAGTATAGTTAGCATCCTACGTATCGAACGCGGAAGCTTTGGTAGACTATAGAAGTGGGTTAACCAAATAGCTTTGTGAGTAGCAACTATACTGTAGCAATTGTGGAAGCTGTACAGTGTAGATGCTGTAGCATTGGGTAGAGCAACTGGGGGATTAACGCACTTAAGGGTGACTCTGAGTCCAGCTTAACCTTTTACTGATATCTTCTCACTTTTACTATTATTTTGTTTACTTTTGCTAATAGCATAATCACCACAACCACTCAACATGAATTTATTTATTTTCTGCTTTCACAACTATCATAGCAATCGAGCGTTACTCCTTGGTATCTCAGTCTCTGTGGAACGATACTCTACTTTCACTTTATTACTTGTTCGACTAGTTCACTTGCCATAAGGGAATTTTACCAACTGATGTCTTCAGACACACCAAGAATCGACCCACATTTCTACTGCCACAAACTGGCCATTCGGTCGGGGTTGACGCCGGTGGCACGAAAGAAGAGAAATATCGCAGCTGATAGGCAGAAGGGTCTTGAGAATCATGTCGTCGAGCTCTTGGTGGTTGGGTTCATCAGAGAAGTACAGTACACCACATGGCTTTCCAACGTGGTTATGGTATTAAAACCAAATGGCAAATGGAGGGTGTGCACGAGTTACACCAGCTTGAATAAGGCATGCCCAAAAGATTCCTACCCGATGCCAAATATCGATCAGTTGGTCGACAACTCGGCCGGATTTTAGCTGTTATCTTTTATAAACGCCTACTCCGGCTACAATCAAATAGCCATGTATCCGAACGACCAAGAGAAGACCGCCTTTATAACCGATAAGGCTAATTACTGCTACAATGTTATGCCATTCGGATTGAAAAACGCCGGAGCCACTTATCAGCGGATGATGAACAGAGTCTTTGAAGACCAGATCGGACGAAACATAGAGGTGTACATTGACGACATGATTGTGAAGTCAAAACACCCATAAGACCACATCTGTGACCTGGAGCAAATGTTTGAGAAGCTAAGAAAGCATCGGATCAGGCTAAACCCGGTCAAATGTGCGTTTGGGGTTCCGGCCGGGAAGTTCCTCGGCTTTATGTTAACCAACCGCGGAATTGAGGCCAATCCTGATAACTGCAGAGCCGTGCTAGACATGCAGGCCTCGAGGACTAAGAAAGAGGTTCAACAATTAATGGGTTGACTGGCCGCCCTGACCAGATTTTTACCAAGATCGGCAGAGAAAGCATTGCCTTTCTTCAGATTGCTGAAAAAGGAAACACAGGGAGGCTGGAACTCGGATTGTAAGGCCGCGTTTAAAGAAGTGAAGCAATGCTTGTCAACACCACCGGTTCTAACAAAGCCGGAGCCTGGTGAAACTTTATTCCTATACCTATCAGTAGGAAAAGAAGCTATAAGCGCCACCTTGGTGAGAGGAACCGAGGCCAGACAAACACCAATTTACTTCGTAAGTAAGGCACTATAAAGCTCTGAACTTCAGTACCAGAAGCTCGAGAAAGTGGCGTTTGCTTTACTAACCACGGCAAGAAGACTGTGGCCATATTTTCAAGCACATAGGATAGTCGTCCGAACTAGTCAACCAATCCGCCAAGTGTTACACAAACCTGATCTCACCGGAAGAATGACCAACTGGGCGATCAAGTTATCCGAGTTCGATATCACCTTTGAAGCCTGACACGCCATCAAATCACAAGCGTTGGTAGACTTTGTCAGAGAACCCACCCTGGCGGAAACAACCGATGTGGGTCAAGGCGAAATATGGAAAGTATATGTTGATGGTTCCTCCAACGCAAAGGGAAGCGGAGTTGGGATAATCGTCGAAAGCCCTAAGGGGGTGGCCGTGGAGAACTCCCTTCAGTTGAAGTTTCCAACTTCGAACAACCAGGTCGAGTATGAAGCTCTCCTTGCCGGACTTCTGCAAGCCAAAGAAAATGGAGCACTACAGGTCAAGGTTTTCACCGACTCACAGCTTGTCGCAGCACAGATTGACGGCAGCTACCAAGCAAAAGACCCACTATTAGCTAAGGGTAAGCAATCGGTTTTTCAGTTCGATGTTCTGTACAAACCGAAAAAATCGAAAACCTGAAAAGCATGCATTTTTACAACCGAACTGAAACCGAAGTAACAAAAAACCGAACTGAATTAACCGAAATATTTCGGTGCGGTTTTCCAGTTAATTCGGTTTTTGGGCGTATTTATTTTGGGTTTTCTTGTTTAATTTTTTTTTTTATCGAAGGCTTTCTTGTTTAATTGAATTCTATGAAATTGGCCAATTTTTTTTTTGTTGCTCAGAATGAAATAGCAAATCTACATCATACATTCCAATATTCTAAACTCAAAAACAACCGAATTACAACCGAATTGGTTTGACCCCGCAAAACCGAACACAATCGACAACCAAAATTGCCAATCGACAATATTACAATCTTTGAGCAAAAAAAAAAAGATACAATCAGCCACAATGGAGCAGCTGGTATATATCATCAAGGCAGCACAGATCTTGACAGCAAGCACCATTGCAACATCAAAATTCCTGTCTCTAACCACTGCAATATCACAAATTCTAGCAACAACATAAACTCAAAAACAAGTGTAGCAACTCATCAATCACAGAGGCAGAGACAATGTTGATTTTTTAGTGCTTGGAAACACTAAAAATATGAGAAACAAGTCACCCAAATGAGTGATGACGCTAAGACTGGAAATACTAACTATCGGCAGATCTGTCTTCTACACATGGAAATACTAACTATCAGTGGAAGAAACATGCAAAAACTAAAATAAAGTATACCGAGAGCCGACAGAGGGCGGAACAGAGATGAGAACTGATGAAGGGCGGAGCCGAGACGAGGCCGACAGATGGCGATGCCGAGACAAGGCCGAGTCTGATCACAGTTGTAGATCGTAGAGTCAAAAAATCATAAAGACCTCAGGTGTGAAGGTAGATGAACAGATCAAGAGAGCACAGGGCTTCAATGAAGGTAGATGAACAAATCAGAAAGGCGTTCTTAGGGTTCAGATGAACAAAAAATTCAAAGCATGAGAGAAGTGCCCAAGGCCGAAGGAATAAACTGAAGCAGACAAGTAGTGATGAAGAAGCCGATGGGTTGTGACTTACTTTTAGGGTTTTCAATGGAAAGGGGTGGGGTTATGACTTACTTTTGGGTTGGGTTTCGTACTGAGCTTCAGTGAGGTGGGCTGAAGGTCATGCATAATGGGCTGATTAAAAATTGTAATACGACGTCGTTTTAATTAATATCGGTTATTCGGTTTTAACCGAAATAATTTTTCAAAAACCGAACCGAACACCGATAACTGAATTAAGTCAATTCCATATGTTGGTCAAATTCCCTTATGGCAAGTGAACCAGTCGAACAAGTAATAAAGAGTAAGTAGAGTATCGTCCCACAGAGACTGAGATACCAAAGATTGACGCACGATTGCTATAATAGTCACGAAATGGAAATTAAATAATATGATTGTGGGAGTTGGGTACTATGCTACTAGCAAAATGACAATAACGAGAGAAGATATCAGTAAGAGATTAGACTGGACTCAGAGTCATCCTTAAGTGCTTTAGTCCCCCAGTTGCATTTACACAATGCTACGGCAATCATACTGTGCAGCTTCTGCATGCTACGGCATGGTTGCTCTTCAAAAGGCTATTTGGTTACCCCACCTCTCTTGTCTACCGAAGCTTCCGTGTCCGGTACGTAGGATGCTACCTATACTTATTCCATATTCCTATGGTAACGTTCGAGTATAGATGTTTGCTATGCACAGGGTGTTCAGGGTGACAAGCGGTAGACCCATTCCTGAAGTCTACAGTATAGGCCAAGCCGTGCACGGGCCTCCTAGCAAGCATCTGGTTCTCGTAAGTCTAACTCCACTCCCTTCTAGTAAGTGAAGCCACTGATCTAGCCCTTAACTTCCATTAACCGACTAGTAATTAAAACAAGGATAGCAAACCAAATTTATTGAATTGAAAATCAAGCAACTGGGTTCTTTCGACACTTAAGGACTCATCCTCATCCAGCCATTAGAAAGTTAGTTCATAACTGATGAGGAGAACGCAAAACAAACATCAACAAAAAGACCCATGACTGAAATACAAAAATAACAAAGGAAACAGAAAGCTTGAACAGAGTTCCAAGGTGTGAAGGAGCCCTATCATGTTGCTGCTCCACGACGTCTTCTCTCCGCCGAACTCAATGGAAGGATGCTGGGTTATTCCTGAAGATTGTAAGCTCTGTGATTCTGCTCGCTCTTCTCGAGAGACTGCCGAAGATAAATTTCTGTCTAAGGCTCTCCGACTTCTTTAGGGTTCTCTGGCCGCCTTTTATAATGGCTTCTCCATGCGGCGCAGCGGTTGAGACTTTCCTATTCTGTCGGGATCTTCAGTATCTTCTTGATGGGATTAGATTGCATCTGCAGATCTTACGGGATTCTTCCAAATCTTTCAGTTCCGATTCTCCGCATCTTCTTTTCATTACACCAGCAATCTGTTATTTCCTCTTTTATTTTATTTCCTGAAATCATCTAGACAAAAGAAGGTCAGATCATAGACTGCATAGCATCACGTCCTTTACTTTGCTATAGCATCCTTGTGCTTAGTATTGCTCCTCGGGTTGCTTCCGGAATGCTATAGCATCGCATCAGCTTTGCTGTGCAGTTTTCCTTTAAAAACATTACAATTTAACACATTTAGATTATTTCCATCTCTCGTCCCTTTTATCACGAACACATGCCTTTTTGCTTGATTATTTCATAGTTAAGCTCATTTTCACCATTCAATTCAGTCGTGAATCATAGGGAAATTGTGGTAATACTCGTACTCATCAATGAACAGGTCAAGAGAGCACAGGGCTTCAGTGAAGGTAGATGAACAAATCAGAAAGGCGTTGTTAGGGTTCAGATGAACAAAAAATTCAGAGCATGAGAGAAGTGCCTGAGGCCGAAGGAATAAACTGAAGCAGACAAGCAGTGATGAAGAAGCCGATAGGTTGTGACTTACTTTAAGGGTTTTCAATGGAAAGGGGTGGGGTTATGACTTACTTTTGGGTTGGGTTTCGTACTAGGCTTCAGTGAGGTGGGCTGAAGGTCATGCATAATGGGCTGATTAAAAATTGTAATACGACGTCGTTTTAATTAATATCGGTTATTCGGTTTTAACCGAAATAATTTTTCAAAAACCGAACCGAATACCGATAACCGAATTAAGTCAATTCCATAAACCGAACCGAACCGAAAAACGAACTGAAAAAACCGAACACCGAATTAGTCGATTCAGTTTTCGGTTTCGGTTTTGATTTGCTCACCCCTACTATTAGCTAAGTATCTCAACAAGGCTAAAGAAGCTATGGCTGATTTCGGTGAAATTGCCATTTACTGGCCTTCGTGGAATTGACACGTCAACGCTCGCACCGATTTATGTTGGAAAATATGCCCTAGGGGCAAGTCATTGTACTTTAGATACTTTGTTATTTAAAGTATTCTCTTTTAGTTATCATTTACATTTGCATGTTTGTATTGATAACTGCATCCCTGGATATATCTTATAGATTATCCTAAATGCCCCTGGTTGGTCATCTACGCGGGAGCGAAGATGAGTTAAGACCAATATGACTTTGATAAGGTATGGAGATACGTATCAAAGTCATGGGCACTTGTAAGAGTCAAGGTGCTTGACTGACCCACTATGAGGAAGCTGCATGGATTTAGTCATAAACTTATCTCATGTATAACCGCGTCACAACGCCCTATGACCTGAGATCATCATGGATTCCTACATGATGAGTCACTGGTCTTTGACCTAGTGAAAAGTCACCTTTGACTGAGTGATGATAAAGGCTTGGATCGGGATCAGTGGTTTTCATGCGGAGGAATGTGAATGGTCAAGATGGAATTTGTCCCTCACATTTGTAGAGAGATAATACTGAGCCCCTCGATGAGTAAGTCTAAGAAATGTATGGCCATACTATGATGGAAAGAAGTTTCCATTTCATTTATTAGACTACTCAAGAATCGAGAAAGTAATGGTCAATAACATGAAGTTGACATTATCCATGCCTCATCCTTGACCAAATTATCGTGTGACAAAAGGGACGTGACATGGTTGTACGATAGGTTGCATCGTGTCATCAATCCCCATGTGAATTAGGTAATCACAATGTCTTGCTAGAGGTCGCTTGCGACTTGTGGGCTAGTACAGTATTGGCCCACTGCCAATCTCATGTGGGCCTATAGGGCCGCACATAAGAATAACCCAACACGAGCAAATATGTCCAGATTCATTGAATCTTAGATTAATCTAAGATTTAATGAATACTGAATTTAATCTAGGGTGAAAATATATATATATATATATATATAAAATTCGAAAATAATATAATAATATTATTTAATGGAGATTAATAGGGTGAAGGTGCAGATTTGCCAACCAACTATTACCCAAAGAGCGTCTGGGCCAAATAACTATTGAAGGGACCAAAATTGCCAATCAACAATTAAAAAGTGAAAAAAAAAACACCAAATAACTATTAAACGTAAAAAAATAAAAAAAAAACAAAACAAAAAAAAACACCAAATAACTATTAAAAAAAACAACTATCACAATTAAGTTAAAATGTGAGGCACTGGCGTAGGATGGTGGCGGAAACATTGGAGAAAAGAGCGGTTAAGCCTTATTGTTGGAAAAGGAAAACACCAATAGAGATGGGACCCATGGGAGCAGGCATTACGGCAGCCGCGGTTGCTGCCAGTGGCATCGGAGGGATGGAACCAGGGTGCAAGGTGCGTGCCAGTCGAACGCTGTGGACTACGTTCAAGAGGGTGAGTAGAACACCCAGCAACAATAGAAGCTTTGGAAATGCCAATGTCACTGACACTATGACAGTCAATGGAAGACGGAGACACCAAGACAATGACGGGGTAATAGTTCGTTGGCGAATCTGCTCCAAATTGTGTTTTTTTTTTTACTTTTTAATTGTTGATTAGCAATTTTGGTCCCCTCAATAGTTATTTGGCCCAGACGCTCATCGGGTAATAGTTGGTTGGCAAATCTGCACCTTGACCCATTATAATATTATTATATAATATTTGTTTTTGTATTTAATTTATTTGATAAATTAAATATCTAAAACAAATAGAGATATTGTATCTCATTTAATTTTCAAATAAAGATATCATATATCTGTTTAATTTAAATTGAGATATAGTATCTCAGATTTAATTAAATAGATAGATATTATTTCTCGAATTTAATTTATAGTGATAAATTAAATCTAAAGGTTTTTAATTTGATTAAATAAATACATTAGATTAGATCTATTAGATATATTTAATTAATATATATTTATTAATCCAAATTCAAAATTTGAATTTCAGATATGACTTTTAATACGGATTAAATAAATACATTAGATTAGATCTATCAGATAGATTTAATTAATATATTTATAATATAGATTTAAAATTCGAATTTCAAAAATTGATGACGATTAATTTTGCATATAATACACCGATCGGGTTTAGAAAAACCGACGGAACTTTTAGTCAAGCGTATTAGAAAGCCGCGAGAAAACCCTAGAGCGAGTGAAAGAGACGCATAACTCAGAAAGGCGCTAGCACGCTACCGCAGTCGTGTTCGGGATTGTTCATGTGGATACCGGTAGAGGAGGGCGATTCATAGACTCGGCTTCTACTGATCGAGAAGGTAGCCCATCAGTTCAAAGAGAACGAGACGCAAACGAGTTCACTATAAGTAATATTCGGTTCCTTAACCTTGATTTAAACGCGATTGAGTGATCCTCTGAATGGGATTCGTAAAATGTTTTAATCCGCTGCATGTACGGATCCCAACAATTTAAGCATTTGAATTATCATTCAGACCCTGATCAGGTCAAAATATTTAAGTTTCGTGTTACGGACACCACGACTGAACATGTGATAATTTGCCCTTATCTTGGCTACAATCCCGGCCAACGGCTCCGGAACACGGTAGTGCGGTTAAGTTAACACCCCACGCGGTTAAAACACACAACCCTGCCACGCATTCCCAGACTTAAAAATCTGGTAGAGTGTATAGACTTGCACATAATGCGGTCAATGAATTTCTAACTATGCTTAGAATTCAAAAAATACTATGACAGTTAATTGATAAAATTTAATCATAAATTGTCGACCAAAAGTGTATAACTGACACAGACACTGGGAAAACTTAACACAATATTCAACGGGCACAAACGCCCAAAACAAGAGAAGTTAAAAACAAGAGGTGAGCTGACCCCTCAGACATTGGATGAAGGCGGCTTTGACGGACCCGAATCACCCTCCTGAGGAATGTTGAGAGACACCTCCTCCTCTCCTTCCCCTCCTTGCTCCAATTCTCCAAACTCGGATATCGAGACATGGTCTGCGGATGGAGGAGGCAGGAAATATTTGCCCTAGTGAACATATGCCCGGTAATCGACTTTGTCGAGCTCCATAGTCACCATTGAGTTGAAGTGGTGGATCAAAGCCAGAGCCATGTTAAATGCATCCTTGGCCGTTGCCTTCACCGTCTTCGAGCTGACAGCCAAAGCTTTCTTCATATCAGCAAGCTCGGCCCTCGTAACGCCCAGCTCGTCCGTTAAGTTACCTCGCTGTATTTGAACCGCCTTCAAAGCCTCCAGGTTTTGAGAGTTAGAAGCCTTCAAAGTGAATCTCGGCATTCAGCTTGGCCAAATCATCCTTAAAGGACTTCAACTCATCTTGGGTATACTTCAGCTCCTCGGACGTCTTAGCGGCAGTAGCTTGGAAGGCGCTCAACTCGTCCTTTGCCTTCTTCTTCGCCGCCACGGCCAAATCCCTGGCCCCTCCACTTGACGCTTTTCAGTGGAGAAATCGACCACCTTCTTCTTCAGTAGAAGCAGGGACTGCATCAGACCCACCCCCTTTACCAAGTGATCTTGCACCGAGTGGATTAGGCATTCATCGGCTTTTGTTAGATCAAGGGAAGGGTCTTGGAAGCGGCAAGGAGGGAGATAGGCCACGCTGAGCTCCTCGGTTGGACAACCCTTCACCCAGGCAAAACCACGCGACAACTTGAGGGGAGGAGGAGAAGGCAGAGCCAAACTGCCATGAGGATGCGACTGAGCCTCCTCCACCA
This sequence comes from Acacia crassicarpa, assembly GCA_034222035.1. Taxonomy (NCBI): domain Eukaryota; kingdom Viridiplantae; phylum Streptophyta; class Magnoliopsida; order Fabales; family Fabaceae; genus Acacia; species Acacia crassicarpa. Next base: position 1,329,563 of record JAWXYG010000021.1, on the reverse strand, counting down.
CAGCGTCTTTGTTTTTCTCCAACTGTGGAGGCTTGGCTGAAGGAGACGCAGAGTGACCACCCTAAGCTGAAGTCCTAGCCCTCTTGGACCCAGCAGCTTGAGGTTTAGCTCTCCCTCGTCCCCTACCTTGCTCAGCAACAGCACACTTCCGAGTCTCCCTCCTCGGTTGAGCACCCTCGCCAGGGTTCATGTGAGACAATTACGGGGGCAGTGGATCCATTGCTTGAGCTGCAAAACAAAGGAAAGGATTAGAAGAGTTCAAACATAAGCTATAAATATTATAGAATAAAAGATAAGTAAATTATATACATGGGCCCGCTCCAGCCTCGGGAAGAATCTGGGAAAGTATGGAGGCAACGGTTTGTACATCGTTATCCCTGACATAGGTCACCAGCCGAGATACCTACACCACATCCTCGGCTGGGAGATCGTCACCATCAACCTGATAGCTGGTGGATTCTTTGTTGTGATGATCCTGGGTCCAATACAAGGGGAATTTCCATTCCACGTCCTTGGACTCAGGACCGTGAAGAAACCAGGGCTGTTGCCCAGACACGGCAACAACCTTAAAAAAGCTGGTCTTAAACCGTTTGAACAAATCGAAAAAAGCTTGGAAAAGTTTGCCACCAGTAACACCTCGAAGAGATGTTATGCCTTTCAAATCCTCATTATTCTTATCAAATTGAGGAGTAAAGGGACAGAAGAAATAAAAGAAGACGGATCGTTTGCAAGGAATAGGTTCCGGCAACAACTTGCAAAATTTTTCAAAAGCCAGAATGAAACCCCATGTATTGGGATGAAGTTGAGTAGGGGTGAGATGGAGATAATTCAGGACCTCCATTTGGAACTCAATGAACGGGAAGCGAACACTGAGTCGGGTGACATAGTCTCGATTAAAGAAGAAAAAGGAATTATTTGTTCCCTCCCGGACAGCGCACACAGGTTCCTCGTCAAAAGGAGGATGCAGGGTATAGCAGGCTATGTCTCCCAAGTCGATCCAGGCGATATCTAAAGGCGACATCGGAGACCGAGTTGTTAGAACCCCGTGCGCCACCCAAGGGTATTTCGCAAGAAGGACTTGTGGGGTCTGGTAGAATCTGACTCCCCAGTGACAGAAGGGGTCCTATCGGATGATAGAGATGGCTTCATTAAACCTAAAGATAGCAAAAAATGACAAAAGGTCAGTGAATGAAAGGTATACCTAAGGTATGTGCGTTAAAAGGACGAATGAGGCTCTGTCTAGCGGCTGGAGTAGGGATCGGTGGAGACCTATGACGGCAGGAGCCTAGAATCTGATTGGCGAGAGAGTCCTGACCGAGGGCAATATAGTGAAAGCTGGAAGCAATGCAATCCCAGCAGGGGCCGAGATACCCCTCGAGATGTGTGTCTGACCTCGCCCAAGGAGGGGTTTGATAAAAATTGATAGGTGGAGCCGAGATGGCCCCTGAACCATCTCGACCCCTGGATCGCAGGTAGCCGCCACATGGACTCGGCCGGGAAGGCGGAATAGCAACAGAAGAGGATCTTACGACCCTCCTCTCACCGGACCCACTACGAAGCAGGGCGGCAAGCCTCTGCTCTTTGGTAAGGGAAGAGCCACACAACCAGAAGATGGTTAAGGGGTAACGAGCGCGTAAGGTCTCCTCTTCTTCTGGGGTTATGTTTTGATTAGAAGAAGGCAAATGGCTAGACCTATCCATCACCTAAAAAGGCACAGAAGGTTGGATAAGGAGGGGAGAAACAAAAGTGAGGAAAGGGTGAAGGATGTTAGTTCCCTATGTGTTTTGATAATTACTAACAATTGTAAACAATGTGGAGATGTTTTTGGTCAAGATTAGATTGGATTAAAACTTGTCAATTTCAAGCAAAAATACTCTGTCTGTGACAAACTCGAGCCTATTACTTGCAACCTCAAGTTTGCCATTGATAGATGGTGTAAACTCGCCAGTTTAATCCTCAAACTCGAGATTGAACCAAAAGTTTGAACTTAAGGGTTTTCCAAAGTTTTCTAAAACTTTGTGTGAACTCGAGGTTACATTTGCAACCTCGAGTTTACCAGTGGCAGAGAGGTTTCTGACTTGAAAAACACTTTTAAACTCGACACCTCTTCCTTCAAACCTCAAGTTTGCAACCTTCAGAGAAAATCTTTCATAGTTTACATAACTTGTAAACTCGAGCCTGTTATGACAAGCTCGAGTTCATCTCTGGCTGGAAGAATTTTTCAAATTAAGAGATTTTCACAAACTCTACACTGTTTCATTCAAAGTAAAGTTTTCCAGTTTGAAAAATACCAAGAGTTTACAAAACATGTAAACTCGAGTTCACCATTGCAAACTCGAGCTTACACTTGGCCAAGAGTTTTCAAAGTATTTCAACTAAAGTAAACTCGAGACTCATTTCACAAACCTCCAGTTTACTTCAGGCCAAAAACATTCAGAGTTTTTCAAAGTTGAACAAACTCGAGCCTAATATTGTAAGCTCGAGTTCAAACCTTACAGAGAGTAAAGAACTTTTCAACTTGAGAAAACTCTAGAGTTTGCACCGGAAACCTCAGATTTGCGCTTTGAAAGCTAAAACTAAGTTTTGACTTAAACAGTGTCAAACTCGAGTCTGGCTACTAATAGACTCGAGTTTGTCTCTCAAATCAAAAACTCCCCAGAACTCAAAATCGCGACATTTCTCTCTGGATGAAGGAACCTCGAGTTCATACTTGCAAACTCGAGTTTAAATCAACCCGAGAGTAATGTGACTTTTCAATGTGTTGAAAACCTCAGGTTCTGATTTCAAACCTCCAGTTTATATGTTTTGAACCTGAAACACTTTTGCAATCTGAAGATCCAAACTCGAGTTCACATGAACTAAACTCAAGTTCACAGCGCTGATTCAGAAATTCAAATCTGACGATTTTGGAAAACATTCTTGTTTGATCTTAATACTTTCCAATAGTATTCTCTGATATTCCTAGCTATGTTTAATGACTTTGTTAGTGAATTTCAGATAATTTAAAGAATGTTTGTTGAAGGGTTAAGGCAAAAAGCAAAAAGCAGTTCAGAACATTAAATGCTATGCCCAGAAAGTTGCACACTTTTGGGTAATCCATCTGCACACGATTACAAAGCATTTAAGAATGATTTCTACAACAAGCAACTACTTCTCCAACGGATTAATCCAGAGGAAGTCAACTCTGAATACTTGGACAGCTGGATTAAGTAGAGATTAGAGAGAGAAGAAGGCTTAAACCACTTGCTAACCTCTGCAGACTTCTTCCAACGGTTATATTGAAGATGCAACGGTCAGTTAATGCTTCCTGAGTATAAATAGAGTTGCATTCAAGTCTTCACAACAACTACAACTACTGAAAACGAATTGCATTCAAGTCTACATTTATTTTCTTCAGTTTTAACTCGTATAGTATCTTCTGATACAAAAGAGCTTCAGTGATTATCAATATCTGCTCTTAGAGAGAGTTTCTTTCTGTAAATCATTTATTGTAAAGAATCACAAGTCAAGGGGACTTGGTGATTGGGAAATTCATTGATTACAACATGTAAGGGAGAGTGAGTTCTAGAGAGAGAACTACTTCTTGAGTGCAGAGTGTGTAATCTTTGATATAGTGAAAAACCCAGAGGGTCTGGGGATTGGATGTAGGTCAAGTTGTTAGGACTGAACCAGTATAAATCTCTGCATCTAGCTATTATTTCCCTTACTCTGTTCATCTCTGTTTTCATTGCTTCAAAACAGAGCTTTTACCGAGGAATTTTAAGAATACCCAATACACCCCCCCCCCCCTCTTGGGTATTTAGCTCCACTTACAAAGGATACTTCATCAAACCTGACTACATTGAGAGGAGCAAGGGACTTAGGCTAAAATGATATTCAGAAGTGCCTAATAAGAACCTACCCGGAAGATGCAAGAACCTACCCAGAAATACCCAGAACTGGAAATGGTTAAGTCAGAAAACTCCCAAAAGCATAAACAGAACCGTAGAAATATAAAAGGAGGCGAAAAGCATACCTAAGTTTGGCAGAGGATTGATGGATGAAGAAGCAAAATGTGAAAGCTATGCAGTAATGGTCACAACAAAGAAAAAGCTGTGTCTGTCGAGAGAGGCAAAGAAATGGTAAAATGAGAAGAATGAAGCGAAAGGAGGGAAATACGATCGTAGAGTTCAAATGTCGTAATGATAAAAAGTCAGGGATAAAAGAGACAATTCACTTGCAAAAGTGGGAATGGGGCACGTCACTCAACAAGTGCATTAAATGCGCACGAAAACCGCTGACGGTTGGACACAGCGGTTATGACCCCTCGCCACTCCAAAGGCGCCATGTGTCGTAAGGGAATCATGAAAGAAGCGTAAAACCCCAAGCCTAGAGAGTTGTGAGAAACGGCTAACATTACCCCAGACATAGAGCCTTTCTGCATTCCATCGGGTCTGAGGGCAACAAGGGAGTTCCTCGGCACCAAAGAGCTCAGAAAAGTGCACCTGTCACCCCTTGTCTGAGCATATATTCATGATATAGTGACGTCATGACCTCGGTAAATCTACTCAGGACGAACGACATCATCTTCGACTCGCTATGCCCTAACACCGCTCGGATAACAAAGCTGGCTGAACTCAAGATAGGAAGACCCAAGGCCCATATTCGAGGTGTGGCCTAATGTGGGATGTATCCCGTATCGAATCCCACCTCTAACATAGGAAGATCCTATATTATAGGAGGATCCTATCATGCAACAATATAGGAGTATCCAGTTGATATCTCCACGATACTCGTACCTAGGATCTCGCCAGAAGAAGATATCATACCCACGGTACTCTCTATAAATACAGAAACCAATTACTAAGGTGCACACATTCTAACTCATGCTCACTTTACTTCCTACAACACATAGCACACACCCCACCCCTCTAACTAACGCCACTAAGTGTCTCGAACTACGTGGACTTTGATCCCTTCATCGGATACGTATGCCCTAGGCTTGACACATAGTCAAGTCCAAGAAGTCCTATTCCCTGAACAGAACAGCCCACATATATGACAATTTGAAAAAGTGATGTGTGGCAGTTTATAACTGTTATATATGGCAATTTATGTAATAGTGTTGGTTATCAATTAATATTCCCTCGTCTTTCTCTTTATGTTTTATGTTTTTGGAACTTATTTAGTATTTATAAAAAGGAACTTATTCAATATTATTGTATTTTTAAATTATTCATCTGGAATTTGGTTTGGCAATAATAAAGAAGTTAAAAAAAATTGTAAATCATAATTCCAATATGAGGTGCAATAATAGGATCTTGTGTAAAATTTTTGAAGTTTTTTAAAATAATCAAAACCTAGAATGAGGTATATTTCTAATTATCTTTAGATTTTAGATGTTATTTAAATTTGAGTAACTTGGTAATCATGTATGTGTGTGGTTTGGGGGGGGGGGATATCATAAAAATATTGAGTTGTATGTGGATGGTTTTTTAATTAAAATAAATATGGAGACATCATCAAATTAATAGTCTAAGGGTGTGCATGGTAACGCTCCCAGAATGACTTTTTTCTTAATTTCTGTGCCCCAGAACAAAAATGGATAGAAATTGTGTTTGGTAAATCCTTTTTTTTTTTTTTTTTGCTCCCGGGATGAACCGGTTTATTTTTTGTGCTGGGGAGTAAGAAAAAGAAGCTAAAAATTTTAGCTTTTCTCTTGTAAGACATAAAATCAAAACCTATTTTATACAACACTTCTCTTTTCTCTCGTGCAAACCACGCCGCCACCGCCACCGCCGCCACCGCCACCACCCCACCCCCGCCACTGCCACCACCACCTCCACTGCCGTCGCCGCCGCCACCACCACCGCCCCACCACCACCGCCGCCGCCACCCCACCATCGCTGCTGCCACATAAATAATTTTTTGAATATAAAAATGACATAAATAATTTTTTTAGGAAATTTAAATTTAAGTTTATTTGTAAGGTATAATAATTATATTAATTATTAAAGAAAATGACAAAATGGTAAAAAAAAAAACTCATTAATCCTTCATCTTCCTCCCTTACTATTTTTTTAACTCCCAAATAAGGGGAGGAAAAATGTGTTACCAAACGTAATTCTGATTCTCGAAATAAAAATAAAATGGGTTAACAAACGTAATTCTGATTCTCAGAACTCTTTCAAAGCACAAAATCAGAAAAAACTGTTTCATCTCAGAAACAGTGCTGGGCAACAAAATGGTTGCCATGCATACCCTTAATATTAGAAAAAAAATGTAGAACGTTTTGTGAATGTTAATTCTGTAATTAAAATTTATATTTTAATGTTTTATCATTGAAAATAATTATAATTTTTAAGGTTCTTATTAATAAATTATTGTTTTTCTTTAGTCCCTCTCCCTAATTCTTCCTTACATAAATGTAATCTTTAAAGAAACCAACCCACATTTTTATTTTTTTAAAAAAAAACTAATAACTAAATCTTATAATTTATACAATCTAGAGAAATCATCTACAGTTAGACTGACCTCACCATCAATCCAACAAATTAAAAGCTCAGATCCGGGCCAATCTCACTTCACACATTCTGTAACAGACTTCAAAAATAAAATTTGAGTCTACCTATTCATAAGATGAAACATATATTTATTTGCTTTTCAGTTGAGAAGTGTAGTATAGTTGACAGCGGACCAGCAATGATCAATGATCAAGTTATGCTTGCCATATGTATGCCAAAAAAAATAAAAACAAGAAGCAATGATATATTGATATGATCTCTCCGCAATCTCATCCGAAAATTTAAAACACACAGGAAAAATCATAATTAAGATAATGAACATATCAGAGAAAACGGTAATTAATGACCACTGTCACAGAAAGTGGAATGAATGGTAAGTTCAATGAGTATTTCTAAAACAAAAGCACATGAGAAAACAAGAAAACAATGACAGTATCTGATTCTGAAAAATTTTAAAAGGATGACAAGTACTAATGAATATATCAACAAAAGGAAAATAAACAAATGTATTGTCAAAGACCAGAAAAACTACACGTGATTTGATAAAACGACATTAAAGACAGCTATCGGAGCAGACAGCATAGGATGAATAATCACAAGTAAAAATGCCAAATTTCATGAAACTGGTTGATTTGGGCCCAAGAAAAGCAAATTATTCATTTCATTAATCAATTATCCCATTACTGAACCGAAATTAAAATCTGGGTCCAATCCCACACAATTGGCCCATATATAAGTGATTAGTGAATGAATTAATGCGAAAAAAGCCATAAATATATTCATTCATATGGTGCCTTGCTTTACAAGAACGTCTGGCTGAAGCATTCTTCATTACCTCTTCAGTTAATTGACATGAAGATCACAAAGGATTTTTTAGCAGACGCTTGATACTGAATTATCTTCATTCATCCATGTCCCCTGTTGAATATTCCAAGACTAAGTAAGACCCAGTCTTTGGCCATATTTACGGGAATATGCCATCCTCAGGAAACTGAACTCCCAAGCTCTAATTCCCTTGCTGTTGCTTCCCATAGATACGCTCTTTCGCGTCTGAAAAGTGAAAACCCTTCTCTCTCTCTCTCTCTCCTCTTTTTTTTCGTGTCTCTGCGTTCTCTGGGCAGAGGACGGTTCGTTTCCCGGCGAATTTTCCCGAGAAATTTTCAATCAATTGGTTAGAGGACTGTTGGAGTTTTCTGGGAGGAAAAGTTTCAATGGTGGAGGAGGAGGGAGTTTTGCCGGACCATCTGCGCTGTAGCCGCACCGACGGCCGGCAATGGCGGTGCCGCCGGAGGGTTATGGATAATCTGAAGCTATGTGAGATTCACTATCTACAAGGTCGTCATCGGCAGTACAAGGAGAAGGTCCCGGAGTCGCTGAAGCTTCAGAGGAAGCGAAAGAATGGGAGTAATGACAGCAAGAACGACGCTTTTGTTCTCGACAATGTTGAAATTAGGGCGCTGAACATAGGGAAGAAGGCGAACCTGATAAAGAAGAGGCCTAAATTCTGGGATTCTTCTGAAGCAGTGGATGCTCATCCTGTGAAGAAAAAGGCCTTGAAACAAGGCGGTATGCAGTTGGAGTTGATAAGGATTGTTCTGAAGAGGGAGATAGAGAAGAGGAAGAAGAAGCAACGAAAGAACAAGAAGGAGGAGGAGGAGGAGGAAGGAGGAGGAGAGCTAATTCATTACAGCGAGGGAGAGAGAGAGTTGACCAGAGAATTACCCAATGGTGTTATGGCAATCTCTTCAGCTTCAACGCCCCAAGATTACAACAATGTCAGTTCATATTGCGATGTTAAAGTGGGGATTGATCATAAAGCAATCACCCCACGTTACTTCAGGTCCAAGAATGTGGAGAAGCTTCCCGCTGGCAAGTTGCAGGTAGGTTCTTTGTGTGTTTTCACAAATCTGTTGTACTTTTTCTAAAGATTTCCGGCTGTTTGATGTTTATTCGTTTTCCTATTTGGGTGAATTGATTGTTTTATATAGGTATTACCTTTAGGGCAAAACTTGAAGAAGTTTAGGAGGAAAAAGTGTCACTGGTGCCAGAAAAGCGATTCTTGGAATCTCATTAAATGTTCAAGCTGTCAAAAAGAATTCTTTTGCATGGATTGCATCAAAGAACGGTTTGTTGGCTTCATTCATCCCCTTGTTTGTGCATAAATTTGACCTGCGCATCTTTTACTGTGAATGCTAAATTATGTTTGTTGTGTATGTTGGATTTTCTGCGACAATTTCATCTCGTGTGCCTATCTACTTAAGCTATAAATTCCTACTGTTTCTTGAGAGGATTCAAACTGCAAGTGTAATGCAAGTATTGGCTAATGCAGGAACTAGAATTTTTGAAGCTCTGATTTGACTAGTTCAGGCAAGAGATTGCTCGTAATGCAGATTTAGAGTTTTTGTTATTTTTAAAGATACTCCTCTTTGGAAATTATCAAACTCTGGAAGATTATCTGACGTTATTTACACCTGTATATCTCCACACTCTTTATTATTTTTCTGCTTTTAGGTAACTTTCATGGCAGTGAACAGTGTTAACCAATGATCATAAGTGTCAGAAGTTTTATCCATCCTGTTTTTACTGTTTGCACCTTTTCTTATCTAGGGTTAAAACTTGAGATGCTTCTGGGCTCTTTTTTGAAACACGTGTAGGTACTTTGAAACTCAAAATGAAGTTAAGATGACATGCCCAGTTTGCCGAGGAACATGCTCCTGTAAAGACTGCTTGGCAAGTCAGTGTAAAGAAAGTGAAAGTAAGGTCTGACATCAAAGTAGAAAGACTTGTGGCTCTATTAGTGTTTCTTTTGCAGCATACTCTAACAAGTGAGTTTATGTCCTTCTATTGCAGGAATATTTGGCAAGCAAAGGCAGAGTTGACAGAATCTTGTGTTTCCATTATATGATCTGCATGCTTCTTCCTCTACTAAAACAAATCAGTGAAGACAATAATATTGAACTAGCAAAATCGAAAAGTAAAGGTAGTGATCATCTTTCTCCCTGTATTGATTTTTTGGTAGTTTAACCATTGTTGGTTGTGTATGACGTTTATCTGTGATCCTCTTGTACGTCAGAGAAAAGAACCTCTGATATTCTAATCAAGGAAGTTGAGTTTCGCTGTAATGAACAAAATTGCTGGTAATCTCTCTTCCACTGATGCTATTTTGAAAGTTCGAATGACTTTTTTAGTGCTTTTGGATGGCTTTGGCATTCAGTTCAGGATACCCAATAAATTAGTTCATCATTGTCCAGGATACCCATCAAATTGAAAGATGGCATTGCCAGTGAAAATCACCTTTTGGATGTCATTTCCAATGGCAATTCGACTGCTACTTCATCACCAGACTGCACAATTTGTAATGGTTCTGGCAATTTATCTTGTCCCCCCCCTGAGCTAGGTGGTTATGGTGATTGCCTCCTTGATTTGAGATGTGTCTTTCCCATAAGTTTGATCAGGGAAATGGAAACAAAAGCTGAAGAAATATCTTGCTGCTTTGACTTTCCTGAATCATTGGATAAAAGTTCAAGCTGTTCGCTTTGTCTCAGTTCTGATAATAAGATCGGTAGATACAAACAGTGGCAAGAAGCAGCTCTAAGAGAAGATTCCAATGATAATTGCTTGTTTTATCCCACAGTTTTGGACATTAGTCGTGATAATTTTGAACACTTTCAGAAGCACTGGAGAAAAGGCCATCCAGTAGTAGTGCGAGATGTTCTCCAAAGTAAATCAAACTACAGCTGGGACCCGCTGGTCATGTTCTGTTCATATCTTGAGCAGAGTATCACAAGATATCAGAATGATAAGGACTTACTTGAAACTTGTTTGGATTGGTGTGAGGTCAGTTGATCAAATAATTGCATATGGAACAACACTTCTAAATTGAGTTACCAAATTGATGACTTTGTTTGCTAAAAAAGCGATGCTTTCTTCTAATTTTATTATTCAAAATTTCAAATTAGGTTTTTTAGTTATAATCATAGACTTCGCAAATAGTTATTATGTAAAATAAGCACTAGCATACACATAGGATGTTCAAAATCGTATTTCAACTCCACCTTTGCCATTAGATAGGATGGAGATACCACTGAACCAAATATCATTGTAAAAGTATGTTATTTGTATCCTGTGGCAGGTAGAAATTAACTTTAAGCACTATTTTTCTGGGTCACTAAGATGTCAACCACAGAAAAATACTTGGCATGAGATGCTGAAACTGAAGGGTTGGTTGTCTTCCCAACTATTCAAAGAACAGTTTCCAACTCATTTTGCTCAAGTGATTGCTGCCCTACCACTTCAAGAGTACATGAATCCCATGTCTGGTATTCTGAATTTAGCAGCAAATTTGCCACAAGGGAGTGCAAAACATGACATAGGGCCGTTTGTCTATATGTCATATGGCTGTGCTGATGAACAAGTTGATTCTGTAACAAAACTCTGTTATGACTCATATGATGTGGTATGTTTCCTTGTTATGCTGCAGTTGATTTTTCCCTCATATCTTTCACGCACTGTTTGGGTTATTTAAATTGACCAAATTGTCTATATTCATTAATGTCTTAAAATACCCTTTGTATCCTTTATGCTTGTGAGAATATTATGCATTTATTATGATTATTATCTTATTATTATGATTAGATATAGGTATATTTCTATCTTAGGATATTTCCTATTATATCTCAATTAGTTTGATTTACTTTGATTTGATTAGATTTTATGAGATTCTAGGTTTAGCTCTAGGTTTACCTATATAAAGGCATATATGTATTCTTTCTGATTCAGAGATTAAGAATAATATTTTATCTCTCAAGTTCTCAACATGGTATCAGAGCGAGGGTTTTCTGCCCTGATTCACATCTAGGTTCCAATTTTTTTTCGGGTGTGCACTGTCTGAAACAGAAACAGTGAGAGAGAGAGGAGTGATGAGAGTTCGAATTTCAACCCAGTCCCTTTCTTGGAACACGCGCTTGTCCGCCGGAATGCCCACCCTCTGATTGGTGTTCGCCTGAAATTTGGTGGCTGTCAAACACCTCTAAGGCGGCGCGTGGAGTCCACGCGCTCTGTAGCCAGCCACGTTGTGACGGCCCGTGGCATCTCTGTTTCGCCGGCGATTTCCTTTTTCGGCCTCCTCGTCTCACTTCCAGCCTGATCCGTCATTCTTGCATCTTTCGGTGATGGTTTGAATTTTTCCGGCAAGCTTCCGGTAACTGTTTGTATCTTCCGGCGAGTTCTTTCTGATCCGTGAAATTTGTGGCTTGTTTTCTTGGTCGGTTTCTTTTGGGAGACTGGTTATAGTCTCGGATTGGCTCTTGTGTAGCCGGTTTCTTGTTCTGCCTTGGTGACACTTCTCGGTTTGGCCGTTGTGTGGCTGATTTCTAGTTCTCTATAATCGTTGTCTGATTATGAAGTAAAGCTAGGTTATTCAACCCTAGTAACGATGGGTTCATCGTTGTCTATGAAGTAAAGCTAGGTTATTCAACCCTAGTAACGGTGGGTTCATCGTTGTCTATGAAGTAAAGCTAGGTTATTCAACGCTAGTAACGGTGGGTTCATCGTTGTCTATGAAGTAAAGCTAGGTTATTCAACCCTAGTAACAGTGGGTTCATCGTTGTCTATGAAGTAAAGCTAGGTTATTCAACCCTAGTAATGTTTGAGGCATAGTTCTTCATCAACATAGTTGTTGGTGGTAGTTCCTCTGTCAATATGCCTCTCATCTCGTTAGAAGACTGGTCCCGTCGTCTTCAACTCGTCCAACGACTGGTAGCTGCTGCCCGCTGCTCTCTAAATAGGCCTCTGAGACTCAAGAAGTACAAGCCTAAGGGGGAGTGTTAGTAGTATAAAGTTGTATAAGCAAGTTGGACATGATTAACATCCCTGATCCAACTTGAGGGGGAGTGTGAGAATATTATGCATTTATTATAATTATTATCTTATTATTATGATTAGATATAGGTATATTTCTATCTTAGGATATTTCCTATTATATCTCAATTAATTTGATTTACTTTGATTTGATTAGATTTTATGAGATTATAGGTTTACCTATATAAAGGCCTATATGTATTCTTTCTGATTCAGAGATTAAGAATCATATTTTATCTCTCAAGTTATCAACAATGCTCAATTCTGATCATAGCTTAAACATCTCATCTGAAGTGTTACAAATATGCAGAACATGAAAGGAAGTTTGTGTAGATAACAAGTTATAATGTGTGATTCGTAATGCTAGGTTAATATCATGGCGCATTCAACAGATGTCCCTCTCTCTTCAGAACAACTTACTAAAATAAGAAAGTTGTTGAAAAAGCACCAAAATCTGTGTCAAACTGAGTCTCCCAGAATTATTACTGAGAAGATAATGGGCGACAGTTTGAAAGAAAACTCATTATTGCACGCTGAAGACAAGGAACAAAATGGAGTGCAGAGTATGGTTAGAGAAGAAATGAATTTCTTCCGGAGAGTTGACAGAACAACATATATCTCTACAGAGGCAGGAAAGGAAGCTAGTAAGATTACGAACAGCAATATTTCCCAGGGTGGAGAATGTGATTCAGATACTGATTCTGATTTTGAATCCACTGTACTTCAAGGGACAGCACAGGACACTCCATTGTCAACGTTTGGTAATCCCAGATATTCCAGTGATAGCTCAAATAACGATAGGACTAGAAGCCTTGCTGATCATTCTGGTGCTCAGTGGGATGTATTTCGCAGACAAGATGTTCCAAAACTAATAGAATACCTTAAACGACATTGTATTGAATTTGCTGATACCCAGAACTACCAAAAGAAGGTAATTCTTGTACTGCACAATTATCAGTTGGACTTCGGATGAGTTTATGGTGATTTTATCTTTTCATTGTAGATGATTCACCCAATTCTAGATCAGATCTTCTTTCTTGACAATACTCACAAAATGAGGCTTAAGGAGGAGTTTGGTAAGTATACCTTTGTGTTTGATCGTCTGTCTCAATCTAAATATATATATTGAAATATTTATCCTATTTTCAGAAATTGAACCATGGACTTTTGAGCAACATGTTGGAGAAGCTGTCATCATTCCTGCTGGATGTCCATATCAGATCAAGAATCCAAAGGTCTCTTGCATTGATATTATTTTTTTATACTATATATCTCCTCTGTTTGTTTTCACACATATTAGGGGAATATTTAGCCAATGAACTGATTTACCGTAAATGAGATTAGTGAATCCTGGTGTTTATATCCCGCATGACTGGTCTCAGGATTAAAACATGAAGTGATGTGATGTCTCTTTCATAAGTGGTTGCATCAAATGTGCTTTAATCCTGACCAATCATCTAAAGATCTTTGGATTAAACTTTACTCTTTCACAACAATCAAGTACCCTGCTTATAATTGTTTAAGTAGCAGAAGCATTGTAAGACTTAAAATTGCTTTTGTTCTAGAAATCCATTGTCATTGAATATGCTTTTGCATTTTGAAAGAAACTAAAAGTTTGGTTTCTTAGATTTTAGCAAACAACTTCCAAGAATTTATGAAAAGGTTTGCAACTACCTTTGTGGGAAACACAATGAAGATTACACATTATAAACTGCCATTCTTTATACCAGAATGCTGATAAATGTTTTGCCTTTGTCAAATTTTTTATTTTTGTATACCTTTTGTATTGTATGTCCTAACTTGTCTGATGCTTGATAATTATTACTCTTGACCTGCAGTGTTGTGTTCATGTGATACTTGAATTTGTGTCCCCTGAAAATGTTACCGAGTCTATTGAATTGATTGATGAAGTCCATCTGCCTCCTGAGGGACATATAGCAAAAGTGGATAAGCTGGAGGTAAGTTTCGTAGTCATACCTCCTTTCTTCAGATAGTTGTTCTTATGGGACTGACTAGAGTTTCTCTCTTTTCTCGGTGTTTTTTTTATGGGTTAATGATGAAAACAGATGAAGAAAATGGCCCTTTACAGCATGAGAACAGCGATAAAAGAAATAGGAGATCTTACATATAAAAAGTGATAGCACCGGTGAAATATCAGTAAACGCCTCTGCTTTGTGAATCTTGGCCTTCCTAGATGCCTTCATTTTTTGTACAGATTTATTGTAGAGTACACATTTTAGATCTGGCAAGATACTCGTTGCATCAATTGATTTCAGTTTCTATTCATTTTTATTCACCAACATTGTGTCCCTCTGAAATTGAAATAAAGTTGTATGGTCTGTATAAACTTCAGTCCTTTTTCCTGAAAGGAAATTGATGAATTTTTGAAGGGAGAGTGAGAGGAATGTATTATGGGTTTGTTGAGGACCATAAATATAACTGAACTGAAAAAAGGTCGTGTGTCTGTTGACAAATAATTGACACTTGTATCAGACACAGTGCTGCATTCCAGTCTGGTGTCTATCTGTATAAATTATTTTCTCCGGTCCTTTTAAGACCCTTTGCCATGGTCCTTAATGTAGGACCTTTTGTGTAAACCATTAATTTTTTTTTTCCTTCATAAATATTCTTTGCTGCATATTTCTTTGGCTAACTCACAACCTGCTAACTAACTAAACAGTCTCCTGTAATTAATTAGTTTCATAGAATGTAATTTTGAAATTTTTCATGCATTTACTAATTTTAACTGAACTCCTTAATCTATGGAAAATTGTTTATTGCTCGTTGCAATAAGGATGAGAGTGAGCAATGTTTATGCTTTTAAGTGACGCCTAGTTGATGTAATCTAACAATGTACAGTCATTTCGCTGTTATTGTTTGCATGTTGCCATGTTCTGCTACTAAGCATCCTTTGGTTCCCTTATCTTGCATTCAGCATGAGACACTCGTTATTTTTTGTTGATAGTTTTTGTTAGGAAATATATATTATAAATAGTATAGCATACAATCAGGGATTATAGAGATTAGGGGATCAATCTACATAATAAGTCATTAACTCTCTTGTCTCCTCTCGTGTATAAATACCTCTACTATGTACATGAATAGATATACATTTAAGAATACATTTCTTCTTCTCCCTCTTTGTTCTACATGGTATCAGAGCCAGGGGCTCTCTGGAATTTATTTATTTTTTTTTATTCTGTCCCAATGTCTGGTGCCTCGCCACTATCAAATCTTCTTTTTTTGGCTTCGGTCCTTGATCGATTTTTTGCACACTCACGGTGCAGTTGAGGTCATCGTCGTCAGATCGGCCCGTTCCCGGTGATTCGCCACATTCCGAGCAACGCGTGTCCCTCACGCTGCTATCAAGTTCACTGGAGTTCCACGCGCCAGCGCGTGAACTATTGTTTCTGACTGCTTCCTTCACCACTTGACTCGCCTTGCTGAACCCGGTCCTTTCCCGGTGGTTTCGTGGTGTGGGTCTCTCTATTTGGCATTGTGCAAGGATTTTTTGTGTGTTTTTTGGTGTTTTTGTACATTTTTTGCAACTGTTTTGGTCTCTTTGCCATCTTGTGGTCGTGGTGTGGCTGCTGGGATTTGGATTTTTCTGTTTGGCAGTTTTTGTAACTGCCTTGTTGTCCTTCACTCATCGTCGTTTGCCTCCGGTGAGGTGTTTGGTACTTCTTCGTTGTTTGGTGGTCCTTGTGACTTTTTGGTTCTGTTTGTTCTTTACCTCTAGTGAGGTGTTTTGTTTGGTGCTTGCCTCCGGTGAGTTTGCTATTCTCTTTGGTTTTAAGGTGTTGTTTGGGTTTTGTAATCTTTGAGAGTTTGTTGTGGAACTCAACTTATTTTTGGTGGAGCTCAATGGCTGAATCTACGTGTAGTTCTTTTGTTGCTCTTACAACAGGTAATATTGCTTCTAGTCTTGCTACTTCTTCCTCGAAGTGGATCACCGATTCCGGTGCTACTGATCATATGACAGGTAACCACTATTTGTTTTCCTCGTATGCGCCTTATGTCAATCCCTCTAGTATAACGATTGCAAATGGTTCTTATTCTCGTGTTATTGGCTCTGGCACTGTTGAACCTACTTCGTCGGTTTCCCTATCCCATGTCCTTAATGTCCCTGACCTTACATTCAATCTTTTGTCCCCTAACAAACTCACTCGACAATTAAACTGTTTCATTACTTTATTTCTTGACCATTGTTTGATTCAGGATCTTATGACGAAGCGAGTTATTGGTAGGGGCTATGAATCTGGTGGTCATTACTTCCTTGAGGATTAGGTACCGCGTTCAGTTGCTTGCTCTAGTGGTTCATCCCCTTTTGAGGTTCATTGTCGTTTAGGTCATGTGTCCTTTTCTTCTTTGAAGAGGATATATCCTCAATTCCATCATTTGTCATCTTTAGAATGTGAGTCATGTCAGTTTACTAAATATTACCGTGTTCACCTGGCACCTCGAGTTAATAAACAAGCTGTATCTCCCTTTGATTTAGTCCATTCTAATGTTTGGGGTCCATGTCCTGTTGAGTCCAACCCTGGTTTTAGGTATTTTGTCACTTTTGTTGATGATTTCTCTCATACTACCTGGTTGTATTTAATGAAAAATCGTTCTAAGTTGTTCTCTCACTTTTGCCATTTCTGTGCTGAAATCAAAATTCAGTTTGGTGTCTCCATCAAAACATTATGAAGTGACAATGATAAAGAATACTTTTCTGCCCAATTTCAAACCTATATGCTCCAGCATGGAATGCTTCATCAGTCCTCTTGTCAAGACACACCGGCTCAAAATGGTGTTACAAAACATAAGAACCGACACTTATTAGAAGTTGTTCAGGCTCTCATGTTTCAAATGAATGTTCCTAAGCCTTTTTGGGCTAACGCCGTGTCTACTGCGTGCTTCCTTATTAATCGTATGTCCTCTCCTGTCCTCAATGGTACCACTCCATACACCACCTTGTTTCCTTCCAAACCTCTATTTCCTATTGATCCTAAAATCTTCGGTTGTGTCTGTTTTGTTCGTAATGTTTGTCCCACTGTTACCAAACTTGATCCCAAGTCTCTTAAGTGTGTCTTCCTTGGGTATTCTAGGGTTCAGAAGGGTTATCGGTGCTATTATCCCACTCTTAGGCGGTATCTTGTGTCTACAGATGTCACATTCCATAAGTCGACTTCGTTTTTTCCTATCTCTACTCCACCTCCATCTCTTGTCTCTACCAATAACACCTCCGACAATCTTGATCTCCTGGTCTATATGGTTCAGTTACCACCAGTGCAAGCATTTGATCCGGCCCCTGCTAAACCACTTATCTATCATGTTTATCGGAAACGCCTTAGAGCGAGTAATGTCGTTGATCAGATTCATGACCCACCAATGACTGCTTCAATGTCTGATCCGACACCACTCCTACTTCTGAACCAATACTAATGCCTGATCTTCTTGATACTCCTGATCCTTCTGCTTCTACCTATGAATCAGACACAGTGTCTGATACTTCTGAAAACTTGCCTATTACCTTACGCAAAGGTAAGCGTACTTGCACCTATCATATTTCTTCCTTTGTTTCCTATAACCATTTGTCTCCTCCATCTTGTTCCTTTATCGCATCTTTAGACTCTCACCATTCCCGCTACTCTCCAACAAGCCTTGAGTCATCCTGGTTGGCGTGCTGCGATGGAAGAAGAAATGGTGGCCTTTGATAAGACCGGTACCTGGAATCTCGTTGATTTGCCTCTTGGCAAGAAGGCTATCGGGTGTAAGTGGATGTTCACAGTCAAAATAAAAGCTAATGGCACCTTGGAACGTTTGAAAACTCGACTGGTTGCCAAGGGTTATGCTTAGACTTATGGTGTTGACTATTCAGAAACCTTCTCTCCTGTGGCAAAATTGTCCTCTATTCGCCTCTTTCATTTCTATGGCAGCCAATTATGGTTGGGATCTTTATCAGTTGGATGTTAAGAATGCATTCTTAAACGTTGCTTAGGGGGAGCATGAAAGAGTATGTTTTATTCAGAAGTCTTTATATGGCTTGAAGCAGAGTCCTCGTGCTTGGTTTGACAGGTTTAACTTTGTGGTTAAGGAGTTTGGTCTGAGTCAGAGTAAATATGACCATTCTGTGTTTTATCAGCAGACTAATGCTGACATGATTCTGTTAGTGGTATATGTTGATGATATTGTTATTACGGGTAGCAATGCTTCGGGAATCTCATCACTTAAGACCTTTCTTAATTCTCATTTTCAAACAAAGGATTTGGGTCCGTTAAAATACTTTCTTGGGATAGAGGTTATGAGAAGTAAGAAAGACATCCTTTTGACACAGAGGAAATATGTTCTTGACCTGTTAAAAGAAATTGGGAAACTCGAAGTAGCACCAAGTAGCCTTCCCATGATTCCTAATCCCTTCTTGGACATTGATGATAGCACACCGTTTGATGAGCTACTAGAGAATGTAAGAAAGAAAGTTGATCCGGAGAAAATCAAGCCGTTTGCCCATCCTGAGAGATACCATAGATTAATTGAAAAATTGAACTATCTCACAGTAACTCGCCCCGATGTGACCTTTCCAGTTAGTGTGCTTAGTCAATTCATGATTGCACCAACCGTTGCTCAGTGGGAAGCTTTGGAGCATGTCTTACATTACTTAAAGGGTTCACCTAGTCGTGGTGTACTCTATATGAATCATGGCCACAACAAGATTGAATGTTTTTGTGATGCAGGGTCAAAGGCTACCAGAAGATCCACCACAGGATATTATGTGTTTGTGAGTGGAAATTTAGTATTATAGAGGAGTAAGAAGCATGATGTGGTTTCTAAGTCAAGTGCAAAAGCTGAGCATAGAGCTATGGCTCAATCAGTACAGGAAATTGTGTGGATTCACCAGTTAATGAAGGAGGTTGGTCTTGCCACGTCACTACCTGCAAAGTTGTGGTGTGATAATAAAGCTGCTCTACACATAGCCTCCAACTCTGTGTTTCATGAACGTATGAAACACATTGAGATTGACTGTCATTTTGTACGCGATATTATTTCTACGGGGCATGTGCGGTCTAGTGATCAGTTGGCTGACCTTCTGACTAAGGCCTTAAACGGGACTCGGTTGACTATCTTTGTACCATGTTGGGCTTGATTAACATCTATATTCCAACTTGAAGGGGAGTGTTAGGAAATATATATTATAATTAGTATAGCATACAATCAATGATTATAGAGATTAGGGGATCAATCTACATAATGAGTCATTAACTCTCTTAACTCTCTTGTCTCCTCTCTTGTGTATAAATACCTCTACTATTACATGAATAAATATACATTTGAGAATACATTTCTTCTTCACCCTCGTTGTTCTACAGTTTTCATGAGACACTCATTATTTTTTTGTTGATAGTTTGTAAGCTCTTTGTAGCAGTTGAATCCTAATTCATTTTATGCTGTATAGATTTGCCACTAGATTTGCACTGCAGAAATTGGCAGGGTATAATGTTGTCATTTAAAAAAGTTTAATTGGCATATGATAGTGATATGGCACTGATTTCAGTGGCTTCATATTAAAATTGCCAGTGTCTTGTACCTTTTTCATAGTCTAGGACCCAATGAGACAAGTTTGTACTGGAGTTGAATCTTGAACTATGGTAATCCTTAAGGCCCGTTTGGTTCAGGGAACTTTTAAGGAGGTAAAGGAACTTAAAGAAGGGAAAGGAATTGAAGGGAAGATTGAGAGGGAACTTTTAAAAGTTGGGCTGTTTGGTAGACATGGGAACTTAATTAAGTTGAGGGAAGATAATTTTTTGGTTTGAAGAATTGGGTGTTATTTAAGTGGGAAAGTTAGGTAAAATTCCCTTAATGCCCCCAAACAAAAAAACGAATTAATCAAAACGAATTAAAATTTCCTTTGTTCGTCGTGCGATTTGAACAGAAAAACAGAGGCAAATCGAATCGCGTCTTTGAGGAGAAAGGCAATTGATGGAGAGCTCAATTCGATTTGAAACGATGAGGACGCAACAATCAGAACGGGTGCCGAAGGTGCGAAGGTCGTCGGACTGACATGGAAGGAAAAAGAGGGGGATAACACCACAAATGAACCAATCTTCTGCGGACATGAATTTTGCAAGAGGAATAGGGAAGGAAATCTGTGAACATTGAATCCAGGTGCTGATTTGATAGGGGAAAAACGAAAATTTAAATATGTCAGTGCTAAACCCCTGAAATTGTAAAGTAGATGCAGAAAATGACAACGTTGGTATTTGTAAACAGAGTTGCGTTAAAGTAAATAATGAAAAGGACTGGAATGTGTGATGTAACAATTAATCAGAACATTGGAGCTTGAAGATGACAATAACCAAACCGACCTCTTTGAAAGTGGGTACACAATCTGATAAAGTTGAGGTGAAATGCAGGAAACTATTGTAGCAGGCAAAAACAAAAGGATATATGTGGAGAAGTTGACAAGTCCATGATCATAGTTGATAACTGAGGAAGTTAATAAGCACTGATGAGGTATACAAAATGCATATCACAGTGTACTGTTGTACAAAAAGTGGTTGCAAGTGCAGAAGGTGATGCACAAAAATGGCGTGGTTATAGTCGTAGCAATATCACCATAAATTGCATTCAACCTAAAGGTGGGTGCAAGGAATAAACAAAAAAAAAAAAAACACTTTGGCCTTTTCAAATGCTGTAAAAAAAAAATGGACAAAATCTTACCTTGGATGAACAGAATCCACCCCACAAATGACCAAATCGCATGCACAGAAATGGGTTGGTGATAGTTGAAGCAATACCACCATAACTTGCATTCAATGCAATGTGGGTTAAAGGAAGTAAAATTAAACCATTTTGGCCTTCTCAAATGCTGCATTAAAATGAATAAACAAATCACATTGAAGGACCGTAATGCACTCCACAAATGCAGCAACGTTTAAAAAGGAAAAAGGCTGGGTTGTAGATGAATGAAAAATGACCATAATGTGGATGGGATGGAAGATGTAAAAGTTAACCATTTTGTGGTGGTCAAATGCTGCATAAAAATGATGGAAAAGAACTTGCTGCAGTCCACAAAACATCAAAAGTCAACCCACAGGATTTGAAAAGTTTGTTGCATAAAACCAAACCTGGAAAAAGAAAAAAAAAACCAACCGAAGCCATGTATGTCGCAATTGACAGTTGCAGCAGTAGACCAACAATTACAATACCAAACCAAGTAGTGCGGCAACATGTAAAACAAGTGACGTAAGTTATATGTCAACCATGAAGGTCAATGTCACAAAACACACTCAAGTGCCAACCTAACAGCAAAGTTCGAACCAAACAGTCAAGTTCGAACTCAGCTGACATAATGTGAACCAGTACATTAAAAAGCAAAACGACTATCCTGAATCTTATCAAAAAAACATTTAAACAGGTCAGCAGGAGTAATGACTTCCTAGTAGTCTACTGAATTATGTAAAAAAAAGATAAAAACAGGAAAAGACCCTTAAATCTAATTCTTCTTCTTCGTCTTGGCTGGTGACTTCCTAGTAGTGCCCTGTCTTGGTGATGAAGTGCGTGAGCCAGGGAGGTTAACTGGGATGTACATGGGGGTTGGAGGCCTAGGGGGTGGAGCACGGATGGGTGATTCAGCTGAGAAGATGTGTGGCAAATTCTGAGCTGCCAGGTTGCTGCTGAAACTTGAAGCAGGTATAAACCTCAAGGGAACAGCATGTACTATATTCCTAGATGGGGCAGGAAGAGGGTTGACAGGTTCAGGCAGAGTCACAAGGAAGAGTGGGTGACTAGTTCCGATTCCTCATCTGTTGGACCTTCGTTCTCATTGTCACCATCAGCATGGTCTTGTTCAATTTTCTTTTCAGCAGTGGGACCTTTGTGCACATTGTCACCACTCCCCTCGTCTTGCTCACTGATTTTGTCATCAGTTGTGGGACTTTTGGTCCCCTTGTTACCAACGTCAGCCTATTCCTCCATTCCCTCTTCATGTGTCTCACCTTCAGTCCCCTTGTCACCACCACTAGTATGTGAGTCCCTTTCTTTTTCATGTGGATCCCCTTCAGTCCCAGTGCCACCACCAGCAGCGTCTTTCTCCTCTTCTTGTCCACCTGTGGTCCCTTCACTCGTAGTGCCACCACCAGACACCTTCTCATCCTCTTCTTTAAAATGTGAGTTCCCCTCACTCCTAGTGCCACCGCCAGACCCCTCCTCCTCCTCATCTTCTTCTCCTTCGCTGTTGCCTTCACTCCCAGAACCTCCATCAGACCCCTCCTCCTCATCCTATTTTTCTTCTTCTTTGTCCTCTGCACTCTCAGAACCTCCATCAGACCCCTCCTCCTCCCTCATTCTGTTTTTCTCCTTCTTTGTCCTCTGCACTCCCAGAACCTCCATCAGACCCCTCATCCTCATCCTCTTCTTCTCCTTCTTTGTCGTCTTCACTCTCAGAACCTCCATTAGACCCCTCCTCCTCATCCTCTTTTTCTCCTTCACTGTCCCCCTCACCCCCATTTATACCACAGCAAATTCCTCTTCCTCCTCTTCTGTTGCAGGCAAGTTTCCGGTGAGAATCAAAATGCAAACAATGGAAGTGCATATGCATTGCAAAATTGAAATCTAAAACAACCAAATGGAAGCAGTGTAGTAATTAAAGTCCAAGTATCGTCATCAGTTCATTTATGGACAAAATAACTCATAATCCTGATTACTTGTTTCACTATATAACAGACTACAATTAAAAGAAATGGCTAAACTAGTTAAATAATATTGAGCAAGTTAAACTGAAACATTGAATACTTTTAGGGGAGCAACAAAATGAGAATACTTTTAGGGGTGGAACAAAATTAGAACAAACCTTGAATAGATGAACCAGTCCCTTCAGCTGTGGACTCATCGTGACCCTCATGATTGATTGAATCTTCATTAGGGGATGTGCCTGCCCTAACATGCTGCTGTTGGCCAGAATAGGTCATTGGGGAATGGTGGGATGACTCTCCTGACCCTCTCACACTTGTATGTGGAGCCTTTGTTGACGGACCAGCATGAGCACCTTGAGTTGCCTTGAATGATGCAAATTCTCTGAACTCTGCTTCGTATAGGTGGATAAACTCTTGAAGACCCTTAAATTCAAGCGCCACCTGTAACAACCTTGAGTCCAAGCTCCCTACGTGGTATTCAATCAATTTCTGCAACTCATCTTTCATAACACCAAGTTTATCATCCAAAACTTGGCCAAACAGAGCTCCAATCTCCGCTGCTGCATCTGCACCCGCATGTGAAGGTCCACATGGTGCAGAAGGGCCTGGAGTTGCCTCTCCCTTGCCCTTAACGTCCTTTTCCCCCTCAGAGTCATACTTTCGTTGTCGGCCTATGACCTTAAAAGGAATTTGCATTCGATGCAAGGCCTCATCATCAAATTCAGAACTCCATAGTGGAGGCTCACCATCTTGCAGATACCAAATTTTGTGCTTGTCCAATATGAGGGACACAAGCAATGGATATGGGAGGTCTATGTTCTTTTTTCCCATTGCATCTGCTCTGAGCATTGTGTCCACTATCCTCTTGCCCATGTTAAAAGGCTTCCTCTGAATTAAACAAGTTAGAATTTGTTTGTCTTCAATGCTCAATGTTGAGTAATGCTTCCCTTTGTTCACAAAATTCCTACTGTACAGGTAGTGTAGGACCCTATATTTATATGGCAGCTGTTTCGGTCTGCATAGTCTACGATCATCCTCAGTGCTACCACCATCCAGAAGGATGTTGTCCGTCTTATCTCCACTGAATGTAGTGTCCTTTAACTGAGGACACTTCACATTTAACCACTGCAACAATTTCTTCTCATTTACTTCTATCCTTTGCCCTCTCACACATGAAGAAACTACGCCTACCCTTGACATTTTCAGGTTGCCCTCTCATCCGTCATTTTCACCCTCGCCATTTTTGGTTAACTTATCCGGAAGCGATTGGAGATTTTCTAGGGTTTGAAGCAGTGTGGGTGGAGCGATTAATGGGGAAACACTTTGCAGTTCCAGTGGGTGTCAATTGGATTAGATAAGTGACGGTTATAGGTACAAGTCTACTCTGCAAAAACAGAGCGCAGTTATGGCTGTCTTCCTACGAGTGGACGTGCGTTTGAACTTCGTATCATGTCTTGACAGATGTCCTATTTCAGTGACATAATTTTAATTTTTAAAAAATTAAGTGTTTCAGGTCCAACCGTTGGACTTCCTGGTTACAACAGTCAAGTTCGAACCAAAATCCTATGTTCGAACTTTGACATGTAAATCGTGTATATTAGTCAGAATGGGAATGTTGACTAAGAAGTTCGAACGTAACGGTAAAGTTCGAACGCATTAAGTGATAGACGGACATATCAGCATTTGAACCAGTAAATCCATAATATCCATGGAAGAAGCAAATTTATGCAGTTCCACTGTGTGAAAACATGCAGGAAAATGATACCAATATTTATATTCAAAACCACCAAGTTTTTACATTGTGCTGGTCTTTACACTTGCCAATCAATGACAAGAACAGAGGCCTATCAGCTAAAGTTACATACAGCCCAAAAAAACCTGTTACATTGGCCTACATACAGATGGCAGGGTGAAACAAAACATGTCATACTACATGTACAGATGGAAGACCAAAATTTATCCCATGTTCAATCTAACAGCATTTCCCTATATGAGCATAGTCCAAAGTTTGGTGTCCAACACAAAAGGCAGAGTTACGCCCACAATATAATGACACAACTCGATTAACCTTGGCCACCCACAAAAATACAATGTTAACTTTACATGGTAACATCTATTGTTGAAGGAGGCTACGGATCCACGAGGTTTTATATATTCCCGGCATTTTTCCAAACACACTCAACATTTTGTCATTGCCAAGCATCTTGATATGAGCCTGGTTCCTCTCATCCTATGACAGTTCTTCAACCTCCAGCAGCTGCATAAAAAGATCATCACCCTTTGCATCAATATCAACTTGTCTTTGCCTTTGTTGAGCATCAATATCAGCTTGTCTTTGCCTTTGTTGAGCAGAAATCTGATTGCAAACTCTGTCAACCACACCGACTATTGTCCCTTCCAAAGAGGTGACTGTGTCCCTCAATGCATCAGCCATGATTTCAGAGTGGTTCAAACGTCTCTTCTTCTGTCGACTGCCAGATGGTTCAGCTCCATTCAATGCAGTTTGTGCTGTCAAATTGACTGGTTGTGTGAAAATAGTTTCAGCAGTAACATGAATCGGTGTTTCTGGAAGCTCCTCATCCTCTAGATTAATTTGTTCCTCCATCCCGACAGGGAAGTCCACTTCCTCACCCACAGCCCTATCCTTACCCCATACCATAGTAAGGGACTCAAAGTTTGGGAAGGGCCTGTAGCGAAATTGTCCCGCCCTTGAATGAGCCTGTGAATTCACCATATATGTCACAACGACAGGGATAACTTTAAATGTCATTATAAGTAAAGTGTCATGCATAGGAGGGACAAATGGGACAACATACCTTGATATACTCATCCCACACCTCTTTGTCAGCTGTGACACATTTTGTGTCAGGATCCCAACCAACGCCGGATGTGTTGGTCCCATAGACCATGTCGTGAGCGGTTTGCCACAATTTCTTCAGGGTCTTAATTCTGGATGTTATATGAGGAGATGCCTTGATACCACATCTAGGAAGCTTTTCTTCCATCATAACCTGCAGCGCGTTGGCAAATCCCGACTTGAAGCCATTATCAGCTATGAACCTCTGGTCAACCTTCAGAGTTAGAAGGCAGTCGATCAAAACCTTGTCCTCCTCAGGCGTCCACATTTTTTGTTTCCCCTTTGCAGCTTGATCAACCTGCTCCATCTACAAAACTCACAGTCAATACATACAGTGTATTAATTTGCATTAGATTCAACATAAACATATAGGCAATATCACACAGATTGCACCAAGTGTAACACAAATTGTTTCATTACAGTGACAAGTGAATTGGGAGTTCATACTAATAATCCAACATAACATAATATGACATATTGTCCTGATTAAAATATGTGTGCAACATCGTCAATTATCACTACGTGTCACAAAGGCAACAAACATCTCATTTGCAACACTCTCCCTAAAATTATTCCAGGAGTCAGTAGTTTCCATTGGAACCGTGGGGGTGTTTTCGATTATGGGAGGTTTAGCATCAAATGAGTCAAGTTGCTCGTCAAGAGGATCTTGAACTGATTCATGACGAATCAGATTATGGAGAAGACAACAAGCGAGGATGTATCTGTTTTGGATCTTGATTGGGTAATAAGATACACTCCGGAGGATTGCCCAACGTAACTTGAGTATGCCAAAGCACCTTTCTATGACATTACGGGCAGCCGAATGTCGCATATTGAAGCACTCTTGGGGAGTTCGGGGTTGGCTTCCATGTCTCCACTCATTAAGGTGGCACCTCTGACCTCTATAAGGAGCCAAGAAACCCTGGCAGTTTGTGTACCCGCATCAACCAAATAGTAGTTACCTATGGAAACAAACCATCCCACATTATTTTGATTCTTATAAAGCTGAATAAGGAACTATACATACTTATATTGCACCAACTATAAACATGTATACCTTGTGCTACTCGCAGACCATGTCGTCTTCGTATAGCATCGTGCAACACCCTCCCATCCGCAGCAAACCCTTCCCACCCAGGCAAGATATATATGAATTGACCATCCGGTGAGCATACCCCCAAAACATTCATTGTTACCTCTCCTTTCCTATTTCTGTACCTCCCCTTTTTCTCTGCAAGGACTTGTACGCGTATGTGCGTCCCATCTAATGCACCAAGGCACCCCTGCAAACATAAGCCTTAATAAAGCATGCGGTCAAACCATTATTTGATTATAAATGTAGAATGTTATTAATGTGTTCCACAAAAACACATGCAACGTACCTTAAACCACTTCCATCGATTATCATGTGAGTCCTCCGGAATAGGCTCCGGTTTCTTAAGGAGCAATGTTTGTAGTCTGATCGTAGCATTCAACACAAGTTTAAAGTACCTACTTATCGTTTCACCAGACCTTCCAAACTCAAATTGGATTACTCTGTTCTTGACATGATGACCTAGGCTGTGAAGGAACATAGCCACTTGCTCATCAACTAGCATATGTTTAGTTGGTTTCAATTCACCAATTGTGTCTAACATGTGACACAATTTATCAAACGTTGCCCGATACATCCTAATTTGGTTGAAGCACGTTGTATCACTACTGTTATCATTGCTCTCAAATTCGCTCTCTTCGCATGAAAGTCTAATCTATATGACCTATCCGATAAGTGCCTCGGTGTACATGATCCCACTGCAACTATCATATTGAAAACGAACGTCCTCACCGCGATAAGCAAAGCTAAGCATCCAGCCAAGATTGCAACCATTTCCTCTGCCTCTTGCTCCATACCTACACAATTTTTTCCACACCCATTTGCTTTTCAATGTCAACTACTCCTCCTCTTTACAAACTACATCTAGTTAGGTTGAAAGATATCTTTTTTATCATCCTATCCTTTGACAGCAACAATAACCAAAACAACCCATGTCACTGTTTTAATTATTCATTCCACCAGCCAACATGTAAAACACACAACTAATCATCACAGAAAATTGTTTACATGAGCGAAGCACAGTCAATATGGAAACGAATCAAATAGCTTCGCATCTTTATCACAATTACCCAGCAAACAGACATACAAGACATACTGGAAAAACAAAAATTATCTCACCATACATGTTTCACAATAGCCATCAAACCACCAAAAAAAAATCTCAGATAAACGTTGTGTGCATTTAAACAGGTACACATCCTACACAGCAGAAGAAGAAGAATTTTCCACCCCTGTACAGCAATGCCTTCATCATGTCCTACCTAACCAATACGCAAGACCCAATCGACCTAACTATTCATCAATGCCAGGAAAATATCCAACAAATTGGTTCCCCACTCATTGCATCGAACGCAGTCCACACCCACGCACTCACCATTGTTAACCAGCACAGCACCCAAACATTGTACAAAAAAAAAGGCATTCACTTACCTGGATTCAATCTTGCTTGACAACTCCATCGCACGCTGTCGTCTACCTTCGTCTACTCCTTCTTTCAGCTCGACCGCGATTCTGCTTAAAGATATCACAGGGGCTTTTTTGTCCTCCAAATTCACTTTCCCGGAACAAATTTCAAGATCCCGCCATATATTGAAGGAGCCAACTTTCCCTCGGTTGTGGGAGCTTCGTCGATGGCGGCAAATTCACTTCCCAGGAACAGAACGAACCAAACACGTTGTCAACAAGGGAACTGTGTCAAGTTCCCAGGAACATGGCTCAATTCTCTCAACCAAACGGGCCCTAGGGACTGTTTGGTATGAGGGATGAGAAATTTTTGAGTTGGACATTAAAAAAAATGGAAAAGTGGGATTATAAAATTTTAATGAAGAGAATATGTAAGATAAAAGAGTGAGAAAAATTAATTAAAAACTTTTAATATCACTTCTTTATTTTTTTAAAAAGTTCAACTAAAACATTTTCCCCTCCCCTCCAAATCTCTCATATCGTGACGTCTTTTATCAATCAGAAAGTTATCATTTTGGGATGAGATCCTTTATGATGCATTATGCGTCAAATTTGTTCACTCTTATGTGGCTGTATTCTCTCCTGCTGCTGTTTCTATAGTAGCACTGTGCAGGAGCAAATTTGTTCATATTAGATGTGGAGGTTTTTTTTTTTCCCTTCTTCTTCTTTTCTTTCTCATTTTATTTTTATCATGAATCATTATTTTTTATTTTCAGAATCATTACTTTTCTTAACTTACAATTAAGAGATCATTTTAATTTTATATTCAACATCTTCTAAAATTTAGAGTTAAGTATCAATTTTGCCCTTAAGGTACGCGTCCA
The DNA here is from genome assembly GCA_034222035.1 of Acacia crassicarpa. NCBI lineage: Eukaryota > Viridiplantae > Streptophyta > Magnoliopsida > Fabales > Fabaceae > Acacia > Acacia crassicarpa. The sequence goes on along the minus strand of JAWXYG010000021.1, from coordinate 1,300,287 downwards.
AGAGCAATTTTGCCCCTGAAATTTTCGGCGTAGCAATGTTGCCCCTAAAGTTTAAAACGTAGCAATGTTGCCCTTCCGTTAACTGCCCTAACGGTCAACGTTAGGGTTTTTAACGGAGGGGTAACATTATTACGTTTTTAAACTTTAGGGGCAACATTGCTCCAAAAAAAGTAGCAATTTTGCCCCTGAAGTTTAAAAACGTAGCAATGTTGCCTCTCCGTTAAAAACCCTAACGATCAATGTTGACTGTTAGGGTTTTTAAATGTTGACCGTTAGGGTTTTTAACGGAGGGGCAATGAAAAGACCCTTTGTCACAAATAACAATTAACCATAATATTTTCTTAAAATTGGATTACCAGGTAATTATAGAAAACCCTTATTTTTTTCAATACACACACCTTGAGATCTAGGGCACAAATTTTGCTCGCAAACCCACTACAGGAAATTCATGACTCAAGGCACAATTATCAAACAGGAGATTTTATAACCCACAAGTCATACATCACGAACCCCACAACAAAGGGTCTTCACAAAACATTGTTCGCACAAGATAAGAAAGTGGATCCACTATAATTTGATAGTGTATAAAACAAGGCATTCGGAAAATCAACAGTCATCAAAAAGTAGTTAATGTAGTATTTCAAATATATGAGGCTCTATGATGGCAATATATAAGTCAATACAACACTAATACCAAAAAGAGACCTACTAGTTTCACGACGTCTATGCCTCTAGCTGCTTCCCTTGTCCTCTACTAAGGTTAGAGGTCTCACCTGAAAAATTTAATAATGATGGGGTGAGACATAAAGTCCCCGTAACCGAAATTAATTTATCAAATATGCAAGAAAGGATTGCAAGTCAGAGAAACATGTTTGTTAATAATAATAATAATAATAATAATAATAATAATAATTTCAATAATTAAATAACCATAATTAAAACAATTAATACATAATAACCATAACAATTAACCATCCCCATCCATCCATCCTGCTCCTCCTTATTTCCTCGTGGACGTGGATCAGCCCATCAGTGTTAGCAACCTAGCCAAGGTTAGCTATCACTTCAAGGATATTGTCCCCTCCAGTGCCACCACAAAAATACTGTAACACGGAGGTGTCCGCCCAAAACACTCAACTCAAATCCGGGCCAGGGATATGAGAGAGCCGATGGGCTCAATTTTATCCTCAATCTCTTCCACACAACCCAACATATCCCACAACAAAATAAAACAAATAATATACACTAAAATTTTCATCAACATTTTACTAAATTATTATTCCATATATATCATCTCACAACAAACACTACAACCGTCACAACAATAACAACCCCAATAATATTATTTACTTAAATACACAAATTGGAAAATACACTGCTTCACTGAAATAATTTCATATTCAAACATACACAAAATTTTTCAAAATAAATACAAGTAGTATATATAAAAGTAAGACTTATAAAATACCTCATAACCCAAAACAAGCATATAAAATAAATTAACCACGGTTACTTCAACTCCAAACTTAACCTTAGCTTGAGGAGCACAATCCGCACAATCACCGGTCACGAGAAGGCTCTACATTATCACGATTATAACTTATAATTTCCTATGACTTCAAATATACAAATTTTAATAATAATATATTTGGAATGCTTGAAGTGGACAAATTATGACAGTACTGAAAAATTAGTGAAATCATTGTAACTGCTAATTCTATTTCTATTTGTTGCTAATTAATAATACCCTTTTCTATTTATCATTAATTAATAATACCCCTCTTTTATTTATTATTAATTAATGACACCCTTTATTATTTATTTTCTTTTTACTAATAATAATAACAATATCTATTTATTATTTATTTATTACTAATCATCATCATTATTATTATTTTTACTATTCCCACGTGAAAATGTGTTCCTGCTAACTTATATATATTAAGCTTTGTGTTTTTACTAACCCATCCACAAAGGCATCTATAAATATTTAAACCAGTAGTGTCCTCTTTTTTCTTTTTCTTTTTTTGCTATTGCACCCGGTTCACCAGAGCTTCGCCCTGCCTAGTCTGGATCGAGGTTCTGTCGGGCGTATACGCGGGGACCTCTCCCAGGGGAGTTTTCTGCATCCACAAGGACTCAAACTCAAGACCCCTGCTTAAGCGGCCCAAGTCCCTTCCACTTGAGCAACTCTCACTGGTAGTAGTGTCCTATTATTCCCAAACCATAAGAATTACAAGACTAAGCCTTATACATATATAAATAATACATTAGAGTCTTTCTAACCTTTCCAAAGTGTAGCCTTTTATGCATATGACAGCAAACTAAATCAGCTTTTAACCTTCAGCTATTCTAATTTTAAAGCTGCCATCACTGTTATAATATCAACACATAAATACTCCTTGATTTCTTAACCCTCCAGTCAACATGAAATAGCTTTCCTGGAACTTTTCAATCAGCCATCATTTTAAAACAGCCTAAATAGCTAGACACGCTATCAATCTAAGAAGGCAATAATGGTTCTTATAGTTTCAGCTTTAACTACTCAACGTACGAGCTTCAATCACCACTATAAATCATATACATATTTCCTCTTATCTTTTCATTAGAAAACCAAAGTCAAACCCAGCAGAACAAAGTATCTAGGTTCAGACATAACGACAATGGAACAAACGTGCAGTACTAAATTCTTTTTATAAAAGCTTTAATAATCACCTACATTAAATCTAATCGATGATTATCTTTCCTAGCTTTGATTTCATTTGACCCTTTTATTCCCAACTTGCAGTACTCGTAGAAGCTAGTAGGAAAGAGACTCAAAACTCACCTTAACCAAACTCTAAGCTTGTATGCATTTAGACTCCTTTTTCCTTCCAACTATCGTGCTTCTCGTTCAGTTTTTTTTTTTTTTTTCTTTCTCTCGTTGCTCTCAGTCACATCCCTCTCCTCTCATCTCAGCCCACGTTCTCGCCCTTGATCACAACCTCTTTCTCGGTCTCTCTCCCCTTTTCTTCATCTCTTCCATGCTCTCATTCTCGCTCTCTATCTGTCAAACTCTCACTGTGTTTTCTGTCTCTCGTCCTTGGTTCTGAATTTTTTGTGCAGAGGTGATTGAGAATAAAGAAATGGGACAAGATGGTTCTGTCTGAATGGTTATACGCAGCTGAGATCAAAACACACAGTGGAGTATGCGTGGTTCTTCAGCTTCTCTATCTCTGTTTTTCTGTTCCCACTCTCGCTTCCTCCTTCTCCGTTAAGGCAACGTGAACGGTGATTAAATAGGAGAATCAATGGTCCAGTCCGAGAGAAGAAACATTGGTCCATTTAATTACATAGAGGAGAGCACGTTATCATTTGTTTGGCTCAAGAGGTATGGAGTTGTGCTGCTGTGACGTGAGAAGCATGGAGTTGAACTGCTGCTTCTCCTTCCCGTAAACGACGCTGTGACCCTGTTCACTGTGTTTTCGTGTTCTGATGGAATGAATAAAGAAGCAGATAAAGTCAAAGAGGGAGTTTGAATGGCATAACATATGGGTAATTGGTTTTGGTCCAAATGAATAATGGGTTGGACTTGGGTGGACACGTATGGGGTGAATCAGAATGAAGAAATGGAATAATGGGCTATATATATATATATATATATATATATTGCTACTCATGTAACGTGATGGCTGATGAAATTAGGATGAGTTAGTTTGAACAAAAAAAATTAGGATGATTTACCCAAAAAAAAAAAAATAGGATGAGTTAGAGAAGTTGGTTTGGGTTAGATGATTAGATGGGCTCCATTCCAAAATTCCATCTTTTGCAATTATTGGAAAATAACTTAATCCTTAATTTCATATAAGTATTTTACTTTCCCAATTAATTCTTCTAGGCCATAAAATATAATTTCTATAATTTGTTTATTTGGCCTAAATTATTCTTTTCCTGAATTTATTCTTTTTCCCAAAATAAATTAATTAAGGAAAAATAAGCCTAAATTTCCATTAATTAATTTCATAATTAGACTTAAATTCTAATATTAAAATCACGATGTTACAGGTAACATTGCTACGTTTTTAAACTTCAGGGGCAACATTGCTACGCCGAAAACTTCAAAGGCAAAATTGCTCCTGGGCACGTACTTTAGGAGCAAAATTGATACTTAACCCTAAATTTATTGTATAGTGAATACGGAAGAGATGTTAAGAATGATAAAAGTTTTAAAAACTGTATATTTTTAGGGTCAATTTGTGAAGGTTCATGTGGCATCATAATGTTTATTGAGTTAAGTAGGAAATTTGTCTCAGAAGTTTTCGCTGAGGAGCTATATTGTCCTAAAAGTTTTTCTTGTTTTAATATTGCTCCGGAAGTTTTAAAACGTAGCATGTCTCCCTTAAAAAATTAACTATTAATGTCAATTTTTTGACAATCAACTATTAATGTCAATTTTTTGACAGTCAACGTTTATTTTTTGACGGAATAGGATATTGTTTTTGGAGTGAATTTGCTACTTAATTCATGTTTATTTGGGTGCAACAATTACACGAACTCGTGTAAGAGACTCAAATGGATTATTAACGGCATGGCACCCCTGTGCAACATCCATTGCCGTCTTAGACAGGCAATCTGCAGCCCAATTTGTGGCTCTAGGAGCATAAATGATCTCAACCCCGACTTCCCATTCTCGTGCCAGCATTCCTTTAATCTCATTCGCCAAATTAGCATCTGGGTGTGAATTGACAACAACATCGGTGATTAGGCGCGCTACTTCCGTTGCATCAATGTTAACTTAACTAGAAGCTTAATGCCCCTTGACCCCAACCTATCCTTAGACCAAGAAGAAAAGCCCAGATCTTAGGACTCAGCATCCAGATCATTTTTTTTCTTGCACCAGTAATTTTAAAAACTAGGAAGGGAGATTTTGCCCTACCCTTAGATCGTGGATAAACCCAACCCCTTTCCTAAAATTTTCAAAAAAAAAAAAAAGTAATTTTAAAAACTCATTACAATATAGACTTCTACAGGTGGCACTTTTGTGTCAATCCCCAACTGGGCCACTTAGTTACACTATGCAACTGAAGAGTTCCATGGAAGAACTTAACAAAAGATATACAGGTAATGCTAACATTTCAAGGGGAAAACCCCCAAATAATATTTTTTTTAAAAAAAAAAAAAAAGCAACTAAATTGAAGTATAGAGCCAAAATTGTTGCCAGGGAGACTGAAAAAATGAAGTGAGCATATCATTTTCAAGGGGCCATTAGACCATCAATGGTATAAGAAAGGGATTTTGCCCAGTCGGTTCTGAGTACCAACGTTTGAAGCGTCTCCATCACATCGTAACCAGGATCAAGCTTTCGCTGCCAACCCTGCAAATCCATTTATAAGCGTATCAGCTCAGATGTTTCACCCAAAACAAAAACAAAAACAAAAACAAAAACAAAAAAAGGTGAAAAAATGAAGAGGATGAAATCTCAATCCAATCAAACATATCAATATATATCTGGAAAATGCAACTTTTGGTCCCTGAACTTTCCTCAATTATTTAGTCTTTGAACTTACTTGGAACCAACTCAGTTTCTATAGTTACTTAACTCAAAACAACTCAATCCCTATAATTCATTAACTCAACAAATTACTTGATTCAAAACAAGTCAATGTCAATACGCATAAATTTTTTACTCGCAATAACTCATTGCCTATAATTCTTTAACTCAACAAATTACAAGGATTGAATCCTTCTATGTTAAAGTCCGAGAACTCAATTGATAATTCAGAGAGTTCAAGGGATAGAAATTCGAGAACCAAATCTATCACTGTTGCAGGAAGTCATACCAATGCGACTAATCTTTTAGTTCATGCAAATACACAAACTCAAGTTTTCAAGTATAAACACCAATTGACTTATGCATAGACGTGTGTGGAAGAAACAGATTAGAATAGCCAAAATGGGGGGAAAAAGATATTTCGCATGTCTACAAATTCATTTACATTCACTAGACGAGACTGGAAAATTTCATCGACTTACCTCAAGAACCAAGATTGTCACCATCACAGTACAGACATTGCCATCAATGTTAACTCTGTGACGCCTAACTTTCTCAAGTAATTGCTCCACGCATTCAGCAGGATGGACCAAGTCCCCTTCTGGCGTGCCCCAAAAAGTAAACGCCTCATCCATTTCCTGCTAGGAAACAGCCTCAAGATGGCCTCAATCCCCAGAAACATAATCAAGAGATCCGAATACACATTGCTCAAGCACACACAGACACACACCATGTACACACACATATATATATAAACCAAATATTTTCATCAAAAAATAACAAATAAAACAAAACATATCAAATGAGAGAAATTATCACATCTGAAAGAAGAAAATAAAGTCAAAAGTCAGGAATTGAGATTAATACAAAAATCATTACAATTACAAGTGCATAGAAAGCTATTTGATATCAAAGAACCAGCCCAATTATATACCTCATTGAGCATTCCATGCAACTCAATGTGCAATTTAGGTATTCCACACTATTTTAGTCTTCCCAAGCCATTGACCACTAGCTCTGAATCCAATTGACAGATGCTCAAGAGGAAAGGGAAAACATCTCCAAATACTACCGTAGAGGAGTGAGAATCAAAACAATTAAATACACTCACTAAGCATCGCATGCTAAATATGAAATTTAGGCATCCCATTCTCTTCCTTAGTCTTATAAATACATTCTATTATTCTTCCATTAATCTAAATTTTTACTTGGCAATCTATAAGTTATTATGCCCCCTTCTAATATAAGATCATTTCTATAATTAGTTCTCCCCCACCACTAAGGTTTACAGCAACTTGTACCCATTCTTACAGGAATTTAGACAAAAATATTAATAAATAAATCTTTTTGAATGGATGAAGCTCCTATTTTCTATTTGGTGACAAAAAAGCTCCTATTAATTACAACAGAAATGAATCCTAGGTTACGTGAGGGCCAGTGGCCATGCATGTAAGCCCAAAGTACACTTATGTCCAACATAAAATGCAAATTAACAAAATATATTCAGTTCTAATAAACTAAAAATCAGTTTATGCAGAGGCCTACATATAAGATACATTATTACGCAATAAATATCATGTTGTAGATCACCATGGATGATGAATCTTTGTGGATTTGACCTGAATTCAGTGTCGATTCACTCAGCCATCAATAGATTTTATTCTCTTTATTTTTCCTATTATTTTTCAGTTAACTGTGCTATTTCAGCTTTCCATTTCCTATATTTTTGGGCTTTAGAATTCCTGTTTTCATTGGATATCAAAACCTATCTGTTCTTTTATTATGTACCAATTCTTTAGTATGACATAAGAGAACCCATGTTGGCCAAAAAGGAGAGGATACAAGAGAAAACAGAGAATCTCTGTTCTTTAGTAGTTTCTGGGCCTCCAAGTTCTCCCTATTAATTGACGAAAATTAAACAATTATAGATCTTCCCAAGTGATATGACAGCATATTATACAAATTAAAGGAGGCATAAATGAATACATAAAAAGTACGGAAATATGTTGTGTGAGTGTAACAAATGAACAGTGAACCCTCTCTTAGCTGGCATCCAATAATAAAAAAGCATAATTACACAATTACGAAGACATCACCCACAAAATAGTTCCTACTAAAAAGGTTACATGATTAACACGTTACCTCAATAAAAGCCTTTGGATTTGGGCAGTTCTGTTGCTTTGACAACCTGAGGGTGCATTCTGCCGCAGTCTGGCCATCTCGGCGTGCAACAGCTTTGAAAAATTCAACTAAATGTAGCCGATCACTTCCAGAGAGTTCAGCAATCATGCCTACATCAAGGAACACAACATGAGGCTTTGATTTGAAGAGCCTTCTGCGTGAAGACTTTCTTTGAGGCACTCGAACAAGGATATTTCCAGGATGCATGTCTGCATGGATAAAGTTGTCCACCTGAAAGAAAACATCTCAATGTCGTTTTAAACTTAAAAATTTATGAAGATTGCAGTTCAAAACATCTTATCTCTTATAAGTTACAGATATTAATCAAACAAGTGCAGTCCAGATACAAACCATGCCCTGAAAAGAACATGTAAATTAACCAAATAAAAGATTGATATGAACCATGAGCATTATCTTCAGGGAAACTACTATTGCAACAGACACTTAACTGTTAATCTCCCCCAAGCCCCAGAAAAAGAAAAACAAACAAAAATTTCATCTTTGAGGGTAACGTGTTTATTTAGAAGCAGTTGGCTATAGCAATAGCCCAACCTATTCATATTCATATTCAAAGAACCACGCATTTGCTTCATTTAACCATGCAAGATAATCTAACTAATATTCAGTTACATGTAAGTCAGCACACTAGTTGTAACAACCAAACTAAACAACTAACTCTCCTATCCTTACACAACAACCAGAGTTAGTAAGTCCAAGAAAGAAGTCATTAAAACAGTACTCAAGATATTTGCTTCATGTATGGCAAATAAAGTACGGATAAATATGTAAGGAAGACCAACCACCAAAATCAACACACAATAAAAAATGGAACATATATGTTACCAGAAGCATCTTCAATAATGCATGAGTTCCAATGTGAGCAAGGGCAGATTTAATCCTCTCATGTCCTTTAAGCTCATCAACATAATAAGCAACGCTTTCTCCTTGTTCATAGGTTTCAACCAAAACAGATGGATGGACAAGAGGATAAACAGGCTTAGGGAAAGAAACATCCTTCCATCGACGGAAATTGTAAATGAAGCGGCTCAAATGGGCAGCTTCCCTGGCAAGATCAACTTGAGACATCATGAATACTGCAAACTGCTGCACACTTTCATCCAATCTTAACCATTTAAGTGTGGGAATGAACTTTGAAATTTTTGCTATCAAATTAATAATCACAAAATCTCTTCTAATTGATTCTCCAACCCCAGGATGCCTGACCTTTACTGCGACCAGTAGGGGCTTTGCTTTCTGACCAGGGTAGCGACATTTCAGAGAAGCCCTATGAACTTGAGCAATACTTCCAGATGCTACTGGTTCTTCTTCAAAACTATCAAAAATTTCGGAAATTTTTCGACCAAATGCTCTTTCTATAGTTTTCTTTGTGTACTTAAAACTATGTTCGGGGGCTTTGGTATGAAGTTCTGCAAGTTTGGTGCAAAGATCTCGAGGAAATAGATCAGGTCGAGTAGCTGCCCACTGACCCCATTTTATAAATGCTGGACCAGCTTTTTCTAGTGTACGATGAACAATTTGAAGCCACATTTTCCTGAAATTCGGTCCAAAATAATCTGCACATGGTGCAATAACTATGGATGGAGTGAATAACAGTGCTAGGTAGACAGCTCTCACTAACAAAACAAGCACTTCTACCAACATGAATACAGATGAGAACATATAAGCATACCCATCTTGTGCACGCATATAAAGAGCACTGTGTGAAGGGAAACGTTCCATATCTCCCCAACTTCGTTGAGCCCATGCTAGCTCCCCACATGTGAATGCAAAAATACCAGGAACTAGAAAATAAGAACGGGTCAGAGCCAAGCTGACTGCTTGAGCAATCATATTTATTGAGGGAAATGTATTGTAAACATTAGAAGAATGCTTTCGGTTTCCGTATAGCCTTTTCCAAGCAAGTTTGGAATGATGTGTCACTGCACTACTTACTGAGACAGCAGAAAAATTTCTCACCATATAGCATTTGCAAAAGTTTTGCTTTGACCCAACCAAAAAGAATGAGCTGCGCGGTTCACTTGGAAACTTATATTGCATGCCCAATCTGCATTTATGGATACTGGATCCGACAGGAAGAATTGCTCCATAGCTACGCACTTCTGGATGTCCATTTCTGTGGTTTTTGAGAATGGCTCGGGCAGCTCTTCTTATATTTCCAAGCATCAAAAATCTGAATATTCACAAACTATAAAAAAGAAAAAAGAAAGAAACAAAAGAAATTACGATTACAATCACATAATTTAACAGTGAGAGCAAAATAATATGAATTTCTTAAGTATTCATGTACACAAGATAGCTATATATACACAAGATAGGGGCCTTAGAGTTAATGAGCCTATTATGACTAATCATGAGTATTTCCTAATATGAATATTTCCTAACACTCCCCCTTAAGTTGGAGCATAGATGTTAATCAAGCCCAACTTGTTACAAAGATCGTCAACCCAAGTCCCATTTAAGACCTTAGTCAGAAGGTCACCCAATTGGTCACTAGAACGCACATACCCTGTAGAAATAAAGTTCTCCTTGATCTTATCGTGTACAAAGTAACAATCAATTTCAATGTGTTTCGTATGTTCATGAAACACAGAGTTGGAGGCTATGTGTAGAGCAGCTTTATTATCGCACCACAACTTCGCAGGTAATGTCGTGGCAATACCAACCTCCTTCATTAACTGGTGAATCCACACAATTTCCTGTGCTGACTGAGACATGGCTCTATACTCAGCTTCTGCACTAGACTTAGAAACCACATCTTGCTTCTTACTCCTCCATGATACTAAATTTTCACCTACAAACACACAATATCCTGTGGTGGATATTCTCGTAGCCTTTGACCCCGCATGATCTGCATCACAAAAACATTCAATCCTGTTGTGGCCATGGTTTGTATAGAGTACACCACGACCAGGTGAGCCCTTCAGATAATGTAAGACATGCTCCAATGCTTCCCACTGAGCAATGGTTGGTACAGTCATGAATTGACTAAGCATACTAACTGGAAAGGTCACATCAGGGCGAGTTACCGTGAGATAATTCAATTTCCCAATTAATCTACGATATCTCTCAGGGTCGGCAAACGGCTTGATCTTCTCCGGATCAACCTTCTTCCTTATATCCTCAGGTAGCTCATCAAACGGTATGCGGTCATCCATGTCCAAGAAGGGATTAGGAATCATGGGAAATCTACTCGGTGCTGCTTCGAGTTTCCCGGTCTCTTTTAACAGATCAAGAACATATTTTCTCTGTGTCAAAAGGATTCCTTTCTTACTTCTCATAACCTCAATCCCAAGAAAGTACTTTAATGAACCCAAATCGTTTCTTTGAAAATGAGAATTCAGAAAGACCTTAAGTGATGAGATTTCCGAAGCATTGCTACCCGTAATAACAATATCATCAACATATACCACTAACAAAATCATGCCAGCATCCGTATGCTGATAAAATACAGAATGGTCACACTTACTCTAGATCAGACCAAACTTCATAACCACAGAGCTAAACCTGTCAAACCAAGCGCGAGGGCTCTGCTTCAAGCCATACAAAGACTTCTGAAGAAAGCATACCTTCCCACGCTCCCCCTGAGCAACAAAACCAGGTGGTTGCTCCATGTAGACTTCCTCAAGAAGATCACCATTCAAGAATGCATTCTTAACATCCAACTGATGAAGATCCCAACCATAATTGGCTGCCATAGAAATGAAGAGGCGAACAGAGGACAATTTTGCCACAGGAGAGAAGGTTTCCGAATAATCAATACCATAGGTCTGAGCATAACCCTTAGCAACCAACCGAGCTTTCAAACGTTCCAAGGTGCCATCAGCTTTCGTTTTGATCGTGAACACCCACTTACACCCGATAGCCTTCTTACCAAGAGGCAAATCAACGAGTTTCCAGGTACCAGCCTTGTTAAGGGCCACCATTTCGTCTTCCATTGCAGTACGCCAACCAGGATGGGTTAAGGCTAGTTGGAGAGTAGTGGGAACGGTGAGAGAGTCTAAAGATGTTATGAAGGAACAGGATGGAGGAGACAAATGGTTATAGGAAACAAAAGAAGAAATAGGATAGGTGCAAGTACGCTTACCTTTGCGTAAGGCAATGGGCAAGTCATCAGGAGGATCAGTCACTATGTCTAGGTCAGAGGTAGAAGCAGAAGGATCAGGAGTATCCAGAATAGCAGGCACTGGTGCGGGTTCAGAAGTAGGAGCGGGAGGAACTGAAGCCGGATCAGACATCGAAGCAATCATTGGTGGGTCATGAACTTGGTCGTCAACATTACTTGCCTTAGGACGTTTCCGATAAACATGATAGATAGGTGGTTTAGCAGGTGCCGACTCAGATGCTTGAGCTCGTGGGAACTGAACCTTATAGACCAAGAGATCATCAAGACTATCGGAAGTGCCATCAGTAGAAACAGGAGATGGGGGTGGAGTAGAGACAGGAAAAAACGAAGTTGACTCATGGAATGTGACATCTATAGACACAAGATAACACCGAAGAGTGGGAGAATAGCACCGATACCCCTTCTGAACCCTAGAATACCCAAGGAAGACACACTTAAGAGACTTGGGATCAAGTTTGGTAACATTGGGACGAACATCGCGAACAAAACAGACACAACCAAAGATTTTAGGGTCAACAGGAAACAGGGGTTTGGAAGGAAACAAGGTGGTGTATGGAGTGGCACCATTGAGGATAGGAGGAGAGATACGATTAATAAGGAAGCACGCAGTAGACACAGCGTCAGCCCAAAAAGGCTTAGGAACATTCATTTGAAACATGAGAGCCCAAGCGACTTCTAATAAGTGTCAGTTCTTACGTTCTGCAACACCATTTTGAGCTGGTGTATCTAGACATGAGGACTCATGAAGCATGCCATGCTGGAGCATATAGGTTTGAAATTGAGCAGAAAAGTATTCTTTAGCGTTGTCACTCCGTAAGGTTTTGACAGACACACCAAACTGAGTTTGGATCTCAGCACAGAAATTACAAAAATGAGAAAATAACTCAGAGCGAGTTTTCATTAAATAGAGCCAAGTGGTACAAGAGAAATCATCAACAAAAGTAACAAAATACCGAAAACCAGGCTTAGACTCGACAGGACATGGACACCAAACATCAGAGTGGACTAAATCAAAGGGAGATGCAGCTCGTTTATTAACTCGAGGTGCCAAGTGAACACGATGATGTTTAGCAAACTGACAAGACTCACATTCTAAAGATGACAAATGTTGGAATTGAGGATACATCCTCTTCAAAGAAGACAATGACACATGACCTAAACGACAATGAACGTCAAAAGGGGATGAACCACCAGAGCAAGCAACGGAACGCGGTACCTGATCCTCAAGGAAGTAATGACCACCAAATTCATAGCCCCGACCAATAACTTGCTTCGTTGTGAGATCCTGAATCAAACAATGGTCAGGAAAGAGAGTAATGAGATAGTTTGATTGTCGAGTAAGCTTACTAGCAGACAAAAAATTAAAGGCAAGGTCAGGAACATTAAGAACATGGGATAAGGAAACAGACGGGGTGGGTTCAACAGCGCCAATGCCAATAACACGAGAATAAGAACCATTGGCAATTGTTATACTAGAGGGATTGGCATAAGGCGCATGCGAGGAAAACAAATAGTGGTTACCTGTCATATGGTCAGTAGCACCAGAATCGATGATCCACTTCAAGGAAGAAGTAGCAAGACTACAGGCAATATTACCTGTACCAAAAGCAACTGAAGAACAAGGTGTAAATGCAGCCATCGAGCCTTACTAGAAGCAAATTGAGTTCCACAACAAACAATAGATGAAGTTCCAAGCAACAAATATCAAGATTGCAAAGAAAGACCAATGAATCTCGAAACAACTGAGAAGGAGCCAAATACTAACTCCACCACCAACAAAGAACCTTACACAGAATCAAGATATACCTTGAACCTTTCGATTCACCTTGCTGGTTTGTTCACCAAACAGCGACTAGAGCCCAAAGAGATACCAACTTGAAGCAAATCAGATCAGAAGAACAACCAAAGACACAAATGCTAGAAGCCACAGCAGCTATCAAACAGCAAACGAAGGCCACACGCACATAACCCTCTCTCGTGCACTATGCGACGTAATGTTGGAAACCAATAAACAAACTAGAGTGACCAAGTCACGAGCCAGATAAAATACAAACAGCAAAGGTGGCAACCAACAAACCAGAGTGAGGAGACCCCAAAAACACGTGATGTTCAGTGACCAACAAAACACAGACCTGTCACGAACGTCAAAAAATGTGGAGGGAAATACAAGAAACCACTGAACCCAGGCAAACAACGCAGCCTTCGACGCAAGATCCGGTCGGGAACCACCGGGAATGAAGGCTCAACGTCAGAGGAGGAAACATGACCAGAAAACAATCCTTCACGCGCCGTCACGCGCCAGGAAGAGAGGACTGACAGCGTCGCGCGTGAAAGCCACGCGCCGTCAGAATGTGATTGGACCGCCAGGGATGGGCCGATCGGTGGGTGGCGCTCCTTGCTGGGTGGCGCGTGTTGCGATCTGAGAACCTTGACCGAAGGCTCCACTCAGTCTCACTCCCAATTCGAACAGTAAACCCGACAGAAAACACACGGAACAAGAAGGAAAAATATACTGAACCTAAACCTAAAAAGCTCTGATACCATGAGAGCAAAATAATATGAATTTCTTAAGTATTCATGTACACAAGATAGCTATATATACACAAGATAGGAGCCTTAGAGTTAATGAGTCTATTATGACTAATCATGAGTATTTCCTAATATGAATATTTCCTAATAAACAGCTATACCAATAATTTTTGCAACGATACAAGTATACTTTCTGCCAAGATTAACTGTAATGGTAGTTGTTCATTGCCTATAACCAAAAAAGAAATCATGTTGCTCCACATTGAACGTAAGATAAATATATTAAAAACCTATTTCGCTCAAAGTGATTGAGAACTAACAAAAATAATAATGGCATAAAAGGTCCCTGTTACGCTGTATGATTAATGAAGTTTCTGTCTCAAATTTTCCCCAACAACAATAAGAAATTATCACTAGCTATTTTACTTGCAACTACAAAGAAAACATTCAAAATCTGAGTTGTCAACCACTAATGCGATACTACAAGTGACTAGTAGAAAGCACCCCAGATAAAAGTTTTTGCATCCTCAACTACCAACAAAAACTTTGAATGAAATATTTAAAATATCTCACCATTCATCAAAAAATTATTTTACCCAGCTATGATAGAAGCGGTCTTATTTAGAAACATCCATTCCCCACAACAATTGTCAAATAGCTAAATTAGCCAATGCATCATAAACGCATGATTGCTCTCCCATTTAATTTTTTTGAGAAAAACATATAATTCTTCCACCCACTTTTTGGAATCCTCACCCGTTCTTCATTCTTCCTGTTTGGTATTCTAAATTCTCGGCACCAAGTTCCACCCCTTCCCCTTTGCCATGAAGTTCCTCATTCTTTTCAATCTGGTCCATTATCCCAAAATGGTTATGTGAGCATTAATTCTACAGGCATTCCCTTTGGCGAATACTTACTGGGCAATCACTATTCTTTTGGTGGAAACTAAGGAATTACAATTACCTAAGCGAAGGAGCATTAAGTGCCATCAAAGCTATTAGAAAACATCAGAGGTAAGAGATATGCAAAGTTTGCAAGAGGTCTTGAGTTGGAGTCTTCAATACCACCCCGGAAGAACGTAAAAAAGGATACAAATTGATAGGAAATCAACATTGCATCCCATGCTCCATTCATATAGTATTACGTCATAAAAACTATAGCTACATTTCGACTTGAAAGATTTCTTGTTTTAATTTCCATTTTAAAGCCTAATCCTACCTGCGAAACCCGCACATCAAATCATTAATCTTAATCAGAATATGACTTGTGAATAGCATAGCTTAAGATGAAAAACAAAATTATACCATCCTATGATAAATTGCATAGCCTAACATGAGAAGGAAAAAAAAGAAAAAACAGAATTATATAAACCACGAAGAACCTGGGAAGCAGGATAACATGCTACTTTGGTGTTAAGACGGAAACCACGCAGTTACGAAATCCAGGGAGATAGATGAATGTGGGTATAGAGGAGCGGCTCCTGGAAATTTGAGAATAGGAAAATCAGTTATGTGAGCAAAGGCGGTGACTGACGGGCACGGCTTCTCTTCTTTTTCTCTCCGTTGCAGTCCGCTGCACTTTTTCTTTTTTCTTTTTTTAATTTTTCTTTTTTCAACTCTCCCCAGTTAACGACTCTTATCCCTCTCTTTCTACCTAAACTTTTTACCGGACAATTTTACCCTCAAAGTTTTTACTTTATGACCATTTTATCCTGAAAGTTTTTCAATATAACTTTATTCCGAAGGTTTTAAAATGGAGTGTCAGCGCCTTAGTAGCTTAGTGGCATGGAAGCCGGCCAAGGCCAGGTTCGAACCCTGTCCCTCCCCTACCATGATGTATCCAAAAAAAAAAAGAGTAATTTTACTTTAATCATTATCTCAGTTAATTTGAATCCTTAGTTGACTAAATATGTTGAGTTAATAATTTACATGATCAGTTTATTAAAATGTAAATTTACCCCCAAGTCCATGACTCATCTACTTTATTTTTTTATAAATGCACCAAATTAAGGGGGAAAAAACCATTTTTCAATAAGTTTATTACTATTTTTGCACCTAAATAAACTTTTATTTGATGCTCTTTAAAAAAGTTTGAGTGGTTTTTCACCTTAATCATTTATAGTACATCTATCATCTTAACTATAAATAAGATTAAGATGTTAGATGTAACTAAAAAATTACATAACATTAGGGGCGTGGAAATACGATTAATTAAGGAGCAAGATGCTATCGAAAAATAACATCATGCTGATGAACGCTACTTCACCAAAGATAAGA
This sequence comes from Acacia crassicarpa, assembly GCA_034222035.1. NCBI lineage: Eukaryota > Viridiplantae > Streptophyta > Magnoliopsida > Fabales > Fabaceae > Acacia > Acacia crassicarpa. The sequence goes on along the minus strand of JAWXYG010000021.1, from coordinate 1,283,627 downwards.
TGATGGAATAAAATTTGTTCCTCTCCAGAAATGAAATAAAATTTATATATTATTAGCCTAACAAAATTAGAATTTGCACTCTGAACATTTCATCTGATTAATTGAGTTTGTCATTTGTTAAGTTTAGTTATTTAAATTAGAATTTGGGTAATTTGACTATCACTATCTTTTAATTAGATTTGGGAAAATTACGCACAGGTCCCCAGGAAAAGAATTTATTACAATAAAATCTCTTGAAATCATGAAATTACACAGAAGTCCTTAGGGACTTCAGTGTAATTATTTGTGAATGTAAAATTACCATTTTGGACTTCTGTGTAATTATTTTCATTTCTCAAGTCCAGAGGTTACTTATAACAACAAATGCTATATTTACAACAGAAAAAGCATATATTAACAACAACCATTGAAAACCAGAATTTTTTTCATTTCTCATGTCCAGAAGCTATTTACAACAATAAAGTATATATTCACAATAACCTTTGAAAACTTGGATTTTTTTCATTTCTCATGTCTAGAAGCTATTTACAATAACAAATGCTATATTTACAACAGAAAAGCAAATATTAACAACAACCTTGGAAAACATGGAATTTTTTTTATTTCTCACGTCCAGAGGCTATTTACAACAACAAATGCTATATTTACAACAGAAAAAGCATATATTAACAACAACCTTCAAAAACTTGGATGTTTTTTCATTTCTCACGTCCAGAGGCTATTTACAACAACAAATGCTATATTTACAACAGAAAAAGCATATATTAACAACAACCTTAAAAAACCTGGATTTTTTTCATTTCTCACGTCCAAAAGCTATTTACAACAACAAATGCTATATTTACAACAGAAAAAACATATATTCATAACATCTTCTGAGAATTTTGACAGCTATATAAAGCTAGCTTAAGAAGTGAATATCATTTCAAAATATTAAGTTGTATGAGTAAGTGACTATTTGCACCTACTCATTGATTCTCATTCCCTCCTATCAGACGTAGCCTTAACTTCTTCGAAATGTCTCCCCAAAACAAAAACATGTAAACTTAATGTAACACTCCCAAATTTCTAACAATTATAATAATTTAAAACTGCGATAATTTTTAAGATTAATTACTGAAAGTCAAAATAAACTACTTTGGGAAGTGTTACCGCCGCACTTATACTGAGACAAGTGCAAGGCTAACTTATTACAATAACGTAAATCCAAACTTAAACAAAAATGTGTTTTATTCCGAAAAATAAAATAAAATAGAATAAAATAGAATAAATAGAATCACTGAATGTGCTTCCTCACTTCTCACTGCTAGCCCCAACCCTTGGCACCTGTACACACTGAAATTCTGTTCCCCGAAAGATCATCATAGCCCATGAACACAAACATCAACAATTGCTGGTAATTCTAATTAAACACAATATAAATGGCACAAATATGTTAATCAAAGCGAATATATACAAATCATATGATAGTTGCATCAAACATTATTCGTCATCTTTTTAAATTTATTTAGACCTGGGAAACCCTGCCAGTCTATTTAGTGGGAGGAGAACCATGGTAGACCCGGGAAACCCTGCCAGTCTACCCTGTGACCCGGGAAACCCTGCCAGTCACAATTAATCAAATTTGGCCGTCAAGTATTTCTTCCTAGTGTGCACACCTTTTCTCAAAGTTGCTATTAGTGTCCCGGGAAACCCTGCCAGACACCACTTTGGGAAGAACGGATATCATCGGTTCACATCAAATAATATTTCGAGGGCATAAAGCCCGATTGTGTTCATCACTTTGGGAGGTACCATCCCAAAGCTATCCTCCCATTGTTAAATTATTTTAAAATACACACATAATAAAATCCTAAATTATTTCTATTATATACTGTTCTATTATTTAATTAAATATAAGATACAAGGATATTTTGATAAAAAATCTATTCATATCCTATTTTATTGTGCAGAAGATATTATATAAAGAAGGAAATAAAAAGGAATAAAATAATATAGCATTACACATGCACACACACTAGTATTTAGGTTAATATAGTATATTGTATTATCTATAATATATATTGCAATTAATATAGTATATTGTATTATCTAGCGTACTCGACATTAGGGGAGGCAGGAGCCGGCACGAATGCCCCGTCCTGCACGTAGGCGCGGTAGTCATATCCGTTGAGGTTCAAGGACGCCGAAGGGTTCAGAAACTGGATTTGCGCCAAGGCCATCTTAAAGCAATCTGAGGCTGTCTGCTTGAGATCTTCGAGGCTATCCAGGTGGGCTTGTTGTTCAGCAACAAGAGCCTCTTTTGTTGAGCCCAATTCGGTGGCCAGATTGCCCTGTTCCTGTTGAACGACCTTTATAGCAACCAGGCTCTGGGTGAGGGCCCCCTGGAGACAGCGACACTCTGAGGTCATTTTCTCCAATGCCTCCTTAGAAACCAGGAGCTCCTCAGTAGCTTTCTCGGCCAAGGCCTCAGCAATTGACAATTTTGCCTTCTCGGCCAAAGCCTTGACAGCAGCCACCTCCGCTTCCATGGCCATCACCTTTGCCACGGCCTCTGCCTGAGCGAGCTTCCGACGCCGGATCCCCTCCTCGGCTATCACATGCTTACCCTTCAGATGGAGCAGCGCCTGGTGCAAGCTGATTGATTTACAGAGGAACTTCTGGGCGTCACTGACCACCATCTCATCTACCGGGGGCAGAGGTACGCTGTTCAGAAATTGAGCTAGAGGGAAGAAGGCAACACTGAGCTCTTCCATCACCCCTTTTTCCCATGCAACACCTCGAGTAATCAGGTTAGCTGGGGGAGGAGAAGTCCGGAGCGGGGGAGGAGCAACTGCGTGTGAACCAGCGTTGGGACCAGAAGCAGCACCAGAGGCAGCAACTTCTTTATTTTTCGAAGCCTACGATGACTCGGTGGGGACAGAGGAGCCAGCTACGGCCGACCCAGGTGACGGTCCAGTAGGGGCTGAGGGGGGTGCTCTCGGAGTAACCGGGGCCTTCACTTTCTTCACCCTCGATGGGCCAGGGGCCGCTGGAGCCTTCCCAACCTCGGCATCTGAGGTAGCACGCTTCCTGCTCGTCTTGCCGGTCGTTGCCACGGAAGGGTTCACGCGGGACAGATAGCTGGGAAGCTTCGCCATGTCCTGAGTTGCAAAAAACACAAAGAAGAAGAGTCAGAACATACGCCATATAGCAAAAACAAGGCTTGAAGGGAAGAAAAGTTATTAAACATGGGGGCCATATAATTTGAAGGCACCGACCTAGCCCCATCCCCGGTAATCCAAAAGGCCGCACTTAGAACATCGTACTTCTCCACAAGTGAGTTCAATCGACCTATCGAGAGAACCGTCTTGGTCTCCAAATCATCGGTCATGACCTGGTACGAGGAGGAGTTGATGTTATGGTGCTCCTCGTTCCAATACAGCGGGAACCTCCACTCCACGTCCGGGCCCTCAGCCTCTTTCAAAATCCAGGGCTACTCTTTGGGTTTAGCTATGACTTTGAAGAAGGCGTTCTTGAAATGCTTAAATGAGTCTGAGAACGCAATCATTAGCTTCCTGTCCGAGTCACCTCAGAGGGAGGTCAACCCCTTCAAGTTCTCGTCCTCTTTGGGAGCTCGGGGAGTAAAAGGGCAAAAATAATAGAAGAAGAGGTTGGGTGTGCAAGGAATAGGCTGGGGAAAGGAGGCGCACAACCGCTCAAATGCCACCAAGTAACCCCAGCCGTTGGGATGAAGCTGCGAAAGGGCGAGGTTAAGGTGTATTAAGGCCGACATCTGAAATTCGGTGAATGGAAAGCGGACACCGAGGTGGGTCAAGCAGTCTCGGTGAAAAAAGAAGAAGTTGGTGTATCCCACTTTTCGGGTTGAACAAATAGGCTCATCGACCTCAAGAGGATTGGCATAGCATCCGTCCAACTTAGGGAGGCGAAGACGAGCAATGTCAGCCTCGAACATGAGTGACCGTGTCTTCAGGACTTCATGTGCTACCCATTTAAATTTCCTACATAGAGCCTCGGGAGGACTAGAAGAGTTCGACTCCCCGGCTTCATATTGAATGCTGTATGGAGAAGATTTCGAGGCCATTTACCTATAAACAAAAAAGAAAAGATACTAAGGTCAGCAAGTGAGGAAATACCTGACTGAGGTATAGTAGCAGGCAGAAAAACAAGCAGACTCGGGCTACGAAGGCTCCCAGAAGTAGAATTAGAAAACTGCCGATGACGGTAGGTACCTAACAAGGGCCGAGCTACCCCTCGGGAAGAGTGTCTATATGAACACGAGAGGAGGCCTTGTAGAAATTAAGAGGTTGGGCTAAGAAGGCCTCGGCCTCAGTTGAATCCCCAGCACGAGTTTCAATACGGACTGGCGCGGCATGGTGAATGGTGCGGGCAGAGGCCGCATTCTGAATCCTTAAAGCAGCAAGATGGGATCCCCTCGTAATCTTGCGACCAGATCCACTCCAGAGCATAGCGGCCGACCTCTCCTCCTCTGCAAGGTCAGTACCGAGAATCCAGTAAGAAGCACGGGGGAAACAGGCACGCAATGTTTCTTCTTCCTCAAGAGTCAATGGTTGGTTTGTGGGGGGCATAAGATTAGTCCTATCCATCAAGAATGGAGACCTAAGCAGGAGTTGTAGGTTGAGTAAGGAGGGGGGAAATCGTGAAGGCCCAATAAAGGCATTCTCGTGTATAAGGGAATTTTAAGGATATGAAGACTCAAGAATGAACCACAGCCCATAAGAACTTATAGAAGAAGCCTAAAAAGCCTACCCAGAAAAATAAAGGAGTATTGGTGATAGCGAAAATCGGATAAAATACTAAGCTTCAAATTAATTCACAGTAGAGGAACAAAAGGAGAGAAAGTTTGTACTTGGATTAATGAAGACTGAAGGTGTTCGAAAAGGAGAATAAGGGTAGCGTAAGGAATGACAGTTGAAGAAGGACGATGAACTGAGGAGTTGGGGAGAAAATGAGGAACTTCTTCGTTTGAGAGAAATGGAGGGAAATATGAATCAAGAGAAGAATAAAACACTCGTAAACGGCTCGGCAACGAAGCATCAAGGGTAACGGGGTCATTTCACCTTGACCACAGACGTGATGCATGACAGGCATTAAATGCGTACGAGAATCGGTGGGTGGCTGGACGTGCCGGTTATAGACTCTCTCCAATCAAGCCGAGCTAGGTGTAAAGTAGCAATGATGGCGAATGCAGAACGGTTATTTCACCTTGGCGCTACAAAGGAGCATCGAGCGACCAACCGACAATCGAGGGGCTAAACCTGCAAATCCGAGGTCACCCTCAACACCTCGGACCAACGCGACTCAAGACACTGCCCGGACGGTTAAGATGGAAGCAAGGCATGACGCCTTGGAATGACGTCAAAAACAAAACTCTACAGCGATCTTTGAGACAAGATCTCGGATCCAAAGCCGCCCTCGTGACCACGGCACGCATGAGCCGGCTCGGTTGTACCAGAGACCTCAAACCACGGCAGAAGCCGGGGGCAAAGTACACCTCAGCAGCTCAGAGGCCTAAACTACCGAGCTGGAGGGGAAACTATTACGGACTTGCATAACGGCCCAATGCCAGCAGGGCCCAATCGAGGATATGTTAAGATATCGCTACACACCAATAATATAGTATATCCTATATTATAGGGAGATCATATCCAGCGACAAGATAGGAGTATCCACACAAAGATACTCGCACGATAAATCACGCAGGACCGAGACCTCTTCCCTAGTAAACTCTATAAATACAGAGGTTAACCACCAAGGTGCACACATTCTAACTCATCACCTTTACTTTCTGCCACATAGAGCACACACACCACCCCTTTGGCTAACGCCACCTAGTGTTGCGAACTACGTGGACTTTGATCCCTTCATCGGGTACGTAAGCTCTAGGCTTGACATCTAGTCAAGTCTAATCAGTCCTGTTCCCAAAACAGAACACTATCAATGCTCAATTATCCCAAGAAAATAAATAAATGTTATATAAATGATGAAACTTTTATTTTTATATATTTTAACTATTTTTTTCCTGTCATACAAGAAAACTATTTTAATTAACAAATGATAGTTAAAAAAATTAATAAATTTGTTAAAATAATAAAAGTAACTACATGAGGCTTATTATATATATATAAAAAAAAACTACATGAGGATTAATATTATAAATCAAAATTTGAAGGGGTTAAATTTAAATTTTAAAATGTCAAGAGGAATATCTGTAACTGATTATAGTTGAGTGAGGTTATCTACAACTACCTAAAGTTTAGGGGGTTTTATGAAATTAATAATTTACATAGGATGCCACAGGTCATCTCATAATTTGATATGCCAATTTTCATTAAAAAGGTACCGATCACTTAACGACAGATAATTAATAGTTAAAAAATGAAGTTTAGAGGGGACTGACCCAAAGTTTAGGGGTTTATTTTAATATAATTTAACCAAGTTTTTAATAGCTCGAATCCTTAATATAGAATTAGATAAATGTTCATTTTGCTATAATTCACTTTATCTTAAATTACATATGTTATGGGGATGGGGTTTTTGGGTAAGGTAGTGTCAATTTACACGATTAGAAATGATATCGTCCCTCTGATTCTAAAATATAAGACACATTTATCAAATTTGGAGAAATGAAGGATGATGGTTAAAGTAGTTAATTATATAGGAAAATGATAAAAAAATATTACTTGAACTTCAAAATCATGTTGACAACACTAGTAATAAAATTAACAAGAACATAATGGGGTTGAAAACTCATTTTATTGAAAAATCATTTATTTAAGATTTTACAATCTAAGTGCTAATTTTTTTTTTTTGAAATTTTGCCCAATTATATTTTGTTTTTCAGGACCCATTTAAAATTTAAAATCACATCGGGTTAGTCTGGTTCTGGTTCCTCTGTTCTCGGTGTCTAACGTTGTCGGAATTCTCCTACGTCACACATGTACGACTGACTTCTCCGACCTCTCACGCAGTCCGAAGTGGTCCGTCCCCTCAACAACTCACGGTTTACTCTTGGAGGTTGGATTCAGATACTCCATTCTTCAAAGTTGCTTCTCTGGATTTGAGTCTCAGTTCTCCATCAATTTCAGTTTTGCTTGCTGTAATTCTTCAATTTTGTTTCTCTGGATTTCAGATTTCTGTCGATCTCAGATTTTTCTTGATATAGACCCCTAAATTGGCTGCTGTAGATGGATTTTAATAGTGAAGAAATTGGTGCAGGTAGTGGCATTAAAGCTTGTTCTTATCTTAATCGAAGATTAAGAACATTCTAGGCATCTGATAAATCACTGATTCAATTTATACTTCTATAAACCACTTTGCTTTTATGTCATTAATGGCTTGGTTATCAACTTTGTTTCCTTATGAGTTTCAGGTGAGGTTTTCTTTGACCTGAACAAACTACCGAGTCACTTTGAGGAAATTTCAGAAACTCATTCGTGCATCCCAAAAGAACAGATTTTTCCCCAGTTTGTTACGTGGGCACATTTTTATTTTATTTTCAATGTGTATACAATTTTTTTGTTCTCCTTTAGGTTTTATGTCTGTAGCGTGCCCACACTGTTAGGTGCTATAGGATATTTGATTGATAAATCCAACTTTTGGTGTGAGAACGTGACGCAAACAGGATTATTATTTTCTGAAGTCGCAAAGATTCAATTGTTTTAAAGATATTTCGGTTTCAAATGGTGTAAGTACGGCTTATTTTAATTTCTTATTTTGATAGAAACTTTTGCGTGGTTATCTCCGCACTTTGATCTTGATTTAGGAAAGAGAGCGGCAGAAGACGAACCTGTGAAGCAAGTGACTGCAAAGAAGCAGAAGAGAGACTGGGTTGGTGAAAATCAAAAGGAGGAAAGCAATTCAGACGATTCCTTTTCAGATTCTGGAAACTCAGATGAAGATTCTGGTTTGAATTATGTGAGTGAGCAAGTTGCTTATGAGTCAAGACAATATAAGTAGTGACTGTTTTCTAAATAGTATGGAGATATTTTAATGTTGATTGGAATGCCTCCTTTCAAACTTCTGGTTTGAATGCCTCCTTCCAAACTTCTGATGGGCATTGTTATTATGCTCCATAGTCCAAGGTAGCCCCTGCTGAAGGTAGGAGTGGGCTTGGTGCTATAAAGAAGAAAGGCAAATCAGGGTCAGATTCAGGGAGTAGCTCCATAGACAAAGATGTAAATAATGATATCCTCTGGGCTACTCATTTTTTGTTTTCTAATATATTATTCTAATAATATTTGGCCGATCGTTTTTAGGATAAAACAACAGATGCAGCCATATTGCCTGAGAAATTACCTGATACTGCTAAGAAAGAACTTGCTAAGAAAGTTTATTCAAGTAAAGCCTCAGGCCTAGATTCTGACAGCGGAGCTAATAAGGATATGGACAATGTAAATTCAGGATTATTGAATTCTGTTTGATAGTTGGATGTTTTGACTGCAATTTAGGGGTTTATAAATTAGTTCTTAAAATCTCAGGTAACCACATCATCGAAGAAGTTGCTTGCTACTTCTACTGCAGATAATAATATATCTATTAAGAAGGTTGAGTCAAGCAATGACCCGTCCCATGATAGTGGCTTAGATGAGGATAATGTAAGTCTTATGTTGTTGGGCTTTTCCCTGATTGTTCTTGTTCCTTTTAATGATTTGTTGTATAATCTTTGCTCTTACTGTCTTTTCAGGTGGCCCATAAAACACATGTAACACCGCCATCCAAGAAGCTGCTAGCTTCTGCTGTTGTACATAGGGAGGGAATTGAGAAAAATGACAACTCCCATGATGCATCAAGAGAAGGATTTGATAGATGCAAGGTAAATTTGGGTTTTCTTGAGAAACTTATCTAAATGGAATTCCTAATAGTTTTGGGGTTAATTAATATGCAGTCTTGGGCTGTTGTTATCAAAGTCGTTCATTTATTATTGTTTAGGATTACTGTAGTTATTGAAGAATCAGCTAAGGAAATTGTCTCTTGATAATCTTATTTCACTGAATTAGGTTTGCATAAATAACCTATATGGAAGACCACAGATCTGCCTTATTTGACTGCAAAGACAGGGAAGATAAAGACATATCTATAAAACCAGGTGATAGGTATATGTCGGTGCTTAAATTATTCAAAACACTGACAAGGAAAAATATATCTTGCAAAAGAATAAAATAAATAAATATTCAGTGGCTAAACTACTCAAAATAATGGTTGAAATGTCCCAAGTCTCAACACTCTCCCTCAACTTTTGTGTTCTAGATATTGATTCTTCCCAACTTGGATTGCAATTTTTCATACTAAACTCTGGTCAATGCCTTGGTCATATATTAGCAAATTTGAATTGCGTAAGAGTGTGAATAAGTTAATAACACCTGCATCAATTTTCTTTTTATTGATGTTGATGAACAGCCATCTTTACTGGATATTGGGTCGTCATTGTTATATTTAAAGTTGTTTGTTGGTGAAGCTCATAATTGTTTAATAGGCTATTTAATGTCTGGTCCTTGTTTGAATACAGCTTTTCATATTTCTGGTCCAAGTATGGGGCAAGTTGTTCAAGTTTGCGCTTTTGGCTTTCTATTCAAATATAATAAGAAGTGCTGTGGTCATTATTCTGCCACAACTTGATTTTTATGAGCATTTTTAACATGGTGAAAATACAAGAATTATGTTGTTGGGTGTCCTGGTGAGAAACCCTAGAGGAAAACTAGTTGAGGGATGGTCTAGAAGATTATTGAGGAGAAACAAGTCAAAGCCATATCAGAGTTGTGTCAATATGATTTGACAACATGGTTAAGGAGAGAAATTGTAAGAATTTAAGGAGGCCTCTTATGAAAAGTAGGTCACGACTCCGGGAATTTGTTGTTTGTCTACTAAGGGTGTCATTAGAGGAAGTACTAGGTGTGATAGATAAAGTGCTTATGATGTATTTGAGTATAGGCTTGTGAACCTTTGAGTCATGGTACACTGTCTTGTTGTCTGACTATGTATTCATTTCTGAAGATGTTAGAGTTTAATAGTTTTGTGACTCTTGTTCATTGAAAGCTGAATTGTTTGAGTACAAATAAGGATGTCAGTGTAAGTTGCGCTGTCCAGAATCCTAATGAAATTGTTAATACAAATTTGAAATTACAAATGTGTGTACAATTCTTCCCATTTGTCATATTTCTATTCGTATCCGGAATTCTACAGGGTAATTCGCTCTGTCTTTTAGTAACCTGATTTGTGCTCCTGCCTTCTTGTAGCTGTAGCATGCTTGTATGTTTAGGATACATAACCTAAGGTCCTTGGTTCATTGTATTGTCCAAGCTTTCTTGTCTAAAAGAGAATCAAATTTTAAGAAGAAAATAAATAAATCACTAGTTTTCAGAGATGAAATAGTAGATGTGCTCAGAAAAAATCCAAATGAATTTCTTTATTTCATTAGGAAATCACAAAGTAGAATATGGTACATGTCATTTAATTCATGTGTATTTCTATTGTTTATCTTCCAAACAATTTAATAAAAGATGAACTAATCTCACTTCTTCATGACTTAGTTCTGATTGAAAAGGTTTTTAGGATATTGGGTGGTCAGTCTTGATGTTTCAAATGTTTTGCTTGGACAAGGATGGAACTTTGAGAATTGGTATAATACTAATTCATTATATGTTGAGGCCATGAAATGATTGTGGCTTTTGTTGATTACAGGTTTCAGAAGAAAACGAGATCAAGGATAAACCTTCTGTAACTCCTCGGAAAGATGTATATGTATCATTGTATTTGTCTGTGGCGGCTAAAAGCCAATTTTATTTATTCTCGTGATTGCTTTTATTATATAATGGATGTTGGTATGAATCAGATGAAAGATGATGAAACAGGGGAAATTAGAAAGGAAGTTGTAATTGCCTGATTTCTTTTCTTGTCTCCCTTTATAAATTAGAATGTTCAACCAGTGATATGATATGTCATTCCTTGAAATCTTGCAGCCTAAAACAGTATTTACTCCGGAAAAACAAGATGCCGCGTCAAAAAAAATATTTGTTGGGAACTTATCATATGAGGTGAAAAGGACCAATTTGTATGTATAATTTCCTGTGCAAGTTCTTCACATATATTTTCTTTATTTCCTTTTCTGACTCTAACATTGTTCAGGGAAAATTTATTTAAGCATTGTGGAGAAATTGTTGATGTCTCTTTTGGTTTATATCGTGATGGGACGTTTAGAGGTTTTGCTCATGTTGAGTTTGCCACTGAAGAAGCTGCTCATAATGTAAGCAATTTTCATGTTATCTGTTGTCTAGTCCACAGTCACTTAAGAATTGTCGATATATCAAGGATGGTTGAAGTTTTTATTACCTGTGACCCTGTTGGATAGAAGTTGAACACAGTGGAGGAGGGAAATTTTTGTACATTTTATAAGGGTTCTGGCTGATTACATATAATGGTATCTGATACAAGTGAGATCCTTAAAAAATAACAATGGAAACGGAAATTAAACAAGAATAAAATCTGACCATAAGATCATAGACGTCAGATAGAATAAAAAATACAATATAAACAGAAAATCAAAGAATCTTGTCAACTGATGTACTTTCATTTCTTAGATGTACTTTTATGCGCCTAGGGTAAAAGTAGACAATGCTTTGATAACATTGAAAGATTATGATCATTCCTTGTATTCTCTTTTGTAGCCATGACCATATCTCTTTGATGTATGAATTGAGATGTCGCCTTATATATGACTTGCTAGCCATTTAGGATAGTTGTAAAAATGTGTATCTTATCGCTGTCTATCTCTGTGTTATCATTATAAATATGAAGCTTTAAAAGAAGTCTCACATCTGAAAATGACAAGAAAAATAAATATCATATAAGCTTGTGGCAATCCTAACCTAGTAGCTTTGACTGTTTTGATGAAATGGGTATACAAGCCAAACAAAAACTTATATGCTGTCAAATATTTTTTATTAGAAAAAAAAGCCTAAGACCACCAGATTTGGGGCCCTAAAGACAGGATTGTTGGACTTGAGGCCTTTGAAGTTCAACACAAGCCTAGGAAAGAAAGAAAAATGAAGGCTGTGTGGTGCTGCTTGAGTGCCATAATACTTGAAGAACGCAACCCCAAACAAATAGAATTAGACCCAAATAGTTGGACCCAAAAAAAAAGGGAAAAAAGACTTAATAAATCCTAATTTCATATGACGTGATGGGGAGTGTCAAAAGCAAACTTTGAAAGAAGTCCTACGTCTAAAAATGGTAAGAAAAATGAATGGCATATAAGCTGGTGGTAATCTTAATTGAATAGCTACTATTTTGGTAAGTGAAGAAGCCTACACTAAAATTTAAACTTGTTGGAATCCCAATGTCATTGGAGGCAGATTTGCCGAGATCACAATATCTATGTCCATCGAGATTTTAGGATCTAATTAGGAGATTATAGAAATTTAAATTTTGTAATTATTGTTCTTACTGTAATCCCTAGATATTAGGATCTATCTCGGCTAGAATCATGCCAGGAGATAATATACCTCTTGTATATAATTCCCATTAACTTGAATAAAAGCAATAGAGAAGGCAATGATGTCATATTCCTCTACACTCGAACAAGGGTCAAGTCCTGGGCCATTGTTGCACCATTTCGTGGAAATGGCGGCTGGGAATTCCTCCACAAGTACCGCATCACGCCTTGTGACAATTGGCTTTGAAGGTTCGGCTATCACGATCATTCCGAAGAAACTCACTTGAGATGATTGCCGATAATGGTCACAATCATTCAGCTTTGCCTTGAAAGCTATGGGAAGCTTGGGCACGTCACCGGCAACTCACCACCACCTCCATCCTCCAACGAGAAAGCAACGGAAATGTGGCAAGCAGAAGATGCGCTGGTCGGTCTGTTCTTGGCTGGTAAACTTGATGGGACCAACTATTAAGAGGTATTTCATGTTCATGTCATTTGCCTGCGAGATGTGGGAAGCTATATGAGAAGCCTATAGTGACGGTGGCAATTCCTCTTTACATATTCGATTTGCAAGCAAAGGTATGTGATCTTAAGCAAGGTAATCTTACTTTGGGTGACTACTATCTTGCCAAGAGTAAACTTTGGGTATAACTTGATCTCATTAAGGAAGACAGCCCTTGTTGCACATCACATCCTACAAATCACACCAAAAGAATAGAGATGGAACGACTGTTTGAATGCCTCGCAGGTCTTAACACATCGTTTGATGACTTCGAGGTCGAATTCTAAGTCAAGTACCCCTACCAAGTGTTTGAGAAGCATTTGCAGCCCTTAGGAATGAAGAATTCAAGAAGAAAGTGATGCTTAAGGGAACCTAGGTGCCTGAAAACACTACCCCAGAGTTATCTGCCCTTGCTGTCCCGCTCCATTGAATTTCGTCTCAACTAGAATCGACCTACATGTGACCATTGCAAGAAGGTGGGTCATACCAAAGATACATACTGGGACATTCACGGCAAACCACCCGACTGGAAGCCACAGAAGCACCATGGCCGGAGTGAGTTTGCTAAAACATCCAAAGAGGATGATGCTGAGATTCTCTCATCAGTTCCACAAGGTGATAAGTTTGATAAAATATTTGAATTACTTTCTACATTGCAACCTTCTCAGAGGCAACCTACCTCTACGGTAATAAAACGAGGTAACTTCTTTTAAAGCCCTATCTACTATCAAGGGTGTAAATATAGGAAATTGTTGGATCATAGACTTTGGAGCTTCTGATCTTATGTCTGATGATGCTTCATTACTCCAACAAAAACAAATATGATGATTAAAATTGCTGATGCCTTTGATTTTGCTGTTGTTGGCTTTGGGAGTCTTAAAGTTTCCCCTACTCTTGTTCTTCAAAATGTGCTACATGGTCCTAAATTAAATGCAACTTGTTATCTGTTAGTTAGTTAGCCCATGATGAGAGATGCCATGCTGATTTTTTTACTACTCACTGTATTCTCCAGGACCTATTCACTAGGACGACGATTGACATTGCTGAAGAACGTGATGGGCTTAATTACCTGGATGAAAGTGATCTTCACAGTATTAGTTCTTGCAATAAAGTGTCTCTTCCTAGGACCAGTAGTTTGGAGTTGTGGCACTAGCAATTAGGTCATCCTAATCTTGATTACAGTCAAAACTATTTTCTTCAATTTGCTCAAATAAAGATATTTCTCCTTTTTACTATGATATGTATGAACTTGCAAAACATCACCAAACATCTTTTTCAAGCGTTCAATATCGTGCTTCCCAACCATTTACTGCCATGTGTAGTGACGTCTGGGGGCCATCTTGAGTTCCTAATCATACAAACTCAAAATGGTTTATCATGTTTATTGATGAACACACACGAGTGAGTTGGGTTTTTCTTTTAAAAGATAAATAGGTTAAAGTGCAAAAATACACATGAGCTTTTACCCAAAGTGCGTCTAGCGTCATATGCTTTTCAGAGTTGCAAAATACTCATGAGCTTACAAAATTGGAGCAAAAATGACAATGCTGTTAAAGAAGCCTAACTTCCGTTAGTGGGACCCACGTTATAAAAAAATAAAGATGTCAAAGTTTTGTAAATTCCTTTGATGCCCTTCTTGTGATCTTTGGTCTGCTAACTCTTTCTCATTCATTCCTTCATCTCCCCATGGTCTTCTTAGATGTCGGTGACGGCGGCGACGGCGTCCTCACAGTGACAATAGCAACTGTCCTTCACTACCAAAAGCGAAGATTCTCGTCTCTCCCAACATCTTGTAGGTGCAATTGGGTTGTGTGTTATTTTCTTTGTAGATCTGAATCTGTCATCATCTTAGCATGGTGATTGATTCGGTTCTTCCTCCTTTGACCCACCGCACTGCCCTTCGGCTAGGGGCTCTACTTTTTTGAAATGCTCCCTTGTTTGTCTGGTTCCATCACAACATTTCGAATAGAGGTGGAAACTCATAGGAATTCATTCTCCTTTATTGGTATTTAGGGAGTCGAATTCCCCTGTACGATCATGTTTCTCTGGTGCTACTTCCCTATCACATCAAACTCCCTTATTCGATCTTGCTTTTGTGGTTCGAATTTGCAATTGCGTTTCTGTGTTTCGACTCTGCTTCCCTCAAATTCACATAGCTTTGTTTTGGTCCATGATTCTAGGCCCTAAATTATGCAACCATCACTAAATTAGAGATAAATGGTAAGGACTGGATGATTTCTGCATTGGGGCTTGGACTTCTCACATTTTTTTTAATTGTGGATTTCCAGTTTAATTTCTTGTTGAGGATGGGAGATGATGAATTTGGTGTTGAAGGAGATGAATTAGACTATCGAAGGTCTGAATGAAGCAATGACTATATGATTTCTGCACAAGGCCTTGGACTTCTCAAATTTTTTTAATTGTTGATTTCTAGTTTAATTTCTTGTTGTGGATGGGTGATGATGAATTTGGCGTTGAAGGGTATGAATTAGACTATTGAAGGTCAAGAGAGAAGGTTTTTTTTTTTTTTTTTTTGATGAGAGGTTTTTTCAATTAGGTATTTTGGTACTTTCCAATTGTCATAAACAGACGTTAGTCTCTTTTAACAATAGTGTCATTTTTGCTCTAATTTTGCAAGCTCATGGGTATTTTTGCAACTCCTAAAGGCATATGAAGTTGTGAAGAAGAGAATGAGAGAGAATAATTGATCTGTCTTATTCAGATGAGTGAACACTTACATTTATAGACAAATTAGAGAATCAGATCTGTTAATGAGATCTAGATTTGAAACAACAAAGGGCTCTAGGGTCTAGTTTGTTGGCATGATGGAGGTGAACATAGGATGTGTAGCCAAACACTTTGAGTGGCAGAGTGTTTTCGAGGTATGAGAGGTCATCGTATTGATGCAAGAGCTGAAGTGGTGTTTTGTAAGATAGTGGTTGGTTGGGCATTCGGTTGTTGAGGAATGTAGCAGTAAGACTAGCACCATCCCAATGATATTTGGGAACATTACTACTAAACTTGATGGCTCTTGTAGTTTTGAGAATATGGTGATTCTTTCGTTCCGCAATGCCATTTTGTTGGGGTGTATTGGGACAAGTACTGTTGTGAATAATGCCATTTTCGGATAGGAAGGTAGATAGGGATTGATTGAAGTATTTGGTTCCGTTATCAGTGTGTAGGATCTAGATGAGGGTTTGAAATTGGCTTCAGATCATACTGTGGAAGTTGAGGAAGGTTTGATATACCTCGGTTTTTTCTTTCAACAAGTAAATCCAACTGACACGTGTATGGTCATCAATGAAAGTGATGAACCATTTGGATTTTGATCAGTTTGGTGTGTGGGATGGTCCCCATAAATCATTGTGAATTATGGAAAAAGGTTTTGATGCAAGGTTTGGAATTTTTGGGAATGAAGTACGATGATGTTTAGCCTTTTCACATGAATCACATTGAAAATCAAAAGTAGTTTTATTGGAAACAAGAGATGAAAACATCTTAGACATGTAATTGAAATTTGGATGACCTAAACGTTTGTGCTATAACTCCAAGTCACTACCCCTAGGGAGGGACACTTTATTGCAAGATTTAACTATACGATTGTTGTTTTCATCAAGGTAATAGAGACCATCAAGTTCTTTAGCATTTCCAATCATCATCCTTGTCAGCAGATCCTGAAAAATACAGTAAGTAGCAAAGAAGTTAGCCTAACATCGTTCATCATTAGCTAATTGACCCACTGATAATAAATTACACTTCAATTTTGGAACATGCAATACAGAGTGAACAGTAAGTGTAGTAGAGATTTTGATAGAACCAATTCCAGTCACTATAGACTGAGAGTCATTAGCAATCCGCACAATCACTCCATTGGTGATACGTGTATAGAATGAAAAAAGAGCTTTATTGTCAGTCATATGATCCGAGGCACCTGAGTCAATAATCTAGCAATTCCCTATACACCGATCTTTAATTACAGCTAAGGCTTGGAAAAAGTTACCATTCCTGACTATTGTGGCAGTTGGTTGTTCTGTAGTCTGTAGTGTGACTAACATTTCCATGATTTTGCTTAGCTGGTCATTTTGGGATGGTTCTTTGGAGGCTTTCAGCTACATAACCTTTTCCTCTTACTTTCTTTGGCTTCCAGTCAATAGGCTTACCATAAAGATCCAAACAGGTGTCTTTGGTGTGCCTTGGTTTCTTACAATGATCACATAATGGTCGTCCTTTAGAACCTTTGGATTCCATGGATCGAACAACAAGTGTTGAAGCTTCAGAAGGTACATAAGTAGCAGCGGAATTCTGAAGCATTGATTTGTGCCTATCCTCTTCATCACGCAAAGTGGTATAGACTTCACGCACAGAAGGCAAGGGCTCTTGATTGAGAATCCGTGCCCGAACATCATCATAGATCACATTAAGACTGGCCAGCAACTCGCAGACTCTTTCTTCTTCTTTCTCTTTGCGGTCCTATTTAGCATCAGCCCCGCAATGGAGAGTTTTATTTGTTAGGGCATCACACTCTTGCCACAAAGCTGATTTTTCTAAATAATAATCATCAAGTGACATGTGGTCTTGTTTCAGTAGCCACAATTTCTTCTTAACGTGAAATATGTGAGAGCGATTCCTTGCAATACTATATGTCTTATGGAGAGCTTCCCAAATCTCGCGGGTTGATGCAAGATACATGAAACTGTTCTTGAGGGAGGAGGACATAGCATTAATCAACCAAGAGGAAATCAAAGCATTTTCTAACTTCCATTTCCGAAATGCTTGGGTTTATGATTTTTGAGGTATTTTAGCTTCTCCATTAATATATTGAAGTCTGTCTCTTCCATCTAGAGCAAGAATCATGGATTGAGACTATTCTCGATAATTGTCATTGGTAAGTTTCTCAAAAACAATAATAACGGTAGAAATGTCACTAGACCCAGATCGTGGCATGGAGGACGAGGTATTAGACTTTGAAGACATATTGACCGTAAAATAAGGTGCTTCAAATTACAAAAAATAATCCAGCAGCACAGTGACAATGATTAAAAAGAAAACAGCACAGTGACAGCCAAATAAAGCCCACCAATAATAAGGCCCAGAAGAGAAACAACTGAACTAACCAGAAAAAAGAATGCTGACTCGATACATTGTGACAAAAAAAAAAAAAGTGGTGAACCCGATAGTGATTGGACTCCAACTGGATGGACCGACGTCGTGATAGGACATCAAGATGAAGACAGACGACGGCACCAGAGGACTTATCGGCGTCATACACGGAGACCCACGGATGATGACGGACGAGCTAAAGGTCCTTGTTGGAGGAGACGGCGTTCGACAAGCGCTGGAGAGATGGCTTCAAAGTTGATTATGACGGAGATAGTGTCGAATGAGTCTTGGAACTGCAGCGAAAGGACATTCTAGACCCTGAGTTGGGACGACACCCTGTGTTGGGACGATGCCGAGATCGATTGACGAATTGATATCTGGCAACAGTCAGACGAGACTGGGTGACGGAATTTGACTACGTTACAGTGGGTAACATTCGGATGAGCTCTGCGGACGTTGCAGTTGGCAATGTCTCAGATTTTGAGACGTTACAGTGGGTAACGTCTATCTCTTCTTGTGCTCTGATACCATGAAGAAGAGAATTAGAGAGAATAACTGATCTGTCTTCTTCAGATGAGTGAACGCTTACATTTGTAGACAAATTAGAGACTTAGATCTATTAATAAGATCTAGATTTGAAATTTGGAAACTAATATCCTAACAATAATCTCCTATAATCTCTAGGTTTAGTTAATCCCCTATAATTATGGGATTAATAATAGATTCTACACGTTGGATGCACTTTAGGTAAAAACTCTCGTGTATTTTTGCCCTTTAACCCAAGATAAATCAAAGCTTCTTCAAACCTTCATTGATTTCTATAACATGATCCAAACACAATTTCAAACAAAAATTCAGATTTTACATTCTGATAATGGAATTGAGTACATCAACAACACCCTTTTTGGGTTCCTTAAAACCAATTGGATCATTCACAAAAGCACCTGCCCATATAGTCCTTGTTGGAAATCAGATTATTACCCATGATATTAGCTATGATCTTAGCTCTATCATATCCCATGATCCTAGCTCTATCATATCCCTTGATTCTAGTTGTATTAGTTTAGGAAAGATTTCTGACTGATTGTAATCAATCCTTTATGTTGTAATCCCTTTAATCTTGCCTTTGATATCTCTCCTAGAGCTTATATAAGTGTAATCCTTTCCTATGAATAAATATAGCATTGAGAGTGTTTATAATTTTCACATGGTATCAGAGCAGGATTAATTCCTGAAGAAAATTAACAGTCTTGTTCTGGTTTTCCGGCACTGGTGACTCGTTGCTCTATTCAGAGTTTTAGAGAGGCAATGAGTTGCACAGCGCTGGGAGACACACAACTCTGGTTAAACTAGAGAACACAAACAAGACCACCATAGTCAGATCCACAAATCACCAAAACAGAGTTGCAAATTCCGGCGATATTCCCAGATTCAGGCAAGCGTTCCGGAAAGAGGAAAAGAGAAGAGAGCGCTGCGGAAGGAGAACTCAGGGCAACGTAGATTGCCAGAGCAACACTGATTGCCAGAGCAACATAGATTGCCACCTTCACCGTCGGACAACCTCGGTCTCACCGCCGGAAAAAGGAAAGAAGTCCAGATTCGCCGGAAGCTAAGCTGCAAATCAAACCAGACGCAGCCACCTCAAGCCACCGTCGAACAAGGGAAGAGGACAATTGGGACTTATAGAGAATGGGACTCGAGATTCTTTTGGGCAAGTTGTACTACTCAATATGGGACCTCTGAGACTTAAAAGAGAGTTCAAGCCCAAACAAAATAAATGGGCCGCTGAGACTCAAGAAGGGTACAAGCCCAAACAAAATTAAATCAGCCGCTGAGACTCAAGAAGTACAAGCCTAAAGGTTTTGAAGATTGAAGCTGGAAGAACAAAGTTTGAAGGATTTTGAGGTAAGCTGGGTATGATCGATATATACTCTCCAACTTGAGGGGGAGTGTTGAAAATCAGATTATTAACCATGATATTAGCCATGATCCTAGCTCTATCATATCCCATGATCCTAGCTCTATCATATCCCTTGATTCTAGTTGTATTAGTTTAGGAAAGATTTCTGACTGATTGTAATCAGTCCTTTATGTTGTAATCCCTTTAATCTTGCCTTTGATATCTCTCCTGGAGCTTATATAAGTGTAATCCTTTCCTATGAATAAATATAGCATTGAGAGTGTTTATGATTTTCACAGTCCTCAACAAAATGGTATCGCAGAAAGGAAAAATCGTCGCTGTTAGGAAATATATTAGAATCTCTATAAATCAGGGATTAGGAGATTAATGGGATTAGGAGATTAATAGTCATTAAGAGCCAATGATTCTAAGGCTCTCTCCCATTGTATAAATACCCTTCTTTTGTACATGAACATATATGATATAAATACCTTCCATGAGGATGTACCTTTCTATTCTCCTATCTTCAATTTAGGGGGAGAATTGGAGTGAATTTTAGACTTTGAGTGACAATCCTGAACCTACATTCGAACTAGATCCCCAACCTTGAGACATATGAGGAAACTGCGAGCCAAACAGTGCCACCTAATGAACAAGCAACTACTCTAGGGGGAGACAAGGAAGACAACATCAATAAATGGAAATAAACGAAGGCTAACAAAACCAGGTGAAGCCTCTCAAGTTCATAGCACATGCGGTGTCAGGACCAGTAATAGGTCTAGAAGAAGAACATGGTGAAGAAAATGATTTACAAATAGATGTTGATGAAAACACAGATATTGTTGATGGTCTAGACCTGCCAATTGCTAAAAGAAAACAGCCTAGGACTTGCACAACACACCCTCTAGAGAAATTTGTCTCATTTAGGTCATGTCATCCAAATATTATGCTTTTGTCTCTCAACTTGATGGTGTCAGAATACCTGCCAACATAAATGAAGCATTAGACAATCTTGAGTGGAAACAAGCTGTCTTAGCTGAAATAGAGGCACTAGAAAAGATTGAAACTTGGGAATTTATGGACCTGCCCAAAGGGAAAAAACCAGTTGGCTGCTACCTCCAAATATAGAGCCGATGGAAAGGAAACCTTGGTAAGTATAAGGCACGGCTTGGAGCAAAGGGCTTCTCCTAACTCTATGGAATGGATTATGCCAAAACCTTTGCTCTTGTTGCAAAGATAAATATAATCAGGATTATGTTATATTTGGCTAGCCCCTAAATCAACTTGATGTGAAGAATGCGCTTCTTAATGGAGAACTAAGGGAGGTAGTGTACATGAAACCTCCTCCACTGTTCCCTAGAAGGAAAACAAACCAAGTATGTGAACTCAAAAAATCACTTTACAGTCTAAAACAATCTGCTCGAGTTTGGTTTGAAAGGTTTACCCGGGTATTGAAGAAACAAGGATACACTTAAGGGTAGAGTGATCATACTCTATTCTTCAACCGTACAAATGAAGATAGTTGTTTTAGTAGTGTATGTAGATGATGTAGTCCTGATAGGAGATGATGAAGATGAGATTGTGAATTAAACTGGCTCTAAACCACGAATTCTAAGTGAAAGACCTTGGAGAAATGAAATATTTTCTTGGGATGGAGGTAGCTAGATCAAAAACAAGCATTTACATCTTCCAAAGAAAGTATATTCTGGATCTCTTGAAGAAGACAGGCATGTTGGGTTGCAGACTAAGTGATATTGGTATTCGGACTGACCAAATTGGGGATAATGAGGAGTAAAATCTGTTGATATAGGGAGATATCAATGTATGGTAGGGAAACTGATATATTTCTCACATACTAGACTTGATATAGCATTTGTAGTTAATGTGGTAAGTCAGCATTCTCATGACCCCAAACAGAAACATCAGGATGAAGTCTACCAAATACTCAAATATTTGAAGGGCTCTTGACATGGACTCCTGTTTGAAAAAATCTGCTCAGAGGAATGTAGAAATATTCACGGACACAGATTGAGTAGGCAATAAGGAGGACAGAAAATCAACTGTACATTTGTTTGAGGTAACCTTGTCACCTGGAGGAGCAAGAAACAAAGTGTAGTAGCAAGAAGTATTGCAGAAGTAGAATTCTGAGCAATAGCACTAGGAATTTGTGAAAGCATATGGGTGAAACGAGTACTTGAGGAACTGAGGATAAATGTAAATCTCCCAGTTAAGCTCTACTCTGATAGCATGGCCGCCATCAACATCTCACACAATCTAGTACAACTTGATCAAACTAAACATGTTGAAATAGATCGACACTTCATAAGAGAGAAGATCGATAGTGGAATTGTTAGTCTTAAGTATGTCCCATCTAAAAGTGCAGACTGCTAATATGCAGACCGCTAATATGTTGACAACTAAAGACAAGTTTGAGTATTTTGTTGGTAATTTGGACATGATCAATATCTATTAACCAACTTGAGGAGAGGAGTGTTGGAATCCCGATGTTATTGGAGTCAGATTTGCCGAGATCACAATATTTGTGTCCAATCGAGATTTTAGGATCTAATTAGGAGATTATAGGAATTTAAATTTGTAATTACTGTTCTGACTGTAATCCATGGATATTAGGATTTATCTTGGCTAGAACCAAGCCAGGAGATAATATACCTCTTGTATATAATTTCCATTAATTTGAATAAATAAAACCATCAAGGAATCAACTTTGTTTACTGTTGTTTCTCAAAAATAAATTATTAAATTTAAGTTGATATTTCTTTCTTGCTCCATGCTGTTAAGTTTTTGTTAATAGTCTTTCCTAAGCTACCTTACCTTTTAGCTTGGTCTGTTCATATTTTTGTTGAGCCCTTGTATTAGTGTCTCTAAATATGACAAGCTTCTTTTACTTTTTTGTATCTAAACCTCATTGAGTTAAAGAGCCTTACATAATGCTAGGCCCTTATGTTGAATGGGACTGAGCTATTAAGACGTTTAGCCAGAATTGAGATAGCCCATGAAAAGTTTGCATATACCCCTAATAGCAGGTATTTATGATTTCTTGTCATCTCTAAATTAATTTGTTATCCTCTTACTTGCACATCTTACCTTTTGCTTTACTTTTACATTTTTAATACTATTATTTTTTATAAATTTTTAATAGTTGTATGAACTGGAACGACTCATTGAAGGGTTTTCAAGCATCCTTTGGAGAAGATGAGGTATTTTATCTGTGTTCCCATAAATCTTATAGAAACTGAACTAACCTCACTTCAAGGCTGATGGAGACTTGGTAGTATGGGATACTAAGTCTCACATTGAATATAATGGCATGCTTAATGGGGTATTTAAGTGAGTTGGATTTTCCACCTTAATTGCTAGCTTTGGGATAGGGTTACCATCCTCCTTAGGTACCTATCTATTGTTATCAGAGCATGGTTGTTGGATGTTCTGGAGAGGGCTGCCATGGAGGGTTTTGATTGGAAATAGGCCAAGAGAAGTGTCATGGATGGTGGTTGTCATGACGTCGGCTTTCCATGACTTGGTAGTATCAGATACTAAGTACCACATTGAGTACACTAAGATGCCTATGGGTATTTAAGAGGGTTGGTTCTTCCACCTCAACTTCTACCCATCAAAAGACTTATTATAGATTGAAAGTATTTTTAGGTTGTTAGATGGTCGGTCAGTGTTGGTGTTTCAATTGTCTTGCAGTATATAAGGACCAAGATTTGAAAATCAGTAACATGGATGATATCATATTCATTATATTGAGGGCTGCAATAATTATGACTATTGTTTCATCCATGAAAATATTGGCTCGTTGATATTATCTGTCATTCCATGAACTTTGGCAGCCTACCATGTCAGCTACCTCAAAAGAACAAAATGCTACATCGAGGATGCTTTTTGTTGGAAACTTGTCATATAGTGTGGAAAAGGATGATTTGTATGTATTATTTCCTTTGCAAATCTTCACATATATTTTCTCTCTCTGTATGTGTTTTGTTTTTTTCTAACATTGACACTTGTTCAGGGAAAATTTATTCCAAGATTGTGGAGAAGTTGTTGATATTCGTTTTGCCACAGATCGTGAAGGGAGGTTTAAAGGCTTTGCACATGTTTTGTTTGCCAATGAAGAAGCAGCACAAACTGTAAGCATTTGTGATGGAAAATATAAGATCTATCCCAGGAGTGGGAAAATCTTAAGATTAAATTTATAGGGAAGTCTTTAATTATACCCCTTTGGTGACTTGAATATTCTTGAGAATTTTCTGTTTCTCTCTCTCTCTCAAGCTTTCCTTTTTTTTTTCCCCTGCTCTTCTCTCTATTTTCTTCATCCTTTCTTTTCTCTCCCCCATCCCTTGCCTTTTTACATCAATATCTCACATTACTACTTGTCATGGATGATGCTTTTGGAAGTATCTATCATATCTAACTCTTTATCTATTACATGATTCCGTATGCTTGTTAATGACTGAGGGTATAAGTTGATATTTGTGTCATGATTTTTGCGAAGTATGTTTTCTTGTTTAATTTTGGCTGCACAAATATGCTTCATTTTGGTGTTTCCTTATTTTTGCTGAGCCCTCATATGGTGCGAAGATGGCATGCTTCATTAATTTGTTTGTATCTTAAGTATATTATGCTGAAGAATTTTATTATGTAATGCTAGGCCCTTATGTTGAATGGGAAGGAATTGTTGAGGCGTTCTCTTAGGCTTAATCTAGCTCCTAAAAGGGCTGCATATTCCTGCAGTAGCAGGTAGTTGTGAAACGCTTTTTTGTTACCTTAATTTTTCCCCATTTCTACCACATATCCACGATTTCCTTATTATGTTTATTTTTTAATAATTGTAGCAACAGGAATGAATTATTTCAAGAGGATATATCATTAGGGGGAAATGAGGTAATTTTGTCTGTAGCATATTTGGTTGTTTCCCTATGCATGATTGTATGTCTTATTCAGTTGCATGTTTTCTGATGGGGTATTATTCATGTGTAGAAAAATTAATAAATGTTATTAGCTTACTTGTGATTCGTAAAGCACTAAATGGTTGGTGGCGTCTGGCCCAACTGGTTTATGTTGCTTTTCTTCCTAATAATTTAAGAGAAACTGAACTAGCCTTGCTTCTTCAAGACCTGTAGATTGCAGATCTAGTAGGTTTTCAATGGTTACCACATATAGTAGGACGAAAACATTTGGCTTAAATGTTTATTTATTCATCTTATGTTGTTGGCATGAAATAATTGTGATTTGGGTTTCAATCAATGACCCCATACTTGATTCTATGAAATGTTACAGGCTAAAATGCCAGCTGCTCCAAAAGAACAAAATGCGGCATCAAAGACAGTATTTGTTGGAAACTTGTCATATAGCGTGGAAAGGGCTGATTTGTATGTACTATTTCACATGCGAGTGCTTGGCAGTTATTTTATATAGCATTGTGGAATTCATGTAGCCAATCACACCTAGCGGGATAAGGCTTATTGTTGTTTGTTTTTTCTTTACTTATGATTTAACCATTGTTCAGGGAAAATTTATTTAAAGATTGTGGAGATATTCTTGATATCCGCTTAGCTACAGATCGTGAAGGGAGGTTTAAAGGATTTGGACATGTTGAGTTTGCCACTCCAGAAGCAGCACAAAATGTAAGCTCTTGTCTCATATGTCAAGTTTGCTCATCATTCAGAATCGTTTAAAAATTATATGATGGAGGTTTAGGTTATTATTATGACCTGTTCCTTTGTCCATGTTTCTACACTTTATATTTTGGTGGAAGAGCTTGGTCTATTTCAGAGCTTAAGCTTGTATGTTTTTCAGAGCAGTGTGGAAATCAGGGAATCATTTTGGATAATAACCTAGATAGGATCTAGTTGTGTAATCTAAACAGTAAACATCAAAATAAGATAATTAGAATCATAATAAGAAAATTTAGGAGAAAACGGGCTAATATCTCCCAATGCTTCCCCTCAAGTTGGGGAGTGTATGTCTAACCTTCCCAGCTTGTTGTTCTAATCTTTAACGTTCACCCATGATAGAGCTTCTTTTAGGATTTGGCAGACTGCTGCTGTGCAGGATTGCCAGTTAAAAATATGAAGCCAGAGTTTGCTCTCTCTCTCTCTCTCTCTCTCTTTTTTGTTATGAAATTCTGAAACAGCTCTACATGCTTCATCCTATCATGGTGAGCTAGATTCTTGACTGGTTTCTGTCATGCCACAATAAACTGTCTGAAGGAATAGAATAAATTCCCAATAGAGATGCAATTGATGTATGGACTATACCACCAGCTCCTTTACCTGAACCACTTGAACCTTTATTATTTGACCTAGCTTGACCACCACTAGTTCAAGCATCTTTTCTTATGCTAGAGATCGAAGTTCAAAAGTAGATGTAGAAGAACAACAAAATCAAAAGGAGCCGGTATACTCACCAAGGAAGAAATCAAATGATAGTGAGCAACTTATACTTGAAGCACTGAGTTTTAGACCCAGTTGTAGTTTTTGAACACCTTGATATTGGTACACATCTGATAGCTCATAGTAGGTAAATTAAGTTTTTCTCAGTCTAGTTCATTGTGATAGAACCAAGCATGTTGAGTTGGAGAAGGTTGAAGAAGGGATAATTTGCTTAACATGCATCCCAACAAAAAAGCTGACATCAAACGTTCTTACTAACGGGCTTTTGAGAAGAATTTTGAAGACTGTATCAGCAAGTTGGACATGATTAATATCTATGTTCCAACCTTAGTATCATATTCTTAATAGAGTTTGTCCTATGAAAATGGTTGTCATGAGTTATACAAAACTGTTTTGTCTAAGTAAGGGTTAACCATTTTGAATATACAGGTTACAAGTTGGTTCTTCTCTTCTTTATGCTTCTTTCAATTGTCATGTATTGTTTTTTATTTGAGTTGCTATTACTTTTAGCTTGCTCTGTCCCTACTTTTTGCTGAGCTCTCTCAATGTTCAAAGATGGTGTGCTTTATTGATTTATTAATATCTAGACTACATTGAGCTGAAATTTTTTTATTACGTAATGATAGGCCCTTAAGTTGAATGGAACCAAACTGTTGAGACAATATATAAAACTTGATTTGGCAAATGAAAAGATTGTGCATTCTTCCAATAGCAGGTATTAACCAATACCTATCTTTGTCATCTTAATGGTTCGTTTCATTACATGCCTAATATCCACATCTTCCCTTTTCTGTTTACACGTTAGTATTGGTGGGAACAGAGACGACTCTGGAAATGTTGAGTCTCAAACAGTGTTTGTAAGGGGTTTTGATACATCCTTAAGAGAAGATGAGGTAATTCTATCTCGAACATATTTCTTGCTTTACTTCTTGTGGACAGATTGCATGCATGTCTCACTATCCAAGTCATAATTTGCATTATTATTTCTTATTTGCTAGTGGGTCTGTTATGATATTGTAATTTTAATATAAATGTTAGTTAGGTTAGTTACTAAAGTAGCCGTAGTAGGTGTTAGAGGTAGACGTTAGTTAGTTATGCTTCAGATGCCTATATATAGGGCCCTATTGTATCACAACAGACAGATTTGATGCAATAAGATTTCAGTGCACTATTCACTATTCAGGGAAACACTGTTCTCTCGTCTTCTACTCTCCCTCTCTTCTTGTCTTCAACCCTCTATTCTTTTTATCTCATTTCTGGTTCTAATTCTGGTTTCTACTTCTTCCTGACTTATTTTTTTCTTAAATATATTTAGTCTTAATTACAAAGAACCAACAGTGGCATCAGAGTCAGGCTGTTCATGTGCTTGCCCACTCTGAATGGTAACAAACTGATCCCAAGAATCATGGAAGAATGACTTCAAGCCGTGGAACAGAAACTGGGCATGATTGTTGAGTTACAAGACTTGGGCTTTCATGACGAACCTCAAAACATGGGACGTGAGTTTTGAACTTTGGCCTTAGTCGCTTAGAATCAGAATCAAAAGATCAGAATAGGAATGACCAGCGAGCATGGGATTGACGTGTTTATCACTGACCCATACAATTTACAAAGAAGGAATTTCCCAAATATTTTGGTAAAGATATTCGTACATGGATTTTGAAGGTTGAACGATATTTTGCACTCAAAGAGACACCAAAAGAATCGAAAATCAATTTGGCTTCCATGAATATTGATGATGATAGTTTTCAGTGGTATGCTGTGATCGAGAGACAATGGAGGGGACACGAGATCAGAATGGTTCCTGAAGATATCTGCAAAACAGTCTTCAAGACTCATTCGGGTCACGTTGAGTGGTTGGTTATGCCTTTTGGCTTAACCAATGCACCAACAACTTTTCAAGGAGCCATGAACTCTATCTTTAAACCTTTTCTTTGCAAATTCTTTTTGGTTTTCATTGACAATATTTTGATTTATATTCCTTCTATTGCAAATCATGGGCAACATTTACTTATGGTTCTGCAAGTCCTCAAGGAATATTGCTACTACATCAAGCAAAGCAAAGGTACCTTTGTTGCCACAAGTGTGGAGTATTTAGGGCACATGATCAGCAATGTACAAGTCTCTACCAATCCTATAAAGGTGCAAGCAATTGTGGATTGGCTTGAACCTCATACAATCAAGCAACTTAGAGGGTTTCTTGGTCTACCGGCTACTATCAAAGGTTTATCAAGGACTATGGGTGCTTGACCAAACCACTAACTATGCTGCCCCGAAAGAATGCATTTCCATGGACAGAGGCAGCCACCAAAGCCTTCAAATCAATGCAGTATGTTCTCAGCTCTGCACCAGTTTTCGCCCTCCCCAACTTTTCTAAGATATTTATCATGGAAACAGATGCATGTGGGGTAGGTATGGGCTCTGTCCTTTTGCAAGAAGGGCAGCCAATTGCTTTTTCCAGAAAGACATTGGCCCCTAAGCACATAAACCTGTCCATCGATGAGAAGGAACTGCTAGCTGTGGTTCTAGCAGTGGAACATTGCCACCAGTACTTGGAGAGGAATAAATTTATCATCAGAACCAATCAGCAAAGTTTGATGTATCTCTTTGGGCAGCAACTGTAAACCCCTTTTCGGATGTATTGGGTAGTCAAATTAATGGGCTATGGTTACGAGATTCACTACAAGAAAGGGAATAACAACATTGCTGCAGATGCGCTCTCTCACATGCCTTGACAACAATCAATGCAGATCACTTTATCTACTTCCCCTCCAGAATTGTTGCAGAAAATAAAGGACAGCTGGGAAAATGATGACTTCACTATCTTTCTTATCCCTGTGGCGCAGCAAGGTGGAGGAAATTGGTTCATTTTGTTTGGATGGTGATCTTCTACGAAGGAAGGGTAAATTGGTGATTGGTAACAGCCCTGAACTCAACACACATCCTTGAACATAGCTGCATTCTAGTCCTCAAGGAGGCCATTCAGGAATTCAAGCACCTTAACAGCATATTAAGGCTCTATTTTGGTGGAAGAAGCTTAGTATTGATGTCACCAAATATGTTAAAGCTTGTGAAAATTGTGTTCGGTGCAAATATGAAGTTATTGCACCTTCTGGATTGCTACGGCCACTGCCCATTCCTAGTAGAATTTGGGAGTCCATTACCATGGATTTCATAGAAGTGCTTCCAAAACCAATTGGTAAGGACACCATCTGGTTATCATTGACAGATTGCGCAAATATGCTCTCTTCCTGCCACCGTCTCTTCCCTACTCAGCAGCTACTTTGGCTTAGATTTTTATGGATTGTGTCTACAAACTACATGTGGTGCCTGCAGAAATCATTAGTGATTGCGACCCAATAATTGTGAGTAATTTTTGGAAGGAATTCCTACATGTTTTGGGGGTTGATCAAAAGCTTACCACTGCATATCACCCACAAACGGATGGGCAATCCGAGGCTCTCAACAGATGTCTAAAGACTTATTTCCAGTGTATGTGTTGGGAGACGCCAATACAGTGGAGTAAATGGATATCTCAAGCCAAGTTGTGGTACAACACTTCCTACGTCACATCGGTGAAGAGCACCCCTCATAAGCTTCTCTATGGTAAAAAACCACACTTGCACTCCTTACCTGCCTCATAATGCAGTACTTGAGGCTGTAGATCGAGGTTTCATAGCAAGGGAGGAAATGATTGGGTTATTGAAGCATAATCTCCATAGGGAAGCCGATATGATGAAGCAAAGGGCTGACCTTCATAGGACTGATTGAGAGTTTGCTGTGCGACTATGGGTTCAGCAACCTCTCGCCGCTCACAAAAACTCGCACCTTGTTACTTTGGACCCTACAAGGTGCTTGAAAGGATAGGACCAGTAGCTTATTGATATGTAAGGTGTAGAAAAAAGAGTTAGATAGTTAGTAGTTGAGTTAGGTGGTTAGTTAGTCGTGGCCGTTAGCTAGTTAAGAGGGTGAATTGTTATTGCTGTCATGTTTGGCGCCCTTCCACGTCAAACACCAGCAAGACTGAATCTTTTCCTAATGGGCTCTGCGCAAGGACCGTTTTGTCCAGCAGAATCAAAGAATTTCCATTTTTGTCCCTACAACCATTACTCAACTAGGCAAGGTTCTTACTGCAGAAGAAGAGACAGAGCCCGAGCCAAGAATCGACGACGAGAATCACAGAACAGATGATATTTGACTCAGTATTTGAACGAGCAGAGCCCAGAATCAATAGGTACTATTTTGTGTGTGTGTGTGTGTGTGTGTGAAGATTGAAAAGACTGAAAGTCTTGAGTTTTCTTGATTTTCTTTGAATTTCTGGAAAACCCAGAACTGAAGATATGTTATAGAGGTGGCTGCTATTGGAGAACCGTGAACTGATTTTGGGTTCTTGATTGAATTGACTATCTTTTTCAATTTTCTTGATGTGTTCTTGTCAACATTTTTGAACTTTGAAGAAGAAAAGAATAGTTTAGAAGTGAGCAAGAACTTCAGAGTGTAGCAAAAGTGAACCAGGATGAATACCACTGTTGTGAAGGTTGTAGAGAATTAAGGGGATTGGGAGAGAAACACATTTGAAACAAGTGTTGCTACACTGTTCATTCCATTCATACACATTAACATCAACATACAAGGGTGATTAAGCTAGGCTCTCCCCTTTATATAAGGTAGGCTTAGACTCAACCATAGCAAGGCCCATAACAGCCCATAATAGAGGCAACATGACAGCAATAACAATTCACCCTCTTAACTAACTAACGGCCGCAACTACTAACTAGACCTCTTTTTAACTCTTTTTTCTACACCTTACATATCACTTATAGGTTGGAACTTCCTCCTAACACAAGGATCCACCCTATGGATCGAGAGAGAAATATAATCTGAATTTGATGTATATTTATGTACAAAGAGGGGTATATATACATCAGTGAGGAGCCTAGGAATTAATGGCTCATGGCCTCATAACGATAATTCACTAAGTTTAATCGCTGATTATCTGCTATACTAATTACCTTGATTATATGCTATTTACATTAATGGGAAGTACTCGTAATTCCTAACACACCCCACTTTCGATGTTTCTCTCTTGAAGTCGTGTCTTGATGCTAAGGTTCGTCCACGCCATCCACCCCTAGGTTTTCTAGACTTGCCTCCTACTATGGAGCCTGAGAGTTCTGAACAGAAGGACTGCTAGGTGCAGAAGAAAATTGGTGACTGAAGTGTAAGTGCAATGGAAGGGGCCCCCAAATGAAGAGTCATCATGGATACTGCTTTATACCTTCCAGCAGAAATTCCCAAGCTTTTAATCCCAGATCCTTGAGGGCAAGGATCTTTCACAGGGGGTATTGTTATTGTAATTTTTATATAAATGTTAGTTAGGTTAGTTACTAAAGTAGCCATTAGAGGTAGGTGGTAGTTGGTATTAGAATTATAGCCGTTAGTTAGTTATGATTCAGATGCCTATATATAGAGCTCTATTGTATCATAACAGACAGATTTGATGAAATAAGATTTCAGTGCACTATTCAGGGAAACTCTCTGTACTTCTCTTGTCTTCTACTCTGCCTCTCTTCTTGTCTTCAACCCTCTGTTCTTTCTGTCTCATTTCTGGTTCTAATTCTGGTTTCTACTTCTTCCTAACTCTCTTCTTTTCTTAAATTCATTTAGTTCAAATTACAAAGATCCAACAGTCTCCAATTCTGTACTTTCAGATTAGAACTAGCCTGGAAGAGCATTTCAAATCTTGTGGAATAATTTCCAGGATATCAATTGCAAGAGATTATGGCACTGGTTCTACTAAGGGGTATGTTTCTTTTATTGTTAATAATGGCCAATTTCTTAGCTCACTGGATGATATGACATAATAAACTCTGAAAATTTTCAGCATGCCCCAATAATTTTATCTCGTACAAATCGGTGCTGTTTTTTTTTGCATATGCCTTTCTGTAGTCTTGCTGTCTTGGCATTGCATAAATTTTTGGTAAAAAAAGATTTGGGATCTGTCTACAAATGTTGTGGATTTTAAAATGGAGTAAAAATAGTGTTTTTGGTAAATATATCATGTGTTGGACCTGTGGCAAATGGGCCCTTGTCTAATGCGCAAGGCTAATCCATGAGATAGAGGGATTGTTTGCTATATATATTTGGGGAGAAGAGTTTTGTGGAGGTTAGGCAATACGAGCTGAATGTGGGAGAGTCTCTAGGCTATTGAATGCTACTGGTGGTTTTATGTTCCTGTTGGTATTGTGCAGGTATTCCCTTCTATTTTATCACCGTCTGTGGCTTAATCACTCTGGATTGTTATCTATGCTTTAATATATCAATTTATGAGGTGGAGTGGGTTCAATCATGATGAAATTGTCTTTTAATCTTTTTTCCATCAAGACAAACTTATCGTAGTTGAATTAATCATTGAGGTTTTTGTTAATAATTTTCAAAATTTGATGTGAGCATATAAAATGATAGTAATAGAAATTTTAGTTTACATATTGTGTAATATAAGATGCTTTCATAAGTGAATTAGCTTTATTTTGTACTCCTAACCAAGTCACAGAAATTCCTACTATTTATGATCAATTTTTTACTGAAAAAATGAAGTTAGAAGAATAAAATTCATGGCTGGAGTAAAAGTGATTTTGCTATTTTTATTTGTTGACAGTTTTGTGTTGGCAAACATGAAAATATGATAGGTATTGTTGGCGAAGAATCACAATGGAAAATGATAAATAAAAGTGGCAATATAGAAAACAGAACAGCAATCTGATGACATAAAATTTGGTATTTTATTAGAATATGGAAGTATGTTTGGTCATTTTGAATAATCATCATTAATATATATAATTGTTGTCCACCTTGACTGTAAATGCGTGCTCATTGTAGGTATGCTTGGATAGACTTCATGGATGTTGATGGCTTCAATAAAGCACTAGAACTAGATGGAACTGAGGTTGTAGGTTGTGCATTGTCAGTGGAGAAAAGAAGACCTCGGCGCTATATTCAAGATGGTAGAGTTGGTGGTGATCAATTAGGTGGATGGCATGGTGGTGATCAGTTAGGTGGTGGATGGCGTGGTGGTGGTCAGTTAGGCGGATGGCATGGTGGTGACCAATTAGGTGGTGGACGGTGTGGTGGTGATCGATTTGGTGGTGGATGGCGTGGTGGTGATCAATCTGGTGGATGGCATGGAGGTGGCCAATGGGATCATGGAAGAGGTTATGGCCGGAGGTGGCATTGACCGTCCAATAAATTAAAGCCTTGTAGCACAAGGCCCAGGTATTGTTTATGTACCCTGAATTATTAGTTGATTGACTTCTATGCCAAATACAAGTCTCTTGGATTTGAATTGGAACTCCCCTGATTTATCTGTTATTGTAATGAACCTGAAAATAAAATAAAATAAATGTCAACAATAAAAATAATGGATTTAAAATGTAATGACCTTGAAAAAAAAAATAATAAATAAATTAAAACCGATGTGGATAATTAATATTCTATCAATTGTAGACATTTAACTAAAGGTAAATGGTGGCAGGGGAATAGATGTTGCTATGTATTCATGGGGCTTTAAGGTCAAATCTTGGCTATGCTATATGAGTGATTTTATTATTTCATCAACTTGCAATTACTATAATGCCCTTCTGCAATTTAAACACAAGTGAGGAATTCAAAGGAAAAAAAAAACAGTAATAGAAGGAAAATTTTCCTCAGATTTTTCCCGATTTCTCAACAGATTGGAAGCTTCAGGAGTCTGAAATTTTGGGATTTTATCTCCATTCCTCCTCTCCATTGCTCTACTCCACCTTTCTCTTTGTTTGCTGGTGGTGTGTGTGTGTGTGATCCTCTTTCTCCATTGGCCGTTGCTATGCGTGCGATAATCGACAGTTTCTCTTCTTTATCTTTTGTTTTGTGTGATGTGGGAGGCAGGGTGAGTTGAGTTCGTTTATTCCTTTGGAGTCCTCTCTATTCCATCTATGTATGTGGGTGTAAGCTTCAATCTATCATTTTTTTCTAGTGCCAAACCGTTCCAGACTTCTGATCCTTCATCACCAGAACCTATCTCTGTCTCTCTCTGCTCCGCTGCTATGGGTGGGTTTTGGGTGCCATCTCCTCCTCTTGTGGATCGCTTGTGTGTAGTATGCTCAAATCATCTCTCTCTCTTTTTTCATGACTGTTGTTGATTAAGATAAAAGAAATGAGCTAGAATGTTTAGTGAATGAAATTATTAGACAACGGAGTTTATGGACAAAAGGAAGAAGATTCTGATATTAATTTTTGTTGAGGAGTTGATTTTAGAAGCTTTCTGAAACTGAACTGATGTTTGGATATTGCATTATTTGTTGATAGTTATGAATAGAGGTCTATCCTTTATGAGTTGGTCTTGATTGCCTACAAGGTGTTCGACAAAATGTTTAAAAGGGGAAGATATTTATATCGACATGTGTATCTAGAGTATTTTGATTGTGGTGAAGGATTTAAATTCTATTTTGGTTAATTATGATCTGAATTTTGCTTGAAGATAAAATTTGGATGTTTTTTATAAAAAGTTAGAAGGTTTTTGAGAAACTATGATATTTATTCCATTTGGTGCTTAGGGGTTTTATTTGGTTGTAGCATTGGAGAAGAAAGTTTACTTGAATTGGTATTTTGCTGAAATTTCCGTTGCAAGGGAAAAGCATGGGTTCTGAAATTTATAAGTTAAATGTTGTTAAGAATTTAATTTAGAGGATCTTGTGACCTCATGTGGCTGTGACTGTTTGAAGTTGTTTGACAAATAATATGAAATAGTAGTAATTGTTTTATGACTTATTTCTTTTGAATGCGCATGTGTTTGTTTAAAGGCTTGAAGTTACAAATCCGATGAATGGATCATGGTGGCCGAAGTAATGAATTTAAATTGATTCTAGGAAAATAATTAATTTAGAAAGCATAATAATTAGTTGGAAAGAAAGGGTTCAATTCCAACATTGACGTGGGAAATTTTATGATGCTTAAACTCCCTTCGTCCTATAATAAGGTCTTTTCAACTGAATCGTGGGATTATAAGAAACAGTTAAAATTAGTTAAAAGTAATAAATATATAGAAAATATAAGTTGTTTTTAAAAAATGCCACTATTTATGAATAAGAGAGATTAATAATGAAAGAAGGGTGAAAGAGAATGTATGGAGAATAAATTATGAGAGTAATTGAAGGTAAAATAGTAAAAGTGTATTTATTATTTAGACAAACTCAAGGGATCTTATAAAAGGGAGAGCCCATATGCATTTATTATTTAGACAAACTCAAAAGGAATCTCATAAAAAGGGACAAGCCCATCCCGAAAAAAAGGGATTTTATATATTGGGACAAAAGGATTATATATTTATATATATTAGAGTCCCAAATAATTTATGAAGCTTGTGATTGTGTTCGAATGTTGTAAAAAGGGAAGAAGTGCTGTTATGAGGAAATGAGGGGATATATATATATTTTTTAATGAGATTATTATATATAATTGAATAACAATAATGTTATTTGTATATTAAGTGAATTAAGTTTGAATCATGCTCTAGACTATTAAATTGGATAGTTTGCAGCTATTGGGATTATTGGGTGAGTAAATAACATCCCACTTGGATATGGACGTAATATTTTTAATCAAATTTTACATCGAATCTCTTTATCTATTATATTTTCTTATAAAACTTTTGTTGAGTACTATCGCTTTAGAAAATGGCATATTGCTGTTTATTTGATTTTTCTATATTGGTTCAAATTTGTATACATATATGCAAGGGACAAATTTTCTTAAAGGAAATACTCGCTTACTTTGTATCAAAGTGATTTGATTGACGAGATATTTACTTCCATGTAAGCCCGAAAAAAATGTTTTCAAGGGACTGAACATTGGTTGCTAACAACGGTACCATTAGCCCTTGGCGCGCCATGGCAGCTAGCATAGTGATTAGGAGATGCTAGCCCCTTGTGATGGCCAACACGTGAGGAGCGGAGGGAGGGTTTTTTTGAGTATTACTAACACTAGTTCTCTGTGGCTTCTAGCCATGCTGCATTAGTTACTTACCCGCATAGACTGTGTGTCTATATCTGTTATTGTTCTGTCTTAGTCCTATTAAAGAATGGGAATATTTTTAAATTCTTATATTGGTTTTCAAACTAGTAAGGCTCTTTGAAATTATTTATTTATTTATTCTCCCTCTTTGTTATCTTATACTCTTCGCATCTAAATGTTGAATGTCTACGTAGTTGGTTCTTTACTATTTAAATACTAATTTATTTATTTGATATGATTGGACCAATTTATCTTTATTGTATATTTATATTTTATTATGCGGGACGTTACTTACCGGAAAATATTTTTGACATTCAGATAGTAGAAGTGGACCTGCTCCATTTTTGCTCCTCCACTTGACTCTTGAAGCCCTATCTTGGAATGAAGCTTTTGGGTGCTACTTGAATAGTGTAGGCTAATCTAAATACTTCATATATAATATTGTATGGTGTATTAGAGCCAATCCACCTATTCCATAGGCAGGATCCTTGTTTTCTCTTGATATTTTGATATATTTGTACTTGTATATGTTGTTGTACCGCAGAGCTTCATATGTAGAACTTTCAGGAAGTTCAACTTACAGAGGAGACGACCGAAATTTCTACAAAAGCTTAAAATTTTTGTTTGTAAGAGATATGTTTATGTACGAGTTAGAAATGGTATATGTGTATAAGATTATTATGTCAATTTTGATATTTGTAAATGCTATTATAATTAATCTGTGAAGTAAATAGTGTTTTGTTCAATGCTTATAGAATGTGAGATTCTTTCGTGCTCTGTGCTAGTCATCCTTGAATTTTAGGGCGCGACATGTATGCCTTGGAAACTAATCATGAGATGATTGTTATGACATGCATTGTACCAAGATTAATTAAAAAGCAATTGACTTATTATATTCTGTTACATGTGGAAGAAAAATCAATATATAACTTCCCCTAGAGTAGTTATCTTCTATGTGAATCGTGATAACTATAATGTATTGAGACAACTATATATGTTGGCTGATGACCGTAGTCATGGATATGAGAGGTATCAAATCAATTCATCGGTGCTTGTTGGAGAACAAGGGTGATGACTTGATCCAATATGAGTCGCAAATCATGTAGAGATATTTGTGGGTTCCATGATTTTGTAGAGCTAAAAAATGCATGATTGTTAAAGTCCGAAAATCATATTTAATAATATGGCATTAATTATTAGCTACAATAATATTGGGCCATAATTAGACCCTGAGAAAGTTAGATTACACTACATTGACTTTAATTAATTAGCAAACCCCTTGGATTTGGAGGTTCAATCTTTCACATGTTCTTCAATTTCATGAATTAAAAGGGTCATTGTTGCATTGATTACTATGATTGCAGTAATTCCACAGTATCAATAACATCTCTTAAGGGAAAATAGGAGAAAGAAGAGACTTGAGTACCGAGGCGGATCCATATTCGGATTTGAGTCAAAGCTCTTATGTTCCATGACTCAAACATAATAATGCTCATGCAATAGAGCCCAATAAGATTGGCACAATAGATCACCAAAACAAAGAAAGATGGTAGGAGAAAAGAGATTGACAGATAACTCAATGTTAAAGCTAAGGTTTAACTGAGGGAGACACATCATATTTATAGAGGTCTAAATAGACCACTAATTAGGAAATAATGTGTACTCCTACTTACCTTCTAAGAAGCATTCAAGAAATAAATTCTTGATTAATTTCCTAATACACAATAACTTGTTTCTCAATTAACAAATCCATAATGCTTGCTTATTTATTATTTGATAAGGATACTTGTTTCATTGTCAAATAGTCTAGCTCATCAAGGGCGGACCTGAACCCAAAGTCCAACAATCTCAAACAGTGGAAGATCCTGGTTGAAGTTTTTGGGAGTGCTGGAACAACAGGAATTGCATTCTAAACAAGACAAAACATAAGGGACTTGCATTACAACATTTGAAAGATGCAAGGGACTGTCAAGAAGCCCTCTAAAACTCCTGGAAGCCCAGGGGTCCGTGGTTTTAGCCACTACCGAAAATTAAATTCTGGGTATAAATCAAAGTTTGAGTAAACATTGAAGAATTTAAAATGAAAATTTGTATTTGTATTGAATAAACAATTTTCTGTGTGTGTTTACTGTCTTCCTTGTATAAATATTAGTAACTCTAGTTTTTAATATAAAAGCCATTTGACTTTTTTTACAAAGTTTAAGGAAGCTAAATAAATTATTTAGTCATAGCATATATTGTTTATCATCAAATTATATATCAGTTTATGAATTTGGAAAATTAGTTTAGAAAAAAGAACTATATATAAATACTTTAATGTAACTTATATAGTTTTCTTAATATCTCTAGAAAAAAGTCAACTATGAAAACAAGAATATCACCTAGGGGGTGAATTGGGTGATTAAAAATCTTTTCGAATATCTTTGGAACAGACTCACACAACATAGTATAATAGAGTAGAGAGAGAGATATATATATATATCGACATAATAGATTGAGTTAAGGAGCAAATTGACCAACAAACTTTTATCTCAGGAGTGCCAAACACAAATAACTTTTAAATAGACCAAAACTACCAAAAAACTTTTAAAAATGGGTAGTCAGAACAAAAAACTTTTAAAAATGTGCAGTCAATACAACGCCGTTAGAAAAAGTTAATGTCTGTTATCTAAAGTGCAGATCGACCAATTAACTTTTACTCCAAGAGTGTCTAGCACAAAAAAGTTTTACTTTAGGAGCGCCTAGCACCAAAAAGTCCATGTGTAATCCACCTAAAATCCAATTGTTGCAAATTTTTGCCCAGACCCTTGACAAAGATTTGCCGTAATCTCCCAAAATAACCAGATTAGAAAAGGATTTGTAGTATAATGTAACCTGGGTCGTTTTCCCCGATGAATTCGCAGCAGGTTCGATTGATAACAGTGAAACAGAACAGTAAAATAGGGCGGTTTTGATGTGAACAGGATAAAAATGAAACTAAACAGAGACAAAACGAAACAAGCAGAAACAAAACGAATCAAACAGAGATTAACATAGATTAACCCAGGATTACAAATTCACTTTCCTTCCTCGGACGAAACAGATTCACAACCAAACTCGTGATCAACTTTAGATAAACCGAGATCTCTGCATTTATCCAGAATTTCCCTCA
The DNA here is from genome assembly GCA_034222035.1 of Acacia crassicarpa. Classification (NCBI taxonomy): domain Eukaryota; kingdom Viridiplantae; phylum Streptophyta; class Magnoliopsida; order Fabales; family Fabaceae; genus Acacia; species Acacia crassicarpa. The sequence continues at coordinate 1,244,060 of JAWXYG010000021.1, read as the reverse complement.
ACTGAACAATCGTTCAGAATCTGTTCGAATCAGTGGCGTATCACTGTACGATCGCACAATAATACTTTAACCTAGTTCGAACTACGTCTTTGGGAAATATCGATCTGGGTTTTTAATCAAAAACCCAATCCAAATCCAAAAATCGAATCTGATCAAAGAATACAGAAACGAGTTAGACGGTTACCGATTAAGCGTGAATCCTCTAGACAGTAGAATCCTTAATCCGTGGGCTAATCACAGAGATTTAGCCGAACATAACTAGGAAAAACGAAGAATAGATGAAGAATGCGAAGAACATATGAAGAACAGTTGAGAGAAAATAAAAGCTTCTATTTTGATCCACAAGTTTAACAAAATGTGAATGAAAAGGTGTTTTCTGCTGCTGCCACACTTAACCCTAAATGGCAAAACGAAAATGGGCTCCAATCCACAATTCAGGCCCAAAATGGAAAATACTAAAACTGGGCTTTAATTACAAATAAAAATTCAGAAATAAACATATGACTTCGGCTCCAAAATCAACCGCCCTCTTGTCTGAATCTTCTCTTTATGTCTTCATAACAATTGTAGCTCTCTGAATCATCTAAAATATGAGACAAAAATGAGGCAAATCCGATGTCTGGTTCAAGAGTTATGGTAAAAATAGCAAAGCAATGTAAAACTGGAATTTTACTATTAAAAATGGCTAAAATATGATCAAAGGCCCAAAGCCCAAATAGATATAAAAGCCATTATTTATTAGCTAAAGAGTCCTAAATTATTAATCAAGAGACAAAAAGTAGTGTATAAAATATTCAATTATCAATCCCCAACTATGTGCATTGGGGTTAGAAATAGTGAATGCAACCAAAAAAAAAAAAGAAAAGAAAGAAATCACAAATTATTAAAATTGCCCTTAATCTCAAACCTCTTAGGTTATCTCCTTCCCCCCCCCCCCAAACAAGTCCCATTTTCATATAATTGATAGATCATTTAATTAACAAATATATCATTAAGTTGCTGAATTTATATTATTAAGTATCAACGTTGATACCCATTTAGCTCTTTTTATAACAATAAAAATTAAATTCATTTCATTTCTTTCAAGATATAATAGATTTTTTTATATTTTTAAATTTTATTAACATTAAATGAATTTTTTAACTCACCTAAATTTTTTTTAATATAATAAAAACAAATAATATTTTTTTTGTTTAACATATATAATAAATTATAAAACACCTTTAGTTTTTTATTTAAATCATATAATTATATTTTTAATTAAAAATTTTGTTTATTTTAGAAAATTATAATTTTGACAAAATTGAAGGAGTAATTTTTGTCCATAGATATCTATCCAAGTAGTTTTGAATAATGACAATTGAGAAAATTTTTATTTAATTTAGTGAAATTTAGAATTTTGTATTGGGCACTCTTAGAGTAAAAGTTCGTTGGCTAATCTGCACCTTAGATAACAAACATTAACTTTTTCTAACGGCGTTGTGCCAACTGCACATTTTTAAAAGTTTTTTTTGGTAGTTTTGGTCCACTTAAAAGTTATTTGTGCTAAGCGCTCCTGAGGTAAAAGTTCGTTGGCTAATTTGCTCCTTAACCCTAAGAGATTTATACTGGTTCGGTTTAAACTCTTGACCTACGTCTAGTCCCCAGTCTCTCTAGGTATTTCACTAACTCTTCCAAATGATTACACACTCTGTACTCGAAAGTAATCCTCTTACTAGGATTTACTATCCCTTACAAGTTGTAATCAAATATCTCAATCTCAAAGTCCCACAACTTTGAGACTCTTATAAAAATAATGACTTAGTAATAAAACTCTTTAAAAGAGTATATGATAAACACTGAATATATATATATATATATATATATATATATATATATATATATATATATATATATATATTTCCGAAGATATTACACAAGAGAATGAAACAATAAATATGTATATCACGTTTGAGTGTTTGTGTTTCTGGTGGTTGGAATGAATTGAATGCTTCATCTTAAATATGGTGAAGACAATTAATGACCGTTGAGAAGATTCAATGAAGCTGTTGAGAGTAATACATATAGCTATTAGACTTAAGCGATGAATGTTACTTAGATGCTTCGATTTTATAATAATCGCCGTCCACTGCCGTCTGACATTCTAATTCCATTTGTCCGTTGAGACTTAGCCTAGAATGTGGAATGGAATTAGTTGAAAAGCTTTCGTCTTGCTCAGAGGATGTTTGCCATTTTCGAGCTTCGCTTTTTGTAGAGCATTAAATGCTCTTCTAATACATAATTGCCTTATTGCAATTTGGTGTTAATCCATGTCAAAATTATCTGAAACTCATTAACAAACTGATTAAACATAGTTAGGAATAGTAATGAGTGATGATATGAGGTATGCAAATCACTATCATTAATTTAGAGTTTACGAACATGGTGATTTGCAAGATATAGAAAGCTGACTCGAGTCATTCATAGTCTAACTTGAGTTACTTGACTCGAGTCACTTATACTTGCCTTGAGTCACAGCTTTATCTTCTCTTGAGAAAATAAAGGTTTGAGAAATAGAGAAGATGTTTCTATCACAGATTGACTTGAGTCACATTGGACTTAACTCAAGTCAACATCTTCAACTCATCTAGTGAAGATGTCTTTGTAACAAGCTAACTCGAGTCAGAGGCGGACACACGTATTGGATGGGGGGGGGCACGTGCCCTCCCTTAAATTTTCCTTTTTGTTTAATTTAAAAATTTAAATTTTTTTTTAAAATTTTATTATTATATATTATATATTTTATTTTTTCCCTCCCTCTCTATTTTCCCCGTCAAATTCATTCTTCTTCCTCCCGAATCCGATGCCGTCATTCTCATCTCACCCAAAGGTGATCCACAGCTGCGCGAGACTCTTCCTCCGACTCTCCGAGAGACCGAAACTCTACCTCTAGTCTCAGTCTCCCTCTTCGGCTCTCCACGACGTCCGACCAGCGGGAAGCTAGCCATCGACCACCGTCCGATACTTCAACCTACTTCTGTTGGGATCCATACACGCAGCGGACTAAAATTTTCTACGAATCCCGTCTCGAGGATCACTCAAGTGCGTTTAAATCAAGGTTAGGGAACCCGAATCATACCTTGTAGAATTCGGAATCATCTGGAGCCGGAGGTTTTCCTTTGATTTTAGCGAACTAGGAGCTCAAGAATTTACACAAACATTTGCGCATATTTTCTCATGGTGATCAAGAAAACCCAAACTGTAGTGAATTCGTCCGCGTCTCGTTCTCTTTGAACTGGTGGACTACCTTCTCGATCAGCAGAAGTCGACTTTTAGAATCGGCTTCCTCTACCGGTATCCACACGAACAATCTCCGAACACGGACGCGGCAGCGTGCTAGCGCCTCGAACTGTGCGTCTCTCTCTTTTCGCTCTAGAGTTTCTCGCGGATTTCTAATACGCTCGACTAAAAGTCCCGTAGGTTTTTCTAAACCCATCGGCGTATTATATTCAAAATTAATCCCCATTAATTTTGAATTTCGAATTTTAATTAAAAAATATATTAATTAAATCTATCTAATAGATTTAATCTAATGTATTTATTTAATTCAAATTAAAAGCCTTCTGATTTAATTTATCTCTATAAATTAAATCCGAGAAATGATATCTATCTATTTAATTAAATTTGAGATACAATATCTCAATTTAAATTAAATAGATAATGATATCTTTATTCGAAAATCAAATGAGATATAATATCTCTATTTGTTTTAGATATTTAATTTATCCGATAAATTAAATCTAAAACAAATATCATATAATAATATTATAATCTCCATTAAATAATATTATTATATTATTTTTGAATTTAATATATATATATATATTTATCCTAGATTAAATTCAGTATTCATTTAATCTCAGATTAATCTGAGATTCAATGAATCTGGACATTTTTACCCGTGTTGGATTATTCTTGTGTGCGACCCTGCAGGCCCATATGAGATTGGCAGTGAGTCAAGACTGTATCAGCCCACAAGTCGCAAGCGGCCTCTAGCAAGACATTGCGACTACCCAATTCACATGGGGATCGATGACACGATACTACCTATCGTACAACCATGTCACGTCCCTTTTGTCATGCGATAATTCGGTCAAGGATGAGGCATGGATAACGTCAACTTCCTTTTCTTGACCATTACTTTCTCGATTCTCGAGCAGTCTAATAAGTGAAATGGAAACTCTTTTCCATCATAGTATGGCCATACATTTCTTTGACTCACTCATCGAGGGGCCCAGTACTATCTCTCTACAAATGTGAGGGACAAATTCCATTTTGACCATTCACATTCCTCCGCATGAAAACCATTGATCCCGATCCCAGCCTTTATCATCACCCGGTCAAAGGTGAATTTTGACTAGGTCAAAGACCAGTGACCTATCATGTAGGAATCCATGATGATCTCAGGTCATAGGGCGTTGTGACGCGGTTATACATGAGATAAGCTTATGACTTAATCCATGTAGCTTTCTCATAGTGGGTCGGTCCAGCACCTTGTGCTCTTACAAGTGCCCATGACTTGGATTCGTATCTCCATACCTCATCAAAGTCATACTGGTCTTAACTCATCTTCGCTCCCGCGTAGATGACCGACTAGGGACATTTAGGATAATCTATAAGATATATCCTGGGATACAGTTATCACCATAAACATGTGAATGAAGTGATAACTTAATGGAGAACAATGACTTGCCCCTAAGGCATAATTTCCAACAACTTCATTCTTCTTCTTTGCATCGTCACGCCATCGACCACCGTCCGACACTCCAAGCCAGGTATTTTTTTCCCTCTCTATTCCTCTTCAATCACATCTCACATTTGTGGATTTTTTGCGATTTTGGGGTTTATGCTATTTGGGGGTTTTTTGCGATTTAGGTTTATGAGATTTGGGGATTTTCTGCCGTGATTGCTCATTTGGGGGTTTCTTCAATTTTCCGTGATTGCTCTATTGCTCTTCAATCATATCTCAGATTTTTTCTCAAATTTGTTTCTTGTGATAATCTGCCTTGATTCCTCTCTGTCTTTATTGTAAGTCCACTCATAGATTTATTGATGATTCCTCTCTGCCGTAATTTGCTTAGGAAGTTATGTTTTAGGAAGTTAATGTATCTTATCTCTAGGAGGTTACAGGGAAGTTATTAGTAGTTATCCTAAATTGGTAAAAGTCCCAATTTTTTCCATTTTTAAGCGGTTTGTTTATGCGTAAGGGATCTGAAAACAAGTTTTTTTTTTTTTGGGAAAAACAAGTGCAGTAATACATTTTTTTATTTTATTTTGAGATTATTGAGTTTAGGAAAAACCGTGTGCAACAGCAGTGGATTGAAGAAGAAGTAGGGAGAGAAGCCGTGTCCCATTTCTCTACCTTCTACAATTGGTTTGCTATATGATAGCTTATCTTCGAACCTCATTCTCTAAATATCTGGTTGCTGAGTTTATTTTAGGCATTTTCTTTCTTGCTTAGATTGATATAGATTATTGAGTTTAGGAAAAACCGTGTGCAACAGCAGTAGATTGCTATTTTTAACAGCATTTAGTCTTACTTTTCCTTTTATATTCTTTTATTTTTTTATGTATTTAAAGCTTTGTTTTAAAAAAAAAAATTTCCGGGGACGCTGCCCCCGAACCCCCGAATCCCCCGCCGATAGTGTGCCCCCCTTCCGTAAATTCCTGGATCCACCCCTGACTCAAGTCACATCATTTTCATAAAATGATTATCAAGTTTGGTTTTGAAAATGATTTGGAAATAGTAATGACTCGAGTCATTTAGTGACTTAACTCGAGTCACATTTGAACGTTAGAAAATATTTGGAAAGCTAAGTTTAAAATTCAATCCATTAACTCGAGTCATTACAAACTTGCCTCAAGTTAAAGCTTTTCATAAAACCATTTTACAGGGACTATAACTTGAGTCACCACAAGGCTACCACGAATCAGTTAAGTTCAAAAATGCATTTAGACTAAGTTTTTGAGTACATGACTCGAGTTACATAGACTCTGACTCGAGTCAACATAAGCCAGAAACTTAACTAAGTTATTGAAACTATTTTTCTTAAATATAAAACATGTGGCTTAAATCAATAACAAATTTTTACTTACAAATGTTAATTACCATCAAAACATACATAGAGAACTAACAAACTGGCTCTTACATAAATATATGATTAGCATAGTAGTGTTTGCACCTCCTTATACCAACGTGCCTTTTCATTCTCTCTCTCTTCCCCCCCTCTCGGATATGATTTGGGCACGTCAATTCCTTTTGTTGATGACGAGCAGTGCATGAGTATTCTTTTGCTCAAGTTCTGTTGCTTCTCATGAGAATTAAAATTGTAAATTGATGAGAATAAAGTGGAGCGTCATAAGTTGCAGATGGATTTGGGAAGTTTTTGTGGCTGTATAAACCTTACAATTTTGTTGAAGATAAAAAAGATTATTACACTCCATCCTTAATATAAAATGTAGTTTGTAGAGTGAATGTTAACCTTATTTTAGGGACTGGACATATTAGTAATAGTATGTGTTGAGCCCCATAATTATTATGTATTGTATCAAATGGATGATATTTGTGACGTTGAAATAGAAATTGTCAATGGCTGGGCATACCAAAAAAGGAAATTGTCAATGGTCTTCTCTAAACAAAAATACTTTTGATTGTGGGTTTTGTGCATAACACGAAATTTAAGAAATATACCTCCTTCGCCACTCCACCAGTGGCTCGGCTGGGTCTCGCTCCCTTGGCTATCGTATCGACTTGGCTTCGTCCTAGAAGCTACTACTTATGCTTCTCTAGGCTTCGCTATCACTCATGACTGGTATATGGATTTCTCTATGTAGTGGTCGGCCTTCTAGAAGCTTCGCCAGAAGCGACTAGTTGCTTCCTAAATGCCTCCTTCCTTGCCGCCCACGCACAATACTAAGCTAGGAGAGTAAGCCTTAAAGGCCTTGCTTGCATTCTAGAAATGGTAGGTTTTTTCATGCCCTTCCTGCCTACTAAAATTGATGTGAATGTTCATGACAGCTCTTCAAATCCTATTCAGTCTGATTAGATATGTCACTGAAACAATCAGTTTTGTCTTTGTTTTATTTTCGGGTTCGGTCAGAAGGGACAAAAGAGAGATGCTTTCTATCAGTCAAAAGCAGATATCACCCCCTCATGCTCCCCGGTTCGCTTGCCGAGGAATAGAAAGGGAGGACCGGGGTGTTGTGATTTGTACACGCAGCGGAATAAAAATTTTACGAATCCCAAAGAGAATCGCTCAACCGCGTTTAAATCAAGATTTGCTAGAAACTATACCTATGCGAATTGGTGAGTGTCTCTTTCGAATTTGATCATGTGGGCTACCTACTCGATCACCAGGAGTCGACTCTGCAAATCATCTCCCTCTACCGGTATCCACACGAATAGCCTTGAACATGGATGGCAGCGTGTTAGCGCCTTCAGTATTCTTGCGTCTCTCCTTTTCTCTCTAGGGTTTCTTGCGACTTCTCTAATTCAACCGATTGCTCAATATGACTAGATCAATATCTATTTAAAGAGTTTCTAAAACCCTAATGAGCCGTATTAAAATATTCCAAAATTAATCTAATTAATCTTGAAATTCGAATCTGAATTAAAATAATATATTAATTAAATCTGTCCAATAGATGTAATCAAATATATTTATTTAATCAGAATTATGAGCCTTCAGATTTAATTTATCTTTATAAATTAAATCTGAGATAAGATATCTTTCTATTTAATTAAATCTGAGATACTATATCTCAATTTAATTAAATAAATTAAATACTATATATAATAATATTATTATCTATAAATAATATTATTATTATTTTCGAATTTAATAATATATATATCCATCCTAGATTAAATACTGTATTCATTAAATCTTTGACATATATAAGATTTAATGAATCTTGACACTTTTGCTTGTGTTGGGTTATTCTTATGTACAACCCTGCAGGCCCACATGAGATGGGTAGCGGGCTATACTAGCCCACAAGTCGCAAGCGGCCTCTCTAGCAAGACATTGCGACTACCCAATTCATATGGGGATCGATGATACGATACTACCTATTTTACAGCCATGTCACGTCCCTTTTTGTCACGCGATAATTTGGTCAAGGATAAGGCATGGATAATGTCAACTTCCTATTCTTGACCATTACTTTCTCGATTCTCGAGTAATCTAATAATTGAAATGGAAACCCCTTTCCATCGTAGTATGACCATATGTTTCTTAGACTTACTCATTGAGGGGCCTGGTATTATCTCTCTACAAATGTGAGGGACAAATTCCATCTTGACCATTCACATTCCTCTGCATGAAAACCACTGATCCTGATCCAAGCCTTTATCATCACCCGGTCAAAGGTGACTTTTGACTAGGTCAAAGATCAACGATTCATCATGTAGGAATCCATGATGATCTCAGGTCTAAGGGCATTGTGACGTGGTTATACATGAGAAAAGTTTATGACTTAATCCATACAGCTTTCTCATAGTGGGCCGGTCTAGCACCTTGTACTCTTACAAGTGCCCATGACTTTGATTCGTATCTCTATACCTCATTAAAGTCATACTAGTCTTATTTCATCTTCGCTTTCGTGTAAATGACCGATCAGGGACATTTAAGATAATCTATGAGATATATCCAAGGATACAGTTATCACTATAAACATGCAAATGAAATGATAACTAAATAGAGAACAATGACTTGCCCCTAGGGCATAATTTCCAACACGGGGGCCAAGAGCAAGTTGGGTTGGGGTATGGAGCTGTAAGCACGGTGGGGCATGACAGAGGACGTGCTCGTACGGTTCAAAGAAGGGTATGACCAACTCATTGATTGTTGGGAACTTTAATTCCTCTATATTCGAAATATGCCTTTCTAGGGGCATTACAATCTGTAACTCAAATTGTCTCTTATGAACTCTCTATTGGTCTTATTCTTATTTTCCACCTTGTGAGCGCGTTTGGATCCGCGAAGGCAATCACTCGAATGTTCCCCTAACCCAACCTTGGAACGGACCAGAGGGAACCAAACATAGGGAATGTCTGCGTCTCGTTGGCTGGCAACTTTAGCTGATCAAGGACCAGGGCACAAGGGTCCTAGTACTGCCAGGTACAAATAACCTCGGAGGTGATTGCAATGAGCAGAAATCTCATTCACTGGCCTAGACGACAAGCAAACACTCAAACGTGAGAGCAAGGGATCACATAACGAATGGACAAGATCCAAGGAGGGAGGAAAGAGGAAGGCAAGAACCATGCTTTCAAAGACTTAACCCAACCCGGTCTGAATCTTATCTGAACTGCGAGAATAACTGACTAAGCCATGCCATAAGGGTCATTCTCCAAATGGGACAGGGCCAAGCCTTTAGGTTCTTTAAGTAGGATGAGTGATAGATCGGCCATAGGAGTACTCCGGGATATAAACCAGGGCAACCAATGTCGAGCTTACAACGATGCCGCCCGTTTTCATTTCGTTGAAGTCCCCAGCAAAGGAAAGGGCCATAGGTGATGGCGTGTTCTGTCACGCCTAGCTTAATATGCCTATATTTATCAGAGTTTAAGTGCATAGGTATCAAAATAATTTGGACGACTTAATTGCGGAATAAAATCTTTCTTAAAATAACCTAGTTTGAAAACATGAGGATAAATTTTTCGCGATTTGAATCTATCCCATGGTAGGATGTTAATACAATAATCCAAAATAAACAAGTGATAAACGTTAATTATAGTCCAACTACTTATATTATAACAAAATATTCCTTCTGCTGTATCCCTTACAGCTGCGTCTTTCCTCTTGAACTCGATCCACTACCTGTTTCTTTCATGCGGTCTGGAGTTCAAAAGAATGAACCCCAGGGGTAACAATGAATCTTATATGCAAATATGAAATGTAAAAGATAGTATAACACATGTATCATCATAGAGTAATTCACAATAAATAATGTAACACCCCGAATTTTGGACCCTAAGCATTGAGAATAAGCCTGAAATAGACGGACGACTAGGCCCAGTTCGAGAAGTGTCCCAAGAACGTTGAGAGTTAAGGAAGCCTCTCTGGGACTAATTAACTCGGCTATACGGGTTAGTAGACCTAGTATGCTGAAACCGTGGAATTAAGGTGCTAATGTAAAATGGCCATAGAAGGTGTATACGATGTAAGTCTGGTCGGAAAAGATGCCGCCCAACTATGTCCTCAAGTATAGGGGACTTAGTTGAGCTAAAATATGCCAGTACAGGTAAGTATATGGCATTTTCAGGGTAGTCATGGGTGTCCTGCGTTTTTGAAGGAAATAAGAAAGGAAGAGAGAGAGAATATGTATCTGGACCCAGTATAGAAGGAAAAGTCAGTGGAAGCAGTGCTACGTCGGACACGTGGCATTTCGGGGCTAGAAGTTGGACTACCGGGTAGCACGCATTACGAGGTGGATCTGAAGTACGGGAATATGGATTTCTTATCCTCCAAGACACTTAATTTGAATCCCTTGGGATTAGGGAGAAAGGACTGATGGTCCGGGCCCACACAAGTCCAATGGAAGGGCACACATTATGGAGAAACGTGCAACCGGCAATCGGGAGTTGAGCGGGGCTGGATAGGATTTCTCGGAGTCATGCCTAGGCCCAGGACATTGATAGGGGACTAATTCCAGTTGACCCAGAGGAGAGAGAAAATATCTGGTCATGTAATTATGAGGAGAGAGAATGTCACATCAGAGTCAAATGAAGAGAGATAAAGAATAAAATAATCCGGTTTAATCTGGACCACACAATTCAAACTTGATATGACATTAAAGTGACATGTAATTATGACTTGGAAAGTGCAATTATGGCATATTTTGGGGCAGATTTCGTGGACCCCACTGCTTTGGAAGAAGACGACATGAAATGACCATTTTGCCCCTGCACCTTAAACCTACAACTAAGACCACCTAGGGGCAAATCTGGAACTCTATTTTTGGGCCTTGAATGCGCCATTTTCTTTCCATGGAGAACCCTAGAGGATTCTAGAAGACTTGATGGCTAAGCAAGGGGAAAAATTAATTTAATCCGAAGCATCCTTTTACCCGATGGACAATAATCAAAGTTGGATAAAAGCTTGCATCCTTGAGGCCTATAAATAGGGAACTCTTCCATTCATTTTCCCCACCTCAACCACGTGCTCAAGGAGTGTAGGAGAGTGCTCAGCTGAAGCTTTGGGTCCAGGAGGTGAAGAAGCTCATACACAACCGATATCCGGAGGGAAGTCCCTAAATCAGCGATCAAGTTATCTTCACTTCTGCCCTATGGTATTTCGTGGTGTTTCAGTGGGTTTTTCATATTTTTGAGGTCTTCAATGAGTCCAGAAGGAATTTTGTGTAGTGTTAAGTGGGATCACCTCTTTCTGAACTCAAAAACCCTAAGTCTTTGTTATACGAAAATCTGTTGGTGATTTCCGTTTTTGGGCAGTGAAGTTTAATCGGTATTTTTGAAGGGGTAAATGGAGTCGGATTTCTTTGAAATTTTACGTGGTGAAAGTAGACAACCTGAGGATGATTTTGATATAATATGTTGTGGCATTTGGAGTTTTCAACCGAGAGATATTTTAAGATGAAAATGACCTAAAAACTGGATTTTTCTCTCGGACCAGTGGCTAGTAATTGGGGATAAGGACAAGTTTTGAACCCAGATGACTTGGGTAGCTATTTTTTCCTATAAAATAGACATCCTAAGGGTTCTAAGGCCACTGATCCCATGTCAAAATGAGTTTTCTAGAATTTATTAAAAATCGGCAAATTTGGGTCAGCGTTTCTGGGAAATTCTGGTGCTATGCGGATTTTATGGAACTTGAAGCAAATTGTGTTCATATGACTAAAAGCATGATGTTTGGCTGTATCTAGGGTGTTTGCACACGTGGACCCTATTTTCAATGTCAAGGGAAGAGTTTGCTATTTTCAAGGCGTGCCAAGTAGTAACTGTTGACTTGCATACTCTATGTTGCTTTTGCATGTGTGTTTTATCATGATGTAGGAGATTGGGCTGCAGTGCCTCTACTGCAGTACCGAGATCGGGCTGTAGTACCTATTGGGCTGTGTGTCCTTAGGGCGTTGTTGCAGTACCGAGGTATGTGGTTAGGTGGAGCCTATATGATTGTGTGTTTATAGGTGTCTACTGAGGCCTAGGCTAGGTGGTTAGGGTCGCTCCCTTACTACTGAGGCCTGTTTGCGCGCTGAGTCCGGGGGCTTGTCTTGACCAGACGGTCTGGCGGAGTTGCTACATGTCAGTTGGTTGTGACAGAGGCAGGTTTATTTGTACTTCCTGATTGTGATTAGAATTGCATGCATTGTATACATATTGTATATGAGTCTAACAATTACTCTGGGGTTCAACTTTGAACTTCAGACTAGTTCAAAAGGATACAGGTGTAAGGTAGTAGCGGTTGGAGGACTTGAAGAAGGTCGGGCTTGGTGCGGAAAGACGAAGGAATAGAGGATGCCCAGTTGTTTCTTGTACTTCTATAATTGGGATGACTGTATGAGTTACACTCACTGTTTAGTATTTATTTTGGACGATTGTACCTTTAACGCTATGTGGACTACTTTATGTTTTTGTATGTACATTTACCAGTATATTGTAAGTTGTCCAAACCGATCCAATACTCTGTCGTGCGTACTCTGATGTATGATTAAAGGGAGTAATCAACAAAGCAAAGATAACAAGAGAAAAGGATCCCTCTAACCTGCCACCCGAAAGGGCGAGGCCGGTAGGGGTGTAACAAATAAGTTGCACCGTAACCGCAGTTAACGGCCAAGGACCGCAACCCTTTAGGACATGTAGCCTCACTCCATATCTAGGATATACACATGCAAATTATCTAGCAACATGATCAGTTATACATGAATACAAACATAAAAGCTAATAAGATAACAATTACTCACCTCAAACTTAAATCTTTAACTTTGTCTGAAGATGCTGGGATCAGAAGAGGTGTCAAAGAATGTCTATAAACGTTTATTATTGTCATTAGTCATTTCTTGCGTCCCAAAGTAACTAACTACGTGAATTATTTTAAAGGATTAAAAGTGGTTATTAACCCCTAAAATAATAATACAATTTTTAATAAATAATAATATTTATTCCTTTTCCTGATAATAATAACATTTATTTAATAGTATTATTATTTTCTTTGTAATCATTTCTCTGGGTTGATGGGGGTTTTGGGTACAGGGGTTTCGAGTTGGGGTTGCTGGGATTTGAGATAGGGTGTTGGAATACTTTTCTACGGGGTATCAGAATTCGAGATAGGGTATCAAAGTCTGAGATAGTGTGTCAGTATCAGGGATGGGGTATCAGAGTCTGAGATGGTGTGTTGGTATCAGAGTTTGAGATAGTGTGTTGGTATCAGGGATGAGGTATCAGAGTTTGAGATAGTGTGTTGGTATTAGAGTCCGAGATAGGGTATCAAAATTCGAGATAAGGTATCAGAATTCAAGATGGGATGTTGGAATCCGAGGTAGGGTGTCAGAATCTGAGATAAGGTGTTGGATTCTGAGTTAATACCAAGTTTTCCCTACACTTAAACACATTCAACGTCATATATATATATATACTCCAACATACAGTCTAGAAAAAGCTCCAGATTTAATAGGCCAATTTCAAAAATTCATATCTCTCTGGATACAACTCTGAATAAAGCATGTAACCTATCAAATTAAACCTTGTTGTGTCCACTTTGTTTCTGGAAAATTTCATGTCAAAACTTGATCATTAACTACTTCAAAACTTAACACGAAAATCACTGTTTATTTTTGGAAAATGACAGTTTTCCAGTTTTGCTGTCAAACTTTGAAAAATTATAACTGCCAACCTACACGTCCGTTTTGGCTGTTCTTTTGCTCGTTGCAAACCCTATTGAGTCTACTATCTACTGTAAAAATTTTGTGGAAAAACTCAAAGGTTTAACTATGAAACAGAAGCACACAAGATTCTTTGTTTTAGACAAGAAAAACAAAGCATGGTTACGTTTTTCTTCTAACTAAACCACTTGCAGCAAATTAAAGCCATGGAAATAGGAAGGATAATACTGAAGGAACTCACCTTAGAGGATTCATCAAGCTTCACAATCAGCTCCTTCGTCTTCTCCAGTCGTAGCTCTCTCCCTTTCTCACTCTCAGTTCACACTCTCAACTTTCCTTCTCTCTTGAGCTTTCTCTCTTGCTCTCAGTTTCACTTGCTGAGCAAAGTGAATGAATGAAGATCAAGTAGCAATGCTTAAATAAGAACGTATAAAGAGTCTGATGTCATGAGCGTTTATACCTCTGGAAGAGTATGGTGCTTCTGCTATTGTGTGCTGAGTTAATCACGCTGAAGAAATATGGCTAATGGCTTTTACTGATAGCTCTCCACTGCCACGTGCTTCTGCTGAGGGACTTATTGGGGATAATGGGCTTATGGTGAATATTATGTTATGAGGCCCATTTTAATGCCTAATTGATCCTCTTCCAAACCTTTATTTCAATTAGGTACTTAACTCAATTAATTGCAAATATTGGAATAATGATAACATTAAATCCTTAATTCCATAAATGTTTTAGGCTTGAAAATATCCTTTATGAATATTCCTTAACCTTTTCCAAAAATAAATTTAAGGAAAAATAGACCTTAATTTCCAAATAATTATTCTCATAATTATTTTAAACCAAAATTTCATAATTAATCTCCATACATTATTCAAACTTAAGAATTCCAAAATTTAGGATGTTACACGTTCTGCTTCTTATCATCAGAAGGGCGCTAAAATCCTTCCTATTGGGTCGTGCATGATAGCTGGTATAGATGAATAAAGGCAGGCCGCTTGAACGGGACCTATTATCTTAATAGGTGGCAAAGCTAAATTGAGAAACGGGTCGAGCTGATTGATGAGTTCCAATTTAGAATGTCTATTTTATAGGAAAAATAATTACCAAAGCTATCTGAGTTCAAGTCCTGTTCAGATTCTCAAAACTTAGCCACTGGTCCGAAACAGAGCCCAGGTTTTTAGGTTATCTTGAGTATTAAATATCTCTCGGTTGGAAACTTCAAATGATACAAAATATTATATCAAAATCATTCTCAGGATGTGTAATTTCACCATACAAAATTTCAAAGCAATTAGACACCATTTGCTACCTCAAAACCACCGATAAACACTTACTGCCCAGAAACAGAAATACCCGACAGATTTTCGTATAAAGAGATTTAGGGTTTTTCAAAGTCCAAACGAAATGATCCCACTGATCCCTACACAAAAGTGCCTTTTAAATCCATTGGAGACATCAAAAATATGAAAAACAAACTTCACAGCCACGAAATACCACAGGGCAGAAAAGAAGAGAACATAGTTGTCGGTTTCAGAACTTACCTTCGGTTGTCGGTTGCGGGTGACCTTCAGCACTTCCAGAACCAAAGACCTCAGCTGACCTATTCCTCCAACACTTCTTGAGCTCGAAATAGGCAACCAAAAATGGGAGGATATGTCCTATTTATAGGCCACAAGGTTGCACTCTTTTGTCCAACTTTGGTTAATGTCCATTGGGTAAAAGAACGCTTCGGATAAAATTATTATTTTCTTATGCTTGCTGCCCAAGCCTTCTAGAAGGGTCTAGGGTTCTCTTTTGGGCAGAAATGGCGTGCTCATGGTCCAAAATTGATGTTCCAATTTTGCCCCTAGGTGGTCTTAAGGGTTGGTTTAGGGTGTAGGGGTAAAACGGTCATTTTGCACTGTTCATCTTTTCCAAGATTGGGGCCCACAAAATCTGCCCAAAAATATGCCATTATTACTCTTTTCAAGTCATAATTACTTGTCATGTCAAGTTTGAATTGTGTGGTCCAGATTTAACCGGGTTATTTTATTCTTTATCTCTCTTCATTATTACTCTGATGTGACATTCTCTCTCCTCATAATTACTTGTCCAGATATTTTTCTCTCTCCTCTGGGCCCCCTGAATTTCATCCACCATCAGTGTCTTGGGCCTGGGCCTGACTCCGGTGGTCCTAACCGGTCCCGCTCAGCTTCCTTTTGCCGGTCCCACCTTACCTCGTAATGTGTGCCCTTTATATGGACTTATGTGGGTCCGATTCCCTAATCAGTTTACCCAAACCACAAAAGGTTCGAACTTTAGTGCCTTGGAGAATAAGAAACCCATATTCTCGTACTCCAAATCCTCCTTGAAATGCGTGCTATCTGATAATCCGACTTTTGGGTCCCGATATGACACGTGTCCGACACAGCACTACTCACCATTGACTTTTTCTTCTTCACTGGGTCCAGGCACGTGTTCTTTCTTTCTCTCCTGGTCCACACGCATATTCTGGGCCCACAATGCTTGCTTTTACTTTCTTTATGATGCCGGCTAATATCTCCGGAATTTCTTCGTGCACAAGTTACCTTACCGTTGGCCAGGGTTTCCTCTTATTTTGACTTAGCACCTTCGCTACTTATCAATAACCAATCTTTTCCATCTTAGGGCCTTGTAAATAATTATATGTCATGACTACGGAAAATAAATACTCCAAAAGACTTCTCATTACTGGGCAAATTTACACTGATACATATATTACAAAAGTAGGGGTGTTACAGCAGTGGGGACTATCATAGGAAAGCTCGCCCCCGTTAGCTAACATAGAAAGATATTCCCGAATAGCAAAAGTCTCTATGTTAATCTCTTCCCGACTAGGCCATCACTTGGGATGGGAGTGGCTCAGCCCATATGCATCATTTAATGAAAGCACTCCAGTCAGGAAGTGGCTTGTCAACCACGCTTTTCCTCCCTCAGAACAATGCTCTTCACCAACCTTAACGACCTTGGGTTGGGGCAAGACAACAATAAGTAGTTCACTCCAGGACCCCACCCTTGCAACAGCAGGATGTCGGCTGAGATGGAGATGGGAGCCAACCTAGACTTTCCTAGGGCTTGCCTTGCCCCAACATCTAAATAAAATGCAGGCTCCGAAAAGGAACCAGTCTAGCCTCTTCAAGAAAGCTTTTCTTTGTAGATGCTACTTATTCACTTGAACAATGCTCTAACACAAAAGTGTGACGCCCCTTTCTCCCATGCTCAGTCATAGGCAGCATCTTGAAAAGTGCGAATGAGCCACATGCAGGGAAACTTGCATGTGTGGTTATGGTTGGGGACCCCGGTATACTATGTTAATATGTGTAGGTCCCCATAATTCGAGTGAGATTGTCATGGCGCAAAAACAGATATGGTCTGGTATTCCCTTGTTTCTTGTATTGGTTATGTTCTTCATTTCTTGTCTATTAGAAACTAATCAAGCTCCGTTTGATCTCCTAGAGTGAAATCTGAATCAGTTGCAGGCTATAATGTAGAATATGCGCGGGATGCAATCCTTAATAGTCCACTGTTGGCGGAAGCTAATGTCCTGGGGCCCCGAGGACTCATTATGACTAAAACAAGGGGTGGGTCTTTACCAACTTTCAAATCTAAGATTTTAGGTAAGCCAAAAAAATGTGAGCGCCCCTATGCGAGCCTTATTGAAAAGGCCCCTTACTATAGAACAAAGCAAGGGATTGAGCTTTAGAAAGCTGTTGCTTGTTTAGCACAAGCATTAAGTAAGGAACCCATCTTATTGAAAACTCAAGTAAAGCCTTTTTATATATGTATTCTATTAATGCGCTCAAGCTTGCGAAGAAAGAAACAAGTGTTCAAGCTCTCAACTTACGTCAAGCTACTCCTACTGCTCCTTTCCCAGCAAGAAAACTCATGTGCGTCTAGCAATCAAACGGATATGTAGAAGCGCAATGAGCAAGAAAACTCTTCTATGTCGAAAGCAAGAAAATGGATGTGTGTCAGAGGCATAATGGCTTTTGCGCTAGCTCAGGCTGTTGCTTGTTGCTTTCATGCATTTGAGCTTGGGCCCTTGCTTGTTTGTTAGCGCAACATGCTCCGTTGCTCAAGCAAAGTGAGAGGCCTTAAGATGTTAGTGTCACTCAAGTGTCAGTTTGAGGGCTAATGGCTAACGTGCGCTCAGTCCGTTGCTTGTTAGGTCGAGCGTCTTCAAACCTTTCTATGTTATTAGTAAAGGGCTTTTCTTGCTTGTCACACTTTTCATTTTTATAGGACTACGTGCTTGTTGGGGCAGAGCACTCTTCATTTAAAACTAATGAATGTCGGATCGGGGGTTTCTGCCTTGTTATCAAAAAGGGAGTTGGGTAAAGCAAACTCCCTCCTTGGACGAGCACGAGGCTTAGTCAAGTAGAATTGGGATGCGTTGCTTAATGCTCCAATCAATAACAAATCAGTGGGGCCATGCCGGTACGACTTAATATGCGTTAAAAAAGTCAATCCCTCCACTACGACACCAAAAAAAACCGAGCCGAGCTTCTAACAACCCGCTCGCTTCAATAGAACAATATTGTGGCAATGTAGACCTAAGTGGTCATATTGGATCTTTAGGAACCATCACAAGTACGGCCGGTCTATATTTAAATGAGAATGTCATGTCGTCCAGTAGAACCCAGAAGAAGGTGACTTGCGCAGACATCTGACTTCTTTTCAATATAAAGGAATAGCCAAACCAACCCAGCTGGCTGGTTAATGTCAGGGATCTTATTGGCCGGCAAACTAAAGACGGACGACCACGATCCTGACCTTACCAGCACTGGAGGTGTACTAATCAATGAACCCCCGAAACTTACTTTCTTTCTGACAAAATAAACCCTAGTCACAACATATTGTTGATATTGATTGAGTTTGAGGGACTTTTGCTGACTAAATCCATCCATAAACCTAGACCCCAGCAACCTTCATAACCAAAGCGTCAAGACAACAGCCAAAGGTCACCTTTGGATTCTTAGGTAAGGGCAAAGAAAAGAAGAGCACGTAGGATTGCCAACCACTACATAATCTACTGGTGGCTGAGAGAAAGCAAGTAGCACCTTGTATAGGTTGGGTAGAGCTTGAAGAAGTGAGCTCCTATCAGAGAAAGCCATTGCACACTAGCCTAGCTAGCTAGCGTTTTTCAACTGGCTGTTATGTTAGTTGTAGCACGCTTCCCTCCTTATCTCACTGCGGAAAGATTTCTTAGTATTTTCTTATGATGACCTAGTCAAGAGAGTACGAAACATCGGTGTAAAATATTGAGTGGGATCTATGAGGTTGGTTATAGTAAGGCCTGGTCGGAAAGTGTTGTTGCCTCTATCATTAGCTCGGGTAGTCGTCGTTTCTAGTGTTTTAGTCACCTTTCCATGGCTCCCTTAATTATGTGCTAGGAATTTCCCTAGTGAGTAATGGGAAGCGGGCTAGTCCCCGAAAATGCTCATTTAAGTAAAGTCGTTGGGTTACACAGGCTAGTAGCTGTAGAATGGTCGATTTAGGCAAAGGCGAACCCATACATAACCATAACATAAATAAAAAAGAGTAAGAGAGAACCAAGGAGGGAATGAATCTGACTAGATACTTTTGTTGGAAATTATGCCCTAGGGGCAAGTCATTGTACTTTAGATATTTATGTTATTTAAAGTATTCTCTTTTAGTTATCATTTTCGTTTACATGTTTGTATTGATAACTGCATCCCTAGATATATCTTATAGATTATCCTAAATGTCCCTGGTCGGTCATCTACACGGGAGCGAAGATGAATTAAGACCAGTATGACTTTAACGAGGTATGGAGATACGAATCAAAGTCATGGGCACTTGTAAGAGTACAAGGTGCTAGATCGATCCACTATGAAAAAGCTGCATGGATTTAGTCATAAGCTTATCTCATGTATAACCGCATCACGACGCCCTATGACCTGAGATCATCATGGATTCCTGCATGATGAGTCACTAGTCTTTGACCTAGTCAAAAGTCACATTTGACCGGGTGATGATAAAGGCTTGGATCGAGATCAGTAGTTTTCATGCGGAGGAATGTGAATGGTTAAGATGGAATTTGTCCCTCACATTTGTAGAGAGATAATACTGGGCCCCTCAATGAGTGAGTCTAAGAAATGTATGGCCATACAATTATGGAAAGGAGTTTCCATTTCACTTATTAGATTACTCGAGAATCAAGAAAAGTAATGGCCAAGAACAGGAAGTTGACATTATCCATGCCTCATCCTTGACCAAATTATCGCGTGACAAAAGGGACGTGACATGGTTGTACGATAGGTTCTATCGTGTCATCAATCCCCATGTGAATTGGGTAGTTGCAAGGTCTTGCTAGAGGACGCTTGCGACTTGTGGGCTGGTACGGTATTGGCTCACTGCCAATCTCATGTGGGCCTGCAGGGTTGTACACAAAAATAGCCCAACACGAGCAAAAGTGTCCAGATTTATTGAATCTTAAATCCGCTGCGTGTACGGATCCCAACAACTTTTTCTATCTCATTCTGGAAAGAAGGCAATTCACTACTGGCAGGAGAGAGAAGAGGGAATTTCTTAGTAGGCAAGACAGACATGAGAGACGTTTACAACTGAAGTAGGGCATTCCTTTACTTGAATGAGTAAGTAGATCAAATCAATGAAATGCGGTTAATAACCTCTCTTCTAAGCCATGGAAAGTACAACTCCATCAAACCTATGTGAGGATAGGATTCAAGATTATTAGTTTTGTGGGAAGAATTTGCTTGCTTACTGGGTTAGAGAAAGATCAAATAAATAATGACTATAAAGAGTAGCTATTTGATCTTTTGGGTTGGCTAGTCCTCATGGTAACGATTGTAGATCTCAGGGGGTTGTTAGACCGTAGCTTGGTAAGCTATGCAAAACCTGAATAAATTCATTTCCATCCCGGACATTGTCCTAGGGCCCACTCGCTCATCCCGGACATTGTCCTAGGGCCCACTCGTTGATAGGACTGACTGACTGAGTGGATCAAAAGAACCGAAAGACTGACTAGTTGGCTCACATAGAACCAGTACCAAGCTAATAGCGAGCAAGAGAACCTTTCTTTTCTTTAGAACTAAGATAAACTATAATGACATGAGGGAGAAGGGATGGATCAGCTGGAACTGCTTGTTGCACAATTGATGATCGAATATAAGCGGATAGCTAATCCCTCTTTCAACGAGAGTTGCGGACCCTTTCTTACTTACTCTTAGTGCTGTGCGAGCCTCGATTTCATTTCCTTTCAACGAGAGTTGCGGGCCCTTTCTTACTTACTCTTAGTGATGTGCGAGCCTAGATTTCATTTCTTCTTCTTCTAAGGCAGCTAGTTAGGCCTAGTGAGAGCTCAGGATTGGACGAAAGCCTAGCGATTGGACTATCAAAGAGCTGTTGGTTGGGAAGAATCTCTTTTCCCTTGATTGTTGTGGGCCTTCATTGCTGAAACTAGACTGGCTAGGACCACTAGAGGGGACATACTCCCTAGACTAGTAACATCCACTTCCCAATTCTAGTAACTGTTGGCAAAGTAAGACCCCTTCCTTACTAGGATCAACTAAAGCACCAGCAAGTTCTTCTATACCTTTTTACCCGGCAGTAAGAAATAGATTATTCAACCGATTGATGATCGAAAGAAGACAAGTCCCAAGTTCAAGAAGTAGTTTCAGTAGGTTCCCTCTTAACTATTGATAAAAACAAGCCCCTTTTCATAGTGAATTAAATGAACTATGAGAGAACGGAATGATCCAAGTAACCTCAGACTGGTTTTCCGACCCTATCAGACTTTCTCTAGCTCATACACCTGGATCCAAGAGGGACCTCTTAGTTAGCCATGATATATTCCTCTGTGGGGCACCCTTAACATTAAGGCAATAAGCTATACAATTTTCGGGTGGATTTTCACGCCTTTCAAAAGATATTTTTAGGGCAGTAATGTGTTTCATTATTAAGCGCCTCAAAAGGATCCTTTCTGTAGTACTAGATGATGAAGACCTTTTGTCATTAGCCTTGGGGTCTACAATCAACAATTAACCAAGGATTGCATATAGGCAAACCAAGGATCGTTCTCTCTTCTCGAGGAGCCTTTTATTGGATCCTAAGTAATCTAGATGTCATGCAAATGAAATGAAAACAAGGGGGGATTGGTTTTTGTTGAAATTAAAACAGGAATTAAAGACAGAATGAAGAAAATTGAGATTAATCAAATTGAAATGGATCAACCCAGAATTGGGATTCTAAGACCTTCCATCATCGAACAAAAATAGGATAACTGAACTTGTGATTGATTCTAGACAAACCGAGATCTCTGCATTTGTCCAGAAACTCCCTCGACTAGACGATCGCCTAGCATTTGATCGAACACGTGGTGAGCTCGTTGTACGATCGCACAACGTTCTCTGCAACCCGGTTCGACCTAAGTCCTTGGGATTTCAATCTGGATATTAAATCTAATACCCAATCCATAATTATAATCGGATCCGATTAAAATTAACAGAAACAAGTCAGTTACTGATTAAAGCACAAGTCCTCCAGATGACACCATGGAATCCTCAACTCATGGGTCGATCACAGAAACTTAGCCAAGCATGGCTGGATAAAATGAAAATGCAGAAGTAAAGATGTTCATCATGACCACGAAGAACATGAATAAGTTCAACATGAACATAAAGAACACAAAGAACAATTAAAGAAAATGAAAGCTTCTATTCCAAAATAAATCTCAACAACATAGTGAATCCATACAGAAAAAGATGAAGAACATAAAATCAAAATAAAATAAAAAGGAAAGATTAACACTAAACCATTCCAAGAAGGAGGCTAGGAATACAAAAGAAAAACAATACATAAAACTAATAAGGAAAAGTAAAGCCTTCCATGTAGGAGGCAAGAAATTAAAGACAAGAATTAAAGACAATACATGAAACTAATAAAGCAAAACTAAAACCTTCCATGTAGGAGGTAAGAAATACAAGAAGGAAGTTAGAATGGGAGAGTTCTTGGTCTCTCCAAGGTGTGTCTACAAGTTCTAAACGTGCATGTATTTATAGGAAGCTTGGAAGAACTATTGAGCCACAATCTTTGACTTTTGAGCTCCAAAACCGCGTCCACTTTCCAGCCTGTGTAACACCATGAAATCGGTGGCTTTCGGTGAAGTTGTCTTCATATGAATTGTAGCCCCGGATGTCAGCTTTCTCGTCGTTCAAACGGTGACCCATTTGGATGTCTGTAACTCAAGTTATGGATCAAACACCGAACGTTGTTCCAGAGTCCAGTGCCAGCGCCTTGTCTCGGATTCCAAGCCCATTTTGGACCTCTAAACATCTGATTTTGCTTTTGGGCTCTTCATATGAGTTATAGGTATATCTTTTAGCTTTCCTACAATATAAAGTTCAGATCTATTTGAGGTCTAGAACTCAAGTTATGACTAAAATACGGAACAGTGTTCACTACCCCTTTGTGGTAAGAATGTAACTTGAGTTAAATTTTGAATCCAAACTCTAAATATGACCAAGATTAATGCAAATGAAGTCTAAAAACTCATTATGAAGATGAAATCACATTTTTAACTAATTGTTCCATTAAAGCATAACAATGATAGAGTTTATAGCTTCTTTTTGCATTTAAAATAATATGAATTCAATGATTATCAAACTCCCCCACACTTATCCTTTTGCACTCCTGAGCAAAATTAAAAAGTAAGGAACAAGAGAAAACTTATCTTTTCTAACAATTGCTAAAAGTTCAAAGCTTAACAAGGATCACAAAAGCTTCAAAAGATCAATCATTCAAGACAGAAATCTCTTCATCTCAAATTACTAATCATGGCAATATCATTCAATGATGCTGATCACACAAAATAGTCTCTTAAGGGATGCCCTCAATCAATCTCTCAAGTGTATATGGTTAATCAGTGTATCACTCAAATTCTGCTCAATGAAATTGTTTTACCATAAGCTTGCTCAATTTCTATGTCTCCACTACTCATAACACATACATACACAAATCAAGAGAGCTTGTTATTATAGGTTGTAATGGGGTTAGGGTGAAGGTAGGTAAAAGTATGGAATGAGAGGCTAAGCACCAAAGAAATTAAATTGAGCACTGATTAACACAATCATTCTCTATGTATGAAAACTTTTATTTAACTCTTTCTCTCTTTTGTTTTTGTTTTTTTTGTTTTTTTTTTGTTCTTTTTTTTTTTGAACTGTACTATATATATAATTACAATGGCAAAATCAAATATCTTCCCCCCACACTTAAACTGTTGCACTCCTGAGCAACCCCCACACTTAAACACAAAACCAAGGTAAACCAATGCTCAATAATTTTTCATGGTGCGGAATAAAATGGTTTTACGCTGAGGCTTGTAATGTGGCTTAGAACAGAATGGACAAAAAGGCACAAAGGGGTTACCAAAGGGATATTAATGCATGGGAAAGGCTATTTGGCCAAAGTGGGGAAAACAAAAGGAAAAAACAAGCTTCCATCATACCTATGCACATAAGTGAAAAATGTAGTTTCAAAAAGAAAAGGAGCAAGTTCTAGAGAACGTAAATCATGAGCAGATGCACACAAGAAAGAAAGAATGGTAAAAGATGAATTCCATTCATGTAGGCCCAAAATCTCACAAAGGTTGCAATCAGCATCATAGAATCAACTACCAAGATATTATAATCCAAGAGTTCAAAATCAATCAAAATAGAATGATCCATCAAAACCAAAGTGTCCAAGTGCATAATATGTTGCAATCATAGAATGAGAGAATGTATTGTTCTTATTCTATTTAATAAACTACATTATTTCTACTTTTTCTACTGGATTGTGTCCCTCCCCCACACTTGTCTTCCTCATACAACAATTAAGCCCAAAAATTTATAGAAATTAGGAAGGAAATAAGTGAGGAAAGAGACAACCTGGGTTAGAAGATCTTGAGTCGCTTAAAGGAGAAGTTCTCATCCCGGATGGAAATCATGCATTTGTCTATTAAAACATCTTCTCCCACATTGATTTTCCTTGGTGGAGGTGGTTTAGGATCCATTGGAAGAGGTCCAAGAATGTACAGTGGATGTTGGTTCCATCGAGGACCTTTCCAAGAATGTGCCTGCAAAGAAGACAAGCAACCAGCAGTATCCCATCCAAAAATAGAAACATGGAGGAGTTTCAAGTGAATTAAAGGCATGTTAAGTTCTAAACTCTCCAAGTAACTATCACATCCAAGGAAATCAATGATACTCCCATCAGTAGGAGTCAAGGTACCAATTATATTGTGAAAATTCTCTTGTGGTTGCAAAATGGAAGGTATGGAATCCAACTTAGTGTTGGAGTATACTTCATCATTGTCACAATCACAAGAGATGAAAGGGAAAAGAGTGGAAGAAGGAAAAGATTTTTTCAAATCATCACCACCTGGAATGTGTAACGATTCAAAACAATTATCTTGTTTTTCTAAATCAGGTGGCAAATCACAAGAAAGTACTTGTTGGAAAGATTCATTGACATGCAGGATTTTATCAATCAAAATTTCAGAATCTTTGTCACCTACCAGACTACAAGAATGTAATTCAATGGGAATTTTATGCATTTGACATTCTAGGCTATGATTGTTCTCACTCACGTCAACAACAGAATCCACAATCAATGCAGAATTGCTACCAAAATCACCGAATAATGCATCATTAATTTCAGTGCAAATAGGACATCGTTCATTGTTAGAACAGGCACAATTGACAGTGTTACTCATAGATGCAAAATCGGGATAATCAGCATACCATTCAGCAAGAACATCATCACCAACATTGGCATCCATGCTTGATTCAACTGTTTCAGAATTGACATGCTTACTATCTTCAATAGTACAAGACAGTGCGTTTTGATCAATGGTAGAATCAACCACTTCACTAAATGCTTTCTTTTGAAGCTCAACATGTAAATGACATTTTTCATGATAACAATCCACACACATTTGATATTCCTCACAAGAGCATGAAAATATGTCATTCAATTTATCGAATTCATCCATAGTACTATGAAGAGAAGCATTTTCATCAGTTAAAGCATCACATGAAAGAATAGGAACACACTCATCAACAAGTACAATCGAATCACTACTACTAAAGCCAATTGGTTGAGCAATTACATGTCCAAACAATTGAGGGGATTCAATAATGATTTCCTCGTACACCTCATTAATGCTCAAATTATGAATTGCTTTATTTATCAAAGTAGTAGGAGAGTCTACTTCTATAGGGATATGATCATTACCAAATGGGAGAGAGGACTCTTCAATGTGCTCTTGTACTTGTCTCACTTCTTGTGCATGTGTGCCCATGATAGAAGGAAATTTCATTTTTAAAACTTGTGCTTGCTGTTCAATTTCCTTTGCTAATCTCTCAGATGATTTCACTTGTTGTTCCATCATTTTAAGCATAGAGTCCATCTGTTGATAAAGGTTGTCCTTATGTGACCACTCCTCATTTATAGCCCAAGCTGGTTGATTTTGGAAATCTCCAATGACTTCACAAAATGAAGGATCTTGGTCGGGTAGACATGGTTGAGAATAAGGTTCGTAAGGTGGCTCAAATGGGTATAGGGATTCATGAGATGGATGGCATGGTATAGAAGTGGGATGGAATGGAGGATGGTAAGGTAGGTGAGAGGGTTGATGATATTGTTGGAATGAGGAGGGTTGATGATATTGTTGGAATGGAGGTTGTTGGTATGGTTCATGGTATTGGTGGAATAAGCCATCACATTCTTGATTGCCTACAAAAGAGTGAGAATTGAAAGGTAGATTATGATTATCATAAAACCAAGCCATGAAATTTCACTACAATTAATTCCCAAGGAATTACAAGATGACTATCTAACTATAAATTATAAAACTAAGAAAAGGAATTTAAGAAAATACCAATGCAAGTGAAAAAGAAAAGAAGAAATTTTTTTTTTAAAAAAAAATACGAGTATATTATGAATTAACTTGGAGACATGGTGAATTCAAACAAATGAGCTCAAAATTATATCGAATCTGATTTTAACACACCACACAGAAGCTACCAAGTCAAGACGGTGCAATAATGCAATGAATGCTATGCAAGCTACCTAAATGCAAAAATCCTAAACTATATGCAATGAAAAATCAAAAATGCAAAACTAACAAGCTTCACACGAGAAACCCCTTGTCAAAAGTAAATTTGACAATTAGATTACCTAGGGAGCCAATTACTTAGCTCCCCGGCAACGGCGCCATTTGATGAAGACCTTTTGTCATTAGCCTTGGGGTCTACAATCAACAATTAACCAAGGATTGCATATAGGCAAACCAAGGATCGTTCTCTCTTCTCGAGGAGCCTTTTATTGGATCCTAAGTAATCTAGATGTCATGCAAATGAAATGAAAACAAGGGGGGATTGGTTTTTGTTGAAATTAAAACAGGAATTAAAGACAGAATGAAGAAAATTGAGATTAATCAAATTGAAATGGATCAACCCAGAATTGGGATTCTAAGACCTTCCATCATCGAACAAAAATAGGATAACTGAACTTGTGATTGATTCTAGACAAACCGAGATCTCTGCATTTGTCCAGAAACTCCCTCGACTAGACGATCGCCTAGCATTTGATCGAACACGTGGTGAGCTCGTTGTACGATCGCACAACGTTCTCTGCAACCCGGTTCGACCTAAGTCCTTGGGATTTCAATCTGGATATTAAATCTAATACCCAATCCATAATTATAATCGGATCCGATTAAAATTAACAGAAACAAGTCAGTTACTGATTAAAGCACAAGTCCTCCAGATGACACCATGGAATCCTCAACTCATGGGTCGATCACAGAAACTTAGCCAAGCATGGCTGGATAAAATGAAAATGCAGAAGTAAAGATGTTCATCATGACCACGAAGAACATGAATAAGTTCAACATGAACATAAAGAACACAAAGAACAATTAAAGAAAATGAAAGCTTCTATTCCAAAATAAATCTCAACAACATAGTGAATCCATACAGAAAAAGATGAAGAACATAAAATCAAAATAAAATAAAAAGGAAAGATTAACACTAAACCATTCCAAGAAGGAGGCTAGGAATACAAAAGAAAAACAATACATAAAACTAATAAGGAAAAGTAAAGCCTTCCATGTAGGAGGCAAGAAATTAAAGACAAGAATTAAAGACAATACATGAAACTAATAAAGCAAAACTAAAACCTTCCATGTAGGAGGTAAGAAATACAAGAAGGAAGTTAGAATGGGAGAGTTCTTGGTCTCTCCAAGGTGTGTCTACAAGTTCTAAACGTGCATGTATTTATAGGAAGCTTGGAAGAACTATTGAGCCACAATCTTTGACTTTTGAGCTCCAAAACCGCGTCCACTTTCCAGCCTGTGTAACACCATGAAATCGGTGGCTTTCGGTGAAGTTGTCTTCATATGAATTGTAGCCCCGGATGTCAGCTTTCTCGTCGTTCAAACGGTGACCCATTTGGATGTCTGTAACTCAAGTTATGGATCAAACACCGAACGTTGTTCCAGAGTCCAGTGCCAGCGCCTTGTCTCGGATTCCAAGCCCATTTTGGACCTCTAAACATCTGATTTTGCTTTTGGGCTCTTCATATGAGTTATAGGTATATCTTTTAGCTTTCCTACAATATAAAGTTCAGATCTATTTGAGGTCTAGAACTCAAGTTATGACTAAAATACGGAACAGTGTTCACTACCCCTTTGTGGTAAGAATGTAACTTGAGTTAAATTTTGAATCCAAACTCTAAATATGACCAAGATTAATGCAAATGAAGTCTAAAAACTCATTATGAAGATGAAATCACATTTTTAACTAATTGTTCCATTAAAGCATAACAATGATAGAGTTTATAGCTTCTTTTTGCATTTAAAATAATATGAATTCAATGATTATCACTAGACCTCATCTATTTATTTATTTTAATATTTATTATTAATTTCTTTTATTATTTATTATTTAATTATTTTGTAATATGTATGAATTATGTAACGATAATTATATTATCCATCTACTTTTTCCATGTCTCTCTTCACTTTTTTTTATTTGATTGTTTTTCTCGTCATGCTAATTCACCATTCCTAATTTTGTATTATCTTATTTTTTTCATAGCTTTTTAACTTAATGGAACTTCGAGCATTTTAAGTTGCTTGATATGTTTGTACTGTTTAAATAGTTTGAGCTAATTTGTTTGCGG
The DNA here is from genome assembly GCA_034222035.1 of Acacia crassicarpa. NCBI lineage: Eukaryota > Viridiplantae > Streptophyta > Magnoliopsida > Fabales > Fabaceae > Acacia > Acacia crassicarpa. The sequence continues at coordinate 1,214,948 of JAWXYG010000021.1, read as the reverse complement.
TTTTTATATTATTTGATAAGATGAGCTATTTTTTGTTTTCATGTTTCACTTATTATTTGTTGTGTATTTGATTTGACAACATTTTGTTGTATTTAAATTATTCGAGCCACTCTGTTTGTTGTATTTAAATTATTTGATGTAGATGCACTATTTTCTTTTTCATATACTCATCGTTTATCATAGTCATTCAGAGTTGTTTATATAAAATATTTAACTAGACTTCGTTTTCCTTATTGTTTTTTCTTTTGGCTTTTTCTTAGTTTCTCTTCTCTTTCTTATTTGATTTGTATTTGATTATTATTATTCTTCCCATTATTTTACTTCTCTTTCATTTATTGATTATTTGTTACGGTGTATTTAGTTATTTTTTTAATATTTAATTATTTTGGTAATATGTATGAACTATCATTATAAGCAACGATACTTATATTATTCTTCTACTTTTTACTTTTTCCATGTCTCTCTTCTCATTTTTTTTGATACTAAAAAGTTTTGGAGGGTCTCTTCTCATTTGTTTGTATCTGATTGTTTTTCTGGTCATGCTAATTCATACATTCATAATTTGGTATTATCTTATTTTTCCATAAATTTTTAACTTAATAGAATTTCATGTATTTTAAGTTGCTTGATATGTTTGTGCTGTTTAAATAGTATGAGTTAATTTGTTTAAGTTACTTAAATTATTTGATTTAAATGAGCTATTTTATTGTCATGACTTATTATTTGTTGTGTATTTGATTAGATAACATTTTTGTGCTATTTAAATTATTTGAGCCAATATGTTTGTTGTATACTTGTATTTAAATTATTTGATGTCGATGTGCTATTTTGTTTTCATATCTGATTGTTTATCACGGCCGTTTAGAGTTGTTTATGTTAAAAGATATAAATGGACTTTGTTTTTCTTATTGTTTTTTCTTTTGGCTTTTTCTTATTTTCTCTTCTCTTTCTTATTTGATTTGTATTTGATTATTATTATTATTATTATTCTTCCCACTATTTTTCTTCTCGTGCATTTATTTCTTATTTGTTATTGTTTATTTATTTATTTATTTTAATATTTATTATTTATTTATTTTAATTTTTAATATATAATTATTTTTGTAATAGATGTATGAATTATGTAATGATAATTATATTATTCTTCTACTTTTTCCATGTCTATCTTTTCATTTGTTTTTATTTGGTTGTTTTTCTCATCATGCTAATTCGCCATTCCTAATTTTGTACTAATATTATAATATTTTTCCATTACTTTTTAACTTAATGGAATTTCAAGTATTTTAAGTTGCTTGATATGCTTGTGCTGGTTGAACAGTTTGAGTTAATTTGTTGGCAGTATTTAAATTATTTGATTTGGAAGAGTTATTCTATTCTCATGTTTGACTTATTATTTGTTGTGTGCATTTGGTTTGATAACATTTTTACGCTATTTAAGTTATTTCAGCCACTATGTTTGTTGTATTTAAATTCTTTGATGTAGATGGGATATTTTTTTTCCCCATATACTCATTTTTTATAAGAGTGTTTATATTAAAATATTTAAATGTGTTACGGACCGACCCAAGGCCTAAATCTAAGATATAGCCCAATGAAGGACATACCCAAAAGTTATGTACACCGGCCATATAGGAAGATCTCATATCACAGCGGATCTTATCTATCGACATCATAAGAGCATCTGAACTGAACCTACATGATATACGCTCCTGGATACTTGCCCCGGATATCAAGCACGGCTGAGATATCCTCCACAGAAGCCTCTATAAATACAGAGGTCCATTCTCCAGGTGCATACGTTCTAACTTATGCTCACTTTACATTCTGTCACACAGAGCACACACACCACCCCCTGGCTAAATGCCTCCAAGTATATATCAAACTACGTGGACTTTGATCCCTTCAAAGGGTACGTAGGCTCTAGGCTTGACAACTAGTCAAGTCCAATCAGTCCTGTTCCCAGAACAGAACATTGTAAGGGTGAATTGGGTATTCTTAAAATTTTTCAGCAAAAGCTCTGTTTTGACACAATAAAAAAAAGATGAACAGAGTAAGGGAAAGAATAGCTGGACACAGAGATTTATATTGGTTCGGTCCTAACAACTGGAGCTACATCCAGTCCCCAGACTCTCTGGGATTTCCACTATATCAAAGATTACACACTCTGCACTCAAGAAGTAGTTCTTTCTCTAGAACTCACTCCCCCTTACAAGTTGTAATCAATTAACTCCCAAATCACCAAGTCCCCTTGACTTGTGATTCTTTACAATAAATGATATTCATAAAGAAACTCTCTCTAAGAGTAGATATTGATAAACATTGAAGCTCTTTGTATCAGAAGATACTATACAAGTGAAAACTGAAGAAAATAAATGTAGACTTGAATGCAATTTGTTTTCAGTAGTTGTGGTTGTTGAGAAGACTCGAATGCAACTCTATTTATACTCAGGAAGCATTAAATGACCGTTGCATCTTCAATCTAACCATTGGAAGAAGTCTTCAGAGGTTAGCAAGTGGTTTAAACCTTCTTCTCTCTCTAATCTCCACTTAATCTAGCTGTCCAAGTGTTCAGAGTTGACTTCCTCTAGATTAATCCGTTGGAGAAGCAGTTGCTTGTTTTTTAGAAATCATTCTTAAATGCTTTGCAACCGTGTGCAGATGGATTAGCAAAAAAGATGCAACTTTCTGGATACATTTAATGTGTTGAACTGCTTTTTGCTTTTTGCCTTAACCCTTCAATAAACATTCTTTAAATCATCTGAAATTCACTAATAAAGTCATTAAACATAGCTAGGAATATCAGATAATAATATTGGAAAGTATTAAGATCAAACAAGAATGTTTTCCAAAATCGTCAGATTTGAATTTCTGAATCACCGCTGTGAACTCGAGCTTAGTTCATGTGAACTCGAGTTTGGTGCTTCAGTTTGTGAAAGCAAATGATAGGCTCGAGTTTGTCGTAGACAGAGTGTTTTTGTTTGAAATTGACAAGTTTTAATCCACTCTTATCTTGTTCAAAAGCATCTCCACATTGTTTACAATTGTTAGTAATTATCAAAACACATAGGGAACTAATAAACATTGGCGCCGACTGTGGGGACGTTAAAGTTCGATCCCCGTGACCACTGATGGCAAACACTAGAAGCCACAGTCGAGACAATCAGCCTAATCAGTCGCAGGCTACAAGCAATCCACGGCCAAATCAATCTCAGGCTGGATCGAGTCAACAAAACCCTTATAATTTTCCACTACGCGAAGTTACTTCAAAGGGCCACGTAACCGACACAGCAACCTCCCCTCCCGACACTGATCAGCCGTTGATGGAATTAGAAAGGGAGATCCTGGCTCCAGACGTCTTGGCACCAGACGCCGATGTCCGTATCCTGCGGAGGACACAGGAGTTGATGCTTTAAAGGTTCGAGAATAAGGAAAAACAGGATCACCTCCAACGTCAAGAAGATTTCCGAGCAATTGAGCAAATGATAGAGGAAAAACTTGAGTTTTTTTTCAACATGGAAACCGGAAAGGCCCACGTGAAAACTGGAAGGATTCCAGAAAAGGAAAAGAGAAAGTAATATCGGATAGTAGCAGTTCATCCAGTAGTACCAAGTCGGGATTAAGACGCCGACTCCTACCAAGACTAAGGGGGGAACCAAAGCTAGGCGAGAACGACAGTTGGCTTCGTCACGGAAGAAAGCACGGTTGTCTCAGATAACTAGCAATAAGGACTGAGATGGCGAAGAGGACCAAGAAGATTTCGAAGACTGAGATGGTGAGGAGGACTGGTATTCGGATGAGCACTGAGAAGTAAATAACGCCCCCTGACCACATGGCTCACCCAGAGAATACAGAACGAAGTACTTGACGGGATCCGACAGAACACCATTCCCAAGGGCAATGGCAACAGCTCCTTACCCAAAGAACTTCAATATTGCCGACCTCCCCAAATATGACGGGACACAGGATCCGCGCAATCATCTCGAAGTTTTTGAAAAGTTGATGTGGGTGCGATCGATTGAAGGCCCGATCATTATGCGACTCTTCTCAGCCACCTTAACCGGACCGACACACAAATGGCTGAGTTCGTTACCAAACAACTCTATTCAGAATTTCGAAGACCTCGAGCGCAAATTTGAGTTGCACTTCGCCACTAGCAAAAAATAGCCGAAGTCCCAGTTTACATTAAGCAAGGTAAAACAGAAGAAGGGAGAGACACTCCAAAAGTACTTGGATTGATTTAGAGATGTGACAATGCAAGTACGCTCTCTTTCAGAAGAAGTCCATGTACACTGTCTAGTCAACGGTTTGGACTCATCCTCACGCCTTGCGAGAAGCTTGTGCAAAAACTGAGTCTACACATTGACTGAGTTCTATACCCGTGCAAAGCAATACCTGGATGTTGAGCAGATGGAGATCGCCAACGCCGATGAACCTGAGAAACGGAGGAACATGTCACCTGACGTAAAGGATCGGACCAACAAGCCAAAGCCCGAGCCCCGAAGGCGTGATCGAGACAACTGATCTCGTCGGGATAGGCTCGAGGGGAAGCCAAAATATGACAGTTACACGCCTCTGAATGTCTTTCGATCACAGCTATTGAAGGAAGTGGCCCAAACTGAGATGAAGAGGGTTGGGAGATCGAGGACCCTCAGAAGCCGGTCAACCACCGATCGGTCCAAATTTTGTGCTTTCCACGATGGACCGGCATACCACAGATGAGTGCTACGAGCTTCGAGATGTCGTAGAAAAGTTTATACGAGAGCGAAAGCTACTCCAATATGTGATCCGAACTCAAGGAAGGAAAAATGGCAAACGAAACCACGAGGGCTGGAGTAGAAGCCCGGCCACGGACTCCAGGAAAGGAGAGAAAAGACAAAAATCCGATTCAGCTGATGAATTTCTAGAAGTCGAGTTCCAATGCAACGTCATCAGTGGAGGATTTAGAGGAGGAGGAGACACGGCAAGCCAGCAAAAGAAATATCTACGCGAAGTGTTGACAGTAAGAGACTTCCCAAAATTTAAAGACAACTAAACAAAGTCAAAGGCTCCTCCACTGGTTTTCACCAGTTAAGAGCTCGACGATGTGGTTCCAGGACACCAAGACGGACTGGTTATCATATGGACCCTGGTGAATTGTCGGGTCAAGAGGATATTTGTAGATGCAAGGAGCTCGGCCGACATTATAAGCTGGGATGCTTATAAGAGAATGCACCTTGATGTAGAAGACCAAAAGCCGTGCAAGACAACCCTTATAGGGTTCAATGGGGAACGATCCTTCCCCAAGGGTTACATAGACCTCCGATTGACCTTGGGAATGAAGGAGGCATTCAAATCAGAGCGGGTAAGGTTCATTGTGGCCGATTTTTGTTCCCCTTATAATGTGATATTGGGTAGACCAACCATACACAGTTGGGACATGCTGGTATCCACGAAGCATTAGAAACTCAAGCTGGTCAATGACAAGAATCAAGTTGTAGATGTGTCCGGGGACCAGAAGGAATCTCAGCAGTGTTACTCAGAGGCTCTACAGGTCGGTGAAGGAGGTCCCTCATCTCCACCTCGTCTCGAATGGGATGAAGTTAATACTGGTGCCGAGAATAACAGACAACCTCGGCAACCGGTCAATATGGTAGAGCTTGATCTTAGGGAATCAGAGAACCCTCGACCAGAACCGGAGGGAGAGCTTGAGGAATTAGTATTGGGACCTAACCTGACGAAGACGACTAAAATCGGTGGAGGCATGAGTATTGACCTCAAAACTCGACTGATTAAATTCCTGAGACAGAATCAGAATGTTTTTATGTGGACATCGGCCGAGATACAGGGAATCAACCCACATTTTTGCTGTCACCGACTCGCCATTTGGTCAGGGTCGAAGCCAGTGGCCTAGAAAAAAATGCAATATTGCCGCCAATAGACAAAAGGCTCTAGAGAGTCACGTTGCAGAGCTCCTGGCAGCCGATTCATCCAGGAGGTACAGTACACGACCTGGCTATCCAATGTGGTTATGGTACGAAAACCAAATGGCAAATGGAGGGTGTGCACGGACCATACAAATTTGAACAAGGCATGCCCGAAAGATTCCTACCCTATGCCTAATATTGATCAACTAGTCAACAACTCGGCTGGATATCAGCTACTATCCTTCATGGACGCTTACTCCGGGTATAATCAGATAGCCATGCATCCCGACGACCAAGAGAATATGGCCTTCATGACTGACAAGGCTAATTATTGTTATAACGTCATGCCGTTCAGACTGAAAAATGTCGGAGTCACTTACCAGCAAATGATGAACCGGGTCTTTGAAGACCAGATCGGGCGCAATGTAGAGGTATATATTGATGATATGATTGTGAAGTCAAAGCATCCGGAGGATCATATCCGGGATCTGGAACAGACATTTGAGAAGCTAAGAAGACATTAGATTAGGTTGAACTCGGTCAAATGCGCCTTTGGAGTCCCAGCTGGAAAATTCCTAGGCTTCATGCTAACCAATCGTGGAATTGACGCCAACCCGGACAAGTGTAAGGCCGTGCTAGATATACACGCCCCGGGGTCAAAAAAGGAGGTACAACAACTAACAGGCCGGCTGGCCGCATTGACCAGGTTCTTACTGAGAACCGCAAAAAAAGCACGGCCTTTCTTCAAGTTGTTAAAGAAGGAAACACATGGGGGATGGAACCCGAACTGCGAAGCCGCTTTTGAAGAAATTAAACGGTGCTTGGCAACTCCTCCGGTCTTGACAAAGTCGGAACCAGGCGAGACGTTATTCTTATACCTATCAATGGGTGATGAGGCAGTAAGCGCCGTCTTGGTCAGGGAAACTGAGGTCGGACAAACGCCTATCTATTTTGTAAGCAAAGCGTTACAGAGCTTGGAACTCCGGTACCAAAAACTCGAGAAGATAGCTTTTGCCTTGTTAACCACGGCAAGGAGACTTCGGCCATATTTCCAAGGACATCGGATTGCAGTCCGAACCAGTCAACTAATCTGCCAGATTCTACACAAGCCGGATCTTGCTGGGAGGATGACTAACTGGGCAATAGAGCTATCCCAGTTTGACATCACATTTGAAGCCCGGCATGCAGTCAAGTCCCAGGCATTAGCAGACTTCATCAGAGAGTTAACCCCAGTAGTAACCAATGAAACCGGCCATAATGAAATATGGAAGGTATACGTTGATGGTTCCTCCAATGCCAAGGGAAGTGGAGCTGGCGTCATCGTTGAGAGTCCCGATGGGGTCGCAACTGAACACTCGCTGCAATTAAAGTTTCCAACGTCTAACAATCAAGCCGAGTACGAGGCCCTTTTAGCCGGACTATTGCAAGCCAAGGACAACGGGGCACAATGGGTCAAGGTTTTCACTGACTCGCAGCTCGTCGCCACACAAATCAACAGAAGTTATCAAGCAAAAGGCCCACTGCTGGCCAAGTACCTTAACAAGGCGAAGGAGGTTATGGCCGACTTTGATGAGGTGATAGTTACTCATATTCCAAGAGAAGAAAATACTAGGGCCGACATCCTCTCTAAACTAGCGAGTACCAAAGGTCCTGGTAGTCACAGAACTGTAATCCAACAAAACCTAGCCGAGCCGAGCTGCGTAATGACAATTTCGGCAGGGACAGATTGGAGAAAGCCAATTGAAGACTACCTTGAGAGAGGCATTATCCCGACAGACCCCACTGAAGCAAAGAAGTTGATCCAAGAGGCCACTATCTACACCATGGTTGATGACCTTTACCGAAAAGGGTTACATTGCCCAATGATGTGGTGCCTAGGGGAAAGCGAGGCCAAGTATGTATTGGCCGAGATACACGAAGGCTCCAATGGGCATCATATTGGTGGCAAGGCACTTGCTCAGAAGGCCCTACGGGCCGGGTATTACTGGCCGACTATGAAGCAGGAAGCCATGGAAGCTGTTAAGAGGTGCGAAAGTTGCCAAATGCACGCCAAAATCATTTGGCCACTGCCATCCGAGCTGAAAGGAATTTCATCTCCTTGGCCTTTCTACAAGTGGGGGATGGATATTCTCGGACCCTTCAAGCCAGCGCCTGGGCAACTCATATGGCTCATCGTCGCTGTGGATTACTTCACCAAGTGGATCGAGGCGGAACCATTAACTACTATCACCTCGGCCCGCATAATGAGATTTTCTGTCACAACATCGTCTCTCGCTTTGGGATACCAGTCGAGATCGTCATGGACAATGGGACCCAGTTTATGGACCATAGGTTCCAAACCTTAATGTCTAATTTAGACATTAAGCAGTAATTTGCCTCGGTTGAACATCCTCAGTCTAATGGCCAGGCTGAGTCGGCTAGCAAAGTCATTCTTGACGGCCTCAAAAAGCGGATGCTAGATTCAGAAACCAATTGGGTCGAACAACTACACAGCGTTTTGTGGGGCTACAGAACAAGTGTGCAGACTTCAACTCAGGAGACGCCGTTTTGGCTAACCTATGGGTGCGAAGTAATGATCCCGGTTGAGATAGGACAGCCTTCATGGAGAAAACTCAAAGCCCGGCAGGAAGGACAAGCGTCAAATGACGACGCCTTGAGGATGGACTTGGACCTTATCGACGAAGTCCGAGTCATGGCACACTGTTGAGAGTTAGCCGCCAAGCAGCTCCTCACGGCAAAATATAATCAGAAGGTTCGACCCCGGTCTTTTAATTGAGGAAACCTTGTACTCTGACGAGCCGACATTGGAAACAAAAACGCCCGAGATGGAAAGCTGGCCGCGAATCGGGAGGGTTTTTACCGGATCAGAGAAAAATTAGATGATGAAGCCTATATTCTCGAAACCCTGGCATGGAAGCCGGTAAAGAGAACTTGCAATGCTGACAAACTAAAGATCTATTACAACTAGATCTCAGTACGGATCAACTCGGATAGGCACACTGTTGGAAATTATGCCCTAGGGGCAAGTCATTGTTCTCCATTAAGTTATCACTTCGTTCGCATGTTTATGGTGATAACTGTATCCCAGGATATATCTTATAGATTATCCTAAATGTCCCTGGTCGGTCATCTACACGGGAGCGAAGATGAGTTAAGACCAGTATGACTTTGATGAGGTATGGAGATACGAATCCAAGTCATGGGCACTTGTAAGAGTACAAGGTGCTGGACCGACCCACTATGAGAAAGCTGCATGGATTAAGTCATAAGCTTATCTCATGTATAACCGCGTCACAACGCCCTATGACCTGAGATCATCATGGATTCCTACCTGAGATCATCGGGATCAGTGGTTTTCATGCGGAGAAATGTGAATGGTCAAGATGGAATTTGTCCCTCACATTTGTAGAGAGATAATACTGGGTCCCTCGATGAGTGAGTCTAAGAAATGTATGGCCATACTGTGATGGAAAGGTGTTTCCATTTCACTTATTAGACTGTTCGAGAATCGAGAAAGTAATGGTCAAGAAAAGGAAGTTGACGTTATCCATGCCTCATCCTTGACCAAATTATCGCGTGACAAAAGGGACGTGACATGGTTGTACGATAGGTAGTATCGTGTCATCGATCCCCATGTGAATTGGGTAGTCGCAATGTCTTGGTAGAGGCCGCTTGCGACTTGTGGGTTGATACAGTCTTGACCCACTGCCAATCTCATATGGGCCTGTAGGGTCGCACACAAGAATAATCCAACACGGGTAAAAATGTCCAGATTCATTGAATCTCAGATTAATCTGAGATTAAATGAATACTGAATTTAATCTAGGATAAATATATATATATACATGTATGTATGTATATATACATATATATATATATTAAATTCAAAAATAATATAATAATATTATTTAATGGAGATTATAATATTATTATATGATATTTGTTTTATATTTAATTTATCGGATAAATTAAATATCTAAAACAAATAGAGATATTATATCTCATTTGATTTTCGAATAAAGATATCATTATCTATTTAATTTAAATTGAGATATTGTATCTCAAATTTAATTAAATAGATAGATATCATTTCTCGGATTTAATTTATAGAGATAAATTAAATCAGAAGGCTTTTAATTTGAATTAAATAAATACATTAGATTAAATCTATTAGATAGATTTAATTAATATATTTTTTAATTAAAATTCAAAATTCAAAATTAATGGAGATTAATTTTGAATATAATACGCCAATGGGTTTAGAAAAACCTACGGGACTTTTAGTTGAGCGTATTAGAAAGCCGCGAGAAATCCTAGAGCGAAAAGAGAGAGACGCACAGTTCGAGGCGCTAGCACGCAGCCGCGTCCGTGTGGATACCGGTAGAGGAAGCCGATTCTAAGAGTCGACTTCTACTGATCGAGAAGGTAGCCCACCAGTTCAAAGAGAACGAGACGTGGACGAATTCACTACAGTTTGAATTTTCTTGATCGCCATGAGAAAATGTGCGCAAAGGGTTTGTGTAGACTCTTGAGCTACTAGTTCACTAAAATCAAAGGAAAACCTCCGGCTCCAGATGATTCCGAGTTCTCTATAAGGTATGATTCGGGTTCCCTAACCTTGATTTAAACGCATTTGAGTGATCCTCGGGACGGGATTCGTAGAAAATTTTAATCCGCTGCGTGTACGGATCCCAACACACACCTCGTCCAAAATTCGGTTATCTCTTTATTTCAGTATTTACGGATTTATGTCTTTAAAATTTCATTGAACTACTTGTAAGCTCCTCTGAGCATTTTACCTTAATAAAGGATATCTCCTTGAAGATTCAACAAATGTGCAATGAAAATTACTTAAGCAATACACCGAGGCATATGAGCTCGGTCACATATTCGACACCGAGGTCTTTAAACCCGGTCGAAAACCCATCTAGATAGAGGACACTGACCGTTGTACTCCGACGTGCTCAGGTATAAAGCTCGGTGAAACTGCCATACGTGGCCTTCGCGAAATTGACGCGTCAACGCTCGCCCAACCTAAGCACACGGACTGCCATTCCGACCCTGATCAGGTCAAAATGTTTAAGTATTGCGTTACGAACACCTCGGCTGAAAAGGTGGCAGTTCGAACTTAGGTTGGTTACAATTCATTTTCCTGGCTAAAGTAAAGCCGGAAACAAGGTATTTGGTTAAGTTAACACCCACGAGGTTAAAATAAGACAATCTTGCCCATTATCCCAGACTCACGTTCTGGTCGAGTATATAGACCTGTACTTACTACGGTCGATAAGTTTCTAATTAAAGCTTAGAAATATATAAACAAAACACGGCAATTAAAGATGGTAAGAATAAATCACAAAATTGTCAATGGCACCGACGCCAGAAAAATATAAGTTATAATGGGCACAGACACCCCGAATAACACAAGTCAAAACAAAAAGGGGCACAGACGCCCAAATTAAGCAGGAGCAAGAGTGTGGCTGGACCCTTAGGCTTTGGTCGAAGGATCTTGAGGAGCAGAACCACCTTTCGACGGGACGTTGAGAGACACCTCCTCTTCTTCTCGCACAAGTCCTGGATCACTGGCCTCAGACACCGATATAGTTGGTGGAGAAGGAAGGGGAGGGAAGTATTTGCCTTGGTGCACATTGTTAGTTCTCTATGTGTTTTGATGATTACTAACAATTGTAAACAATATGGAGATGTTTTTGTTCAAGGTTAAACTGATTTAAACTTGTCAATTTCAAACAAAAGCATTCTGCTTGTGACAAACTCGAGCCTATTATGGGCATGCTCGAGCTTATCTTTGACAGAGAGTGAAAACCAGTCACTTTGATTTTCAAGCTCTAGACTAAACCTGAAGTTTAGAACTTAAGAATTTTCCAAAGTTTTCAAAACTTTGGGTGAGCTCGAGTTCACACTTTTAGCTGTTTAAATTATTGGGAGAATTCTATATAAAGACGATTGAAATAGGAAAATCCTATATAAGGCTGGTAAACTCAGCAAATCTTAAATTGAGTCGATAACCCATGTAGAATATTTAAATGTTAGTTATTTTCCAATAATACCCTAAATCCATAATCCAAAAAAAAAAGAAAAAAAAAGAAAGGAAAAGCATGAATGTGAACAACGCCATGAGATGTTCGTGCACAACTCTCTGAGATGAACAATACTGCTCTTTCTGAGTTTTCCTCCCTGGTTTCTAATTTCGGACGACCTGTTGGTATATTGCTCTTACTCTTTCAAACTAGGATAATAAACTGAATAGTTGCATTCAGCACAATTCTATTTTTAGTTGCTTGTAATTGGGGACTTCCATTTCTGAAATTCAATTCGTTTTCGAATTCGTTGTGTTTTAAGATTCTGTTTTTAGCGCAATTCTGCTTTTTTGCGTTTTAAGATTCTGTTTTTGTGAAATTTGATTCGTTTTCGACTTCCCTTTTTGCGTTTTAAGATTCCATTTTCAGATTTTTTGAAACTAGGAAATTAGGATTGAGCGCAATTCTGTGTTAGTTGCTTGTCTGTTTTTTTTTTTTAAAAAAATAAGGGATATAGAGGTAATGTAACATCCTCAAAATTAACTTAGCATAATAACTAATTAAGGGTTCATTAACAACTAAGTAATGCCCATCAGTTACCAAAATATACAAAAGTGAATCAGAGTATGCAAAATGAGCCCTAACGTGGCAATATACAATCATCCAACGTATACCAGAAGATGGAAGCATTACTATCAGAAGGAGTAGCCTAAGCTTCTGAAGTTTTCCCTGATGGACCTGGACGGGAAACTATCACCTGGAAAAATGTGGTAAGCATCAATCCAACTTATTACGAATACTAATATGTGCTAGTGAGGTGCCAAGTGGAACAATTTATATAACAAAATATTAAAAATATAATTCACCAATATCCACATCACAAAATTTCATATAATAAATTATGTAAAATAAATTAGGTATTGCAATTTTTCATTAACACAATTCCCAAGATGCTTCCTACCAATCCAACCGAATCGCCTTATTTCCTCCGACTAGACCCATGGGCTAAGTTACATCCATGTTATTGGTTACTCAAAAGCTCACTGGTCATGTGATGAGGACCGACCAAAATCCTCAGAGCACATGTCCCAGACCATGGGCCTTTTCCCCTCATTGAACTGTGGGGTGTCGTATGCCCTCATTGAACTAGTGGGCCAGTCCCTCATTGAACAGGTGGGACAATAGAAAGCCAACCATCGTGCACCAATGGAGGCCTCACCACATGGTGGAATAAACTACTCCATCTTCCCAATTCAATCCTTACCATAATTATCACAATAAATAAATAGCTCAATAGTGATTTTCCAAGATTTCATATCATGTAATTAAAATCATTCTCAAATATATGTCATAATATCTAAATTCTCAATTCTTATAAATAAATTCACAATTTAAATCATAAGGTTCCACAAGGCAATTTCTATTAAAATATTCATAATCATTTCACAGAATACTCACAAACAACATACTAATACACATAACAAGGTGGAAAGTGGTTACCTCTCGCCGAAACTAACTACTATCACACTGCTCCTAATCCAGAGCTAAAACACATGCCAAAAATCAATGTACTAATACCAATTTACTAACTATTAATAACTCTTCTAAAACTCCACATAGAATTATAACTTATAATTTATTAAAATTAAAAATATACAAATTTTAATAATAAATTGGAATGCTTGAAGTTGACAAATTATGACGGTACAGAAAAAAACAGGGAAACCATTGTAACTATTAATTCTCTTTTTATTTATTACTAATTAATAATACCCCTTTTTTCTATTTATTATGAATTAATAATTTTCTCTATTATTTATTCCTCTTTTTAATAATGAGATTTATTATTATTTATTTACATTATTACTATTATAATTGAACAATTTATTATTATTTCTCCATAATTAATTTAAGCTTTCAGGGGCTATACTAACACTTTAATTAGGAGTTTATAAACACCAATCATTATGCTTTAATACTTTACATATAATGTTTTTCATGTCAATCAAAAGGTTTAATATATATATATATATATATATATATATATATATATATAATGGAAGAATTAAAAAAATTGTGTATAAATAATAATAATAATTTTCTTTTCTTTTCTTTTTCCTATTTTTCATGTGAATTTCAAAGGACAAATAAAATAACCTTAAAATATTTTTCGCACAATCAGATTGGAGTAATAGTTTCTTAACTATATATGTACACAACAATACACATTACTACCATTATATTATTATTACTACCAGATTGGGGTAACAGTGATGGGACAACCAGCAGAATCACGTGCTCATTACTACCATTATATATACAAAACACAACAATGATAATTTTCTCTTTCTTCCTTTTTTTTTTTTTTTGATTTGGTTATTACTTAAACTATAATTAATATATACCACTCTGGTCCTATTTATAAGTCCCTTTTGACCAAAAAAGTTTGGTCCTATTTATAAGTCCCCTTTGACCAAATAAATGAGATTATGACACTTTTGCCCATATTAATTGTATCAAGGAAAGTAGAGAGAGAAGAAAAAGTTAAAGGTAACCAATCACAAATGAGGGTAAATTTGAAAATTCACCCCATAATCATTGAGCTAACCACCTCTCTTTGATATGTGTGATTTGGTCAAAAGTGGACTTATAAATAAGACCAGAGTGGTATTATACACACACCTGAACATGACGGCAAATATATACATATACACAAAGTAGTGATATAATATATATATATATATATATTATACACACCTTAATGATTATATTTTTGTGTGTGCATATATATATATATATTCATTTAGAGCACTTCATTTAGAGCACCAACGTTTTTCTTCCTTTCTTTCTTTCCAAGTGTCAAGTGTGCAACGTGAACATGCACATATATATATACTTAGCTATGGATCAGTGGGTTTTACTCATGAGTCTTTTGTTTCTTCCCATGCGCAGCATGCACTATATGTATAAACATATAACCATCCAACACAAGTTCTTCATCTTCCCAGAT